>JANVCC010000019.1:14530928-14679502 GCA_025345505.1 Todiramphus chloris collaris
CCCAGAATAAGGCCAAAGCCCAGAGTCAAGAGGGAAGTCTGCTGTCATGATTAAGACCCAGCTAAGAGAGCAGCTCTAACATGCTGAAATGCTACTTCCCCACTTCTCCACATGCGAGTCTGGCATTTCTTGGCCACTGTAGAAATACTTCCAAGAAGTTCTAATCCTGGAAGGTTTTCTGTATGACCATTAGCAACTGTTCTTTTCCACTGCTACTCTGCTCTTTCACCCCCCTCTGCTCTGCTCTCACAAGACTCCACCTGGAGCACTGTGTTCAGCTGTGGGGCCCTCAGCACAAGAAGGACATGGACCTGTTGAAGTGGGTCCAGAGGAGGCCAAGGAGGACAAGCTGAGAGAGTTGGGGTTGTTCTGCCCAGAGAAAAGGCGGCTCCAGAAGACCTTATAGCAGCCTTCCAGTACTTCAAGGGGGCCAAGAGGAAATATAGGGAGAGACTCTTTATCAAGGAGAGCAGTGAAAGGATGAGGGGTAATGGTTTCAAACTGAAAGAAGGTAGATTTAGCTTAATTATTAGGAAGTAATACTTTACTGTAAGGGTGGCGACGCACTAGCATAGGTTTCCCAGAGAAGTTGTGGATGCCCCCTCCCTGGAAGTGTTCAAGGCCAGGCTGGATGGGGCTTTGAGCAAGCTGGTCTAGTGGGAGGTGTCCCTGACCACGGCAGGTGTCCCTGACCATGGCAGGAGGGTTGGAACTAGATGATCTTTAAGTCCTTGACCACCCAAACCATTCTATGATTCTATGAAGAACCATCTGCACAGGCAGCAGGTGGGAAGGCCCTGCAAGCATGCACCAGGAGCTGCCTGCTAGCTCCCTGCTTTGTCAGAAGCTGCTAGTATCTGGCTGGGCCTGCCATTACTTTCATCACTCTCAGCTAGCATACCCCTGTCTTACATGCTGCACCAGCTGGCTACATGGCAAACAGGAAAAGAAGAAAGACCCGAGTCCCACTTTGCCCTCACCTGCAGAGGCCACAAGTCCTCACTGATGTCAGCAGGGATGCAGTGAGGATAAACTCATCAGGAGAGATGGAGTCATCCAGTTGTTCAAAGGTGAAGTTTAGTCAAGTGATTACATGTAATTCAGGAAGTTTTGAGTTTACTAACACTGAGGTTCTGATCTGAAGGTCATCCCACCGGTTTACGATTTTCCGGATTTAGAGGAAATAATTGCTATTACCTGAACTAACTCTCTCTTGAAGTATGGTACAAGAACAGCATCCCAAGAAGAACCAGTGAGATTTCCTCAAGAAATGCATCTCCTCTTTGCAATGCAGCCAGGGATCAAGATCCTACACCTTAATCACGCCTATGAGTTAAAATGAAGCAGAGATCTCAAAAAGGAAAAGCTCAAAAGATTGCTTCAGTGCTAAGAAAGGAAAAGGAATTGCTCTTACATTAAAAGAAGCAGTGTTCACTATAGAAAGGAAACAGTGAAAACAAACTTGGAAAGTTTTTGCGTTACACGCAAATTTAGACTGCTTAATCCAACATACCGTGAGGCCAACTCTGCCTCTCCTTCATTTGACTTTTGTGTAGACTAACTAAAAATAAACCGCCTTACTGAGATTAACTTTTCCATTCACAAGGTGGCAAATCAGATTTGTCACACGTGCTGTGGTGGCCGTATAAATAGAGTACACTTTGCTTAAACACAAGCCGCTACTGGGAGCAATGGGCACGTTCCCTTGCTGGCTCCACTTCATCTTCAGTCACCGCTACCTAATCCCTGCAGATTAAAATGTCCTTTTGCTAGCAGGAAAACTGCTTGACTTTTCTTGACTTTTCTTTTGCTGACACTTTCCTTCCCTGTCCACTTGCTTCCTTTGAAGTTTTCCTCGCTGTTCATTTAAGGCAGGAAACACGACACTAATTCAGCAAAAGCAGCAGCCAAAGACATGGAGAAAGTTTTGAGTTTCATTATAGAAGCCAAAGGGTTACAGAAATAATAATTTAAAGTGCCATAATTTTCTACCAAAAGCAGTGGTTGACCAGCAGAAAGGTACTTATTTTTCTCATGGCAGCCTGGCCTAGAAAGAAGCTGGCACAGAACAAGTGGCTCTCTACACTTCTAAAGCTTTTAAGATGAACACTGGTGGGAAGGAAAGAAACAGAGAGTGTGTTTTAACAACTTCTTTACCATGCATCTAGGAAGTTAAGCAAACAGGACAGATTGAAGTCAGCTAAAATCAAGCAAACCTTTCCAGGAGTCATTTTCACATCTGCTACTCAGTGATGGAAATGCCAGGTCCATGACCCATGGGCACTGCATGACCCTTTCTGCCAGGGCCCCACAGGTAGGTGATATTCTTTCCTAAGAAAGGCAGAGGAGCTTGATAGTGCAAAAGCTGTTTAGTGAAGCAAGTGTGTGGGTCTGCAGAGATGGTGCTCATCACTAGCAGATTGGTAACCACTAAAGCAGCAGATTAGTCCCTCCTTATTTTACAGATAACCTAAAATCCAGGACCAGGGTGCGTGGGATGGTAGCCATAGTTGTAGGAACATACTTGTCCACACCAGAAGTCACATATTTATTATTTTGTTTGCCCACTGACAGCAAGAACAAGTCCTTTCCAGGCCTCTCCTCCAGCTCTCTTCATTCCTCCTTCTTCAGCAAGGGCAACACAGCCCTTCGTTCTGGGGCAACAAAAACTTTAGAAAGAGACTGAAGTTCATCTGCTGCAGCAAAAATGTAATTTTTTAGCAAAAGGTTTGTGTGCCATAGAAAGACAACGATTTCTCATTACTGTCCATAACACCACCATGTCCCCACCACCAAGTACCACCACTCTGTCCCACTACTCAGTGAAAGCCCTTTCAGATAAGCACAACTCTGTCCACTGACTTCAGCACACTCTGAATCAATTTCAACACAGCAGCTCGTAAGAGACAAGCTGCACATGTTATTTTGCTTTCACATGCACTACTAGTACTACTTCAGTCTTATTGTTTCAATCGTTACTCATTTCAGCCCAACAAAGAAGGTGACGATGATTCAACAAGAAGATAAGTAAAAACTTGCTGGGGAAAACCAGTGGATTTTTTGCAAAAAATGTTTAGGTTCCACGGAAAATTCAAGATTTTCATGAACGAAAACCAAGAACTAGAGGACTGCTAAACTTTCTACAGGGAACTAATATTTTTCATGAACACTATTTAGTTATTTATTTTAACCTACATAGCAAGAGAGCCTCCAAGCCTGCATGATTTTGTACAGGCAGTCATTTCCCACCATAATAAAGAAAGGTATTATCACTGTTTCTCCCACTCCAGGGACCTCTCTCTGAAACTAGGTAGAGTTCAGTCTGCTGGAGGAGTGATGCTGCATGCTCTCTCTGTTCAAATCTAACAGCAGAGCTAAACTTACATTATAAACTTTTCAGGGATGGATGAAGGGGATTTTACGATTTACTGAATCTAGTTGATTATCAGGCAGTAAAAGTAACCTAACACAATCATCCAACCAAAAGTTTATTAGAAAAAAATAATCAAAACGAAGAGGGAGAGAAGAGAAGAATTTTCTTATGGCTTTACTTAATAATGCTCATTCACATGTTTTAGCTGCTTCCCCTATTTCCCCATGCCTGGAGACAGAGATCTGAAAGACCTTACTAATAAATCCTATAAAGCAAGTGAGTCAGCAAAATCTTGACACAAAATCTCAACTCAAGTGTTTAACACCGGGACATGAGAGCAGACATTTCATCAACACCTTATTTCTTGAGAGGCCAAGAAAGCCTAATGCAACTTGCTGTGTGATCAGGTGTATCTCCAGAAACGGAGACAGAAGAATAAACCTATTCATTAGCTCTCAAAGCCACATTATGTGTCAGTTATGAAAATCCCAAACACCTTGTGCACGTTTTCACATTTTGGTTAAGCCTTACATCACACACACGGGGGGTGGATTAATAAAAAAAAAAAAAAAAAAAAAAAGGGAAAGATATCTAAAAAATTCTACAAAATATTTTATTCCTCCATCCTATCTGGGAAGGAAAAGAGTTTTCACAGAAGAACAGAAGAAATTTATTCTACTCCCTCCTAAGCTGGCAGCATCTCTGAATGCTTAGAGCAGAAGTAATGCTTGAACTTACTGTGCCCGCACTCCTACAGGTTTGTTTGCAGAAGTCTTTAATACAGCTGTGGATGCTGTGAAGAAGAAAAAAATTGATGGTGCTTGATCTTGGCAGAGTCCAAACATGAACCTTAGCTAGCTCCTTGAATTAACATGCCCATGCCATACCATCTGCCTTCTGCACTCCACAATCTGTTCTCCAAAATCCTAAGTGATGGCAAAAATTGTGAGAGCTGTACTATTGAATTCACATACATCTCATTTCCAACAAAGCAGATTTTACCCTTATGCCCACTCAATTTTCAGAAGATGAGGTGTAAAATATGACTGGCTTCAAACACACGGTAACTTTACAGGCATTTCAAGCATGAAAAAGAAGTAGAGCATAACAATGCTACCACTAAGCTCTTCAGTGAGAGTAATATAAACTATTTAAAACCATTTAGCTAACATCTTTCACAGCTGTTGAGTTGTTCACTGGGGCTCTGATCCAGCTACTACTACAACTACCAGTAGAAAGGCTACGAGGAGTTCCCACATGCATTGGTGTCCATTTTAAAAGCAAGGTAGGATACAGGACAACTTTCCTGATTATGGATAGCTATCACATCACATTTCAGTCAAAGACAAAGAAAATTAGTAATAACTGGATGTATGTATATAAGACTCCTATATCTTTTACCCCATGACCAGCAGGCAGAAAAATACAGTTACACAGGACAGCAGTTGTTCTATGCTCGCTTTCCTTTCTTTTCACTCAACTAGACCTTGTATGTCCCATGTTGAATTCAGATTTACAGCTGAAAATCCTGATTTTTTCTTACTATTTGACCGCAGCGGGTAGGGGGTGGACAGTGGGCTTTTGACTGTACCACTTCTCTATTCCAGTCCTTTGTCTAAAATTCAATCTGATTCACTTAATAAATAGAATATTGGAAACAGATCAGTGCATCATTACAAACTGAACATTTTTCCTTCTTAACTTGCAAATACTGTCAGACAACACTGGACTGGATCAAGAGAGATTCATCTGGCTAGATGTCAACATCTGTATTCCAGATGTCGACCTCCAACAAGTTGCCCTTGGCTTTCTTGTGAGCCAGTGGAGACCAAGTCAATGGATTCTAACTTGTCTCATCCAAAAACACACAAGTGGAATGGACCAAGTGAATCTTGCCCTAAAAATACTTATTTCTTACCATTATTCCTAAGGGCAACCAAAGTTGAATAGCTACAGTCATGGAAAGTGTGACGAGATGACTTATCACCCAATCACGCGCTTCAGTCTCATTTACACCAGTACTGCTGTTACTTTTTCTCTCAGATGACCACTGTTGGCATCTTCTAGACAAATTCCTCAAAAACGTCTTCAGTCATGCTACCTTCCCCTGCAGTAGATTCATTTACTTCTTCCACTTCTAGGATGTTTGGCTTCATGACACAGTCCCCCAGTCACTGCCTGGTAAAAATCGTAGATATTTATCCCTGTACCTCTTGCAAATGCATTGATAAAACTCAAGCTTGAAAGAGAACTCTCTGTATGCAAGAACTGCAGCCATCTCTCAGTCCCTTCAGTGACTTTTCCTTCCCTGGATTACCCAGCAGTGATTCTCAAGCAAAGAGGGTAAGAGTGGTCCTGACAGACTGTCACATCTGAAGGGTAAAGGACTGCTCCTAAATGTGCTTTTCTTTACGACTAGCGCAGTAAAAGTTCATGTCTTGTTAGGAATTTTTAGACACTAATATAGCCTTACTGTTTTCCTTGCCCTAGAGAAATTGTCTTATAAGCTTCCTTCTAAACAGTCCTTCTTTTTAAAACAAATTTTGATTAGGTGTGGTTTCCAGAAATATAATTAACATACAACCCAGCATCATTCCCTCTCCCTTCCCATGAAGAGGACTGCTCCAAAGAGAAAAGAAGAACAGCAGAAGGCTTAGTTATGCAAATGACTTGTTTATTCCAGCTCATTACTCAAGACTGTATGGCCTGTATAAAATGAAGGATAAGCTGAAAATGCATACAAAAAAGTTGTAAATAATAGTCAAAATATTAGTAAATTAGGGGTAATAATTGTAAAGTAAAAAAAAAGATTTGTTTGTATAGACACTTCATGACCCAAAGGCCTTTCCAAGGGAATGAAATAAACTTGCATATTTTTAGTTAGTTTCATCCATCTGTCTAGTGAAACAATCTGTGGGTCATGACTTCCATCATCTGTGTTTACTGCATACATAAGATGATAATTTGCAGCCCACAGCTTGATGTAGTCCTGTCTTTCATACCCATATTCAGTAGGATGCACCCGCAAAAATAACTTCTTGCAACACCTCAAGAGCAAAAACTCTTCTGAGGGTGGAGAACAGATCAAATGGCAAGGACAAAGCTGAATAAGAAAACTCCATCTGTTCAGAACAGCATGTGGTACACAGAGCAAAACCTGATCATACCTCTCCTTGACTACATTGTTACCAAATAAATATCCATTAAGAAAATCAGTACACTCATCTGAAACACTGCAACCTGGAGCTACAGAGGCACAGTTTTGACAGTTGTCAGCTGACAAGAAGGTTTTATGAGAGGAGAAGAAGCAGTTTGCAACAGAGGTATGCCAAAGCCTAGAGTCAGCTCTAGGTCCAGCATAGACCTCCAAGCTCCTAGGTGGAGTGCAAGTTTGTCAGTACACTTCTTGGCACTCTAAGCTAACCTATAAGCCATGGTCTCCAGGAATCATTAATCAAGCTCTTTTTGGATAACGCTGAGCTGTTGGCAAAGGAAAACTGCTACACAATGCTTGTCTCATGGCCCACACCTATCATCCAGCCTGGCACTGGAGGCACGTGTTGAGCAGAATGAAAAGAGATTTAATAGTAAGAAAACCAACATGCTAACCAGCATTCATTTTGTTGTAAAGAAGATTCCCAGTTATCTATTTTGTAACAAGACCTTTAAAAAACACATTGCAAAGCATAAGCATTTATCTGTCTGACTGGATTTCCCTCTACCTCAAATGCAGCAGATCTCTAAGAAATTCTCCACACCTATACAAAGAGACTTTAGGGAGAAAAAGATATTTAAGCTGAAGAGGAAGATGAGAGAAGTATGACTATTAGAAACACATCATCATATCCTAAATTAATTTAAATAGCCCTTGCACATTGACATTAGAAGTAAATGAGATAGGTAGATATATAGATATACAGATATACATCACTGATGCTCTTCAGTTCTTCTGCATACCTACCTACTTCTTGCTTCTCAGCCACCAGCAGAATACTGCACTGTTCATATAGCAAAGACTGAAGCCCTATCAAAAATAAAGCACCCATACAAAGCTTCACAGGAGTTTTTTCAAGCTTTGAAATTGTTTTCTTTTTCTTAATAAGATACTAATTATTTCTGACCTTTCTTTTCTTTCTAGACTGGAGCTAGGAGGATGAGAGCACACACATTCCCAGAAACGCCCCTACAAAGCATCTACAGTCAAGCCAGAACTGGAGAGCATAGGAGAGAAAAACCTCATCTCATGGGATCTCCAGCCTAAACCTTGCTTTCTCAAAAGATTTAGACAGTTTATATACTCTCTTGAATTATTTTGGGGTTGTCTATTTTAAGAAAACAACCCCTTAAACATTCAAACCTTCCAAGTTCCTCATCCATCAGGGTGACTGTCTCCCTGGCTGTTTATAGCCAAGCATATTGATGCTCTTTATACAAGGGTCTGTATCAAAGGCAGTCCCTGACCCTGACAGCTCACAATCCAAAATCCTGGACTGAGGCAACCAGTCACTAAAGAAACAAATAGGTTTTAAGAGGTATCATCATAAAAGCAGATGTGTTGCTGTACCTCAGTAATCCCACTGACTTTGTTGGAGGAAGCCAACAAGGAATTGAGGTGGTTTCTGTGCCTTGGGCGCAGGTGGGAACAGTGCCTCCCAAATGTTACTGGTAGTCAGAAAAGCAATAGGAAGAGACCTACAGAACCCAAGTGAGCAACATTTTATCTTTATTGTCTTTGCAACATTTTCAAGGCTGACAATATAAGAACAACTGCATTAAAGAATTAGGGACAGACATAAGGTAGCTTATGAGAGTAAGAGATGAATAGTAATAATACGTAAGTATTAAGTGTTAAGCTGTCTGCCTACAATGCAGCTCTCTAGAGCTGCACTCAGGAGTAGTCCTTTCAAGATAAGAAAGACAGCGTTAACACCAGAAGTAAGATACAGAAAAATTATGCAGTCAGAAACTTTTAGATTTTTAGATAGCTGTCTTGGTGAGTAGGAGGGAGACACAGCAGAAACCCTGTAAATACATTCTGCTCCTTCCCTGAGCAAGTAACCTCATGTTGAACCCACCAGCCTTCAGTCAACACAGGACATTATATCATTTTGTTATCGAAGGGGAGGAGAGAGGCAACCAACGTCAAGAGCCCAACAGAAACAATGTAGGGCAAAATTAAGACTGTTCCCAAAATAGTAAGGAAAGAAAAATGAGCCATCACAAATATTTAAGTCATTTATATAAAGTTTAAAAATAAATTCTGGCATTTGCCCAAGTTCTTGGAAGGGACAAATGAAAAGCAGCCCTTTGGATAATATTTATCGCTTGCAATGGCTCTGGTGTCACAGCACAGTTTCATGCAGCATTTCCCATTTCAGGAAAGCATTTTGCCAGGGTTGGCTACATATGTATTGGTCAAGCAGAGGTACAGGCAGCACAGCCTGCCTCAGTGCATTCAATGGAATGGCAATACCAGCGGTGCAAGCACCATCCCAACCAGCTTCACCACTCGCCCCACATCAGAAGTATTTCATGCATTTGGGAAAGGCTTTGCAAATGCTGTCTCACATGAGTAGGGTCTGCTCTGGTCTTCAGGGGAGATCCTCATCCTCTGCTGAAGCCAGGGATAGTTTTTGATAGGCATTTCTATTGCTAGGGTTGCAGTGCTTGTGTTGTCTGGTCACAGACTGGGGACTGGGCTCCTGAACCTGGTGGTGCTCCAGGGCTCAGACACTCAAAGGCAGCTCATAATTTTTGCTGCCGCAGTTCAAGAGCAAATAGGGGCAGCTTTCATGGAAACAACTGCATGGGTAACACAAGAAAATGGAAACCACCTCCTCCAGCACCCATCCTGCAGTCAAGCAGTGGATGGGTTGAATGCTCCTGTTTGCCAGCATCCCCACTGACATCTCCAAAGCACAGGGAGATCATGAGTTGCCAATGACAGCTAGAGAGCTCAAGTCTCTTCACCATGACCTGCAGAGCTCACTTGAACGGGGGCAGATCAGCAGCCTTCCCTCAGGAAGCTGCTTTTGGGGTGGAGGGTCATGCACCACAGATGGGAGCTGGACTCACTTCCAGGAGAGTAATACTTTTCATACAAAATTGCGTTTGTTACCATGTGAATTTGCTGGGCTTTTGTAATTTACCAGGGCATCAAGTAATGGTTTCCCCTGCTGGCACGCAACCAAAAGAGTGATTCAGAACCATTCAGTGATTTGCTCAATGATTTAAAAGGAGTAGTTTATAGCCATCAGAGTTGCATGAAACCACCTGTTTTCTCCGAATAAAGAAAACTCTTATAAGAAAACAGTAATAAAAAAAGGTTCTGCTTTACAATTTTTCACTCTAGTCTGAAAGACTTTCTAGGGGAAAGACAAAGCAGGGCTCAAGAAGCAACCAAATAAAGAAATAAATCGAAGTTTACAGATTGCGATGCTCCCAACACTGGTGCTGCTTCTGCATTTGCAGGAATACTTGCCACATGTTTGGGGTTTTTTTTTATTAAGGGCTGAAATTGTCAACACTTTCTACAAAGTTTCAAGGTATCTTACAGACAACCTCATCTGTTTGGTCAGTTCTCAAAGCATCCATGATACACTGCCTGTCTCTAGTGAAAGGGGAAGATGTAAGAGGTTAAAAACTTACTTTACATCATTTCATCAGCTTTTATTTTTTCTTGCCTTTTTTTTTTTTCCCCATTTTTACATCTTGGAGCACAATGAAGTTCCTGGATTTTCAGTTTTTGCATCTTTTCTGGCTCCCACAGCAAGAATACACAAGTATGCATGCAGAGTGATAGAGCTTAGTCTCTTAAAAGGAAGGGGTTTTAAAATCATTTCCATCAGACCACTGTCCTGATAGGCTTGGAACTTCATAAAAAACACTTTTTCATGGCTAATGCCAGGTTTTATTTGGTGCTCTCTGTATCCTGGCAGGTCAAAAATATATAAAAGAAGGCATAAATTTATAAGACATACCCTGGTTTAACTTACAATCATTGTTAGTTGCTTTTTTTTTTTTTTTTTTTTTTTTTTTTTTTTTTTTTTTTTTTTTTTACACTTTTTTCTTCTCACTGAAGCTACATTAACAGTTCCCTTATAGTCAATCCTGCCAAATAAGAAGCTGTGCCTGCTAATAGGATGAAAATTACTAAGTCATGACAACTTTAACCAGTTGTATTTTTAACTTATTTTGTCATCTAAGGAAGTCTTAAGCAATGCACTGTGTGCGCCAAAAGAAGTAGTAAATTTACTTTACTCTCACATTATATTCCCTTAGATTTAAAGCTAGCTCTTCACATTTCAGTCTAGAATTTAACACCAGACCTGGGTCTTCTCCCAGGATGATGACAGCGGGTTGGGGGGGGGGGGGGGGGGGGGCATGATAAACTGTTGAAGATTCTCTTCATTTTCATTATTATATATGTTATTACAGCCAGGCTGTCACCTAGTTCCAGCCTTATGGTATTAGGCACGTTCACATATCACAGAGTAAAACATACTCAGTGCCTTAAAACCTATGCAAAAATCGAGATTAAAAATAGCTAGAACAAAAAGATGACCAAAAAAAAAATCATCCAACTTACATAAAAAGAATGCAAAACCCATTCATTATTAAGTCTTTTTCAGTTTTTCACCAAGTAATTTCAAGGAAAGCTTTATTTACAGCAGCCTGCTCAGGTTACATATGAGAAATCATGAGCACCAACAGGTACAGCTTAGGCAGAAGAAGTGGACAACAATTTGACAATAAAGGCAGCCTAGAGAAACCTCTGGTGAAATTTTCTGTGAAACACTGAAGTTGCTACATTACGTTCTTAGTGGAATTTGATCAGAGAAACTTCTCTGGTGCAGCAATGCTGAGTTTATGCTTAAGAATCAATCAATCAGTTAATTACCTTCTATTCTGCTTTTTCAACATCCCCTCTTGAAAATTATTTTTTCAAAGCTGTGTAATTCACATGAAGCAATACAAATTTTACCAGCAGATGAAAGCAAATGGCACATTACATTGTGAGTCAGCCAGGGGACACGAACGGAAGCAGCAAGCCCAGAAAACTTGGTTACATGTATTCTTAAAATTTGACTATTTCACTGCTTTGAGGATAGCTTTCAAAAGTAATCCTCAAAGCAAAAACGACCATTGAAAGCAGCCACAAATGTTTGATGGGAGAAAAGGCCATTGGAAAAAATCACAAGCCACCAAAGTGGAGAAATGCAAGCTAA
The DNA here is from genome assembly GCA_025345505.1 of Todiramphus chloris collaris. Lineage (NCBI taxonomy): Eukaryota > Metazoa > Chordata > Aves > Coraciiformes > Alcedinidae > Todiramphus > Todiramphus chloris. Next base: position 14,542,530 of record JANVCC010000019.1, read on the forward strand.
TTTGCCTAACGTATCCAATCCGAAAGAACAACTTACACATAAAGTCAGGAAACCAGCTCAAGCATACACCATCGGGTCAAAGACATTACAGGCAAGTGGAAAACAATTTGAATTCCCGGATAACAACTTATTTCAAATCTCCAGAGGAGCACAGCTAGCATAGCACAACATGCTGGATCCATGTACAGGATACTAAACATTCCCTAAAATAATTGGGACTCTGGGAGAGGTCACAGAGCTCTACAAGAGGAACTGATAATTAAAATTATGAATCAAACTGGATGCCTATGATCAGTGATGCAATTTCTGATTGCCAGCACAACCATACCATCTGCAACTACCCTGCTGCAAATGGAAACATCAGTGGGCATGCGGGAGTGAGGGTAATGGCACAGGGTATGGGCCCTTCCCCAGTTGTTTCTAGACCTCAGGAGTTTAAGATTAATTCAGTTCCACAACTGAAGATACGTCCTGGGGAAGAAAAGGAGAAAAAGCATTTTCTGCCAAAAAACCTCTACGCCAGAAACCTATTACTCCCACGTTTCTTCAAACATATTGTCAGGCACTTTCAGTATGAATTAGGGCATTGGATTAGTGTTATGTGTTGCCATCCAAACAAAACCCAGCGTCTGTAAGAGTCTCCCAGGAGACTCAAGTCTGTTCTGACTACGAGGAGGTTATAGATTTGGAACATACCCAGAAGCCACAGCCAGTAAAATTAATTGTTTTCTTTTTAGCCTAGAGAGGAGTTTTCTGTTGGAAGTTGCCTCCAGTGCTTCCTGACGAAGCGCCCTGCTCATTCCTTCCTAAGGGTAGCAAAATGAAAGGGTGATAATTTTAGGCACTCCCCAGTTTGGACAGGACAAATTGACCGTGTACATGTGTGTGTCTGAGATTACCACACAGACTGATACTCCTCCATGTGTTATAAACAGGAAAACCACAAGGACAAACAAGCCGTTCCCTATTGTAATTTTCTGCAGCAATGCTCTAGCATTAAGCGAATTCCCCCTAAGTGTAAATTTGTCCCAGAGAAGCACTAATAAACTTTTACGGCACAATTTGCCATCAGATGTTTAGTTTATATCACTCTGTACAAAAAACAAGCTTAGAAAATTTCTAAAACAGTAGTGTTGCTGTCTTTGCTGCTTCTTTCCACCTGAGAAAACAAGCTCTTTGGTTAACCATGAGTGCCAGAGAAAGCAAAAATATTCCTATCCATCATTATCTGCTGTTTGAAATTACTTTTCCTAGCACAAAGTGCAGCACTTCTTTTATCTCTGTTTGGCCATTCACTTCCTTAAAGTGCTGTCCCTGGGAAATGCATTGACTCCTCTCAGCCCCATGGAAAGCCTCTCCAAACCATGGGCTCTGGTATCTTCCTCCTTAAAAGAGCCGTGCTTTGACCAGACCTAAATCTGCTGTAAAGCCAGGCATATACCTGCTACTGAATGTCTAAGAGCAGCAGTGAAGTGTCACACTTCATTAAGGCTTTACATGCAGTAAAACTCACTCTCAACTCTTAAAACTTAGGAATTCTACTTGAAAATTAAATCATACTTCTTTCCCATTACAAAACATATCAATGGGAAAATTTTATCAAAGAGCTCAAGATTAAAGATTTGGATCCCTTTAGGGTTTAGCAGGGAACATTACAGTTTTAAAAAAAGGCAAGTGAAAAGAAATACAAGGCAAGCAAAGCAGAATTTCAGAGCTGCTGTGCTGTAAGTCTCATTTAAGATGATATTTATTTCATTTGAAGAGCATAACATTATTCTACTGGGATTCATGAATGTGATTAACCAGGAATTTTGACAGCAGCTCCACCAGAGCAACCAAGTTTCTGTCTGGACCACCAACAACATACTCTGCCCTTTTCATGCATGCTGGAAAAAGTCAAAGAGCAACAATGAACTAAAGTAGAATTAGTTACCTTGCTAAAACTTGAAACAGGATAGGATTTGGTTTGGGGTTTCTTTTTTAGCCACACTGTGCAGGACAGTGCCAAACTTCCGTATAGGCTCATCCTTGAAAGACAGACTTACTGGCTCTTGGTGAACCTTGAAAAAGCCTTTGGAAAAGCCAAAGACAACTCCTTGGTCATTAATTGTATTTAAATCTTGACACAGTTAATGTTCAGTGCAAAGATGTCAGTCTTCCCACCAACTCCTCTTTCTGGTATGTCTAAAGCCCTGTACTTAAAAAGCAATGAAAAAGAACCCAGAGTTATCCAGCTAACAACTCTTCTTCCCTTATCCATATGAGTTACTCAGGAAAAAAAGCAGCTTCTCCTCACCCTGGCTTATTTTTCAAGGTTAGACATCAGTTTTACACAGCGTCGGCCAGAGCATATCCAAAGGAAAGGAGAGGGTTGATCACTTTACAACAGAGTAAGTCAACAGAAAACACTCTATTTATTTTTCTAAGATTGTATTTATTTTGCTCTGCAGGAGGTGAGAGGCAGGCTGTGCTAATAGATTATGAGCACACTTTGCACAGTGTTAGAAAACAGAACTGTTCCGGAAAGTGTGTTTCTGTAAATAAACCTCTGCACTTCGTGATCACCCAACCTATCCCACAGCCCTTTGAGGACCCCGAACATATGCTATGAGTGCATCTGGCCCAGCCTGACAAGTTTCTCCAGTTGGCTCAGCAAAAAGGAAAAATAAATAAAATATAACAACAAAAAGGAACAATCCCAAAGACACCAATTCTGGTCTCGGTCTTAGCGCTGAATTCTCACTGCGGTCATCATTCCTGGCAAAACTACACAGCAGCTTTCATCCTTCTTGCAGCGACGATAAACTTCCTGTTGTAGGCTGGAACAGGTCACTGCTCCCTGTCTGCCCAGTGGTCTAAACCCTCTGAAATTCTAGATAACCATGACTAAGTTTTCATAGCTGACTTGCTGTGAAAGCAATCTCTGATTCAAGTGTTATCCCCTGACTTGCTCTGATTTCTCTCCCCTCCCAGGGAGAGGTGAGCAGGACCAGATGGGTCACTACCAAGAGGAGCTACACGCACTGAGGGACTGGTTTTCACCTCTTCCTCCTCAAAGCAGTCCACGTCCAATACGCAATCCATCACTCATTGCACCAGCATCCTAAGAAAGGCCTCGCCAAATGAGAACAGCCAGACTCAGCCTGGAGCCACCAAACCTAATTTGAGTGTTTCTGCACCAAGATCTGCTGAGAAACACCCCCTCCAAAAGGCTCTGTGTTGACAGCATGGGAGAAACCAGCCCCATTTAAAAAACAAAATCAGAAACAAAAACAATCCAATACTTCATAATAAGCTTTTGAGTGTCTCTGGTTGTCTCTCTTTTTCCTGTAACACCACCAACCAAACTTGAACGTAGAAATGCTAATTCACAGCCAAACAGCTTGCAGGAGAAAGTTCATCTTGCAAATGATCAAAGTGATACCATCTCCACATCACATGTGATGGTGAGACTGAATGCGTTGCTACCTGGACACTAGCAAAACAGGTTAGTATGGATTAAGAATAAAAGACTTCAATACATCCATCCCCCTCAGATGAGATCAAACAGATACAGAGGGAGAAACAACCACAGCCACAGATAGGGACTAAAAATGGCAAGCACTAGAGATGAAGTTGTATGACATCAGCAACCCAGAGGATCTGCAGAGACCCAAGGTCACAGTGATGCACAGCAGACAAAGGCCAGAAACATAAAAAAAGGCAAACTTCTGGCTACAGAACTAAGCAGCCAACAAAACATAGCTGTGCAATTTCTGTTGAAAAGGTAGCATTTTACTCCAAACCTGCCTGTACAAACACCGCACGAGCTTCTCACCTACATGCTGTTATGAAAAGCCCTTGGTACCACCAATCCTACATTGATTCTCAGCCCAACCCTTCCCAGGAGTTACCACCAGATCCATTAAGGGTTAATATGATGAACAACATGAGACTGCTTGAAACAACTAGACAGTCACCAAGATAAAGATCTCTTGAAAATATAAATGCTGTGTCTGGTTTAATCATGTGCCAGGTCTGCTGATGGTGTTTGAAGCTATTACAGCGTTCATTCTGCACACAGACAGCAGTGACTGGTAGCAACAGGCAGCCCAGCTGGCTGGCCTGCAGTGGGGTAAGAAACCGGACGATGCTTTTCTAATAAGTACAGGAGTCATACAAGGGGCTTTCAACATCATCACCATTACACCTTTATGATAAATCAAAGATGAGATTTGACCTCGCATAAACCTACAGGCACAACGTGCTTTGCTGTCTGCATCAAATTCTCTTCTCCTATACACAGGTAAATCTATCCTAAATATTAGGGAAGCTCACATAAGTAAGAAACAACCAGGGCAGTTACTGGATACAGGAAACAATATCTCCTCAGAGCTGATGCCCTGAATATCTTAAACACACAGCTCAAGCTCTCTGAGCACCAAATGAGTGCAGTCCCCAAGGAAAAAATTCTGCATCTCAGCTGCTGGCCCAGACAGTAACATTACAGAGACACTTGTAAAGCCTCCAAAGCCACTTCTTTTCTTCATCTTTTCTGCTGCTACCCACTTCTGCACCTCTGCTCCTTCTCCTCTTAGTAACATGTTCCATTTTATCACATTTATGTTTGCCTTTTCTTCTACAAATAAATAAATTCTTAAAAAGTTATTCAGATTTAAACTTTTGCTTCATTTTTCTCCAGAAAAACTGACAAGAGGTTACCATGTCATGTATTTCTCTCCTGTTACTAACTCTACTGCTGCTGAAGGAGACTGGCAGCACCATCATCCCTGGGTGGCTGGAGGAGGAACTGTCCAGCAGTGGAGCACCTCCCAAGAGACATCTGGGATCAGCTACACACGGACATAAGAAAACCAGCAATGCTCCTGAACTTCTCAGTTAACAGCCACTTGCACCAGCTGTCTATTTTCTAATGAATATATCAGTCAAACCTCTGAAGTTTAATTTAAAACAAATGCAGCTTTTGCAGATGACAAGTGAGGTGCTGCGAGTATTGGAATTACTATCTAGGTATACTAATGAAATAAAATTTCTTAACAAGAAATCATCAGGTTCCAATAGAGAGGGAGGGAAAAAGAAAGAATCAGAACACTCCAGCTCTCCTCTACTCCATGCCCACTATAGAACTAAACTCAAAGCATTCTAAGCCCCAAAGCATTTCCATTTCATTCTCTGCTCTCAACCAGAAAAACACATTTTCTCATGAATTACCATAATTCTAGCAGCTTACACAGTAATTCAGTAGCCTGTCTTGCACATGATCAAGTTCTGAGCTACACATTTCCTACAAACCTTCTGAGATTCATTTATCTCAATCACACAGTTCTGAGGAAAGACAGACCTTAATATTCACATTTATTAGTAGCAGTAAGAGCAGCAGCTCCTATCCTGAGAGGAGACCACAAAAAGCAGTCAAGCTGAGACTTAGAAACTGCAAACCAATTTAATGATTATCCCGGACAGTTTATCTGCAGCCTGCAACTTAGTTTCACTGGGGTCTCTTGAGATCAAATCATAGAATCATTCTGGTTGGAAGAGACCTTCAAGATCATCAAGTCCAACCATGAATGCAGCACTGCTAGGTCACCACCACACCATGTCCCTAAGCACCACATCTACACATTTTTAAAATGCCTCCAGGAACAGGGACTCCATCCCTTCTATAGGCACAGTTTTCTCCACTACTTTTCTCTACCATGCTATAACTATGTGCAAGACATCATCCAGCAAGGCCTGACACAGGCTTACATTTAACTAATGTGACCTAGGGAGCTCTGCTGCATGCCATTTGGGCTGGACACTCGTTTACCTAACAGGGTTTGTCAAGCTAGCACATGAGGTCACGCATGAGTCTAAATGGCTTCCCTCTCTTCGATCACAGGTAGTCCAGAAGTGACATCTTCATGTTACCAGGGATTTGTCACCAGGGATTCAAACAAACAATAAAGTGAATACATTAAGGATGCAACTGCAAACAGCCCAATTTGTCATGGAGGAGAATTCAGACATACACTAAAATAAAAGGAAGAAGGAAAGCCCGAATGAAATACTTTAAACATTTTAAGCCCACATCTTTTATTGCCCATTCCATCACAAAGCCATGCAATCAAGGAGATTTCCAGTTGGAGTTTGGGGGGGGGGGGGGGGGGTGTTCTATTTTTCAGGGGTTTTGTTTTCCTAGCTGTTCCTTAAGGATAGCAGTGAAAGATCACGACCCCACTTCCACTCCTCCAGAGTCTTCAGGGCTCTCTTTGATGTTTCTAATGTCATATAGCCACATGGATCATATCACCTTTCCCATGAAAGCACAGGGATTATCTTTCTCCACTACTTTGCCTTCTCCCTTACATGACCAAACAACACTTCCTGCTATTCTTCCAACTGTGAAAAATAGATGCTTATATCACAGAGAAAGCCAGTAGCCTTGCGTGTTACCCAGCTGGTTTGCTTTAAGTTGTTGGTATTTTAAATATGCTTAAACATTTCTCTTGGCTATAAAAATCAAATTTAGCAGGAATTTTCCAGAAAAAAGTTCTTACCTTTGCATTCTCGACGTCAGCTAGAAATGCTACAATAAGTTAAATAGTTTCCTGGGCATATGTAACACTTTAATGAATTCTGTGTAGTACTCAAGCACTACAACAGGGCTAGCCATGAAAGAAATTACTGAGTTAGATAAAAAGGCATATGGCTTCTTTTCATCCAGACTCAATACAATAAAGCCTAATCAGATGAGCTCATTTGCGAAAAACCAGAATTAGTAAACTCACAGCTATATTTTCTACGTTAACAGTCATCTCCTAGGTCAACATATTCTTCAATGAGCTTTTCCACAGCAGAAAGTAAAGGTTGTTCCAGAAAAAAAAAAAGGTATCTGGTCTCTTCCCAGAGATCCACACAACTCAACAGGACAGTGTTTCCTCCTTGGTGGTCCCTTAATTTATTTTATTTTCTCTCAACAGCCATGCACAAAATGTTGATAAAGTCAAAGGTTTAGTTTTATCTCCCGTTCTCACAGTTTTTAGGTAGAAAGAAGCCTCCTAGAAATGTTTATACATTTAGGGATGTCTGGACCTGCTGGATTCTCAAAACAAGACCGTGCCAAGTGACATCCACTGAAGTTAGGTCAAACTTATGTATGGAAATATGTCCTTTAGTAAGCAAGATATGCAACTCACCACTCACCCACACTCTCCACTAGACTGTTGATACTGGTTAGTGCTTGTAAGACACATGTGGTTTAAAAAATAAATCTGCTTCCTACATAATTTTAAAAGCAATTCTACACTTTTCTTAGCCAAGAAGAAAACTATTGTGCTTACCCTGCAAACAGAATGGCACTTGGGTGACACTTCTTCAACAACAGCTGCCGAGCAAAGATAACTACAATCCTAGCAGACCTTGTATAAAGAGTTTGTCAAAAGAAGAATAGAGCTTTTCTACAGTCCAACATGCCTAGAAAGTGCTCTCTATATCCCTAGGACCATGACACCGTGAAATTAAGTTTTCCCACTGCTGTTTTCAAGCCCAGATGAAAGCCGGGTTGCTCGTAAAACCCAAGAGCCCAACTCCTCGGGACAGACCTCACATTTTCTTATCATTCCCATGCAGATTGCTTCACCAGCCTCTTGTCCAGTCAGACCTTACACAAAACTAAGCACTAAACCTGCTGCTCCTGCCAAAACAAAGACTTGCCTCCTTATTTTAACAAGCATAGTGACAAACCAAGCCAAAAGAAGAAAGAAATCCCCCACAAATGCACCCGATCAAAAGTAAATACAATAAAGCCTAATCAGATGAGCTCATCTGAGAATCCCCAGCACCAGCACCAGGTCTTGAAGGCCTGATGATGCTCAGACTGACAAATCATGCCAAGCAAGAAGTTGAGAGATTCCACCCAAAAACCTCAATCCACCTATCAGGAAACCAAAGAACATATGCAGCAAAGCAACACCACTTCAACTGGTTGAATATTTTAAAACAATAAGTGTAATTGCAATAAGGCCAATATAAGTATGGACAGGAATGAACTGACCTTGACATAGGCTAGGTAATGCTCACACTTTTCCTGCATGTATGACAGTTGTAATTTCTCTGTGACCTGCCCCGCTGTCTCTCCAGGAGTCACAAAGTAAACTCTGGGTTGCTGGCTCTTTTCCTTTTTTGCCACATCAGCAGTCAAGTTATAATTCAGACCTGGTTTAAAAAGGAAGAAGAAGAAAACAAAGGATGTCAGTGAACAATAGTTATTTTCTAGCCACCTATCAATAGATCCTGTTGTCCTCAGGGGATATGCGCTTGAAGAAAGGTCAACCCCTGCAGGCCCTCAATCACTAAGTTTCCTGTGACTGCACAAAACCAAATCCAATTACTAATGTGCTCCCAGTTTTCTTGTCCCTACATTCCCTAGGCCATCCTTTCCCATAGGAAATGTGTAAAAATATATCTCAACACACACACTTAATGAAAATAAAAAACCCACAACAATACACAACAAAAGATGCTTAAACTCTAACACAAAAAAGCAAAAACACAACACAAACAACATCAGCAGCTTCAAACTTTCTTTTCCTTCCAGAACTGCACAAACCATACAAATGTCAACCAGGATGTGGCACTTCCTGACAATTACTTTTGTTGATTTGAAGTCATCTAAGCATTTAGACCTTAACTAGAGGTCACTGCCTTGCATTCGGTATCCCCCTCTTAGATTTTACACATCCCTGGCAGTTTATAGAAGACATGCCCAGAGACTAAGGAGTTGTATCTCTATATATTTGGTTTTCTGCTGTTCTGCAGGATAGGCAGCTTAGCGCAATGCATTGGTTTGTGACTAGCTGTATCTGTGCCCAAAAGAAAACTTAGTTATTACCTGAAGTATTTGTAGAGTGACTGAATAATCCAAACTACCTATACCTTTCCCATTGGTAAATGCAACAGGAGCCACAAAACTGCAACAGAGGCACAGACCTGAGCACAGACCACAGCCTGTACTAATTTCAGCTGCTATCAAGGCAATAATAGGAACACTATAAGATAGGCTCTCTATAAATGGCTTAATTAGTTGATAATCTCCATAAATGACAGCCAGCACCAGCTCTTGTGCTGATTTGTTACACATGTAGGGTGCATGCCAAATTATAGCTCTGGCTTTATGTATGTTTTAAGTCCTAAATGACTGATGCTAGATAATATGCTCCCCATAAATGTAAACTTTATCAAAGCCAAAATTTTATAAACAATCAGTGTAAATGTTACACATTCCTGGACTGTGGTCTTCTACACCAAATTTCAGCAAGGGATCTTTGCTGGGTTTTGTTGAGGTTTTGGTTTTGTGGTGGTTTTTTTGTTGTTGTTTTGGGGTTTTTTGATTTTTTTTTTTTAAATCAGTGAAAATCCTTATGTCTCTAAATTAACACTGCTGCCAGGGCTTATCACATCCAATCATTTCTCCACCAGAATTTCACTACTTTGAAAGATATATTTAATGATACAGTAAAACTTGTTGCAAAAGGTTCTGTGAACATTCATAATTCACATAATCCAAACCAAGCGATGCAGCCTTCCAAAGGAGGAGCACCAAAGGACAGCAGGGCTGCAGAGATTGCAAGGGTGCCTGGGAAGGCTCAGAAGCTCTCCAAACAAAGTGTGAGGTATTCCTGACACCGAACAATTCCTCAGTGCACGCACAGAGATGCGTCCCAACATGAGCCCCATCTCTCTGAAATGGCAGTGGATGTTTTCAATCAAGGAGCACAGTTCCCATCCTCCACCCCACCTCCCCTTTATTTTGACAACTTGTTTCTATGTTATATCCAATGATGTCACATCAGTGGAAAAACTGAAATATCATGAGTAAAGTTTTTTTTTTTCCCCTCCCCAGCTTCATTGCTTTCAAAAAGCAGCCAGGGTGGGGAGATAACTGGCCAAACTTGGCACTCCCGGTAGTGTAAGTTCCTCCAGCTCACTCCAATTGGAGGTAGTTTTCTCTAGCAAATTAACTCTTCCAGATAAAGTGTTACAATATTTGTCCATCAGCTTTAAGCACATCTGGTTAGAACTGTTTTGGAGGATCTGCTCACCCAACTTCAGACGATCAAAATAAAACTCAGATGAAGGGTTTGATTCTTCTAATGAGTATTCCTCCCCCCTAACTGAACTTAAATGCCTAAAAGCTTCTTAACAGCTCCCTCTGAGAAATTTTTAGCCATAACTGCAAGAGCAGGTATACCAGCCAGCAGACCAGGTGAGTTTCTCCATTCAATAAAAGATGCACCAAGCAAACAGCAGCAGGCCTTTAATAATGAATTTTCATCCTAAGTGGCACATACATATTCACGATGCAAGAGTCATCCCCCCATAGGTGGTGACTGAAGGTGGCCCTGAAGCAGAGAGGAGTGAGGAGAGGTTGAAATGGGGCAGCAGTATCCTGTAAGCTAAAAGGGGAATCACAGCTGTCTGTGCTAATGGAGGGTTACGCAGCTCCAGCCGCCTGGCACATCCCTTCCTCACCCACTCAGATGATGCTACAGCACATAAAAAGCAGCCGGCAAAATGCTCAACAGGAATAAGCACATCCACAAGTGCTTGTAAAAACTACTCATGATAGTACTGATTCACAGGGAGGGAGGGGAGGGGAGGGGAGGCGAGGCACCACATGGAGAAAATGAAGAACTTGCTAAATAACAACAAAAAGCCATTTGAACAGGAATGTGTTTCTTTGCCATCTCTACCAGTAATTATGAGGAGAAAATGATTCATGAACTTTGCCGGCAGAGAAAATTCTTAAGTAACAGAAGCATTTTAAAAACTTGCCCTAGCAGGTGACAACACACACATAGGGCATTTTCCCTCACATCCTATTCCAAAAAGCGCCTTACTTCAAACTTTGTTTCAAATCCTCTCTCACAGTTGTCCCCAGCTTCTAAGCAGGGAGCCGTCCTTGCTGCTCCATACACTGAATGACACAGGCCTACAGCACCCCTGCTTCTGAGGCTTCTGGGTAGCAAAGACTCAGGCCTGAGTCCAAGAAGACTGGAAAAATGAGAGACAGACAGAAATACTACTCCTGCCACCAAAGTACAGGAGCATAGAGGTAAGAAGAGGAGTGTCCACTTGAGTCAGGTTATGTATCAGGCATGTTTCAGTCCAGAAAACAAACTCAGAGTGAAAAACAGCAACCCTACTACCCCACACTAAATTTCACACTAGCCTTTCAGGTGACAGTATTTGAGACATGAGGACTACCCTAGAAGTGGATCAACACACAAGTGATGCACATTTGAAGTGACAAGCACAGGAGAAACTTAGTAGCTTCTAACCCATATGCCTAACTCTAGACAAGTGCCCCACACTGTTCATTTTCAGAGCCCCTAAAGTTCACCTAATTCTCACACTGGCACTACTATTGCTGTTGCTATTATTGTAAGAGGAAATTATCCAGGCCGTCAGCACAAGTTTATTTCCTTTCTCTTGCAGGGATGAATGCAGCAGCAGTGCTTGATGCACAGAGATGCTAGCAGCCTCTGTTTTCTTGTCCTGGTCACAGACATGGTCTGAACAGGCTGAAGACATCTCATCCAGGCTAGGAAGGGCCTTTCTATCATTCCTGCCTTTCCTGCAGATACAGAGGCCCCAGAGGAGACAAAGCCACAGTGAGGGAGGAGCAGCCTGAGTGAGACTCTGAGGTGAAAGAGTGAAAACTTAAAATGTCGTATTTCTCACACATCCAAGATGCACCAGAGGCTGTCTCAGTCAGTGGGCGTATGACTAGACGCTCAGCTCTCCAGCAAGCGCTGAGACAGAGCAAAGGGTCAGACAATGCCTGGCACAGAGTGCAGAGCACATGCTTCACTTGGGCATGGCTCTTTGTTCAGAGAAAGACATTTCAGCAATAAATTCATACTTCTGAAGACTGTAGTCTGTCAACAGTATCCACAAAACGGATGGGAATTACACTGTCATTGGCAGTATCAAGGAGCATCAATAAACACAGGTCCTCAGATAGCTGTTACCTCACCAGTAGGATTGCAACTACCTCCACAAACTAAAGGAGGGTAGGGAAGGTTTATATGCAAACATGAGTGCTAGAGGAAGACAACTTTCCTTCACATGCCAGTTAACAAAATAACCACACATTCAAATAAGCATTGAAGACGCACATTTGCTGCAGAGGAACGCTGCTTGCACATTCAGCTTGATTTTTCAAACACTGTGTAGTAGGTGAGCATCTTCAGCTGCCCCAAAGCAAGAGCAATGCCCAGCTTTTCACCAGTAAGCAGCAGTCTTGAGCATCCATGCTGACAAACCTTAGGGGAGCAGCATTCCCAGTAAGCACTGTGTGACTTAACAGACCACCCCCGGAAATCCGAAGATGAGACAATCCAGCCACAAAACTTTGACATGGCTTTTTAACCCCTCCATGTGAATTTCAGAGTCCAAACTCAATAACGATGTACTCACAGGGATATTCTATTTTTTTCCCCACATTTAACCATGCAGGAGAGAAACCGTTGCAATATTTCCATGAATTGTTCCACCCTTTGTTAATTGAATCTCTTCAACTGCAACATAATTAAAATGGCCTGACTGTTAGATTACAAACTGAAAGCTTATTTGAGATACTTTATCCAAATCATAACCCCAAGGGGGTTTACACAGTCAGACACTTCTGGCTGCAATGCTTTCAAGACAAATCACTTTGCTAGAAGCATTGTATAAAAGGACAATGGTTGGAAGTTTTATAATCATCTACTTAATAGTAAAAAAATTCCTTGCAATGAGATGGACGTTACTCGCCAAAGAAGATGCACATGTGTTTTCAGCACAGTAAATCATTGGGAGTACAGTTTGTATGACAACACAGGGGAAATCAACTGGCTCTTGAAAGGCATGATGAACAGGAACAGATACTTAGATTGGAAAAAAAGGCAGCTCGCTTCTTAGTCACAGGTCCAGGGATATGAAATTAAAGCAAGGAAACATTTTAAAAACTGTACCCTCAGGAACATAAGAAAACCTTGATATTCAGAAAAATCTATTCAGTGATTCTCAGAAAGGAATTAATGCTCCTGGAGCACTCAGACATCAGTGTTTTCTTAACTGACAGAGTAGCAGGCAGTACAAAATATACTTTATCAAAGCACGCATTTGTCTGCTAAGAGTCATCACTTACAGGGAAGGAAAAAGTGTAAAAATAGTAATTGAAGTCTCAGTTGCACCAACATGTTGGAATTCAAGGTAATCTTACATTTAGTACCTCCACTTTTTTTGAACTGTTCAGGTGACAAAGCGACAAGCTGCAGAGAGCAACTTCAACAAGCAGCTTGTAGCTCTCACTCCATGTGAATGGCAGAAGTAGCAAGCAGCCTTTTTCTTCTCTGACTCATTCAAAATCCAAATACTGCAGAAGGCTCTGCATACTGGGACGCACAGAAACAACACCCACCCTTCTCGATCAGCGGCTCAGAAAGGCTGGGGCATGAAGCCGGAGGAGGCACTGCTTCCTCCAGCTCCTCACCAGGCCGACTGTGGGAATGCAGCACGCTGTTAGGCTGAGGTACCTTCCCTGAGCAGTGCACTGCAAGTCCTCTGCCATTCCTAAAGCATGGCAAAGGTAAAACATAGTGGCTGAATGAAATAAACCCAGACCTTAAAATATTTAGAAATGCTGTATCTATCTCATACCACTTCACTCAATATCTAAGAATTGTAAACATTGGGATGTAAAAGATGTAAGAACGGTTTTAATGCAGCCAACACTTGCGCAGTTACATACCTCACATAATTCCACTTACCTGAGAAATCCCATGAGTTTTACAGAGACTAACTAAGCTGGAAGATATTCTTGCCATCAGTAAAATACTGGGCTATTTATAATCATTTTGCAGGCAGGTAGACTGATGCACAGAAAAGGATTTGCTCATTGTCTGGTAGGAATTCAAATCTATAGTGCTCTGTTTCAAGAACTCCTTGCCGATGTCAAAAACTATTAATCTGGAGCAAATCACACCTGCTTTCTGATAACATTGATAGAGAATATGGATACAGAAAGGTGTTATCAAGAGGTAAACAGGGAACATGAATTTACAAAGCATCAGTTGCTTCCATGTTCTCTGTTCTTGCAATAAGCCCAAGGACACGATTCTTTCGTTGAGGAAGAAACTGCCCCAGTATTACATCAGCCTCATCAGAAGGTAAAAACGTGCTGAAGAAAGTTCCCAGAGAGCCTCCAGTTTTCATAGAACCATAGAATACCAGGCTGGAAGGCACATCAAGGATCATCTGGTCCAGCCTTTGTTGGGAAAAGCACCATCTAGAGAAGATGGCCCAGCACCCTGATAAGATGGCCTAGCACCCTGCCCAGCTGAAAACTTTCTGAAATTGTATAGCCTAGCTCACATTGAAACAACTTATTTCACATTAAAGTTCTGTTACTGACTCCAAAGGCAGCCCTGACCTCCAGGTCAACATGCCAGCGTGCCCCTGTCCAGGGCTGGCACAGATACCTTACCTATTTCTCCAGGAACACGCTTGCCACCAAAGCGAAAGCACGCTGTGACATTAAGGCAGTTCACTGCCTGCAAACCGTCATGGCACTGAGGAGCTGTGATGTTGATGGACGCAGGCAGGAAAATGGAGATGTCCATGGTTATAACAGGCCTGGATCTGGAGATTAACAGAGAAGTGCAATTCAGAGGAAAGTTCTCAGCCAAAGGAAAATAAACTTGATCAACTTCACAATTTCAAGTAGACATGAAAAACAAGAGTGCATTTGAACTGTAAGATAAATTAGCACTTGACCTAGCTGGTAAGGACTACTAGTGTCTGAATGAAAGCCATAACACCAGCTTGAAGTTCAGTGCTCAGATACAGACTGTAGGCAGGCAGCTGGGGGAACTGATAATATATAATAATCATCATCTCCAGCGAAAGTTGCATAAAGCCTTCCTGATGACTGAAGAGGATATCAAAATTAGCACAACAACAAGCAAGGACACCAAGCTCGATGCAAGCGAGATGGTTTGTTAAGCAGCCTGGTGGTCAGGAACAGGTAGGCCTTAGGTTTCCAGAGAATGGTCTACAGTCAAATTTGTGACCTGAAAGTTAAGAAGCGCACACAGGGGTAGGAGATGGATTCATAGGTAGTTTTTCTGACAGTATAAGCACAGCAGATCATCATTATTCATGTTTTCTGGAGGAGGGAACATTTGACTAATTCCCTCCCGGCAAGTGGTAAGGATCAAATACTCTTTTGACGCTGCTGAACTCGTTTCAGGAGTTACTCTGTGCACTGTGAACAAAAGCTTTCTACCCTTGCAATTCTGGCACCAGGTTATTGTTATGACTGTTCCCAGCTGAAGAAGACCTCGGCCAGAACTGCAGAGCAAGCCAAGTGCCATCAGGGCCCAGAGGGGTCTCCTCTCACACAGAACACAGAAGCCCCACCAGCTTGGTTGGGCAAAGCAGCACAGAAACCCAGGCTCTCTTGAACCATCCGCAGGGCAGGACTTCAGCACAAAATCCACTGAGTGGTATTCTTCATAGTTTCAATTCCATACATGTTCAACATGAACATGTTTTTCCAAAACCAGCTCCAATAGAAAAATAAAAATAAAATGTGCAGCAACCAGCAGATTCACTTCTAAGGTAGTCCCAGCAGCCATGCAAGGCCAGACCACATAAGTAAACCACTTCAGGGCTCCCACTCCACAAGCCACTTAATTTAAAGGTGAGGGAGAAGGGGGATAAGAGAGCAGGGATTGTGGTTACACCTAATTCATACTGACTGGAACAAGGTTCACATCAATCTCTGAGACAGCTGTTCATACTGCTCTCCCAAAGCCTGAAATAACAGTGCAAGTTCACATTTGGAGAGGGAAGATGAAGATAAATGCTAACCCTAAAAATATGTATAGTAATGCAGGGAGGGGAAGAAAAAAAAGGAGGGAAATTGGTGAGCTTCCTAGGATCAATTCACACCTTTGAAAAAAACGCTTTCCAAATGCTTGGGGAAACATAAAAGAGTAAATACCGTAACTAATCTAGAAAAATATCTCTCCTAGAAAAAAACAGTTCTCCCACCATGATGCACTGGATGACTTTTCCTTAACATTAGCTCACTGGGAAAAAAATCCCAATGCAACTGTCAAGTGGCCATACGCACACGCGAGCAATACAACAATAACAATCCACCCCAAGGCACCACGACTTCCACCAAAGCCTTTAATATCACTTAGCAAAACATTTGTTGGTTTTGGCTAAAGGACTTTACAAAGGCTTCTGGAGGGGTGGGGTGGGAGGTGGGGGGGAAGAAAAAAGCTGATTTCTTTATCCTAATCTGAATCTAAACAGCAAGAGGGACATGCTGTAAATTGGCAGTAGGAGCAATTAATCAGGTTGCCCACAAAGTCAGTCAGTAATGTGGTAATTTCCTCTGAAACGCACAAGCACAACCAAACACGTGGACAGAGGTCACCGTGCTGACGTTCTGAACATCACAGCAAGCCTTTCAGACTGCCTCTCCCCTGCTGCAAGTAACAACAATGCAGGAGAAAAATGCACAGTTTCCTTTTTAGCATTTTTTGGAGTTGTGGGGCTGCAAGAGCCCATGTGGGGCATGGTGCACCTTCTCACAGAAGCAGCTATTGGCTTCCCCTGTGTCCATGATGAAGGAACAGAAAACTTCAGAAGACTTGACCGCCTGCCATGCTGATCATCAAGAGCACTTCTTCCCCGCTTTCTTTTTTCTCTTTGTTTTGTTTAATTAATTCAAATGGAAACAGAGACAATTTTTGCCTGCCTTGAACAAGAAGCAGCCTGGCACATTTGTTCTGCAGCTCCAGCATTTGTGTCTTCCCAGTCTCACCACTGTATCTTCTGCTAAGATGTGGTACTCTCTAGTGAATTCTACTTCTAATGACGTCTAGGTATTGACAGGATTTTTCTATTAAATATTAACAAGTGTAAGAATGGAGCTACTGGAAAAATTCAAACTTCCCATTCTCTTCCCCAGGTCTCTGCATCTCAAGCCCAGTCCAGCTCAAACCCTACACCTGCATAATTTGGTGAATCAAGCTGTCAGAACTTCCCCAGCAGATGAAACAAGCAGTTGCACTTAACTCATGCACTTGAAACTGCAGTCCAAATCCTCTGTGCACTGAAAACAACTCCATATTTCATTTCCCTCAAGACTCCTATTTTATTCTGCATCCCATTATAACTCGCAAAGTTACATCCTGACATCATACATGGCTGGCTTTTTTGCTCAAATGCATTCCCTTAAATCATAATTTATTTACTTCATGTAAATATACGAACAATAAAGAAGCCTTCTCAAAAATTCAGAGCAACCTTTCTAAAGGGGCACTGAGATGCAATTCATCTCCTTCCAGCTCTAACCCTTTGCTTTCTTCAGAGCCTGGGAGGCCTTTTGTATTGTCATCCCTCACTACGCTATTTTAACTAGACTGTGCATTCTTTGACACCATCCACATCTCAGGTTATGCTTAAAAAGTAATTGAGCTTGCTGCTTCCAACCACAATAACCTAGGGAGAAAATTGCAGCAGTGGAGGACTTAGAACACATAAGATATAAACAGAAAACAGATGAAAAGAAGAGAGCAGTGAATGAAAAAGTCATTCATCTCACCTCAGAAGCACCACATTGTCTGACAAGAAGGCTCCAACAGTCATATCTGAAATTTTTGTAATATTGAGACAGTTACAAAAGAGGCACAGAATTCAGTTCTCTCAAGTCAGTTGCTAAATTACAGAGCACGTATCTAAAAAAAGGCATTTTTCTGACTTAAATCAGTCAGTTTGCCCCTTAAAATATCATTATGTCCTAAGTACTATAACTGAGGAATTAGGTCTGTGATGTTACTTCACTTCTACTTAATTGTTTCATTTTTATTATATTATTGTCTACTTTTGGGGTTTTTCAATATTGTTATCATGACTGAGCAGCTTCCAAGAAACTTACAGCCTTGCCCAGACACTGAAATCCTCTGCTTTAACATCACAATCCTTTGTCATGACTGCACAAACACGTGAATTGAGCATTCAGCTCAAATTCCTACCAGGAGCTTCGAATACCATTGGGGCAAGAGAAGAAAATGCTCAGCTTCATCAGCCTCCCGCAATGGTGGGAGCCAGCAGCTGGAAACAACCAGCGCCATGGTTTTCTCAGCCTGCTGCTGTATTTCCCCAAGTGCTCTCGCTGCCAGAGTAGCAGACGTACCTGGGTAACCATTGCCATCCATATCAACTCCCCCTGATATGGACTGCCCAAACATCCGCAGCATCGGGTTTATGGTTTGCCCAGACAGCTTCTGCAGCAGAAAACAAACGAGTGAAGTCAGTAACACAAAGAAACCTCTAAAAAAGCCCCCAAAAACCTTCAAGCCTGATTTTCACAGTCACCAGGATTCTTTTCCGTGGGCTGGAAGTGCTGCACATCTGCTGCAGGCTCACACTTCACCCACGCAGCCCTGAGCAGGAAGGCTGTCGACTGCAGGAAGCCCTTCTGTTCTGGGTTAGGAGGAGGCCAGTGTTAACTTGGATTAAAAAACACACCTGCATAACAACCCTCATGCAGACCCAAGCAAAATAAAGAACACATCAAACTGACTTCTTGGGGGAGAGGAGGGATTTAACTGCACCCTAGAGATTTTTCTCTTCTTTTTTTTCCTCACTACTTTCATTTCTGTAAATAGACATTTTAAGCAGCATCTTAACAAAACAGATGATTAATTGAAACAGAAAAACCTGCACAGCTATTCTTTTTCACAAAGTTTGCCAGCATTCTGAAAGTCAAAATGATGAATTTCCATCCCACTTGGAAATTCTGGTTTCCATCGGCTATTACGCAGTACTCTGTGCCAGTATGGAAGTTGTATCTCATTTCTGCCTCCCCAACACAAGAATCAATTGATTTATAACAACTTTTTTTTTTTTTTGCTTTTTAATTACTAACACAAAAGCTTTCTCTAAACATCTTGAATGGTATATGCCTTTGTCTGAAGCAAACTGCTACATCAAAATCTCATTTTCTAAGAAGGCAATCAGATGTCTCCTAGCTCTCCTTCATTATGCTGGGCCACCAATGCAAGACCTGAACTCAAACCAACATCTGACTTCAGACACAGGAAACTCATCCCATGAATGAATTTTTAGGCTATTGGTGGTACCTCCCAGCTTGCAAAACACAACCAGCCCTTTTGTGGCCTTCCCAATACTGGACAAAAGGTCAGAAAGAAAATTAATGGAAAAAAAGTCGTTGAAGGGAAGAAAGATATCCTGCAGTCCTGACAGACAGTTTAAAGGGAAACCGGTGTTCTGATGTGTACGGGTCTTCTTTTCCTACTCATGGCCAGGTAAGACTAAGACAACTGGAAGTAACTTCCTCCTCACTTTACACTTCCATTGTGTTTTTGGGGGGTCCCAGCTAGGGTGGTAAGTCCCGTCTGCAAACATCCCAGTGGACATCTGCAGACTATTATGGCCTAGAAGGCAGAGGTACAACAGTGCTCTGCTTTTAAGTGCCATGAATGAAAACAGCAGGCCACAAAGCCAATTAAGCTGCTTCTGCTCACAGCCACCACCACTAAAGCTGCTGAGGGGATGTGAGGGAATGACACTGATCAGCAGTGTAAGTGAAGAAAAGGGGGGAAAAAAACTAACAAAAGGAAAAGTGTGAAGAAATACACTCCATAGCCCCTGCCTTCACCTCTCTCAGCTTATTTAAAAAAGGAAATCCAGGGCATTAAGATGGCTCAGGAGTATAGTAATAAGACACAAAAAGTCTTTCACCTCTGAGTTCAAATCCAGGGCAGGTAGGTAAAGGGGCTGAAGCTGATACACAACTTCTTTGGTTGCACGTGGGAGATGAACCAGTGGTGTGTCTGGTGTCAGCAGACACTGGGAAACAGCACAGAGATGTTGCTTGCAAGCGGTGCCCCTCAGCTGCCACAGGACACAGGACAATGATAGGAATGGTACCGAGAGTCAATGACCACAGTAACCTGCCACCTTCATGAGCTGGGCTTAGTCCCAGTGACCAAGCAGAGAGGCACACACCATGTCTGCTGGCCGTGATCCGATGGGGAGGGAGAGATCACAACCAGGATGTTTTGCTTCCCACCCTGATGACCCAGCCTCTTTCAAAAATGCAAAATTTTCCCATGAATGACCAAATTAAAAAAAAAAAAAAAAAAAAAAATCAATTCTGATCCTTTTCAGCAAGAGCTGGAAAGCTTCAGGCTTTTCAACAGACAGAGAACAGAGAACTACCTCCCAACCAGTTGCTCCCAGCAAGAAATGGGCAGAATCCTCCACATGCCACACATTAGTGCACTTTAGAAGTATCCATGAAGAGTCATTTAAGTTCCTTTTTTCTAAAAAGCAGTGCATGGCATATCCATGGTAAAAGGAAGAAGGACTTAAAAGTTCTATGGTCTGTTAGAAGAGTCTCCAATATAACCACTAAACTCTTTAATTCTGCTTAAACTGATTTACTGTGAAGGATCCCACCCAGCAACAAAACAAAACAACCAGAACTTCACACACAGGGCGGGAGGGAAGAGTCAGGCTCTTTGAAACAAGCAATGTGTTAGACAGAGCCTAGGGGACACATGTTGGACAGCACGAGTATAAATTTATCTTCTCTACTGCCTGGCTACAGTAGATAAATTGCACAGTGTCACCTCTGCACAAGATGCTGTAGCATACTCCATTATGATTTTACTTCGTAATAATGGTTAGGGGAATGGCACCCAAGAACAGCCGTGTGATGTATTGTCACAAGGAGAGGGCCAACAAGATGGGTAAAAAGGCTTCTGTGGGGCACAAATGAACTCTTAGTATCTCTTCCTTCTCATTAAGCCTCCTTCTGCAGGAATCACAGAATCACTCAGGTTGGGAAAGACCCTTGGGATCATCATGTCCAACCATTAGCCCTACTCTAAAAGTTCACCCCTAGACCATGTCCCCCAACACCACATCCAAGCGATGTTTAAAGACATCCAGGGATGGCAACTAAACCTCGTCCCTCGGCAGCCCATTCCAATATTTCACTACCCTTTCCGTGAAGAATTTTTTCCTAATGTCTAGTCCAAAAAAGGAAGAAAAGAATGAAGAAAGTGCTACCTCCCAGCTCCTCGCTAGCCTCTCCATAATTTGTATGCTCAAGATCTCCAGGGTTTTCCCCTTATCTCTGCAGCAGTATCAGCTCTAAAAACTGACATTCAAACACCAAGACTTCATTTAGAAGGAAGATACAGCTGATAACTGTAATAAAAGACAGTGAAAAATATCTCCTGACTAATAACAATTTTACCCTACAGCACAGACATGGGCAAGCTTTGGGAGAAGCTGTCTTCAAACCAGGACTGAGAAAAGGATGTAGAGCTATGATGGTGATACCTATAGAGACCCTAAGCATGGTTTACCTCTGCAGGCCCCAGGAAAGTGACTTCAGATAGGTACCGTAAACAATAGTGTCACATACCGTAGAGTACTGAGGCACAATCCCATCGGTGTCCCCATGGTAAATGTAAACTGCTCCTACGTAGTTATCCTCCTTAGGTGCTCCAATGGCAACATCTGTAGAACAGTACAGATTATGAACAGTTCACAACTGATTCCATTAATCCAACTTTTTCCCAATTTTAAAAGTCAGCCACCCATGGGAAAATAGCTCCCCATGACAAAGACGATCAGCAGCTCATGTGAACCTCGCTAGAAGGAACTTGTTTGATTTAGTAAGTTAAGAGAAGCTTAAAAAAAATACATAAATGTGTATCAATGTGTACACTCATGTGGCTACGTTGTGCCTAATTAGGACCACGTGCTTGTTATGAAAATGTGTGTTAATTAACCAGGAATCATGATCAAAATGTTGACTCAACAGTTCTTTCATATCAAAATCTCCAACACAGGGGAACATCAGCTTTGTGAACCAAGACAGCATTGGCAAAATATTTATTGTAGCTCTACATTAAGTTTGCTTGAAAATCCAAAGCTCCAAAATGAGGCTGGGTATATTAAGTGGATATGTAGGAAGTTAAAAAAAGGCTACTGGGGGTGCACTTTCAAATGCTTTGTTCCAAGTGAACTACAAACTCCTGCAGAGTGATCTCACCTCCCATTCTCCTCTCCTAGGTGGATCTAGTGACTATACAGCTACTAAAATTAAACTCTTCCCAGTGGCTTTACGCCCATGGACAGATCCAACTCACTCTGCAGTCTCTCCATCACCACAACTGACCTACAAGCAGCTGCAGGAACACAAAAAGGCATGCCCAAGTGCAGAGGAAGAGTATGCCCACCATTTGTGAGGACAACCTGCAACGAGGTTGGGTTAGGCTTGATGGGAAACCATGCCCTGAGTGTCCTGGAAGAAATAAATCAAAGCGCACACTAAGTCAGCCTTTGTTTCAAAGTCCTTAAACTGCACTGCCAGAAATCAGGGCAGAAAAGGTGACAGCATCAACACTTGGCTCTTGCCCGTTGCTATCACAACATGGGGCTTCACACTGAGCAGCCTGCAAAAGGAGCTGGGGTACAATAAAGCAAAGGAGAGAAATTACTAATATAGCACGTGCTATAAGGAGTGAGAAGCTGCTGCTTAATTACAATCCAGGAGATGTCAACAAAACTGGAACCATTTGAAGACGTGAGGAAAAGGGAAAGAAGACAGAAGTCAGACAGGTTTCTGTTTTGTTCGGGGTGGGGTTACCCAATGCCTTTTATAAACTATAGAGGGAAGAAGAAAATGCAACAGCAAGGAAAGCAACGCAATGTTATTGAGACTGGGGTGTGAGTTGCATGGACATGGACTGAACCCACACCAAGAACAATCAGCTAGGAAAGGCTTTAGCAGACACATCCTACACAAGCACATTTCTCCTTAGCACAAGCCCAGGTGCTGACTGGGTCCAGAGGAGCAATGGATGCCACGTGGCACCCAGCCATGCGAGGAGAGCAGCTGGCATTCCCAGGAAAATGGTCCAGGAGGAAATCGCACCGACCTGGGAAGCCGTCGTCGTCGATGTCACCAAGGGCAGCCATGCTCTCCCCAAAGTGTGCATTGTAGGCGCCATCACCGTCCAGGACAAGCTGCTCTTCCAGCACTCCCTAGCAAGTAGGAAATAAAACAGAGTCAGGAAAATGGTGTGAGCCCTGAATGAGGCAAGTCCTCCCCATGGGAACTGCCCATGGGCTGCAGGAAGCACCTGGGGCAGAGCTGCAGTTTGACTCTCACTCTAACTGAACACAGATTGTCTGGGGGCCAAAAATCAAATTTACCTGGGTTTTTTAACCATCTTCTGTCTTTTAGTTTAAAGGGGAAAAAAACAGGAGTCCTGGAGTGATAGAACTAAAATGCTAAATTAACTGAATGATAACTCGATGATGCAACTATATGCAGTCACAGGGCTTCATGAGCTCATGAAGGTTTCCAGATGCCTGACACATAACAGCCCAGAGCTTGCTCTGCTGGCAGATTACATGCAAGGAGTGAAATCCTCAGTCCGGGCTTATTCAGCTAAAGCCCAGTGAGTTAAGGAGAATTTTCCCCTAAGCAAAGAACATTTGGGCAATTGGATTTGAGAGCTTTTTAAGTATTGGACAGAAGGATTAAAGCAAAGTCCTCAAAAAGCCTTCTGAAATGAAGAATAAGGGAAGGGACTTAATGCAATAAAGAGACAGAGGAAAGTTCAGAATAAAGTAGCTTTGTACTCCTATGCCATGAGAAGCCTTATATGGGTTTGGTATTTCTTGCCCACCCACTTTCTGGTCAGATACGTAAGCTTTAGTTGCTGGCAGTCTTCCCTCAAGGGGAAAGGAACATTTCCACAAGAAAACAAAATTTAGTTACACAATCCAACTCTGTACCCACCTCAAGGGTTGTTTTGTTTTGGTTTTGCTTCCTTTGTGAATGAGAGTAAACTGCCCTCTGGAACATGTAATAAAATCTTTTTCTTGGCCGCGGGGAGTTGCTGACTTTAAGAAAATCCCACATAATGAAATTGAAACACAACAGAGAGGAGACAGGCAGGCCTGTATGTGTGCCTCATTTCTTTGCAGTCCTCACAGGAAAGGACAAAACAGAAGTGTATTAAATCTACCATCACTATGCATGCTTGTATTATCATGCAGTTTTCTCTGTATGCTGCAACAGCTTTTTAAGCAGAGGTGCTTGCAGAATGAAGAAGAGTTTCAGATGTCCAATCCTCAAAAGGCACAAATCTGCAAGCCATTGTTTCTGCAAGCAATTCTTGCTGCAGGAAAAACTCCTACTAGCTTCTTGTCTATTTTATAAAAGATAAAAAAGAACTCATCTGTGCCCTCACTGTGAGCTGGAAATGTTAGATACTATCTGCTTGACATTCTGGACCCTATCCTGAGGACCTAGCAGCAACACTGCAACATAAGAAGTGGGACGGCCTGTGGATCAAACTGAAAAAGTAAAGCTCATTTAAAGAAAGAGTGATACTAGAAAATAAAACTACACCAAAAGCAATAGGACTTGTAGTAAATGTTAAGTCTAGCATAAGAAAACTCCATATAACCAAGTTCACAAAATACTGATGAAGCAAATTAATTTAATTTTAGTCCATAACAACTCCTTCCCTGAGACAGCAGCTTCGGGACCCGAATATTAACTATTTAATAATATGTAAGCAACTCTTGTTTTCCTATAAATACAACATATGAACGATCTTTTGCTGATGCAAGAAAGTAGAGTTATCCAAGACTGCTGTTTGGTCTTGTGAAATCCAACAGGACCAGTTGTTAAGAGCTTTCCCTAAAGTTTATATATGAGACATAATGCAAAGATAACATGAATTCAATCTCTGGATTTCCCCCACAAGGTCTCCTAAATCCCCAGACATTTGTGTTCTAATTTGTAGGTCCTAGTGACCACCCAAAACAGAAAGGAAAGTCAGTCAAAGTTGCTGACTCTTACTTAGTTTTGGCATCAAACTGATGTAAAGCCACAAATACCACCAAGTTTCAACATAAAACCAGAAACTTTCCAAGACCTCCTCGAAAGATTCACAGCTCTGTGATGAATGTGGGCTGGTGTCTGGGAAACCATGATACCAGATGAGTTTTCCGTGACTTTGTGCTTTGCCAGAGACATCCAGAGCCCCACTATTTGAGACATTGAGTTTCACCATGCAGTGCTGGAAGGACATTAGTGTTACCCCACCAGGACCCACACCCTCATCCCTCACCAATTCACCTTCTGTATATACTCACGTTTCCTCTGTTGATAAAGACTGTGACTTGACCCTCATCTCTGATCTCAGAAAACATAGGTGCTCCGACCAGCAGGTCTGACAGCCCGTCAGAGTTCAGATCAACTGCACATAAGGAGGAGCCAAAGTAAGAGCCCATCTGTAACCAAGCCGAGTCACAACAAAGCATTCAGTATCTGCCCACACACAGGAGGAAGTCATTCAGACGTTTGTTGGGGTTTTTTAATTTCAAATGATGATTTGTTGCTTTATCACAAGCACTCCTACAGAAAAAGCTGAGGGGATAATTCTGGCAGGAATTAAACACTTTACTGTAACAGTGCATCAGCTTGGATGTTTTACCAACAGAGTAAAATTTATACCCTGGGACATGCTTAAGAGTGAGACATGTAAAGAGCTTTCTTAAGTCTTTCTTAAGACTAGCTTTCACTCGTCAAATGCATAAAACCAGGAAGGGGTGAAATAAGTCTCCCAAACCAAGACCTGGCTAGTGATTAATCATGCCCAGTGCCAGGCTTCCTAAAGAGACTTGATGGTGAGTACCAAAGATCTCCTGGGGATACCTTAAAGAAATACAGAAATGAAGAAAAGACAAAGCGGCAAGCGTAGGGTATCCGTGAAAAGAGACATCTAAAATTACCTCATGATTGTGGACTATCTTCCCCTGCTCTATTTGTATCAGTCACCTTCAAATAGAAATACTGGTAGTGGGATTTGATCATAACCTTTCCTCTCATGTACAGGTAGGTGAGTTAACACAGAGAGAAAACTTTCAGCTGATACACACACAAAAAAAAATAATAATCTAAGCCTCTTTCAATCTGCAGTTAGTACTGCTTGATAAAACTTAATTGCTTAAATTTAAGAAATACATTCACTTCATTACATGTAACGTGGGTGTAGGTTGGGAGATATGTTGTGCACATTACAAATTTCAAAACACATTTAAACACAAAGGGGAAAACAAAAGCAAGAATTATATTCCACCATTATTTTATCCACTTCTGCTAAGGTACCACAAGACATACCCTTTGAGACCAACTACAAACCATAGGCTCAAAATTAAAAGCAACTTCCAAAGGAAAAATTACAAGATACCATTTCTTATAGGAAATGGAAAGCTGTTTACATAGTAGGAAAAATTGAGGTTACAGAAATAATTATTTAGGTTAAACAGAATGAATCACATTTCTCACATGCTCTTATATTCCTCATTGTGGATCTCTGACCCACAGGCTTCCACGCTTGGTAAGTATAGATGGACAAGCCAGAGCTACTGGGCATGCTAAGAGATGTGCAGCAGCAACTCTGTTCTATGCAGTCCATAAGAATTTACAAGCTGCTAAATATATATAGTGGGGTGAGTTAAGGATAGAGTTTCAGTGTGTAATTCAGATTTTTTGTGTTTGTGTGGGTTTAAGGTCAGACCTCAAACATCATTTGATTCCAGTTATTTTGTAGCTTAAGTTCCCCTGTGGATTTTTTCATTTGTTTATTTTTTTTTTTTTAATCCACTAAGGTTTTAAAACAAATTTCTCATGGGTAAGGAGTGAAAGTTATGAAAAATATTTCACTATGTATTCAGGCAGTTTTCAGGGAAAGGCTATTATTTACTTAACTGCAGCATGGCATGTTTGCAGCGCGGGTGAGTTCATGGTGCTGTGAGAACCTGAAGTTTGTGCACTTAACATCTGTAACAAGGCACCGCGTTTTCTTTTTTCTTGTCTGCGTTTGATTTCCTAGTCCTGCCTCCAGCAATAAAAAAGGGAAGGAAGAAACTGTCCTGCTTTTAACATCTGTCTAACAGGAATGTCAGAGCAATGAACTTTCACACCAGTGGGAAGGACACAGCATTTTGTGAGAGCTCATTTCCAGGAAGTGCTCATTGCTGAGAGCCTCTGGTTATATTTCACTCACAAAACAAAGAAAGGATGATTTAGGACAGACTTCTCTTTAAAGGAAAATTCTCATTTGGATTTTAGAGAATTTGTAGAACACAGATGATAACGGGGAAGGAAGAGATCAATGACAACCTAGGAGTACTTAAAGGATGCAAATACTTGATTAGTTGACTTACATATAAGAATAACTAAACTAAATTGAAACCAGAAAGTTTTTGGCTGAGGACTGGAAACTTCCTGATAGATCTGTTTATTAGGCTGAGGAATAGTTCTCCAGGAACAGATCCTTAAGGACATTTAAAAGTCAACAGGGAAAGAAATTAATGGGAAGCAATCAAAGCCAGGAGACACCGTGGATGAACGGGGAGGTCTTTTCCTTTAAAGATCTCTGCAATTCTGCTAGTGCAGAGAAAGACAACTGTTGGAGAGGCTCTGAAATACTAGTCACACCATCCACCTACACGTCCTTGCAGTTTCCCCTTATTTCAGGAATGTTTTCAGAGACTGAACTGCGTTTTGCTGGGAAGAACTAACAAAACATGGTAACATTCACAACTTGATGATACAGTCAAACACTTTAGATCTTTCTGAGGGTGAAGGGTCCTCCTAGAGCCAGAAGACACCAGTAATCTTTTTCTTCTATACTTCCCCTCCTTCCAGGAGAACACAGACAACACCAGATAAGGGGAATCATTCCCTCACCGTGTTAATTCCAAATAGGACATCTTTTTGTTGTTACCTATAGTTAGATGCACTGTCCACTTCATTTCCCCTGTAACACATCTTCAACAAGCCCACAGTGAAGAATGCAAGCTGTTCTCCACTCAAGCACAACTGGGCACAGAGAGAGCTGGATCTCACTAGCATTCACTGAATTTTGGGGAAGGGGGAGTGTAGTTCAGCATTAAGAGCAAAATGCAAGCCTCATTCATGGCGGGAAGGGAGAAATCTTCACCTCTTGAGGTAATGAAGCTGCTCCTCCATAAAACAGCATAACTTTAATATCACCCATCACAAAAGAACATGAACAACAGACTGAGGCTTTGTGTATTAAACTAGCCTCCAGGCTATCCCAGACCTCCCAGCAACATTTACAAAGAGGAAATCTCTGTGTCTAGTCTCACCTGGTGTCCCATGCCTCAGGAGGCACTGTGGCAGTTGTGTAAGGCTAAAGTACAATAGTACAATTGTACACTAGTACAATTTTCAGCAAGACCTTTAATTTTAGTCACGTGGGTATTGAGAAGACATTGCAGTCATGAGTGCTACAGCAGAAAGGGTGTACAGCTGCTCTGTACAATAGGCTTAGCTCTTCTGGGAGGATAAGAAGAAACAGGATTTGCTTGACAACTCATGAAGCAGTAGAATGAAAATGATGCTCTGAGATGATAACACCATTATCTCTGCTTCTCTACCCCTTAGAACAGAACACACGTACATAAAAGCTCACCTTTTTTCCTGAAGCCTGAAAAATCTTTATCAGAGAGCCTGATCGCCTGTCTGTTCTGAAAATATAAACCTGAAAAGTGAAAAAAAAGAAAAAAGTTAACCAATACGATTTACAAGGCATATAATGGTATAACATTGATGCTTTCTAAATCATTCTAAATCATGATCATGACCATGGCTATAGGCAGATCCAGTTTCATATGCACTTTATCACTTAGTCTTCTATTAAAAGACAAAACATACAGTTCCCCATTTTCCTGATGAATCACGGGCCTTTTATCATGAGACATGCTTGAATAGTATCTTGTTGCCCACTTTTTTGGTGCGCGTGTGTGTATGTGCATGTGGGAGTATCTGAAAAGCACCTAGTAAAGGAACTTTCCAACTCTCAAACAAGTGACATCTGGAGACTGCCTGGAAGTGAGTGGGGCAAAAGGCTAAGAAGTCATAACCCTGCTCCCCTTCCCTTCTCAAGGACACATGCCTGCACGTACTACACTGCAAACTTCACCATGCTTTAGCAAAGGTCAGAGCAGAAATCTCCGTCAGACCACCCAAGGCATTTGCACCGTTTCTGTCTGAAACAATCTGTAAATCAGAAAACTATTCCAACGTAATCCACTCGCTGCTCATTTCCACAGAAGAGGCTGTTTAACCAGGAACTGTTGTGGATAAAAGTATTGATACAACTTCAATAACCGATATTGTACTGAAACACAAGACCTAGAGTGCATGGCTTGTAGAAAGGGACTCCCTTTGGCAGAAAAATGGGCTTGGTCAGCCTTTGAGACTCCTCCAGCATTTGTCAGGCTCCCTCCTAGCAGGTGCTCATGCAGTTTGCAGGACAGAGGAACTCTTGTTTACAAGGCCACGTGGCAGAGCCAAGCACTTGACATAGTTGAATATGTGGCGAGTTATTAATAGGCGGTGAGACAGAGTTCAAAGCAGTTTTCAGACAAGAACACAGCACAGATTCACTGTGGACAATTGCTCTAGATATAAAAGACTCCCGAGGTTTTGCATTTTGCAGCAGCATGTTTAGCAGCACGAGCAGGTTGCCAGGTGTCACAACTACAAACCCAGCCTTAAGTAATGACACTCTTGGTGACTTTGGAGAAATGACACGGTCTCTTAAAGCATCTTGGCTTTATCTTCAGTAAAAAGGGTGTGACAAAGCTAATCACTTTCTACCAAGGAAGTGGAAAGGATTAGTTTATTATTGAGTGTGGAAAGCACAGCAGGACTGCTCAGCATTAACGTCCTGTATTCAACATCTCTTACTGCCCCTTGCCATGCCTTCCTGCTACCCGCATCCCATGCCAAGGGAGAATAACAGGAGCTTTTGCAACTACAGCAGTAGTCTTTAAACTACAGGGCCAGCTGCTTTCTCATGGATGTCAGCAGCTGGTTTTTTCCCTGCTCCTTGTATGGAAATTAAATCTGTTCCACAGGTTGGAAGGAAGGTGCATTGAAGGAGCTGTAATAGAACACTTGGGGTAAGTAAACTATTGGGGAAAGCAACCCGACCAGTGAGGCGCGTCTCGCGCAGAACCAGCATGTTCCACAGACACCTTAGCTATTTGCCTTGGATTGCTGGCTTTGAGGTCTATCAGGCCAGCCAGAGGTCATGGGAGGGAAAGTAGAGGCTTGAGACTGCCAGGCATCCTGAACAAGCAGGAGCTGAATGCCTGCCTGGGTAGGCAGGAATGTTGATAGTATTTTAAACCATGAACCTGGGGCTGATTGGCTCTGATGCTCTCTGATCAGTATTTAGGAAAGGCAAACAGCTGAGCTCTGCACCAGAGCAGGTGCTTGATGAAGAGTGCATGGCTGTTAAAGATATCCAGCAAAAGAGCTAAGTGAGGTCATGAGGAGGTGCCAATGTAAATATTAGCAAACAAAGAAATATTTAGGGAAGCTTGTTAGAACAATAAAGGGATTCTGATTCTGTCTCAGCCGAGATTGGGGTCCATGCCTTTAGTCACCACAAACTATGTCTTTCCCATGCCCATACCCCCTCAGTAGCAACTGCACTGCTATTATATCCCATATGTCCTAATCATGCCAGATCAAGTGCATGTACTAAGTTTGTCCACTACTTTTACTGCATTTTCCCCACTGGCACTGCTACCCACAGAGACATGGTTACTACCAAAAATAATCTGCCAAAAACAAGGAATCGTGTTGCTGTTAGGGAAGATCTTTCACTACTTATTGTTATGACTCAGCTACAACTCACATCCCTGTAGAGCAGGAGAGACAGAGGGAGGAAGATAGAAGGGATCTGTGGGACATCTCTGCTCAAACACATGATGGCAGCAGGTCCCGAAAGGACTGGATTTTGAAGAAAGAGGGACAAAAGTAGATCCTTTACATCCCTCCCCTTCCTCTCCCCACACCCACTTATCCACCTTTGGTTGAGAAGTGTATAAAGGTCACAATGCTGACCCTCAACTGGCTCCCCCAGTAGCAGCTGGGTACTTGGCACAGGAACACCAGGCACACCTAGCTCACCAGCCATTTCCATCTAGCCATCCACTTGCTTACCGCTCTGGGACATCAAACATATGTACGCCCACAGGAAAAACATTTTTTTTTCCTTCTCAAGAAACTGTCACCAAGATTTCTAAGTACAGCTGGCAGAAGCCCAGCTCCTAATTCACTCGATATCAACATATTATGAAGTTTAAAGAGGGACATCAAATCACCTAGTAAATGGCTTCTCTTCCTATTAGAGATTCTAGCCTGAAGTAAATACTGAAACAGTCAAACATATGAAGAAAACAAGTGGAAGACAAACTCTCTTGTTCAAGTTTTTTCATTTCCAGACAAGGTTTAAGTGATATCTATATGTTACAAAACAGAAACAAAACGCATTGTGAAAGAGGTGTTGCCTGTGTCTTGTTAAAATAACTATTGTAAGGATTGGGTGGGAGAGAGAGGAAAGAGAGGGCTGTGGGATGTGAGATACCAAGAGGGACAGGTTGAGAACGTTTGATGACTTCATCAAACTACCTCACCTCTTCCCTGCTCAGTGCTCCAAAACTACCCTGTAGGCAAAAATTCTCTTGGCTGCTCAGGCACATGGGAACTACATCATTATTACTTTTCTCCCCCACCTTGAATCCGACCACATTATTGTTTGACAAAAAAACCGCACCTTTCCGATGCCTCCGTCCTGGGGAGCTCCTCCTACAACATCCGTGGTAGTTGGCTGAGAGAAATGACCTGCTGTCACCGCATATCCTGAGCGGGAGATGGGGTGGGGTAGGAGAGGAGAGAGAAAATAAATAAATAAATATACAAATAGTCACAAAAGGGAAGAGCCTGAGAAACAGGTCAGCCAGCTGGATCACACACACTGGGTATCACTGCTCCTGGGCAGTTCAATAACTGTTCTGCTCAGGATGTGCCAATATTAACTCAAAAGCTCACAGCGGTGGGAAGTGACAGTAAACCCTCCACGTACTCCGCCAAAAGCTGAAAGAAAAAAACAAGGGGTGTGGAGCTGGCCAAGGGACACACGAAGCAGATATGGGGAGTGGCTGGGTAATCACAAGTCCAGCAAGGGACACGGTAAAACACCAACAAGCACCCTCAGAGCAAAGACACCTCATGACTGCAGAGAAGGTATCAAGTCAAAGAGCAAGAGTCCCACATCAACCAGACAGAAGCATCCTCCCTTGGCTAAAGTCACCACCCAGAAAGGCTTGGAAAATTATATGCCTTTTGATCTGGGTGGCAGGGGGAGAGAAGAGGACAGTAGGCAAAGAGGTCAGAGAAGCTAATGGCTTAAAAAGATTTTTGTTTAGGCAAGAAGAAAAATGAGGGGATAGATCAAAGAAAAGAGGAGTGTATTTGAAAGAAGGAGATCAAAGATTCAGTCTTATTGGATATATTAAAATGATATATAATAACTACAGAAGAGTAGAGTGCTTTCCTTCTAAGGCTGTCTTGTATTTGCCTTGCTCTTCTGCTGTAAATCATGAGGCTCTTGTCTACATGGTAAACACTATAATTCAGGTCTATCAGTGGCAAAACCTCTTTATGTCCTTAAATATGTGTATATATACTCCTCATTTAGCTATCACCAAGCAGCATCTTCCAATCGGTATTTTTTTTAAAGACTAAAGGTTAAGCACAAAAAAAAGAGGTCAGTGTGAGTCTTTAGTGAAACAATATCAAACTACTGACTGCTTAAAATGCCTTCTGGGTCTCGACAGTCTTAGGCTCTGAGGATTAGGTGGAAGCCTTCAAATATTTTTGGGACATGAGCTTGTTTTAGAGCAAGTAAAACCAACTGAGCTAAAGATGTATTTAAACCTATAGCCAATGTCCAGCCTATGACCCAATACCCCCCCCATCTGCTAGACCATGGCACCAAGTGCCACATCCAGCCTTTCTTTAAACACATCCAGGGACAGTGACTCCACCTCCTCCCTGGGCAGTCCATTCCAATGTCTGATCACCCTCTCTCTCAGGAAGTGCTTCCTGATGCCCAACCAAAACCTCTCCTGGCACAGCTTCAGGCCATGCCCTCTCGTCCTGTCACTAGTTGCCTGGGAGAAGAGCCCGAACCCCACCTGACTACAACCTCCCTTCAGGCAGTTGTAGAGAGACAAGGTCCCCCCTGAATCTCCTCCTGGCTAAACAACCCCAGCTCCCTCAGCCTCTCCTCATAAGACTTTCCCTCTAGTCCCTTCACCAGCCTCGTTGCTCTCCCCTGGACCTGCTCCGGCACCTCAACATCTTTCTTGAAGTGAGGGGCCCAGAACTGTGCCCAGTACTCCAAGTGAGGCCTCACCAGTGCTGAGTACAGGGGGAGAATCACATCCCTAGTCCTGCTGGCCACACTATTCCTGATACAAGCCAGGATGCCACTGGCCTTCCAGGCCACCTGAGCACACTGCTGGCTCATGTTCAACTGGTTGTCAAACCAGCACTCCCAAGTCTCCCTCCACTGGGCTGCTCTCCAGCCACTCCTTTCACAACCTCCTTCTGTTGCCAGTGACTCACTTATATGGTGCTATTTGTGAAAATAATTTGTATCTGCAATACACATTCTGTAATTATGTGTTGTATCTATTTTAAGGACAGGTGTAAGCAGACGTGTAGCCTAACCAATAACAAATAAATTTGGCTGTCAAAGGGCAAAAGAAGGAATCTAGTAGGCCCACTACCATCCAACCTGCTTTTGAGTTGAAATGCATTTTCTGTGTAACTCAAAAAAAAATACAGCATTTTTTAAAAAAAAAAACAAGCAAACAAAAATGGAATATTCTGGCTGCTTCTCTGCTTAAATTTCTTTCAAGTTAGGTAAGCCTTTAAAATTCAGATGGTCTCTCTTTCACACTTACCATAAAAATACACAACTGGAAAAAATCAGCATCAACTGTATAGCATCAAAGCCTTGATATATGTTGTTAGACTGATCCCCTCTCACAATGAACACCAGAGAGCTGCTTACCAAGGTATGTGTACCGCCTGGCTATCACAGCATCATCGTTCAGCTTGTAATACGTGTTGTCGGTGAGATTCAGTACTTTGACAGTTCCTGTCCAATAATAGGATCCTGGTGCCCCCATGATGACCAGCTCCTGCAAGAGGAAAAACAGAATGGTGTGGGTGAAAGGACAAGGACCCAAAAATTTAACAACCAAAACTGGACAAAAATTCATGCTTTACACAGTAACAGAGAAAGGACAGAATATTAACTTAAAACAACAGTTGTAAGTCCATCTATAACAACTTCCATTTTGTGTGCACATAGAGAGCATCCTTCTTCCCAAACACAGAAGTCACTGCACAAAAACTAGACACAAATTGTCTCCCCTTCTGGACCATTTATGTTAAGCTGTTCTTCTTCTTTGACAGAAGACCTTCCTCAGCCTTACCTTACCACCAACATTACCCCTGCTAACACAATCCTCCCAAAAATCTCTCTACAACTGCTGCCTTTCCCAACCATCCTCCAGAAGACCTGAAGACCTTCCCCAAGTGACAGAAGGGCCCCAGCCCACCCAGACCCACCACTCAGCTACAGATTGTGCCCCAATGCTGGGCTGACAGGCTACACAAATCTGTATCATGAAGAATATAGCACAAAGGATTTTGATTTTACTGCTCTGATGCTTAAGAGCTGCCATGGTCTCGACAAGCAGGGTGTGCCTTGTGTCACAGTTGCCATATTTTGCTTTGCTCCATCCATATTTCATTATAGACACCCAGCATGATTCAGGATTTTAAAAGACTAGAAATCAGGCAAAGTTTGATCCAGCATCCAAAGGCAGATGCTCATGGATAATGCTTTTGAACCAAAATGACAAGTACATTTGCATGCAGGAAAGGTTGAGAAACTGTGGCCCCAAAGCATCCAGCATCCTTCCAGGGAACCCTTACTGCTGGATGCCATTTTAAATACCTCCAACAAGGGACCAAATTAAGTCTGGAGAGCATTAAGCTTAGGAAAATTCTGCATCCCTAGAGGAGACACAGGGACAGCTGCTTTGCCTCATGTTTGCTCAATGCAAGGCCATGGGTGGACTCCATCCCTGTGGGAAAATGCTCCCACCCCCAGGGTCCCTTCGGGTGACCAGTCCCAGTTAGAGGGGAAATGTTAAACAAGGGATTTTCCTAATAAGACTATGGGGATAGTACTGCAAACCCAACGAAAAAGGAGAACGTGCTTAGCAACAGCTTTTTTCCTTGGGAGGGGCCATGCCCTTGAGGTCAAGGGATCATTTACCGGCAGGAACAACTACCATCAGCAGAGCTGAATGTATGGTAGGGGCTTGCCTGTTTGACCCAAAGAGCCATTTATCTGCATTTCCTGCTCAGTGAGCTGCCATCGGGCTGAAGCAATGAAAGTTCAAAGATATCTTTTGAACTAGGGTAGCAAAGGAGGATTTAAAGCATGGGAACAGAAACGGGCTGGAGAGAACAGAGAAGCCAGGAAACAGCTGCTGCTGGCTGAACATTCAGTTATCAGACAGTGCCACTAGGGCAGTGTCATCTACCATCCCAGTTTACTCAGAAATCACCTTCTGCCATTTCAGAGAGGACACCTTTATTCTGCTTATATCAGCCTGGACAATAACTTCTGCAGATCAGTGCATATATAATTTGAGTGCATATATACTTGACATGACAGCAAACATGGAGCCTGACACTGAAATAGTTTTTCCTTAAAAAAAAATCCAACCAAGAAATACAACAAACAACAAATAAAAATTAAAAAAAAATCCCTGAAAAACTACAAAAACTGACAAATACATACATGAGGGAAGAAATTCATCCTTGACATAGCTAAAATATGTCTGATAGACTTCTGTGCAGAAAAGAATATGGTCTGGTATTTAAAACAGCTCTGGGGCACGTATTTTAACGTGCTGGGTTTTGTCCATCTTTTTGCAGTAAAGAACTGAATCACAGAATCACAGAATTACTGAGGCTGGAAAAGATCTCCAAGATCATCAAGTCCAGCCTATGACCCAACACCCCCACATCGGCTAGACCATGGCACCAAGTGCCACATCCAGCCTTTCTTTAAACACATCCAGGGACGGTGACTCCACCACCTCCCTGGGCAGTCCATTCCAATGTCTGATCACCCTCTCTGTCAGGAAGTGCTTCCTGATATCCAGCCAAAACATCCCCTGGCACAGCTTCAGGCCATGCCCTCTCGTCCTGTCACTAGTTGCCTGGGAGAAGAGCCCGAACCCCACCTGACTACAACCTCCCTTCAGGTAGCTGTAGAGAGCAACAAGGTGCCCCCTGAGTCTCTTCTTCTCCAGGCTAAACAACCCCAGCTCCCTCAGCCTCTCCTCATAAGAGAACTGAAGCATAACTGAAGAAGTGTAAAGAAAACAAAAAAACCTGTTTATCTTATGTATGTATGTGTATGTACATGTGCATATATATACACACACAGATACATATACCCGCACATACACATACATAATTAAAACCGTTCAGGGAAGACTGTTTTACATCATCAAAGTTAAGAGTTACTGCTAGACACAGAAATATCTCTATGCAGTTTTGGGAACATACACAATAAAAACATTCACTGAGGACATTTCCCAGAGTCAATTCATTTGTCCTTGCCCATAGACCTTGAGAGACACATACATCTGTGCACGAACCACTGGGCAGGCATTGAGCAAGTTGCAGGCACCCAGGAGGGTGGACAAGGCAGGAAGATCTTTAATGACAGGAAAAGACCATGTTCAGTGCTCAGCCCATTGTCCAAGCCGTGCTCAAAGCTCCCTCAGCAGAAAAGCCACTCAGCAACCCCATCCCTTCCGTGCGCACACCCCTGCTCACCTCAGTGAAAAAGCCTG
Organism: Todiramphus chloris collaris; assembly: GCA_025345505.1. NCBI lineage: Eukaryota > Metazoa > Chordata > Aves > Coraciiformes > Alcedinidae > Todiramphus > Todiramphus chloris. Next base: position 14,579,487 of record JANVCC010000019.1, read on the forward strand.
CGATTCCTGCCTGGCACGAGCCGTGCTCCTCCCCGTACTTCTTCTTGTACTCTGGATGGGAAAAGGGAAGAAAACAAACTGGTCATCCTTGGCACAGCACATGATCTCCACCTGAGCTGTCTGCATCACTACAAGCACGGCACTCAGGGCTCCTGGGTTTTATCAATGGATCTGCCACCAGTGTGCACCACAGCAGCATGTCTACCCATATCAGTGGTGAAGCAAGGAGCCTGAAACTGGAAGGACAGCCAGCATCCTGCATAGAGAAATGTTAAATGAGCAGTGGCACAGTAACATGGTAACTGCAGCACCATGGTCCCAGTAAAGGCACATGAGAAGAGGTTCTGCCTCTGGCAGTATTATTAGCACATCTGGAAAAGAGGGTGCAAAAGGTGATGCACGTACCTGCATGCCACCAACCCTGCATTAGGAGGTTTAATACTCAGGCCCATCACCACCTCAGAGAAATAAAGTGGTTTTCCCCTACAATGACAATCACCAAAGCACCCATAAACATTTCTGATGGAGGGATGCTTCAGGACACCAGCCCCAAGAGGGAGGTGGTGAGTAAGGAAGGGGAGTTACATTTCTAAGAGATCAGACAACAGTCTCATTGGAAGGATGCTCATGTCTGCTGTTTTTCACAGGCACCTGTCCAAAGCTCTCGGTTCACAGGGGACACAACCAACATTACTATAGTTCTTGTTTCTGTATTTTATGTAGCAATAGTTTCCTCTATCAAACCTGAGGAGTTTTTACTTTATCTTTTTGCAGAAGAGGAAAAAAGCATTTTTAGAAATACATTAAGTTTGGGGGGAGGTGGGGGAAAGTGAGGGGGGGCGGAGTAAAAAAAAAAAAAAGGAAAATAACGTTCCACCCTGCTTTGATGTAAATTTCAGTTTAGGACCACCTGAAACTTAGAGCTGGATCAGAACCCTCAGAAGTTTTTTCCCAGAGTATTATTTTAAAATAATTTTACCATACTAATGAGTGCCCAACTTTAGCATATTGCCACTTCCTGTACATTACAATAAATCAGGCTCCAAAAACATTCACCATATAGCCTGGTAATTGTAAATTTTTTTATTTATGTTATTTTTTAAGTAAGCGCCATTAACTCATTGCTAAATGATACAAATGTTAATGAAATAAATGAGCAAATTGCCTCATTGAAAGCAAGCAAGTTCCTTTTGAGCTGCAGTTTATCTTATTGAAGATCAAAATGAATTAATTATAAACTGCTGCCTTCTCACAGACTTTTTTCAAAACATTGTATGTGTGTATGTGTATATATATATATATACACACATACACACACACACATACATACACACCCCCTCCCATTTCCCCTTGATATATTATATATAGTCTCTTCCTAACATCATAAAGATGCTCCAATTGAAAGGAATTTTCTGAGGTCATACCAGTTGCACAAGGAGAGGTTTAATTGGAGAGGCCATGCAGAGCAGTGGCTTGATCCAAAAATTACTGCCCAAATGCCTAACACCCTCGGCCAAGGCAGGGTCCTGACAAAGCAGATATGTGTCCCAGCAGACCAGGAGGGCCAGAAACACACATGGGTTTCAGAGTGGGAATGAACAACAACAATTTCACTGAGAAATGAAGCGCATATTTGCTCATGGCTATTCAGAAAGTGGGTCCGAATCAGTCGCTCTCCACACATAATCTCTCACAGAGCCAGGCACTGCTTGCCTGGGAAAGAAAAAAAAAAAAAAAAATTTGTTTATTGATATGAACATTTTTTTATTCAGAGAGCTGAGGAGATGAGGTTTCTCCCTCTGGCATTTCCTGAAAAATAATGCTGTGCACGTCCTGAAGGCTTTGACTTTGCTACAGCTGGATTCCCACCCTTGTGTAGGATGAAATGCAGCAAGTTCCATATCCATCCCATTCAGATGCTTTCAGTTCCAGCCAATGTTTTAATTTTTCACGATGTACTGAAGTGTGAATAGATATTCTCTCTTCCCAATTTTGTAATTTGAAACAAAATGCTGCTAGTCCCTGTGGCCCCGGCAGTCTGGAACTACCATTCTGCCTTACCTGTGAAACTCGGCAGGAGGCTTTTGTAATGCCAGAGCTCAAGGCTTTAGACACTGCCTTCTTAAATCCCACTTACCAGGGTTTTTTTTGTTTTTGTTTTTGATAGAAGGCTAGAGGGGCTCAGGCTGATGCTCAAGAAGTGCAAGCAAGCACGGTGCCCTGCCTGAAAAGCCACCCTAGAGCTGCACAGCTACGGCCAACCCAGCCTGCCCACCAGGTCCCCAGCCCACCACAGCACCCACTGTCCTTTAACGGGCAAATGGTCCCCTCATCTTGGATTTGAAGAGAGGATTTCTTACGCAAACATTTCTTTTGAGGGCAAGCCTCTGTGGCTCTCTCCGGCAGGCCCATAACCAACTGCTACAAGTAGGCCCCACTGACAATTTGATGGATTTAAAACGTCGTATTTCCCTATAACATTGTATTATCTTTGGCTGACAGTTTCTTTAAGTGTCTCTTTCAAAAAACACATGGTTCAATTTGCTTTAAAATAAAAAAGGAAAAATCGCTAAAGGATATTTAACTTGCACGGTAAAAGACTTAGGTCAAGTGAGTAACGACATAACTGGGAGGAATGCCTCAGTGTGGCAGGGGAGGCAAATAAAACTTGTTTCTTAGTTTGGATTTTCAAATTTCTCCTCCTCTTCTTTTATAAGTAGGATTTCTGGAACTTCTTTCAGAATCCAGCAACACATAAAAGCCCCAAAGATGGTGGTGGCTCCTCCAGCCACCAGAGCTTCACCACAGGCTTGAGTGAGGCCAGAACGTCTCCGAAGCATCGCCCCATGTACTCCAGCCACCGGAGAGGCCCCACGCAGCTCACATGAGCTGGCCCCCAAATTTGGCTGCAAAGAAAAACCAGGGGTGTGCAAAACCAAAGGATGGCAGGTGGAAAAGCAGCATCTTAGCAGTGGAACAAGGCTGTCATTGAAGGGTGGAAGATGGATCTGTCACTTCATGCGGCTGTGTTTAACAAACATGCAAAATTGCTTTGTTTCTTAGGATGAACGGATGATTTTCTTCTGATAGAACAATGCATACACAAAAATTAAATAATTTCTCCAATTAAGTAAAAAAGCTTACCTAAAAAGGCAAAAAAAACCAAAACAACAAAAAAAAAGTCCCCCACCAAATTCAAACCTAGGAGTAAATTGAAACTAAAGTCCCAAGGTCAGGGGACACAGCACAGTGGATTTTCATCAGTAATATATATATTAGAAAAGGAATAGAAACACACATATTATAGTTTTCATTGTCAGGCAATGAAAGAAAGCAATTAGTCTTTAAATTATAATTATTAACTGCAATGAATAAAGAATGGGAAAGATTTGGTGGCTTAAATGGTTGTACAATGAACTAAGTTGGTATGTTAACTGAAGCTCATACTTTCAAGAGAGCTCGTTCATGGCTTTATGTGATGTTCAGTGTTTTTTACATCACTTGCATTGCTAGTAGTAGCTGCTCAATCTAATACCCCTACATTTCACTTAATTAATTATGCTTTGGTTGTAACAGTGGATAGATGGGATTGAAGAATTTCAAGTAAATTCAAAGTTTGGATGTAACCAGTGTTTCTGTGAACTGAAGAAAAGATACCAAAACATTTTGACTCAAATACCTGACACTAATTCTCGGGGAAAAAATTAGAGCTTACATAAGAAGAATAAAAGGATTCATTACAGTAGTGCAGCATGACACACAGCAATGATGCAAAGCAATGACCATCCTTCCTCCCTATCAGGTATCAAGACTCCATCCTACCATCATGAGGTCTGAGCACATCACACATACCAGTTAAACTCTTTTTATAACACTTCTGGGAGGGGAAAATAGCTTTACTGACCTTTTGCAAGAGGAAATGGAAGCACAGAGACCTAAACATCCCAGACATTGAGACTATTTGATCATTTAAAGCTCCAGCGACACAGAGCAGAGATCAGCACCATGTTTCGTGACGATCCAGATAGACACAGTCCTCCCCAGGGAGCCCAGCCCAGATAGACACTGGGCTCCTGGATTCCAGCAGAACACTTTTAGCACAAAACCACCCCTCCTCCTCAGCCCACCTAACTTCCATCTGCAGCAGTGTCCTGTCCCCTCGACCCTTCCTCTCCACTCCCAAGCAGGGCTTCTTTCCACCCATGTACCAATAGTCAGAACCCAGCAGAGCCCCACCCTGGACAGTCACATCCCAGCATCACATACTTCTGCCTCCTCCCTAGAGCCACTCCGCTTCTTCCAAGCAGCAGAAGAGCCCAAAAGGTGTGAAAACCAAGACATCTTCTACCTCCACTTCAGTGTACAGTAGTGACACCTGTCACTCATACAACACTGCCATCCATCCATCCAAGCAGTGAAACACTCAACTAGCAGTAAACTGTGCAGTTACTGTGTCAGCTCGCAGCCTTTGTACACCTGAACAGCAAGATTTTCATGAGGTTTAGATATTGCAGATGGTGGCTTTAGTAGTTTTCACGTAGCTCTAGGCAATAACTGCTGTCATGAACAGACCCTTTGTTTTTACTCTTCCTTTTTTTTTTCTTTCTTGCCTGCCCAAAGTCTGCTGTGCACATCCAATTACACAGACCGCAAGCCGCTCAACTAACTCCTGTGGCAGCAACTGATAAGAAAGCAGTAAGATGAGGCTGAGTCTGGAAGAGGTGGCGGCCTCTGCAACTTTGAAGATGTGCCATTAATAAATAGATAAAGCAAAAAAAGAAGATGGAAGTGGTAGTGGATAGTCACAATGATCTCAGGTTATACGAAAAGTAAGGCTGGGGAAGAAGTAATTGAATAAACAATATACAAACAAAAAGGGCGAGCTGTGAGGTGTGACAATTCTGATGGCAAATTCTCCTCAACTTCTCTGAGCAAACCCCTCTATACACCTCTAAGCAAAATTCAGTGCCATAACATAGCATAAGCTCCAGAGTGCAGTAAAATCCTGTATCTACCATCTTCACAGATGTAAACAAAGTGGACAGTTACACTAAACTATCATTTGCACTGGAAGTTTCTTCCTTCCTATCTTACAATGTTTAACTCCTCTAGGGAGAAACAGTAATACTCTTTCTGACCTAGCATTGTGGTATTGGGTTTATACCACAAATCAGGGATGTTTTGATGGCTTCCAGAAAAGCGAATGTGGTCTGGACCTTGTGGGAAAACTTGCTTATCCCTTTGGGGGCGAGGCACGAGCATGTGCTGTTCCCCTTATTTACTAACCAAAGGGTCCATCAGACTTCCCCACCTCCACCACCAATGCCTACCGCAGGGAGTAGGAAACCATCCCAGCTGTCCTCATCAGCTGGGTTTCTCACAATAGACATGGCCACCCTTCTTTGCTATCTAAATGCATCAAGGGAATGAAGAGTCAGCTCCCTTTTTTTGGAAGGCCATTAAAACTATGGGAAAAATAACCGAGTGAAAGCACTGTCTGGAAAACAGTGGCTCCATATGCCAGCTATATGAGAAAGAATATCCAGCTCATATAAACCAGATTAGTTCCTACTCAGACAGATTGCATTTAACTATAAGGCTTGCTGCCATTCTCGTTAGCTCTCAATCACTTCCAGACTTCTGTCAGGCCTTTCAGGGAAGCTGGACAAAAATAAGATGGATTGAGACTACTGTGTTGTTGCACCACTACCACAGAGTCAGGAAATTTCCATTTCCTCGTTTGTGTTTAATTATTAAGCCTGCTTTATGTGAAGAAAAAACATATCATATGCACTAAGTACTTCTGTCCCAAGGTCAGGCTCCTCTCCCTTTCTGGCACAAGACTGGTTATACAAGCGAACAATCCATCTCAAGGTGCACACGCACACAGATGGATGGAGAGCAATGTGCACTCAACTGGCCTGCACCCTTTGCCAGTTAGGGGAGAGCCAGCTCTGCTTGTGAGCCATGAAGCCGCACCAGCATCTCACAGGGCTTATCGCCTTAGCTGTCCTAACGATGGGGCTTCTGGAAACGAGCATGTGACTTCCTGTACCCATTCACACATGGCAAGTCCCAGAGAAGGCCAAGACACCAAGACCTCGGCAGGCTCCCTGGAGCAGAGTCTGCAGCCACAGGTCTGGCAGCCTCCCAGCAAAGGCCGCAGAGGCTCTCGGTGTAGCAGCACTTCAGCTGCATTATGCACCGTGTTCATTATTCCTATCAGACTCAACATTTCTCCCCTTTGGGCTGTTCTTCAGTGTCAACAGAGGAGAATTTCTTCTGCTCCTTCCAGGAAGTGAAGGAATAATGTTACAAGGATGGCTGCAATCTTATTTCATGCCATACCTGAAACAACAAATCACTCCGCGTGGCACACCACGGCTATCTCTCTCTTTGAGCCTGTTTTATTGAAACCTAAAAGATCCAGGAGTAAACAAGTGCAGCCATCCCTCGTGATACTTTGTGACTTCATGTCTGATGTGGTGGGAGAAAAATCAGTCCCAAACCTCCAATTTTCACTCTAGCATGGAGTGAAATTAAGCCAACATCGTACTGCACCAGCCCTGCCAACTTTCCACTGGCGGCTCTGCGTGTACTAGGCCCACACATTTCTATTTTCTAGCAATTCCTGGCAAATATCCTGTCAGATTAGCAGCACTTCTACTCCGAAGACATGACGCACAGAAAAACACAAGTGGTTTGTCTCTTCCAGAAGCCAACCCCCCCCACACCCCACCATGACTTCAGGCGAGCTGCTTTTAAGGCGGCACAGGAACACAGAGGGAGCCCCAGCAGTGTCCGCACGTGCACGCTGGCCATAAAGTTAATATCAGAAGATTTGCAGTGTATTACCTTGGTGTGAGGTCTTATCCCGATTTTGCTGACAGGAACAAGGGAGGGGGGAAAAATATCAAACAAAACACAGACACACCACACCACCCCCCCAAACACAGTAGGATGGTGCTCAACAGGAAGGCTTACACGGTTTACATAGCAGAGCAGCTAGTATGGCTGGGTCAAGAGACTCAAAACCCCTCACATTTCAAATTATGACCAATTTTGGGTCTGGGAAACGCTCAGTGCATGAGAAGAGCAGAAGGGCAGAAGGAGCATGGGTTTATGGTACCAGCTCCATAAGCAAAGCCCAAAAGGAGGCAAGGAGTTGCATCAGAAGAAAGAGCAGGCACGGAGCAGACCCGGTTCTGTCACAGAGCTGGCTTCACTGGCCACTGAGGTGGGATATATCCGCTTGCCAGCAGCGGAGAAACGTGCCAGGACATCCACCACCTTATAAGTGGGAGACACTTACTAATGTCAGCAGCGAGCCTGCTGCTGTCTGCTGACAACTTTGGAGAAAAGTATAATAGCAAATAAATAAAATCTGAGGACTTTCTCACACCAACCCTGATGCATCTTAGCCTCTGAACTCCCACGTTTCATCAGTCTCCTCCAGGCAACAGGGGAAAGACAATGCCCAGAACAGACAGGAGAAGACAAAGTGCTTTCCCTGAAATGCTTCACTGAAGGCAAAGAAATCTTAGGAGATACCCTATATTCTTCCTAACCACACACTCATGCCTCTGGTTTAGTTAATTGCTCTTGGCTGAGGAGACACTGTCTCCTGAAGTCTTTGGGAAAGGAAACATGATACAAGAGTCTCACATGCACCAAAGGGCTGGAAAATTAAAACGCTGACACTTGGGACTTGGAGCAGAACCAACAGGCACAGCCACCCACTGCTCAGAGCTGGAGCCTTCCCTCACTGTGTACCCCAAACCCAGACCTTCTGAGGATGCAAACAGGGACCAAGACACCTCATGGTACCCGAAACACAGCAGCAGTTTAATATAAATATATTAATATCTTATATAAATATATTTTAATATAAACCACTGCAGAGGTTCCCCAAAGCGAGCAAGGTGTTAAGTAGCCCTTCCCCCCACTTCTCCCCCCTCTCAGTCCTCTGATAAGTTACAATACAAAAATGAAAGTGGTTCCATAAGATGGACTAGTTGCTTCCCAATTGCAACGTTATTCAGGATTTTTCCTCTGTACCACAGTGCCACAGTGAAATACAACCGGCCAAGCTCAGAACTGTATATACCGATCATTCATGTAAGGGAAGAGAGAGCTGCTGTCTTAAAAGCACAGTTCAGAAACATTACCATTCCTCTAGCACAGTGTGACCAGGACCCATTCAGTCATACTACTCTCCCAGCTTCACCCAAAACCCATCCACCCTCCCAGCTTTGTATATTACCAAGAAAAAAAATAGGAAAAAAAAAACCAAACCAGTAGTGAGGGTTACAGTGAATGGTTTTGGAAATAAAGGAAAAACACAGCAGCTGTAAAATGGGAACACAGCAAGGGAGGTAAGCCCCATTCCTGGCCCCCACACTCCTTACCTTCATAGCAGGGCAAGAGCTTCCTCCCGTTGGGCTGCAGGTTGGGGGGAATGATGTTGCAAAATCCATGGGGCAGGATGTACTCTGTCTCATAGTAGATGTTTTTCCAGCGGTGTGCACAGGCCTAAACAGATCGTATCACATGTGTTATTGAGAAAGGGTCACAGGAGAGCCCTTCGACCAAGGCAGAGCACACATAAACAGGACATCTCGGCATCGCCCTCCTCCCCATTGTCCTCTCCTTATACCCCACTCTTTGCAGATAAAGTATCTTCTTACTGCTATCTTCTGCACCTCACGACACTGTCTGAATGGGCAGCTCAAGTCTCAACCTTTAGATGTGCGTGACTAGGAAAACAGCAAGTCTCAGAGCAAGACAGAGTCCATGCTAGAGATTTCAAGATCTCTTGTTGTGTATGACTCCTCATGGCGAGTGAAGGTCTTCTAACTAAAGCTACACTAACAGACCACAGACAAACCCAAAAAGGGGTAAAAACAGGAATAAAGACATTTGGAATACACTTAAGAGGAACAGAAAGGATGCTAAGACTCTGAAGGTTACTAAGACCATATTAGGAGGTTACGCCACCAGAGAATGAATGTGTGAGTCAAAGACGTGCCTCGCTGGAAAAGGCAGCTTTGTTTCTGGTGACAGAATAGCTAGGCCTTGCTTACTGGTAATGAATTTAAGTGAAAATGCCAGAGATTTAGTGGCAACAAAAGTGGCAACATCAGTCAAGGTGCAGATGAGCTGCAGAGATCAGGGTGTATTCTTCCCTTCATAGGGAAGAATAAGCTCACCCTGCAAAACCAAAGCTAAATCAGTCTTACCAGGACACTTGCTCAGTTCAACTGCCACACATAGGCATATGCACAAGCAATACAGAGACTGGTTCATGCCTTCCTAGAACCCATTTGCTCCAAAAATTAACACCGTATTGCTGACAGGCAAACCACAAGTTGCTTGATACTCAGGTGTTATTTGGAATAAAAGGAAATGAAATGTCTAACAACAAAGGCTTTGAACTTCAGCACACGCTGGGCTACATCTCCAGCTGGTCTAAGTCACTGATGTCTGTGTAGATGTGTCAATAAGGCTTGGTCCCATGTGAACAGAGCAGCCTCTATGCTACAAATAATCTCCTCCACATACTTTCAACTCTTCCTGGAAACTATGCATCAGCTCACTTCATGATCTCCATATTTGACCCTATCCTCCCCAGACGAGACACCTTCTGTCTTCCTTCCCTCTCTGCTACCCCACTTTTCTGACTCAGTACCTCAGAGCTGCCCGTGGGAGCTTCTCAACATCGTTAAAAAAATATATCCATAAGCCAGGCGCAGTTGTGCCATCTATCTAGTAAAAGACCTGGGAAGCATATCAACAACTAGGAAGCTCAAAATTCAATCCAGCAGTTAAACACAGGCCCCTTCCCATATACTTAACCCCAGAAAGACATAAAAAGGGAATACTGCTCTCATGATTTTTTTTTTTTTTTTAACTGAAACAGAGCAAAACCAGTTGTGCAAAAGCCTGCTCTGTTCTTAGCCACGCTGCATTTGGAGTTTGATATTTATTGCTTTCCTAACTTCCAGTACTCAAGAAGAAGCACGTATCTCCTGAAGATGGCTATGGCTGAGGGATAACAAGGGACTCCAGGGGCTGTGGAAAGCTCTGCACCGCACCGTATGGCATCACCCATGATGTGAAGGATTCTTCTGATGTCACTCTGCTCAACAGCCAAATGCATGTGAGGAGTCCTGCAAAAAGCAGCTTTGGGAACTCCCTTATGTGCTTTAAGGAAGCTCAGTTATGATTCGAATCCCCACGCACCACTCCTTCAAAATTCAACAGCAACAGAAAAACAGCATGTGAAACACTTGTTTTCAGAGCAACCAGGAAATAGCTTCGCTCCTGACAGATTTGTGCTGCGAGCACAAATACACACATGCACAGCCCTTTTAAAGACAGTACCATAAAGATACATACCATTAAAGTGACAGTCAGGTCAACCCCAACTCCGGACATAAACTCAAACAGAAACAGGCCAAGAGTATTTTTTCTAAATTATGTAAAGATAAATAAAGGATTGTGATATTGTAAATTCCTGGACATTTTATATCTCAGAAACTGCAAGGGACTCACATAAATTAAACTAATAATCTGTCCCAGAGGAGCACAAGCAATAACGCTGGGGAAAGCAGCAGCATTTTATCACGAGCAGGAAGCTTTGCTCAGGATTGAGGTTCAGAAGTCAAGACAGATAGAACAATATAAGGAGGGGAAAAAAACCAAGGAGCTGCTGCATAAGTTTGTTCAAAATCAGCTGGAGGCCATGGGCTCAGTTTAGCAGTTCTGGGCCCACTTACCTAACTGTTAGGGTTTGGTCTGGGGTTTTTCTTTGTTTTTAGTTTTTTTTTTAATGATCACTTTTCTGTACCTTCAGCATGCTCCGTGTTCAGCCAGCTCACCACTGGCTGCCTAAGTCTGCAGGCAGCTTGTAACCGCAGCTCCAACCTCAGCAAGTGCTTCCCCCGACTCCTCCACACCACAGATGCAGAATTTGCCATCTTCCCAATGGACAGGAGATCACCAGCTCCTCTTCCTCCCTGAAACTCAATTCTCTGCAGCTAGACAAGTACATTTGTCTCCCTGTCACAGCAAAACTTGTCCACAGTTGCTTTTGGTTCTTCTGCCTTCCCAAAAATCATAGAATCATATCATGTTTAGGGTTGGAAGGGACCTTTAAAAGTCATTTAGTCCAACCCCTCTGCAGTGAGCAGGGACAAGTGTTCAGCTGGATTACAGTACACAGTCCTTGCATTATTCAACATTGCTGAGGCAAGGTGATGTGCTACCGCAGGTGTCTACAGCCTTCCTTCTTTGATGGCACACATTTGAGGAGGTCTTGGGAACAGAGATGAGCCATATGAACTTGATGCTGTGGAGAGAGTTTTACTGTGGGGTTTTCGTTTTTTTCCTAAGGTGACTGTAAACAGACAACAACTTATACTCCCATTTTTAGAGGCAAGCCACAGGGAGCCCCCTGTGCAACAAGGGAGCCATCAGCACATTCCGGTGCTCAGCAGCTGCCTCCGGGGCATTGGCTCTGGCTCTACCACAGAACAGGGAAGAAAGGATGCAAATCCTTGAAGCAACCCTTGAGATAACATCTCAAATACTGGGTTCAGTTTTGGGCCCCTCACTACAAGAAGGATACTGAGGTGCTGAAGCGTGTCCAAAGAAGAGCAACAAAGCTGGTGAGGGATTTAGAGCACGAATCATACAACGAGCAGCTGAGAGAACTGGGCTTGTTTAGCCTGAAGAAAAGAACATTGAGGGGAGACCTTCTCACTCTCTACAGCCGCCTGAAAGGAGGTTGCAGAGAAGTGGGGCTTGGTCTCTTCTCCCCAGTAACAAGGAACAGGACAAGAGGAAACTATCTCAAGTTGTGCCAGGGAAGGTTTAGGTTGGACATTAGGAAAAATTTCTTTACCAAAAGGATTGTAAAGCCCTGGAACAGGCTGTCCAGGGAAATGGTGGAGTCACCACCCACGGAGGCATTTAAAAGATGTGAGGATGTGGTGCTGAGGGACATGGTTTAGTGGTGACTTGGCAGTGTTGGGTTAACGGTTGGACTCAATGATCTTAAAGGTCTCTTCCAACCTAAACAATTCTATAATTCTATGAAAATAAAATTCTTCTGGGCAAAGCACATGGAGGTCTCTATTGATGGCAGACACTGCATTATTGAAATATAATGAATAGGCCATTTCAGAACTGCAGGCACTTTGCTGTTTTGCATTTTGAACACCAGCCACGGGCTTTGCACCATAGAAGTAACGTGAAAGACCCAGGCTTCACTTCAGAGGCTGAGTGCCCCACCTGAATGCACGGTCCTTACAGAACCCTCTGCTGAGTCCTAAAGTCAGAGTCCAAACAAGGAGCTTTTTGACTGTGCCACTGTCAGACCACTTCTGGTTTGCTCTTCCCTAGGAGGACTTTGGTTTTGCTGCAGTGATGGGTTTTTTTTTTCACAGGCACACACACAATCATTAAATGTGCCAGTGAGTCAATGACTTAAACTGAAAAATAGCAATATTTGATAAAAAAAACCCAAAACAAAACAGAGTAATGACAGATGTGGCAGGTATTTAGGAAGAACAAGACTGACGGATGTGGATTATCTCCAATCATAATGCACTGTCCCCAGTTCCTCTCCCAACAAAAGTAAACGGAGGACTTTGGCAGTTTCAGTTGGGAAAGGGCTGGCAATCTCTGCTGTATTTTGTGCTGCAGCGGTTAGATTAATACAAATATTGACTGAGAGCATACCCAAGGACAGGAAGCCACTGCAAACTCAGAGAGTTTTTTATAGCTAATCTTACTTCTTCATTTGTTTAAATCCTTATTGTTTGATGCTTTTCTATTTAGTCCATCACACAAACATAAAACTCTGATTCAGTAACGTCCTGGCACAATATGGGCTCAAACAGAATCCACCTTTTACCAAAACTCAGCTAAACCCCCCTGCACACTCCTCAGCTTCCCCACTGCCCCTTTCCACCGAAGCTGGTACTCTTATCAGGCAATTGAGGAAGGTTGATAAGACAGAAATTTAAGCCACTAAGCAGTTTCAAAGCAAAAGAAACAACTTCTTAGCACAATCCACAGTTGAACTGTGGGAGTAATTTCTCAAACACAGGATGTTAAGTGCACAAATAGTTCACACGGGTTTAAAAAGTGAATACCTGCATTTATGCAAAAAATATCCACCTGGGGCTATTGACCACAAAGATAAAGGAATCCCTGGAAGAGATGCAGTAAAGCCTGACCATATAGACTGCACATAATCCTACCTGCAGGGAATTGCTTATGAGAGCGAGCCATTGATTTCATTAAAAAGCTAAAAATCAGCAGATACAGCCATGAACACATATTCAGACACGTCTTCTCAGAACACCAGTTTCTTATAGGTGCTTCAGAGAATTGCCACATTTTAAAGAAAGCTTGCTATTTAAACTTAGAAAAGCATACGTATTAAAAACCACCTACTCATGAGAGCATCATGAATCGTTTTCATTAAAAAGTTATATCAAAAGAGAGAGAAACAATGCCCTGAAGCAGACAGGTATTTTCCATCCACAAAGGGATCTGTTTGCCTTTATTCCAGGCTCTGTCTACACACAGATGTGCACAGATGTATAATTAGTAGTTCAAGAGCAAGTGCTTTGGTGATAAGTATCAATGAGAACGAGACATTTAAACATCCTCATGCATCCGGACATGGTCTGCTTGGTGAAGGCAGTACGATCTTGTCAGAGGGCTGGCTTAAGACTGCCTTCAATCAGTGTTAACCTATGGAGACATTTTACCAGCTTAAGCTGCACCGGAATAATCACACTGCAAGCTGTGCATTTTACTTTAACTACACTTCGCTTTTAGCCTGCTTTATGTCTGAAATTTCTAGCCCCTCAGCCCCAGCCTAAGCCCTCACAGCCTGCCCACATCTCCCACCCTTGTAGCATCCCTGCAACCAGCGGGCAGCCAGATGAACCCACAGAAGTTGCCTGCCTTTTTTCCCCCCTCACCAGCTTTCCCCTCTTTCGCTGCTTCCCTCTAGGGAGGTGACACCTGAGCATCATCTGCAACTGTTCCCCTTTGAACTGAAACATACAAACCCATTATTCTTAAGATACCATTTTTATAAAAACATCTTGGCATTGCCTAAACAAAGCGTATCTGCTACCTTCTGAAAATGGGACAAGAATTTGGCTAGTTCAGCCCAGTGACTGGAAACCAGAGGATGCTGTGACTTGAGGTGGTGTTATCCTGATCAATGCAAGTTCCTCTTCAGTGGTCACACAGGACTCTGAGCACACATACCAATCAGGGTATGCCTTGAAAAGATGAATTGCTTAAACTAGCATAAATGCCTTAGTTTTGTGCTTTACTGGACATGACTACGGCATATTTTATTTATGCCCGTCTTTTTCTCTTCCTCCTCACATTTAAAACATCCAAGAAAAGTAAAGCATCAGCCAGCCCCTACAGCACTGACAAGCTGTGCACCGAGAGACGATCTGATAAAACACCACAGTACTTTCACAGAAAGGCATCAAAACCACCTGCTCCCCCATGGGGAGGTTGGAGTGGGAGGACTTGGAGTGTGTTTGGACTCTGAGTGCATATTCAGAAAGACGCCTTTGAGTGAAGCAGCTTCGTCCGCTTGCCAGACACAGGTGGTTGGCACGGTAACCACTGTACCAGAGCTTGCTCACTAGCAGCTTTGTGACAGTTTGATGCCCCCTACCAGGGCATCCCCTTATCTCATTGGAAAGATGTGGTCATTCTGCAAGTTTCTGACTCCCGAACAGCGGTGTTGAGAATGAGATTGTTGTCAGGGTTACTCTGAGATGAGCTTGAAATTTGCCTCCCACATACACTATGCACAACATTTTGTTGCAACGTTTTTAATTTCGGTTACCATTCCTACGGAGAGGCTCCCTCAGATAGACAGTCAGAACCCAACCGCAGATGTAAACACAGACAGCTATTGATCGTAATATACCCATGTATTTTAAAAAGGTTTTTGCCCATCTCTCTTCATGATTATTTCTTTCCAACACAGGAAATGTTTTGCAAAGATAAGCTCCACATCCTAAGGATCACATCTGCTCTCCTTGGCCTGTCTATGTGCAGAGTAACCATACCAAATACAACAAGGCCACCCTCACACAACAAAGTCATCCCTACTCACAACTCTTCTGCCTTGTTAATGGAAAATTAACATATGTAAAGGAAAAAAAAAATATTACCACAAAGACTCATCTTACATTTTTCATTTTAAGTTCTGACATGCAATACATACACTCTGGGAAAACGGATGCATTTATATTCCCTACATAAATACAGGCAGATGACAAAAAGAACAAACTAGCAGGTACCTCCCAGACAAAGTTCTATTTATCTGGTTCAAAGATTTAATCCCTCAGATTTAGGAGGAAGCCCTTGGGTGACACAAGTCAGGTGTGACAGCTTTGAAGTCCTCCCTCTATAAATAAAGGTTTCTGGCTGGGGCTCACTTTTCCTTCCGCTTGAAGGAAGGGGCTGCAGAATTTGCTTCTGGTAAAGCTGGACTCCGTCAGTCACTGCTGAACACATTAATCCTGACGTGTTTAGCATTAGAGTCAGACAGCAGCGACGGTTTTAAGGAGATCAAAGAAAAGAGTGGACTTACCAGCACGCTTCCACCAGCCTTTGGCTGTCTAGCCAGGCTCACACCCATCCATTCGTCATCTCTGTCTTCTTTGCAGGTCTTTCCACAGAGCATGCCCCGAGAATTGCCTACAGAAAGAAGGGAAAGGCAGCAAGGCAAGGAGACATGAGCTTTAAACACCCACCGAAGAATCCCTACAAAAAAAGAGATTGCCCATCAAACATCTGCCTCACAATGCTTTTCTTTTCCCTTTCATTCTGATTATTATCTCTTGTATGCATTAGTCAGGGAGACGCTCTCACTCTTACTAGGCACTATACAAATACATAGTAGAGGACAGACCCTGTCCCAAGCAGCCAGCAGCTATTACAGCTTGCCTACAGCTCTGTTTGAATAAACCATCCATCTGAAGTCAATGGGAGAGATGTGAGATTGCTGGCAGAATGCAATCAAAGCAAAAATTACTCTTAAAAAGGAGAGCTGAGGCCTAATTCTTTAGTCCTGTCAGGCAGTATTCACAAATCCATGAAGACAGTTGACATTACAGTAGCAGGACAAAGACACTTGGCCGAAGCACTGCTTTAACATGTGTGAGCTTCATAAAAATAAATTCTACTTGACTTGTCACAAAAAGATGAACAATACTAACATGCCTTTTTTTATAGGAAGAGAAAGCAATAACATGTATGTCATCGACAAATCCAAAATATAAAAGGCTTCAATACCATCAGAATTCAGAACAAGATTTTAGATGAGAGCCTTACTTTAAGGACTCCACCTTCCCCTGATTCAGACAGTACGTCAGAGAAACCAGAGTTGATCCTGATCACATGCAGTAGCCTACAAGCATGGCTCTCACCACGAAACTTGTTTTCTTTAGCACAAAAAGCAAACCCAAGGAATGATCTGCTGCTTTACAAGGGAAACCCACAGATGGCCAGGTTGGTAACACCACCGCACATCATGGGCCCACCACCTGAGGTCATCACGCACCCTCATTTCAGCACTGCCTGGAATAGGCAGCAGTGCTGCCAACCACCCACATCCCCACCGAGACGCTGAGAAGTCACAGTGAAGCAGGTGGAGAACAGACAGCAGCTTAGGGTAAGCAGGGAAAAACCCACCCTTGCCTGGGTACACACTGGAGAGAGCGAGCAGGGGCACTGGGAGGACACCAGCACCAGGTGACATGCTCTTTCATAATGCTGAAACGAGTATGACACCCTTGCTAACAGTGCTCAGAATCCATCAAGAGAAGCTGATGAATCCCTCTCAGTGTCTTGGGGCCTCTCTGAAGCTGGCAGGAGGATCACTAGCCATTTGGGTTGGGTTTTTTTTTTTTTTCCTCCTTCTCCCCAGCATCCCAAACTTCATAACTACCTACCTCGACCCATATCCAGTTCTGTGCATCTTCTGTCAGGATTGGTATGGACTCGACATTTAAACACTGCTCCTGGGGACTGAACAGAGGTGCTGTATTTAGATTCTGCCTTGGGAGCACCAACCAAGACCCTGGAAACCAAAAGCAGAGTAAAAAGTGATTAATTCCAGGAGAAAGGAAAAAAGAAATAATAAACAACAGCAAGGTTCACATTGCCAGAGCTTTCTCAGCAAAAGGACTTTCTCCAGCAACCTTGTAAAATGATGACATTGACTCACAAACTGAAAACATCACACACAATAAAGGCATTTTTCTGAGGTGAAGCCACAAATACTTTAACAAGTTAAATTTCCATTAGGATTGTGACACATTTAAAGCACCACCCCACTCCTGAAAGCATTTTGGAAAGACAACAGCAGCTGCATGCATTTTTCCTCAGTTTTAACTATATCCCTATCAATCCAAGAACCCACAAGATCTAATACACACACGCACAGGAGGATGAAATCTGAACCTGCAAGCTTGCCAGCCACCCAAAGATTCATAAGCTTGTTTAGAAAGTTGAGGCACCTCATTCTCAGAGAACTTTATCTAACTTCAGCTTTAGAAAAAGAACAAAAACACCCAACCAACAATATGGGAGCAAATGTCTTCCACCATGTACTGCTGTCAACCAACATTTCTCACCAGTGCTGTGAAGATTATACCTGGGCTATTCATCTCACATGAGAGAGAGTGTTTTTGGGAAGAGATGCACTGTGAGGCAGGGCAGAGTTTCTGCATGTAACAAAATCCTCACTGAAGCTAAGCCCATGGAAGGAACTAAGGACAACCAGCTCTAAAATACTGAGCCTCCAGCCCTCACGTGTGAATCCAGCCAGCCTGCTACCTGGGAGGCAGCAGCTGACCAAGAAAACACTCTTCTTGGTCTACCCGCTAAAGGGATAAAGAGCTATTAGTCCAAAGTCAGTCTGCATACGCAGCCCATCCACAGCACGAATGGACAGCCCAGCACAAGCCCCCAAATGGAAGCTTTCCCTGTTTTAAACAGCTTCTCCTTCGTCCTCTAAAGTCCCATTCCCAATCACCCCCCATCATCACCATCCCAGTAAATGCAGGGAGACCCATGGCACAAAGCATTTGCCTATCCAAGGTAAACCTGAGCAACCTGGAAGAGATGCTTCTTCATCAGAGTCTGGTCTACACCAAACAGCAGCACATGTCCACTCCCTACACACTTCCCTGGATGTGGGATGCAAAGAAACTGTCCCGTGGTGCTTGGACAAACAATTAGAAAAAGAAGAGCAACCCCTACATTAAGTCACCATTTTCTCCAGCGTTTCATGAGCTAAGCTGCATCATTTGGAGAAGTTTGATGGGGCTCCACTCTACAACGCACGTCATGTTTTCACAAGTGAGAAGAATTAATGTCCGAAATACTTAAGTTGCTAAAACCTACAAAGCCAGCACACACTGGGGAGCGAGTGCAAAGGAGCCTGAAATAATAGCTCCAAATGGAAATCCCACCAGGCGGGCGGCCGGCAGAAAATCAAATGTCAATCATTTCATTTACACAGGCGATGAATGCATCTCATTCACTTATTGACATTCATGAGGTCTAACAAAAATAAATAAGGGGGGATATTACCAGCTTAAAGAGTTATGGGTTCAAATTGCAAATGGCATGAAACTGTTTCTATGACCTGTTATAACAATAAGAATGTAGGCCACATTGATCTTCAGCTTAAAAGAAGCTTTGCTCTAACCTGAGAAAAACAGAGCACAAGATACCTTGGGTTGCAGAATGCAAGATGGAGATGAAGGAGCCTAAAGCACACAGACTCTTCAGCTCTCTTTAAAAAGCTGAATGGGAGAAATTGATAACTAATGATTTAAGTAGGCTACTGGCACAGATAATATTGCTGTCTTGGGCAGACAGACTTCAAAAGGAAAACATCTATTGCCGCTTCTTCATGTGGACTAAGCAGAAGGAAGCATGCAGTAGAAACAACTGCTGACATATGCCAAAAGCAAATCTATTTTGGATTATCCTGAATGACTAGACATTCAAATCTGATGTTCCATCTGCATCACACACTGTGTCATATTAGGATCTTGGCTTATTCTTTCACTATTGCACCTAGACCCCAGCAGGTGAAACCTTTACCTATCTACTCCTTCTGGCATGACCCATGCCACACAGTCACCTTCAGGGAGATGGGAGTTTGTCTGTTGGCTCGCATGTTTTTTCATTGGTCAAGCTGGTATTTGCCACATACCAGTGACTTGAGGTTTGAAGTTCAATTCAAAGGTTTGAAACCAGAATCTTTCCTTTGTCAAGAGCCCTTTACTCTTTCATTAGTTTCTGTATGCAACAGCTTAAGTGTTGGAAGAATGTCACCTATTTAACTGTCATGAGCCTTTTCAGCAGACCTGGATAGAAGAACAATTTGCGTCTGAATATTCTGGGACTCATCCAGCAAAACAAAGGCCTGGTTTGCATCTCCCCTACAGATTAATACACCTTCAAAATGTTTTGCAATTTCTCTGAAACAAGGCTGCAACCAGAGAAGGTGTTTTTCTCTGGTACCATATCGAAACAGAATTACATTTCGAAACAAAGCCTTAGAGTCTAGTGCGGTCTTCTTGCGTTACAGTGCAGTGGAGTCTTGCCTGGCATAAACACGGAAGATCCATAAACAGCCAGCAGTACAACCCTATCCTCTTGCTATTATCAGGCAACATTCCAATATATTCCAACTAGTTTAACCAGCTCCTGCTCAAAATAGCCTATTTTGTTGTACAGTTTTCCAGTGCTGCTATAGGAGTGCTTCAGTTGTCAGTAAACAAGCACCAGCAGTTCTCCAGCCTTTTGCCAAAGAGAGATGTGCAGACATGATCAATGAGTGCCGGCCCTCATGACAACTGTACTACTCCATAGGAAGTCCCTAGGATATTTTTGAGTAGCTGCAGGGAGACACCTTGAAGGGGAAACCCCACCAAGAGGAAGAGATTATGGAAGAGTACCCAGGGCAGTAGGAATGGGGTTTGGGGCCATTTTAGGGTCACTTTTGCTTGACATGCCCAGAGCTCTGTAAACGAAGTATTGGGGTCTAAACTGGCATGAGGAGCAGCAGGCAGAGGCTACTTAACCTTCTCTTCATACTTGCATGATCAAGGACAAATGTTCTCATCTGCATGGAGACAACTAAGCAGCTGCGTGACAAGAAACCATCACACTGCAGGAGCTGCAGCAGACAATATTAATGGATGACAAGAAGCTTTTTGGGCCACGTGGAAATCCACACCTCCTTAAAATTACTTCCTGCAGAACAGTAACTATCACTTTGCTGGTAATTGACCCTTGGGACATACAGATTTGGAAATTAAGTGCTGCATTTAGCAGAAGGAACAGCAAACGAAAGTGTCGAGCTGACCGATGGCATGGAGAGATGCCAAGCACATTAAGCATCAGCCTGCAGCACACCAGCAGTGATTAGGCAATCACAGCTCGAGGACTGGGGAGTGTAGGTACCTCACCTGAATGCAATGTTAAGTGGCAGAGAAAAAAAGTCTTTAAATATTTTTGCACACCACAGCGGATTTCAAAAGCAGCACCAGAGGAAGGTGCACCACCAGCATATCCCAGCTGAGCTTCTTCCCTTCAGAAATGACTCTACTACTTGCTCAAAATAGAAACCCCAGTGGTTCATCCATTATATACATAGCAAGAAGCAAGAGGGCTGTTATTTGGACAGCAGATGGAAGACTGTGACCAACAAGAGCAAGCTCAGGTTCCCCAAAACACTATGGCAGCACCTACAGCATCACTACATCCTTTACACAACACAGCGTCACTAACACAACACCCAGCCTCCACGGGGTTGATCTGTTCCCACATCCATCAGCCTCAGATGCAGAACAGCCTTCGTTACTTCGGAGGCAGCACAATCCAGTGAGGAGCAGGGCCAAAGGAATGAAGCAACAGCACAGAAACCAGACTCAATCTTTATTGTAAAACTCACAGCAGGACACCAGGCAACTAAACCAACTCCGTTACTTTTTCAAGCCAGATGGTGTTGCCAGAAAGCATAAAGTCATTATTGTCAACTTGATGAGGGATTTGGGGGTGTCAGCAAGAAGGAGGTATAAGGAGGGGAAAGGAGAGAGATAAGCAACATCTTATTTTTAAGGAAGAACTATCTGAGATATCACATTATTATTAACATTTTTTCAGTGGGGCAAAATTGACATTTGATTCTTCTCAAACTGTCTGAAGGCAAGCAGAGAAAGCAACATTCTTGATCGCTTTGTAGGGTCTTTACTCCAAGCTTCAGAATTACATCCAGAGAACAGAAGCACTTTGGCTTGTCCCTGCTCCAAATGCAAGCAGCCACCTGGTTCCTTATTCAAATGAAAATGGCAACAACAGTGAACTGGGTAAATCTTTCAAGATTTAGTCATAAAACCCACGTAAGGAAGCAAAAGGAGGCATTGTCAGAAATACAATAACCACAGCACATTTGCTATGACAAACTTTTTCTGGAGAGGAAAAACCATACAAAACCAGCTCCTGAATGGAAGCATCATTGCAATGCACCATTTGAGACAAGTGAAAGGCACTGCCTTATTCCACTGTCACACTGGAGGCTGAATACCCATATTCCACTACAGCTTCTGTGTCCAGTGCTGCACTGCAGCCTGAGTAGTCACATTTAGCTGATGTAATATTGCAAACCAAAGATACCCCTTTTCCTTCCTCCTGCAAGAATATTTGGCTTCTATAAATACTCAAGAATCACCAAACGCTGAATCGGTTTACTGGAAACCTCCAGGTCTATGGCAGCTGAGGAGCTGGCCATTACAGAAACAATTTTAATACAAAACATATATACACCCACAAATATACATACATATACATATGTATATATATACACACACTTACAGGCTACCGAAAATAACAGACTTGGCTGCAATGCTCTCCTGCTCAGAAGTACACTAGGTGAGTATCAGGCCCCACCATACATAGCAAGAAGTCCTGAAGGATCACAACACTCTCAAATGATCGAAAGCATATTAAATCATTTTAGATAGGCAGGAGCCCTATCAGCCTCAGGTATGATCAAACATATTTTTGCAGACTCACATAGTGCCCAGCTCACCCTGCAAGCCATGAATGCCCAAAATATTACTGTCTGAACTTAACTTTTCTGCCCACTGCCATGTACAGGCCAAACGGTCATGAGAAACTGATATTGGAACTCTTCTTTGGGTAAAGAAAAGCTACAAAGCTTTGGTGGGAAGCTGGACTAGATGACCTCCAGATGTCCCCTTCCCCCCCTACCATTCTGTGATTCTGTGAGAGCAACCGATGCACAAAATCAAACAATAACCTATGACTATTAGAAGGCTCTATATAACACAGTGAGATGAATAAAAACCATTTTTACTACATGTTACCTATAATGGACTTCAACCCTTCCCAAGAATATCACATTTGAATGAGATAAGAGGAAAAAAAAATAAATTTAAAAAATCACCCACCCAATTAGGGAAATCACTCTATAGCTTTGCACACAAAAGCTTCAGCCACAAAAACCTGACAAATCTGAAAAATGCCGTCACTTCTACTAAGCATTTCCCTCTCTACTCATTCAGTAAACGGGGATTGTATCTTGTATTTCAGTAACCCACAACTGGCAATCACTTTGAACTGGAAATCAGAGACTGTTATACTCCAAAGTGATGTCTGGAGGCAGAAATAAGATTCCATACACTATAAATATGGTTTTAAAATATTACTACACAATACTTCAAGACTTTAGGCCCATTTGAAATGGGCATAGCTGAAGGCACTGACAAAGGTTCTGCCCTTTGAGAGTCTGAATGTCAAGGAAGATGGGCCAGATCTTTTAAGCTTTCCAGAGGAAATAATGTTAAAACACTTAAAATCAATATTTTCTTGCAGCATGCAAAAAAACCCGCTTGCACTTGGAATATGCCCGTCCAGTACAGGGGATGGCATCTTCAGAAAACTGGAAGGAGGCTGCATTTACTCTTAAGAGTAGAGAAATTCATTGCTGTCCCTTGACCTTCAGCCTGTGTGCACACGTTAAGAGCACAACTGTACACAGCGAACTAGAGTCAAGGAGATCACATAAAAAATAAAAAAAAAAAAGTATCTCTCAGATTTGTTATCCCAGCCTCTGTTGGGCGCAGGAGTTTGAAGCACCTGTAAAGACAAACTCGCCAGTTCCACAAGGAAAAGGGAAGCTTTCCCATCCCACCCTCATGATTTTTTGACAGCGCAGTGCTGATGCTGACCATATTAA
The DNA here is from genome assembly GCA_025345505.1 of Todiramphus chloris collaris. NCBI lineage: Eukaryota > Metazoa > Chordata > Aves > Coraciiformes > Alcedinidae > Todiramphus > Todiramphus chloris. Next base: position 14,602,828 of record JANVCC010000019.1, read on the forward strand.
GCTGATATTAACCCTTCTGGGTGCAAGGGCTAGCAATTTATTTATTTAAAAACACATCATGACCTTATATACTTTTTTTCTGGGTGCCATAGCCAACACTCCACGAAGAAGCTCCAATTTCAGAAAACTGGACTTTGCATAACTGGAGTTTTTACTTTCAAGCACCTGGCATCTTATGGATGACTGCCTTCAGACAGACACCTAACACTGCTAGCCCAGCATCGTATCCCATCAAAGTGGGATATCTGGGAGACTTACCTCCCTCATCCACCTCCCCTTCAGAAAAAAATAATTTAAAAAAAACCCCTCACACTACCGACAGGTGCTGCAATTCATGTTATCAATTAGAAGGATAGACACCTACACAAGAAGCAACGAATTATATCACTTCCATGCCACCATAGCCCCCTAGATCAGCATTTCATTCACGCCACCCCGAACCCTCAGCAATTTCTGTTGAACACAGGTTGCTTTCAGGCTTTGCATCCTTTGTCGGTTCCTGCCCCAAGTTAAGCATTGCTTTAAACTGAGAGCTTTTCTTCTCCCACAGCGCTTTTCCTCTGTGAAGTCTTCTGATAAGTCCTTCAAAATGAATGCTCCATGAATGCCACTGTGCAGAAAGGCAGAGCATACAAGTACTTGCGAACTAAAGGGTGTGAAAGAAATTCATTTTTACAGAACTGGATGCCGGCATGAATACATTTATTTATATCACAGAGCACCACAGTGCCAACATCAACAGCTGAGTAGAATCGGGTCATATCGAAGTGTAGGAGATAAAGACAAGCTTTGTGGACATTCATTGGCAGCAGTGGCTCCTACTCACATTAGAAGTGTACCAGATGACATCAGCTAAGTCTAGTTAAGAGAAATCAGTTTTAATTCTAACAAAGAGCCTCTAACCCAGACAAGAGCGAGGCAGACTATGCTCCAAGGCTCTTTTCAGCCAACGGGAAAAAACAAGAAGCTTGCCAGTTTGCATAATTTTTTGAGATGTAGGCAAACTTTCTATCATCGTTCATTATTTTTATCAAAAAAGAAAGTTACACAGACATTTCCTCTATGGTCCCTCAGGCCAAGAGCGGGCACACAGAGGGGACAAACGCCTCCCGGTCCGGGGACATCACAGCCAGGGTTTTCTCCTTTGCCGGGCAAAGCGCAGCGGGATCAGCACCCGCAACACTGAACTCCCCGCTCCCGCTGGAGGTTACCGCTGCCAGCCTTCTTCCCGCTTAACGCGGCAAGACCGACCATCTTTCACGCCCTGGGAATTTTCTGCCAAGGGGATGAGCTGCTCACTATACCCCGCAAGGCAGCGGGACCGCGCCAAAGCGCCACACCTCCGGGCGAGGCACCGCTGGCGCTTGAGGACAGCGAGTCCACGATGCCGAGTGCCCGGAGGGACACCCCCGTGTTAAAACCAGCACCCAGCGTGGGGGACCCCGGGTTACAGCAGGGTGAGCACACATCCCCCGCACACAGCAGGCGCGGAGCCACCGCGCTGCCTCCATCGCTTCGCCGGGGCGGAAGCGCGCGGGGAAGAGTCCCCGAGACCGGGGCGGAGGTGTCCCTTCGCTGTCCGCCCTTGCCCTTGCCCTTGCCCTTGCGAGGGGCGATCAGGTCCCGCTCCCCGACGGCGGGAGCGGCGGCGGCCACGGGGGATGCCCCAGCAGCGCTCATCCCGCCTCCGCCCGCGGCTGTACCGCCCGCGGGCGCGCAAGGTCCGCGTTACTCACCACCGCGTGCTGTCGTGGTAGTGCTGCAGCACGGAGTACCCGAAGAACGAGCCGTTTGGACCCTGGAAAACCACGGGGCGACTCACGTCCACGTTGTAGCAGCGCGCCAGGGCCACCCACAGCAGCGCCCACAGCACCCGCGCGTCGGGCAGCCGTGCAGCCGCCGGCATCCTGCAAGCCCCGGGGCGGCAGCCGCCCGGCTCGGCTCGGCTCGTCCCGTCCCGGCGCCGCTAAGCGCTAAACCCCGGCCCGCCGAGCCCACGCTGACCCCGGCGCCGACTCCCAAGCGGCTCGGACGGGCGCGGCGCTTTTGTGCCCGCCCCGCGGGTCGGCTCGGCTCGGCGCGGCGCGGCTCGGCTCCTCTCGGCTCGGCCCGGACCCTCCGCGGCTCGGCTGCGCCCCGCGCTGCGACGCGCGGGGACTGCGCGCCCCGTTCCGCACCGCCCCGCTCCGCGGCGCCACCGCCCCCTGGCGGCCGCGGGCGGCACCGGGCAGCGCCCCACCCGGGGGGACACGACGCGCCCTCCTCGCCTCGCCTCGCCTCTCCTCGCCTCGCCTCGCCTCGCTCCGCCCCGGCCGCGTCCTCCGGCATCCCCGATCCCAAACGCTGGCTCCGCGTCCTTCCCACCCTGCTCCTTCCGCCTCGGCACTCGTGGGTGTCCCTCGAGAGGCCCCGCCGCCACCTCTCAGCATCCCCTCGTCCACGGAACGGTCCTTGCGCTGTGGTTCACCGCATTTTTCCACAACCACCGGCTGCCCCCCCATTCTGGCATGTCCCTCCGGTCCTCCGTCAGACCCGAGTCAGGGGTCTGGAGGGAGAGGAGGGAAGTCACCAAGCTGGTGGCCAGAAAGAGGTGTTGAAGGAAGCAGTTCCACCCCGCGGCTCGTTTGGGGCCACCAGCCCTGCTTGAATGTGGCACATGGAAAGAAACACTTCAGTTCCAGGGGGACAGAAGGGCCTAATTCGTACCACACTAAAACCAGATTTTTCTGGGAAAAGGGAAGCTGGGAGGGGAGGAGGTGCTTTTATCAAGGCAACAGGAATGGAAATACCTTGGGGAAAAATAAATCAGACCCGTGTTTCATCACAGAAAGGTTTGCGGTGGAAGGGACCTTTAAAGGCCAACTAGTCCAATCCCCTGCAGGGAGCAGGGACATCTGCAGCTAGAGCAGGTTGCTCAGAGCCCTGTCCAACCTGACCTGGAAAGTTTCCAGGGATGGGGCATTGACCACCCCTCGGACAACCTCTTCCAGTGCTTCACCACCCTCATCATAAAAAAAATTCATCCTTCTATCTAGTTTAAATCTCCCTCTTTTAGTTTAAAACCATCCCCCCTTTTCCTGTCACAACAGACCCTGCTAAAATTACTGTTTTCCATTGGAAGTCCTTCAGGTCTGGAAAAGAAGCAGCAACCTTCATGGCTAAGTAAAATCTGAACAAAATTGCTCTAATATTTTAATAGTCTGAGAGCGAAAATAATGAGTCAAACATGCAATAAAAGATGAGCTAGAGCAAAGGCAAGAAGAAAGTCTCCTCTGGTGGGTAAGACAAGGGTGCAGGAGAAAGAAGGAGAGTTACATGCTAGAGATCCCCTGGGCCCATAAAGCCCATCCTTTCACTATTCAGTAAAAAAAGTGATACATTTTAGTGCTCAGGATCCATGAGAAACCACGTTTAGATCCCTCTTGAGGATTAGGACCAGGAACTTAGCAAAGAAATGTTCCCTCAGAGGTAATTGGGAGCTTCATTTGTTATTGTGAGCCTTGGCTTTGGCCATGTACTCCTCTCGCCCAGGAGAAGGGGCAGTGGGAGAAGCAAAGATCCTGGGAATCACAAAAGCAGAGGGGCCAGGAACTCTGGCATGGCAGGAACTGCTGGAGTACTTCTTGTACGGGTACATGATGGTTCATGAGGAACTTGCTTCCGATGATGACAGTGATCTCCAGGTCAGAAAGAGGGATGTTGGAGCTGGTAAGGGAGAAACATTGTTGCAGATCAAATCATCTTTCAGTGCAGGAAGCTCTTGGGGAAAGTTTAATCATTTTCTGCAAAGGGTTTGTACTAGGGCATGTGTTTGGTGAGGAAGTTTATGGTATGCTGCTTCATGATGTCCACATGGACCTTTCAAAAGCACAGCCTGTTTCTGCAGGGCACCATCCTCATCAGGAAAAAAAATTGTTCATGAGTATCATCCTCAGACCTGGTGCCATATGTGTGTGATGCTATTTAGAAACTGTGACTTTTTATGTTGACCAGAAAGTGGAAGTTAGCATAGGACTATTCCAGGGACAAGTTTAATAGAGAAGTAATAACAACAGAATTTTGTGGTGAAAAAAAGGGAGGTTTCCAGTCATCAAGGTATTTTATATTTGCTGCATAAAGCCCGGTGTTATAATTGTCTAAAGCTCTTGTTCAAGGTGCCTTGTAAAAAGGTTGGGGAAGCACAAGTCTTCCCTTCTTCATGTTAAGTATGTCCAGGGTCATGGGGAACATTTCCCAGTTGTAGACCCAAGTGGCACCATGCTTAAAAGCAAATGAAAAAAAGTCACTTATCGATGACTTCAGCCATTAGTGTAAGATCAAATGAAAGAACTGATTTGCTCATTAGACAAGCAAGTGGAAACAATGGGGCAGTTACGTCTCATTAGCAGGGAGCTTTGCAACATGTAATGAAAAGATTTGCACGGGGGTTTTATGACTGTGCAATCAATGAGGATAAAAGTAATTGGATTTAGGGAGAAAGTCAATGCACCATGATTAAGCAAATTCCACAAATGACATGCAATCCCATTAGCACTACCAAGCCAAATTCTCTGCCTTTTGAAGCAAGAAAGGGATGTGGCTTTTCAATTAATTACCCGGGCACTGACGGATGATGCTCAGACAGCTGTCCGACAAAGTTGAGGGAAATCTGACCTGACACACCAGAGAGAATGATGGGCTCGTCCATCTCCAAAGGGAGGAGGGAAGCAAAGCGTCTGGATGAGGTGAATGAAAAGCTTGTCTCTTGTGTTGTAGAGCCCTCTCGGGAGGATTTATTTCAACTAGAAGTGATACAATACGGAACTGTGTCAGTCCATAAAAAATTCTAGCTCTCTGTTTTTGGCAAGGCAGACTATCCAGAGAAAGGCCAAGAACACTGTCTGTCCATCCATTTCTTTCTTTTACTGTGCATCCAAATACTGAAGTCATCTCACAGCATTTAATCCAACTGGAATTTTGTCAGTCTGAGCAGAAACAGAAACTGCCTGGTCTTGATGGTGTAGGTTTAGCTGATGAAATCCTGGCATGCCGTTTACGAAAGCAATGGGAAGCATCCAACTGTAGTGACAAGCATTATAATAATGTACTGTTAAATTAATATGATGGCAAAAATAAGGGCTGGGAACAAGAAATAATACAGTAAAATGTATGATGGCCATTTTGTGAAGGAACCATGCAGCCTCGGAACAGCTGTATCTTCATTTCTATATCCCTGTTCTCCCTGCTTGAACCTTGATGTTTGTGTCCTCTAGGGAGGCTCCATACCTGCACTACAGGGATAATTTGTAGTTTACACTTACCTATATTAATTAAGCACTTAACTAGAACTTAATATGCTGTATTTTGGCACAGCTCAGTCTCCAGATCAGTTTTTAAATTAGGAAAGTTATCTGTAAATCAAGGACCATCAGTGAAACAGCACTGTTGGGAATACTTTTTAATTAATATCATGAATTATAAAGCTCAGGAAAACAAACAAACAAACACAAAGTTTTGACTGCGGAAAGAAGAAAACAAATGCCCCATGTCCACATCACTTACAGATCCAACTGGGTACAGACCTGGTTCATCAAGACCAAGTGTTAACAGATAGTTCCCCTCCTGGAGAACAAGAAGAATTTTTATATATATATTAAAAATATATATGTAATTTTTTTTTTGCACAAGAATCTTTTTTATATATATGTATATAAAATATTAATAATGTATCTGGGCAGGCTGGATTGGTGGCCCAAGGCCAACAGTATGAGGTTCAACAAGGCCAAGTGCCAGGTCCTGCACTTGGGCCACAACAAACCTGTTCAACGCTCCAGGCTCGGGGAAGAGTGTCTGGAAAGCCGCTCATCAGAAAAGCACCTGGAGATGTTGATCAACACCTGGCTGAACATGAGCCAGCAGGGTGCCCAGGTGGGCAAGAAGGACAAAGGCATCCTGACTTGTATCAAACATAGTGTGGCCAATAGGACTAAGGAAGTCACCCTGTCCTCAGCCCTGGTGAGGCCGCACCTCAAATAGTGGCTTTCATTTTGGGCCCCTCACTACAAGGACATTGAGATACTGGAGCAGGTCCAAAGAAGAGCAACAAAGGTGGTGAAGGGTCTAGAGCACAAGTATTATGAGGAGCGGCTAAGGAACTGAGGAAACTGATATTCTTTAACCTGTAAAAAAGAAGGCTCGTGTGAGACATTATCACTCTGTACAACTCCCTGAAAGGAAGTTATAGCTAGATGGGGTTGGTCTGTTCTCCCAAGTAACAAGCAACAAGACAAGAGGAAATGATCTCAAGTTGTGCCAGGAGAGGTTTAGGTTGGATATTAGGAAAAACTTCTCCCCTAAAAGGGTTGTCAAGCCCTGGACCAGGCTGCCCAGGTCAGTGGTGGAGTCACCATCCCTAGAGGTGTTTAAAAGGCATGTTGAGGTGCTAAGGGACATGGTTTAATGGTGACCTGGCACTGCTGGGTTAATGGTTGATCTTAACAGTCTGAGTCTGTTCAATGATTCTGTGATCCTAGGATTTTATAATTTCACTCCTGTGCTGCACATATTGAACCCAATATAATTTTCCTTATTTTGACCAATACCATACTTAATTTCAGGACACTGCTTTTTGGTATGCTACCCATTTGCCCTTCCTTGCATTTCTATCAAAGTGGTGCAGTGGCGCTCCCATGGTATTCGTGTAGTTGAGGTTTTACCCTCAGTTTTATGCCCGTCAACCTCTAAAGGTACCTCTGCATTTTCACTGCCTTCCCACGGGTACCTACAACTTCACACATGCGCTGCAAGCTTATTTGACCAGGTTTTTTTGAGCCCCAGCTGCTCAGGTGTGGATTTCTCTAACCTGTCCCCAGCTCCCTCCTGCTCTCAGCCACAGCTGAGGAGAGGCTGCGCTCCCACCCAGGGATGTGCTAACACTGGGGAGACATCCCATAAGATCAATAATAGAAAGGCTGCTGCCTCTCCCAGTAATTATTCACGTTTGTATCAGTATGTGCTTAGCAAGGAGGTTTTAAGTGAACTTGTGTTAAAGCTTCCCCCTGGCAGTTAAAGCTTTCTCTGGCAAGTGCTCAATACAAGGAGACCAGTAACTACATTTTTAAATCAGGTCTTAATGATAATACTGTAGTTTAGTTTTAGTCATTTCCCACAGAGCTGTGTGATCTAATCCACCTTCAGACTCATCTGTAAGGAGCTCAGGACACCGAACTTCTTTAGCCTTTCAGTGGGTGCGATGATTTCCTGGCATTTTTTGTATCTCCTCTTGTCTAGCAGGTACAGAGCACCCCCTTCAATTCCTCTTCCACGGTAGCTTCATGCAACAGATTGATGGTGGATGCCTCCCCCATCGAAGGAGAGAGAAGAGCACTACCACCTTTCATTGCACTGTAAGGAGAATGGAAAAGGCTTCTCTTTCCTCCTTTCTTTTCAAGCCCTCATCACTGCTGAAGCTGTCAGAGAGAGGAGTTGCTTTGGAACAAATACGTAACAGGAGTAACTACAAAAGGCCAAAATATTAATATCTATACACACATATACAAAATAGTGTAAATATCACATACTTTGGATAAAGGGGGAATTGCCCGCACACACTGGATTACCAGAGAACATGGTTGGAGTGACAGGACCAGAGCTCTGTGTTTCCAAAATGACTGCAATCACACTGAGAGGAACTCCTTGCATTTCAGCTTGTACCATTTCAGCCAGTCAGACATCAAATCACTTGCAGCATCCAGATTTACCCGCAAAGATCCAGGTAGCAATTGTCATGGTACAAAATGTACCTTCCCACATTATTCCCATTAAATGAAGGAGATGTCACCCTCCATTTTGGCATCCAATGCAAGAGGAAACACTCTTGCTAGGCAACCTGTTCAGGCTGAGTTTCCTCTGGAAAATTGAATAAGGTGTCTATGCTGATCTCCTCACATAATACACGTTTAGTTCCTGCTGCTCTGTTCTTCCATTTGGCTATAGCTTGTTCTCCAGAAGAGCTTTCCAAATGGATTGAGAATCCAAAATGTTTTATCTTGGTGGAAGACAGAGCCAATGCAAATCTTAGGTGATACAGAAACTAATGATTAAATAAAAAATAATCTCATAATAATAGCTAAAAGAACAGAGTGGAAACCCTGAATCAATGTCTCCTTTATTTAAAGGATCTCTTTCCTTAATCTGTACTGTTTCAGCAGCAATCTCATTTATTTAGTGATCCAGCCTCACCATTTTAATACCTCCATGAAAACTGTGCATTAAAATTGCACTTATAGACTTGCCCTGGCTTTCAATATTGGGGCATATTTCAGCCCAATTTATGGTCAATTTGTGACAAAATGAAAATGCATCATATAATGTAAAACATATTTCTAAAGCATTTATCATATGCTGTATAACAGTAACTGGAGAAATTTATCTGAGACAAGTAAAGGAAAAAAAAAAATCCATCAGGTACATTTTTTTTATAAAGGTGGGTTGGGTTTTTTTTTTCTTTCTTTGTAAGATACAGAATTGTTTTATATTGCTTTTTGTTCACTAGTACTGGTGTCTCTAGTAGGCCTGTCACTATGCGTTTCTATTTCACACCTGACAACGGTGAGATTGTGTGCTCAGAGTTGATTGAACCTCATTGCCATAGCTCAGGGATTAATAGATCAAAAAGCTTTTATCACCATAACAAGAGGAGATGTGCTTTTATTTGGCAATGTAGTACTGTAACCAAATCCTCTATGTGCTATTTATTGTCATGTACATATATTATAAGGAAGAAAAGGGGATAAAGTTGTGTTAATCCAGAAGAAAGCCACGTGACAACATATTCCAAAAGTACCTTCAATGTGAGGCTGGCAGATTGAACCCCTAAAACAGCTGCACCAGACCCACAAGGCCTCTCGGGCAAAATCCTGAAGAAATTGTTTCCTTCATCTCTGCTGACAGATGCCCATCAGGACCACTATGGGAAAGGGGACAGGTTATCAAGGTACAAGTGCTATGGTTAAGGAAAAGTGAAGCTCTACCAGCGGACAATTCAGAGCTCCTGAAGCTGGGCTTTCAAAAATGGTCAAGAGATTAAAAACCCTCCCTCATCCAGAGAAACTCCAGAGATACTAACCTCACTAGATCAAAGCTTGTCTTTTCAACACCTCTTAAATAATCACTAAAACATAACCAAAAAACACATACAAAACATAACCCATGGATATCCCGTTACTTAAGAAGGTTTATATGTTCTTAATTGAACTCACTTGCTACAATCACCCCAGCCTCTGACTTCGTATTTCTTGGCTAACTAGTGAGGTCTCTCTCACCACTGGCTGAATTTTACACTCAGGATAGATGAGGCTGTTGAAGGTACCATATGATTTGGAAGAAGACGTGTCACCAGCTTTTAAAAGGCACTGCCTCAGCCTATAGCTTTTCTCCAAAATGGTCTCAATAACCTCACAGGGTTTATAAGTAATGGAGGTGAATGCTGAGATTGTGACTTCTCACAATGAGGTCTTTTTCCCAGAAGACCACCTCTTTACTGATAGCCCTGAGACTTCTGCTAGGCTACCTGGAGAAATACCTCAAACAGAAATGCTAAATCAAATCCCTCTTACTGATTACCCTTCTTTGTCCAGCATCAGGAGAAGATTAGACCTGCCATAAAACCTGCAATTTCTACATCAAAGTCAGCCTGACAAGGATTCAGGTATCTGAGGCGTGGAGACACAATGGATCCTTAGCAGTTTTCTTAAGTAGCTTTGCCCTACCCCCACTCGGCCTTTGAGCTGTAAACCACTGACGGCTCTTGTCCTTCTCCAAGAGGATCCCCAGGACAAGAGGGCAGTCTCGTAAGGAGAACCAACGTTCTGCAGTGTTGCAGTGAAAAGGATAAATTTTAAATAAAATTCTGCGAGTGTCACATCCCATGCTGAAATTTCACTGATTTCAACCTGCACAGTTCAAGTGCTGAGCACAGCTAGAACCAGCTGCTCCCCACGCTGGGCAAAGCCACATTGCGGTCTGCATTTCAGCAATGCTGTCCCAGCAGCTTATGGAACAGTGCTTTGCACACAGCTAACTTTTCCTAGGAGCTGTGATGTGGCCATACTCAAAGGACTAGCTGATGATGAGACCTGTAAACCAGAACCTATCCTATTTTCAGAAACAGTTTTAATTTTAAGGGGAATTAACTAGACTTGAAGATTATAGCAACTCATATGCTGTTAAATTTATGTGTCTTAGTTTTCTATCAGACTTACAGCTTCAGAGAAAGGTATTAGGTATATAACAATAGACTGTTGGTTGTCTCCTTGATTTGATTTTCACTTTCAGTGAACCTCCAGTGGCAGAGGTCTTTTTTGACAGCCTAGACCAAACACACAGAAAGCCAGGGAAAGGTTCCCAGAAGCTTTAATGAAGCTGCACAGTTCAGAGTTTTTTAAGCCAAGTGGGTTTTCCTTAAGCCAAGTGGGGTTTGTCTCATCTCATTTCACTACATCAAAACAAAGATCACAAGTGGGAAGCATGTACTAGATACAAGAACGTCATGATCCTGTGATCCACCAGTTTTCCACAGGACACTAAATTGCACCAGTTTACACATTGAAGTGGTGTCGCTACATTCTGGTTTAGCCTCCATTTCTAAATCTATTATTCTGAGACCCTGATGGTCACACAAGCTTTGGCCACTTGTTGAAAGGTCCAGTTTACACCAAAGCTTTCAGACATTTTGCTTGGCATTCTTGGCACATCTGCTTTCCATCAGCCAGCCACTTGGTGTTTATTATTCCACGTGTTAACTACGCCTTGTGTGAAAAGTTCAGGTGAACAATAACCTATTTATCATCTTTGAGAGATCCAAACCTGTCCTCCCCACACAGAAAAGACACTTTTTACAGCTGTGTGCATGGGCGCGCAAAGCTCGAGCCCTTAACCAAATAACTTGGGATGCACAGGGTCCTTCTGGGACCCAGATATTCCTGTGCTATGGGGCTTAATGTGGTGTGTGCTGCACATACATAGTTCAGAAAAGTAAACTGTTGGACTCCACAGGGCTTGTTATTGGCATGATATGCCAGAAGAGGCATAGTTTTAATGTGAAAACCACTGAATTTCAGCATCTGAATAACAAGAAGGATGCTGCATTGATGCCAATGGTTTCAAACCAAAAACACCCAAACAAAAACAAACAAAAAACAAGCCAAAACCGCAAATACAAACAAATAACAAAACCCAAAAAAACACAAACAAAACCAAAACCAACCAAACAAAAAACAAACAAAAAAACCCCCAAACAAACAAAACAAAAAAACAACCCAAACCAAACAAACAAAAAACCCTCAACCAAGTAACCAAACAAAGCACAACCAAACCTCTCAAACCCTCTCATCCTTTAGGACACCATTTTTTTCTGGTATAATTCAATTCAAATCATCGGAATTAAGGCAAGGAATTTGCAACCCTCAGAGTGATACTGAGTACAAATAATGTGGAAAAAGAAGCATTTCAGTTGTGATAACACAGCAGGTTCTCCTCTTTATGAGTGACATTATTCACATGCCTCAGTGACTGCCCATGGTATAAGAGAAGTTCTGGGAGGAATTTGGCAGTAATGACCCTGTCATCTCATAGACCAGCAAGAAAATAAAACAAATTTGGAGGTCGATATGACAGCTTCGTGGTTCACCTGCTGATTTTTACTGAGTCTCCTTTAGCATCAGTCTATTAAAGCAAAGTTGCCCAGGTCTAGCCCTCCTGCTTAGTTGATGAGGACTCACCAAGTGCACTAGCAACATTAGAAAATGCTTGGGAGGTCTTCCAGAATGGAGACAGTGACTGCCATGCCCAATCTGTGAGAATGGGGTTTTGGCGGAGGTTCCTCCATAAGAAACAAATAATCCAAGCTCAGCCTCATCTCCGATTTCAAACCTTTGGAAAAGATTAAGAGTATGTGATGCTTCCCCACCCTCCCTGTGAGTGCTTACAGAGCTGCATGACGCAGGTGAAAGCAAGACATGCTTCTGTCCTCAGCAACATCACCAGCAAATCTGGGACAAGAATGGCTGGGCTGGTCACGGTGCGCATGAAGTCAGATGAGATGTTTAATTACCTTGCCTTCCCCAACACATGGTAAATGAGTCCAGACATCCCAGTGCGATACATTAAACAAACTAGGCTCGTAATTAGTTGACAGCAGCGGTGACATGAGGTATAAGCAAAGTTTAATTGTCACCTTGTCAAAAGGGCATGAACTGAAGTTATTTTTACCTGCTCTTGTCCACTCCTTTATTTGATTCCCTAACTACAGGATGCCATTACCACAGCCACACAGGGCTTTCTGAAAAACATCCAGATCCTGTTGAAGGATGTCTGGAACAATACATAAATTGACTTCTATTTTTAGTCAATATTAGAGCTTATCAAAGTAAATGTTAATTTCAGCTTCCCTATAGTCAGCATTCTTCCCAGAAATACACAACCTAAAAATAAGCCAGTGACTTCATGCCTTTGCCTCTTAGGCTCAGACTCCCCACGCTACACGAAACAAGCAGCAGACCCATGCTAACGACTCACCGAAGGTCACTCTCATCTTCTGCCTGTTTAAAACCTTATTTCCAAAGAGACACTGATGCACAAGCCCTGGAAAGGGTCAGTGAAGACAAATGAAATAAAGTGCTTAACAAAAAGTGTTTAATGAATGACAGCCCGTGACCAGCACATAAAAGAGGAGCTGAAGAGACCACCTGTACAATGCCACCGTGGCTGATGCCCAGAAGTTCTCTGGCCTGCAGGGCTCTTGCCTCGAGGAAGCCGCTGGCTCTGCCAAAACTTCTGGCTTGCCCTGATGGTTTAGCGAGGTGTCCACATGCACCCATCCAGAAGGTGCGAGGTCAAGTCTAGCTGTCCAAGCAGAAAGGCTGTCTTTAAACTTTCTTTTTTTTCCCAAAAGGTTTCATACCACTACCTATGCTCCAAAGCCTAAGGACAGCAGGTCCTACGTACAGCTGTGCACAGCACACTACAGAGCAACCACATACTTCCTTCTAAGACCTTATTCATGCTGATCATTGTCACTGCTTTATTCTCCCCCCTTCCTCTGTCATTGTATTCAGCAATTGACATAAAAATCCCACCTCAAAACACGAAAAACTCCTACACCAGGTGAAGGCCAGACAGACCCACAGGCAAAGGTGCACTCCAGTTTCCAGGGACTGGCATGGCAGCTTTGTATTTATTCACTGGTTGAATAAGGAGAGTGCTATAAGATCAGTATGACTTCCATGGTATTTTTAGATAACATGGGGATATCCGCATCTTGAGGAAAACTACAGTCAACGCGGACCTCTCTCATTCACTCTGTATCTATTATAGCAACACTTCTATTGGCCCATCCTGGAATGAGGCCCCACCATGGCAGAACCTGTATAAAACACATAGAAACTGTGCTTCATTTTAAGAAGTTTAGTACCCTAAGAATTATCATGTCTTGAATGTGCTACCTGAAGCTGAGGGTAAAAAAAACACCACAATCACAATTAACTAAGCTAGACACTTTACGTCCTGAATTTGTGGTTGGATCAGATTTTAATTCTGTGAGTAACACCACTGGAATCTCAGGGATGAAGAGTGCTGTGCTTTAAATAACACGCAGATAACACTCGCCATGGCTGCAGAGCTTCAAGGTGAGGACAGTTCCTTTCTGTGTGGAAACACCTTTTGGGGAAGTTGAAGCTAGAATTCAGTGTGAGAAAGCAAAACATTTGCTCTCTGAAAGCATCTCAGCCGCCTTATTGTTTTCATTACTGTACCACCATGTAAGCAAAGACTTTAGTATTTCACCTTATCTCTCCTTTCTCTTTTTAATTTTTTTTGGCCATGTATTTAATCCCCATTTTAAAAGGGCCATGTAACTCTGGTACTAGCCTAGGCTATGAGGAGGGGAAACAATCCCCATGATTTTTAAAGCATGCTACTCTATAAGCCCTAGACGGCAATCATGGCAACATATACCAGTAAGAACTGTTGGGCTGGCTGTGTCATCTTTTCTGTAGAATGTGCAAATTTGTTGTTTCAAGCTTATAAACCATTCCCCGTAGGCTTTTCCACTTCTAGGCACAGAAAAGTGCTGACCATTTTGTTAAGGGATAAAGTCTGTTATTTTCAACCCCACAGTTCATTTCCAGAACAATTGGTTGCATCAGCAAGGATAATTTGGTAGTATCCATAAAGACACACAGACGTGTAAGTGAACCAGAATATTCCATAACATTAACACAGTACATTCCATTCCAGTAATTCTCATGTACTGGGGCAAAAAAAATCTCGGGGGCAGTGGGAAGGTCTACTTCTAGACGGCTTGTACCTGCTCAAGATTAATTTCTTCTACCTCCTTCATAACACTGATCTTCTAGTCGAACAGCTAGAGTGTCGGTCAGAGACATGGCAAACTCAAAACTCCTACGCAAAACCAGTGATACATTTAATACTCCTCATCTGATCTGCCATGATGAATCTTACATCTCAAATAACTTTACTCTCCACCTACTTCTCTTCTGTCTTCCTCATTCACTGATTCCCTTAGTTTTCCATTTCAGCTGCTTCTCCAGAGCTTGTGGCTTGACTGAGAAAGACCAGCAAGGCTCATCAGAAGCAGCAGCTTACAGTTAAAGGAACCACAGAGCATGTGTCATGTTGGCTGCACAGAGAGATGCCTGTTCTAAATTTGTACATATGGTTTGTTTGATCATTTTGATTCATTTGCAGAAGATACACTACTGCCTCATCCAAGTTAGAAGACTTTCAAGTGCTGCCCTTACTCCAATAAAACTGGATGATGCACAATGCCACTAAAGGCGATGGCTATTTTTCTTGCAGACATCAGCACTATAACAAGCAGAAATCACAGATCTAAATAAGAAGGCTAAATACTTTCTTGGACCACTAAAGTTTCCAAAATATAAACAGTGGCAAACATTACAGCATACACTCTGCTATTCATCCCTTTTCCTTTCAGCAAAGTTAAACACTTACAGAAACACTGGAGACTCAAGCTGCCCATTGACAAAGAGAAGCTGGTGCAGCTCAGCAGGCAAAGGTGTCTCTGGCGTGCTGACCCGCTTCAGCACCAGCCCCTAGGGTGCCCTCCACACCCTGAACCTGCTCAGCCCCCAGGGTCACACAGGCCCTGGTCTCCATTTGGAAATGCCACCTGGAAGTGCCTTTGGTTACGGCAACACACCCCGTTAGAAAACAACTACCTCATTCGTTTGCCCAACGGCCGTGTGACCTGGGCTGCTCTAGAAGATGCAACCAAGAGCAAGTCACATGTCGCAGCAGATGTCTGCGGTACACTTCACTCCATCAGCACCCGTTGCTGTACCATGATGTGCTAGCACAGCCATCAGAGAACATGTAATTAGCATGGGCTTAATTACTGCTTCTCTGAAATGCCCCTGGTATTAAGTGGCACCTGTAGGAAAGCAAGGCTGTCAGTGTTCTACAATGAAAGAAATCTCGAGAGATGTGCTTATTTGGAGCCAACGTGCCTTTAAAATTACTCTAATACAGAAGGGAAACTATCTCGATGTTAGCAGATAAAGACTAGAATCAGTGTAAATAAGAGCCTGAAAGAGAAAATTAGAAGTGGCAACTCCTAAATCATAAATAAAATGTAGAATAACACACAGCTTAACTGCTTGCTTCTATTCTACCATCTCTATTTTGCAACCTTACGAATACGCACAACCAAAAAGCATCTGAAAATCCCAGGCTAACAATGCTTTTGAGGACCAGGGTCTAGAAACAGCCGCAAGGTGTCAATATGTAACTGTGTCTAGATATCCCACATGGAGGGGAGAGCCCGTGTTTCTGCTTACCTCTGTTTCCATAATGAATCAGCAATGACGTTGGGAAAGAGCTGTCTTGTCTTTAAAAGGAAAATGAAAAATACATTTCTCAATTTAAAAAAAACTCCACAGAGGAAAAAATGTCATTTCTGTATCTCATGTGGATAGACAATAAGATTGTATGCAAGAAATATTCATTACAAATTTAAACCAATCTTCTCAGTATTCATCCTAGTTTTCAGAGAGATTAGAGTCCTCATTTCAGAGAGGAGAGCCAGACACCACATACTATGTAGGAAAGAAAAATGTTAGTATAGCTCACAGAAAGAGGGACTATAAATGTCAGAACTGGAAGTTGAATGGATTTACATAAAACGTTTGAAATAGTACTTTGCCAATAAATATCAGCCTGGGCACTGAGATAATACAGGAATAAAAAACCCTGGTATTCTGCATTTAAATTAACAATGTTTAATACTTAGGACACTAGAAAACACTTGATAAACATTTTAAGACTTATCTTTATAAATAGATCTACATGCATGTGGATGGGTCCATTAAAATATAATATAATATAATATAATATAATATAATATAATATAATATAATATAATATAATTCGCTTGTAAATCTGGGGGAAAGTTCAATGTAAGGCAATCCAAATACTTTCTCTTGCAGCAGCATCTTTTAACATCCCAGTCCCATCCAGTCTTGGGATCCTCCAACTTTTGCTAAAAAGGCAGCCAAAACTTTGATACAGTCTTTGGCTTTTAGCTACGTGTCTAAACAAGGATATTATATAGTCATAGGTATTTGTGGCCTGGAGAATATTAGTTTAGTTTCCTTGGCACTACTAGCAGTATTTTATGACACTCCAACAACAATAAAAAAACACTACTAAAAGTGAAGCTCTCATTTTCATGCTTTCACTCTAACCTGTTTCATTTATTTAAACTCTAAAGCAATGCTTCATTTCATATTCTCTTAAAAAAAAATTCAAATCTAGAAGCAGTTAAAAATTCAGCCAGACAAAACTCTTGTACTTAACACGCTTTCCCATCATGTTACGTGAATAGCTATGTGATTGCTTTTGAGTTTATATATGAAGGGAAAAAAGAGAAACACGTAATTTTTTCAAAATGTGAATTTGGGGAGTGGTTATCTGATTGCAGTTTAAAAAAAGGCTATCAAGGATAACTCCAATCTTTAATTTGGTCACTTAAGGGAAAAAAATGCTCCATCCAATGTTGCATGAATATTATACAGACTCTTTCGGTTCATCCCATCACACTTAGGTCAGGCTTGACAAAGTACAGTCTATAACTGCATCTTTCATGGAAAGGGAAAAGAACAAAAAGGAAAAAAATATGAAAAATAGCCTATTTGTGAGGACAGGAGAACTGCCAGCGATCATAGTGATACTCACAGTCAGAATAACACAGCCCTGCATTTAATTTCCCAAAGCCTAACACAACATATACCTTACATGGAAATCTGAAACTCAAATCTACATTTTTCGATTGCTGCAATGACAGCAACAGCAAAATCCTACAAATCCTTGGACAGCTATGAGAGGAACACACATTTTTCACACCCTAACGTAGCCACGTCAAGTCTGGTCCAGGATGCTGCTGTGTCAGGCAATGAGCAGGACGATGCTGTTCTGCTACGCCAGAGAAGCAAAGAGAAGGTCTTGCAATCGATGCCATTAAAAAGACTTTAAAATCAAATTTTGATACATCTGATAAATGGAAAAAAAAATCTCAAAAAAACCCCAACAAAAAAAAACCCTACAAAGAATAAAACAGCATGAAAATTAAGAGATTTTTGACAGAGACAAGGCAGTAGGAAATGAAGATTAAACTCCAGGTCCGTAACTATCAAATGCAGGCCGTGCCCATTTAGACTGTAAACAATAATTCAAAGTCAGATGTACTCTTCAGACAGCTGGTGGCCACAGCAGACCTTGGAGGACTCAAATTGTTGCACATCTCCCAGCTTTGTTATAATACAAAACTGGAGAATAAATGCAGCTTCTTCGTTTCTTCTCCTGCAGATGACAACAATGGTGACTCCCAGTCCGCTTAGGAAACAAACAAACAACAAAACCAAAGACAAAACGGCAAACCAAACACACCCCAACTGTATCAAACATCCTGCATGTCATTGGCCTATAGTTATTTTTTTGGAGTCACACACAAATATTGGCTCTTCTCTGTGCCCTGGCCTAAGGGTAAGCTAACTGACCAGGATACGGATAAGCACTGGACACGGCAAGAGAAAGAAATGTCCGAACTTGTCGGGTAACAGCCTGAGAAGCTGACAACTGGGAGAGTGTTGTGAGGAATGGCTGAACTTTATAGATAATGAGAGGTGAATATTGGGGATGCGGTGTCTCGAAATGGGAAGAGTGTTGAGGGAATTGCAACTCTAATGGAGCTGAGCTTATCTAGATAACTGTAGGAAAAATACAAAATTTTGGGTAGTGCCCTTGGGCACAACAGCTGGAGGAGGACAACAAACCAAACCTGTCAGTTTGGACCACACCACACTAGCGAAACCCATTTCTGCAGCTAGAAGGATCTGCTATTTTCCTTGGCTAAGAGGAGAGCACCCAGAGGAACAGACTGAGCATCCCTCTAGCAGGATGCACGTAGCAGGCCTGACAGCACCAGCAACTAACTAACCATTGCTTCTAAGAAGGCCTGCGTATGTTCAGAGATGACCTATTTATAAGACTCCTGATCCTACAAACACTTGTTAAAAATTATATTCATGGAGAACTGATCACCATCTTGGGAAACTCATGTACACAGTATGCATATCAGTTCTTGATATATGTTCAGTATCAAAGTAGCTGGAGAACAAGTTCAATGTATCCATGATTGCATGTTGCTTCAGAGGATCACAACCTACACACCAAAATGACCAGACAGGCATTATTTAAAAGAACAGAAAGATGTAATTTTGAACTTTTTCAAACCAAACTTCCCTCCTTGCTATGTTCTCAGGTCACCATGGGTCTGTTTCACAGGTTGTGATCCTTTGAAAGGCTGAAGGTCTCCACTGACTTCTTACAGTCCAACATACCTGAACAGCTCTGTAGGAAAGGGATTTCAGCCTGGAAATGTCCCAGCTAAGCATGTTTCGAGCAGGAATAAGAATGAAATGAGTGGCTTCTCTCAAAAGGAAAATCATACCCAAGAAGTTCCAAAATTATACAGTAAATAAACTTTATTTCCTCTCAGCTCTTGTCAGATTAGTGCTGTCAACAGTCACAGATCAGCATATGATACAGTTATGTATTAGCTATTTACAATTTACAGTAACGTACTATTTCTCCAGAAAATATAAGTACAAAAGCTAGGAGTAAACAAATGAGGTACTGCAATTTGGATTTATTGTAGGCAAAAGCATAGAGAAGTGACCTTTAGCAAACAATCGAATCGGGAGAGAGTAGTCATCAAGAGTGCCTAGTTCATCAGGAAAATCACCTCAACCGCTACCCATCCAAAAATGTATTGCACAATTCATTCAAAAAATAAAAAAATAAATAGAAGAAACAAACCATTTATTTCAACTCTTAAAAAACACCCAGTAAAGCCTGTATAGAGATACAGTAGTGGGCAATTCCTTCCTAGGATAAAGTCTTTTCTCTCCTTTAAAAAAATAACCTCTAACACAAAATAGAAGACAGTGTTTAATAGAAGAGAAAAAAAGACTCATCACCAGATAACCCCTGATTAGCGTTTCTTGTCAAGGCAGTTTTTATTATATTCATGGTCCAAAGTTCGTGCTGAGTTTTGGCTCTTGCTGTTCTGTTTGTGACCTTGAATAATAGCTTTTCTTCTTGCCCCTTCTCAAGGGCCAACGACAGAGATATGAATGTATTTCTAAGCAGCAGCATCATGAGACTTTCTCATCACAATTCCTTCAAGATGGTCGTAGCCATGACTAGAATTATGAAAAGTTAGAACAAATGTTACATTATTGAAAGCAACTGAGAAGCACTTAATACTAAAATGATAATAACATTGTTGTTATTGATAGGAATAGGAGATGGAAGAACTTCAGGTAAGTCAAACAGCTAAACTATTAACTGATTTTGAGCAAGTAATTCCATTCCAGTATCTACAAAACAGTTGAGCAACTGTGACAAAAACAAAATAAACTGTAGCAAAACAGTCAGGAGTTTCATACAGAAACAGATAGTCTACCACGTTGTTGCATCTTAATCCAATGAAAAACAAACTTGCCCTCTTTGAATAAGGTCTGTCATCAAAACTGAAATGACGAAGTAAAATCTGGGGGCTAGCAAAAAGCCTTCTCTATCAGGAAAATAATTACTGCTTTCATAGGATGTCAGCATCATCTCAGTTTCTAGGTTTTATATGTGCAAGAATATTATGCCATTTGCAGGCTATCTACTGACATAAGCCACAAAAACCACTTGAGATAAAGCAAGAAACTACAATCCAATAATGTCTGAACCGTTTCCATACATATTAGCCTAAGTTATGAGGATATAACAGGTACTTGCTGACATTAATGTCAAAATGAAGACCTGCTGTGATATGCTTCAAATGTGGCTCAGAACGCCTGAACTTTTTACCCCAGCATTACAGAGAGCACATCGAGAACTGAAGTTTCAAACATACTTTCTGCAATGATGTTGTAAATAGCTTTGTCCTAGATTTCAATTATTTTCAACAGAGGGCTAAAAAACCCCAAAAACCAAAACAAAAAACAGTTGCTGATTTTGTCAAGAAGCACTCAAGGCTTGGAGGCAAAGAGTCCAAACTCTATTACATTTCAGGTGCAATAAAGCGAGTTCGGTACTGCGTTCAAAGGTTTGAGAACACAAAATAAAGGAGAAACCATGACCATTAGCCAAGATGAACAGATTTTTTTTCCTTTGAAATGGGTATTATTTTGTACTGAAGGCTCTATCTGCACGACTGCAAGAGAGGAAGATAGCCCCCCAACTGTGTTGGGATAACTGGCAATGGAGACAGCCAAAGTTAACCCGTTTTGCTCCGGCGGTGGTGTGGGCCAACCACCGCTGCGCTTCAGCCAACTGACAGCGACCTCAACTCGTGGCAACTGTGAAAACTTTTCAGTTGCTAAGGAGGAAAAGGAAAGTTGGGTTGACCGTATCCTATAAGATTAATTGGAAGACTTTATTAAATATCATACACTGCTAACAACTCAAATTGTCATCCTCCCATCAGGCAGTGCAGAAAGTCTCACGGGTGTACTTCCATATCCTACTCCCCTCTCAGTGGCTGCTGCTCCTGTGCTGTTCGTTAGCTTGGCTAGTCTGATGCCACCTGCAACTTCAAGCCTAAATCAGCTCTTGCTTTTCTGTAACACTGCAATTAGCACTGCAGATTCATAATGAAAGTAGCTTCATAAAAATCTGGAAAATTTAAATCTGAAAAAAAGGCACAATAAACTGAGAATATAAAGCTCCCCAAACTGTTGACCCTAATCTTTCTGCTCTAGCTTCTCTTAATACCAAGCCAAAGCTCTGATTTGGAAAGGTACCAATGTTTAAATGCAACCAAAATCCTAACTACAGAGTATGATTCATCAATCTTTTTTCAAAGGAATACTTTCTCATATTTATAAGATGTAATCATTCCTTTCAAACAGTACAGTATAGGTCTCCGACTAATCTGACTTATTTGCCTATTCCAAAGAGGAGCTCAAAGTGCGTAAAGACAAAACAAAGCCAAGTGCAATAAAATTAAATATTGCATACTAATTGATTTAAATATTTTTTTTTTCTACAACTGAGATCTCTGTAGCTCAATCAACATTTCAAGTTATGCTTAGAACTCAAAAGGATTGCTTCAGAATCAATGATTACCATTTCCAAATTTGGCTTTGTAAACCAGAACATGATTAAAGCAAACCTAATCATACACATACAGAACAACAGCAACAAAGATTATTTTTCAGCAAGCAAAAGCAGGCAACAACAACAACAACAACAACCAGAAGAATGATTAATCTCATGCTACAGGTATCATCTTTAAATAAAAGAAGTATGTATTAGGCTTCACTCACCCACATGCTAACTAAGCACAGACTGATGGGATATTCAGAAGATACCACTGCGAGGTGAGGCAAACTACAAAGCCAGGAAGAAAACAGCTTATTGGGCTATTTTGTTAGTAGTGTGGATAAGAACTTTGTGCACATCTACTGCTTATGGATGAGACTGACGCAGTTAGATCTTAACTGTGTAGTAAAAGCAGGGGGTGAAGGAGATACGTTTACCAACATAGGCATTTCTTAAAAGGTTTCTAAAAACTGTTAAATATATGTTCACTAAGAAAGAGTAGATAATTACTCACAGATACTTAGTACTATACACACTTTTTTCCAGTAGCACAGTTAATTAACCATTTACACATTAAAATTAGTTACAGATGTTTTGGCCATAAACTAAAATACAAAATTAAAAATACAGATTTATACTGTAGTTCAGAACTTTATTGCTCATGAAATTCAAAAATAATCCACTATTACATGCAGAGAAACACTACTACCATGTTAGTAAGTGTCCATACATAAAATAGGGGGGGGGGGGAAAAAAAGCAAGCATATCTCTTGACAGAATAATTTATGAAAACCCTTCCAACTTTTTAGTCCGAACCAGAATTGTTTTGCAGTTCTGGGACTTGCCCCAAAAAATAATTTGTGCCTCAGTAAACAAACTTAGTAACTTGGAAAGTGAAGAAAAAAATTACTAGATCCTCCACAATATGCCCTATTATTTAAGTTTCCATTAGACATCTAATTCAATCTCAGCGGATTTAGAAGGGAGAAAATTCATAGGCTAGATCTGAGCCAAGAAAGGACTGATACATGAAACTCAAGAAGTTTGTGATCAGGACATGAAGCTCTTTAAGTGATGATATCCTTAACAAACAAAGCACTTGCAGATTGCAAATAAATTATTGTATGTTCTAGACAAAATTTAATACCAAGGACCTTTAATAGAAAAACTTCAAGGTTTATTTAGTATGAAAAGTTATGAATGTTTTTTTTTAGGAAGACCAGTTTTCAAGTAGCAAAAAGCTGAAGGGACTGCAAAAGAAGGTCCATCTCTCTGATCTCTCTTTTGGCCAACAGGTGACTCAAAATGTTTCCTAAATATTATTCTACCTTGCCAAAAGAGAAAAGTGACAGCTTTCTACTGGAAGATCAGAGAAAGAGTGCATTAAGAGAAAATCATGGTTGGGGTGCATGATAATTATTGGAGCTGCAGTATTACCAGCATTTATATCATCATAAAAATATTTTAAATATTTAAGATTGCAAACCACTCTCAAATCTCCTAAGTGTACAGGAAAACGTTGAAGTACTTAACACTTTCCTCAGATTTGATATTGCAAGAAGATGAAATGTTAGAATTTTTGTTGTTGTTGTTGTTTCAATGGATCAACAGGACTTCAATGGAACTACTTTAACTGAAAAGTAAAAATGTTCAAATCTTTACTTTGTTCTGTTTCTGCCAGTGCTAAATAAATAATGTGCAAGGCCAGTGAGAGAAACACTGGAGAAGAAAGCAATTCTTCTCACTTAAGTTCCTAAATATTTTACTCAGGTGACCCAGAGAGAGAGGTATCACAGTGCTGACTGCAGTTTTTAGATAAACAAAAATAGCTATAATATATAAAATAGTAACAGTAATACCAAATAATGTTTATGCTTCTATTTTTTGGGGGGTCTGTACCTCAAACCCAAATTCACATTTCCACTGAACACATTAGCTGGCAAATACCAAACAACTGATACGTAATGAGAAGTGTATTGAAATGGAAAATAAAAAACCCAAACAACTTTCAAACAAACCTGAAGTGCTTAAGACTCTTCATTTTTGACCTGTCCTAACCCAGAGTGAACCTGACCTATTTTGGCCTTTTTTTCTCAGTTAAAAAAAATAAAGCAGGTTCTTAAAACAAAATTAAAAGAAAACCAAAAAGACAAACAAAAAAACCAAACCCAACCTTGTTAGGATACTCATGTCAGATGAAAATGTACATATCCCACTTCAAACACACATATCGCAGGTGAATGGGCTAATCAGTTTTCTATTCTATGAGCAAAATGGCTTTTGTTTCTGCCAGAAGTTTTATCTCAGGGCTGAAAAGTCTCTCTTGACCTTTTTTTCATGAAAACTTGTATGACTAGTATTCTAATTCTGAATTTTCTGTCAGATTACATTTTTGATTGGAAAATTAATCTGCAGAATAGCAGTGATGACTGAACTTACTTTGTTCTGTTCCACCCATAGCTATCAAAAATACGGCTTAACCAATGAGGATAAATACTAATTAAGAAAATATGCTTGCTTTTTTTTACCTCACTTACTATGAACTCAAACCTATAGCTGGAATTCGACATTCCACTGAATAAGAGGGAAGGAAGGAGAAAAGGAGTTATCTTGAATGTGGACACGGAAAAAAGAGACTTGAGAGAAAGTTTCAGATTTCTTATTCTTGCAATCTAATCTCTTGCAGAAGCTTGGTTTACTTAAGATAACTTACCAATGGCCGAGCATCTTCTCGTTCTAGTATCTTCTGAGTTTGATCTGCTGGGAACTTCAGCACTGTTGTTATAACCTTGGCCATTGTCTAAAAAGAAATAGATCATCTATAAGTAATTTCCTATGTGTTTAGATACTTTATTGTATTTAAAAACGCATTTCAGTTAACAATACTGGATAATATTTTGGTAAGATTAACAGAAAATGTGGTGAAATTAACAAGATACAACTGCTTGTTTCACATCATATATATAAATATATATATGACATTATGCAAATTACATGAATCACAGAATAATCGTGTCTGGAAATGACCTCCTAGATCACCGAGTCCAACCATACCTACAAGAACAACAAACACCTGAAAAACCATGAAGACTCTTCATTTCACATTGTCACAAATCTCTCTGAAAAGCACATTTCAGGCACATGGCACCTGAGAGACTCACAGAAAGTCTTTCATTGGAAGAGACCTTCAAGATCAGCTAGTCCAACCTTCGACCCAACACTGCAAGCTCATCACTAAACCACATCTCTAAGCACCAGGTCCACAAGCCATTGAAATGCCTCCAGGGATGGCAACTCCACCAGTGCCCTGGGCAGACAATTCCAATGTTTGATAACCCTTTCAGTGAAGAAATGTTTCCTAATACCCAGCCTAAAGCTCCCCTGGCACATCTTCCATCCATTCCTTTTCCAACTTGCAGCTTTCCAACCACACATCCCCAAGTCTGCATCTCGCCATGACCCAAGTGCAGGGCCTGGCACTTGGCCTTGTTGAACCCCATGCAATTAACTTTGTCCCACTGATCTAACCTGCCTAGGTCCTGCTGTAAAGCTTCCCTACCCTCTAGCAGATCGACACACCCACCCAGCTTGGTGTCACCTGCAAATTTACTGAGGGTACACTCAATCCCCTCATTCAAATCATGAATAAAGATACTAAAGAGAACAGGCCGCAGTATTGAACCCTGGGGAACATCACTCATGACCTGATGCCAGCTGGATTTAGCTCTGTTCACTACCACTCTTTCTGCCTGGCCATCCAGCCAGTTTTATATCCAGTCCTTATGGATTCAACCCTATTAAACATCCAAATATTTTGTAAAGAAAAGAAGAATTGAGAAAGTGGATCCAAATGTCAGATGTGGAACTCCAGCTGTGTAAATATTTTAGGGGGTACACAGTAACCCCATATTTAAATAGCAAATCATTTACACATCCCCAAGCAAAAGATGTAAGAATAACAAAGCTCTGTGCAAAACAGGCAACAAATATTTCCATTTTATAAACAGATTGAGTGGGAAGAAAAAACTGCAGAAAGCACAAAAGAAGGTTCAGGTGACTTTAACAAGAAAGGTCAAAGTAAAAGCTGTAGTGCAGCTCAAACAGAAGGTGATGGCTACAAAAGCAGTAACTGCTGCTCTTAAAGAATGTGGATGAGATAAGATTGCTGCTCACAATGTCTACTGTTTATTACCAGTCTCACGTGTGGAATGAAGAGGGAGGCTGAAGCTACAAAGCAGATGCAGAACAAAAATGACTACAGCTAAAAAGTGAGAGGTAAAGCCCTAATTTGCAACAATTGTTTCAGTATAACTTAACTAGGGATAAAAATGAACACAGAGAAAAACAAATCAATCCCTGTTGAAACCTTTCTGCTCAAAGAGCTTAAATTTTGACACATTAGTAGTTCCTGTAATTATGAAGTGCCTCTACTTCAGTTCCCAGATACACAAAGTAATGTGCTCAGTGCCACAAACTTTTCTCTTTTTTTTTCTGAATCCTCATCACAATTACTTACAAGATTAGAAGTCATTGAGCTTACAATCTATTAAAAAAAAATCCTTGTAACAGGGCTATCAAGAAGGCCCTCTCCTAACAATCTTCTACAAGACACAATGGCATGCAAATATTGAAGAAAAAAAAATAATCTATGAACACTGCAAATACTCCTTGAAAGCACAGACAATCATGTGCCAACTTAAATAGTGGGTATTTAAAACCTTCTTTCCCGAAAACATCCATATTCGTAACTTATCACTAGCAATGACCTGAAATCAACTCCACATTTTTGAGGTCACTAGGGAGATTTTGAAGCAGAATTATTGCTTGCTATTCACAGTTGCATAGTTATGGAACAAAGTTAGAAAGGATTGCAGCACTTGGCATAGTGTCTTTAATATAGGGTTACCTTACTGCTCTAACAGTAAGAAACCCTCAGTAATTCTTTATGTGTGTTATGTTCCTGTTCGTGTATCTCTATATCTACCTATAGAAAAGCCCTGAGCTTTCCCACATATAATAGTTAGTTCTGCTACAAGAGATGCTAGTTAGCATTCCCATTTCTTTCTATGAGGTTGACATATTTAGATAGGTCACCTCTGAAAATAATACTTTTACAATGATACCATCAATGCCCTCTATGATTCAAGAGCTGCTGGGCAGTGACAGAAACTTCAAAAATCAAAGCTTTACCCTTTGCTTTATATCCCTCGTTTTTTTGCAACGCACAAAAGCATGTTGAGGTGCCAGAAAAAAAAAAAAATCTGCATAAATTTATGATCTCTGACACATAGGTATTCCATTACTTTCTTCCGTGAACCTAGTAGATATCAACACACACATTTATTACAAGCATAATACTCAGACCAATTATCTGGCCTCAGAACAACATAATGAAATTACAAGAAGAGTATCTAGGATTTCTGCAGGACTGAAGATTTAGTGCGCAGGATGGCTGGACAGTGCAACTGTTCACATCTGTAGAAAACAGTATTTTATTTGACCTAGTGGCATAAGCCTTGTATTTCCAGGTTCAGATATTCTGAACAAGGAGCTTACTTAGAAAAAGCTGGCAATTGAATTTCGTATACCCTGTCAAGCATGTAAAGTTGGACTGGAGGGCATGGAAGTAAAGTCCTCCAATGAAGACTTGCAAAGCTTACAAAGAATGTGCTGCTATAGTTACACATGATCCTAATTCCTGACTCTTAGATACCAAACCACTATTAACCCTCAACATTTCTCTTTTGTCTCCAACACTAATAACACAACTGATGCTTTCATTAACATCTCTACTTAATACAATTCCAGAATCCTTTTCCAAGCTGCATGAATGGCAATTCATTCTAGATAGTCCTCAGTGGTTCTCCTGATCTCCTAAAGAACAAATAATGTCTGTAGACACTACCAATTCTACAGCTGAACCACATTTTGAGACATTGCACAGATGTTTGCACTATAAAAGGAGACCCTGCAGAGAGAAAGGCCGTAAGATTGATCTTAGAAAATTAGACAATTTGCCTCATGTGGTACAGGAAAACAAAAGCTGAAAGGTATGTCTGTACTGAGGAGGTAATCTCAAAACAGATCTTTTAACTCAAGGACTGTGTTAGGGAAAAAAACCCACATGCTAATAGTTTACGAACACACTTAAGACTGTGGATTAATAGATATTATCAATCACATTGTCATTGCTTATGGTTTTCCAGCCAGTGTAGCAGGATGAAAGAAGTTATCAAGATACAGTTCAGTAAATTTAAGATTATATGATACAATCCCTGTGAGAGCAGACACTAAACTCGGTGTCTTTCAGCAACACATTAAACATTTAGTGGCTGAAAGAAAACCAATAGATTAAATCTGCTCGAAAATACTTTTTGAAGCAAAAGGGAAGAGATCAAAGCATCTTCATATTTGAATTAGTAAAAATGCCAGCCTTCATTCAATTTAATTTTCCACTAGCAAGTGCCAGTAGAGCTACAATCTTGGTCAGCTAATAATAGAGGACTAGACAATACCAGAAATTCTTCCCTTCTTGCAATAAATCAGAACATTTACCCTCAATTAAAAATTGCTAAGAGGTCATCAAATTAGTATGAGCACACAACAGAGAGAGGAATACAAACATTCAGTTTTAAGAACTCTGTCATTCTCCCTTATCTACATCTACTTCCCAAAGCTAAAAACTATAGTGCTTTGAAAATTATTTCTGCTGCTTGGTTGTACTTGGTTGTTCTGCTGCTGGGTTGTATTTCCCCTTTCAATCATATAGGCTTTCAAACAATGCTTTCTCAGGTTACTGTATCGTTTTCCGATGTATTTTTTCTCCTCCCAATATTCATCGTTTTTTTAGGAGCCAGTGTGCAGGCAAGGTTGGAATGGCATTTTCTGGTTAAATACAATGCAATCTCTAGGGCAAATAAATACATATGTATTTATTATGTCTATAAATGCATAAATACATAAACTTATTATAAATATTTGTTCATATTAATCACAGCAAATGTAGGAGAGACCAAAATTCAATTGATGCTGTTATTGAAGAAATCAACTGCAAATTTTAATACATTACTGGTAAAAAGAAAAAAAACCCCTCACAATTTTATAATCCAAAGCTTTGAGGCACGTATAGTAACGTTTTCAAGATCAGTAAGAAACAGCCTTAATGAGTGAAAAAGAGGTTTCAAATTAGGTTTTCTTGAATGTAAATTTGCTATGTGCATCAGTTACCCGCAAAAGTCAATGGCAGCTGTCTCAAGACTTGTTTGAAGCTGAAACATTGTTGAATTTTTTTACTATTTTTGCTTGTCCCTCACAATTAAAAAAAATTTAAAACAAAAAAAATCAATCACAAAATCCAGTAATGTACTTTCTTTTTTTTCTTTCATGATTTCAGTTTGTTATTAAAGTAGGAGAGCCATCCAATGAAACACAGGCTTCTGAACAGAAGGTAGCTTGTGATTTTTGGGCTTCTTGAATCAGGGATTTGTATTTTTAATAAAAAAGGAATTAATATCAAAGTAAAAAATGCGATAAAAAGAGAAAGAAAGCGGAATCCCACAAGATGTCCTGCACAGACCAAGTTTTAGTCCATACAGAGCGCAGTGAGAGCAAAGCTAACTAACACAGAAACCTACATAAATCCTCTTTGCTAATAGCAGTCCAAGTTGAAAGCAGGGCAACAAAGACTGGAAGAAGTCCAGGGAAGAGGAGGAAAAAAACCAAACAGGAGGAAAAAAAATACCAAACAAAAAAGAAACGCCACCAACATAACATTCATCATCCAAGAAAAATGTTTGTGTTATGTCATACCTCTTTTGAACCTGGTCAATCTCTAAGCATTAGTATTGTTATAAGCTAGTAAAATTCCAACATAGGAATGATTTCACAAGCTTGCAGCATGGAACAAGAAGCCTACTGTGCAGTTTTTCACTACTTTTAAGAGTAAATAAATACTATCTAGAAAAGGTATCCAGATTTGAAAGCCCTGTAATACATCTTTAAGCAGCAATTACAGAGATGCTTCACTGTCTTCTAGAGCTACTAACAAACTATTCTTAAACATGGTGAGTAACAGTTGGATTAATGTCAAGATGATATCAAAAGAGCACTTTTGCTTATGTGCATATACATTAAACTTGACTGACAGCAGGACTTCTGCTAGTAAAATCACACCTATCCTATTAAGGTTTCTGTCTTCACAGACACATTGGTGAGAGACGTGACACCCTTCCTTCCCCTGACAGTCATCTTGGCATGCTGACAAAGTCTCTACAGGTATGGATCATGACACTTTGGGAAAAAAAATGTATAAATAGTGAAAGCTGATCTGAATCCTGTGTCAGTAAATAATCAGCATGTAATGAATGGCAAACACATGATCCTTCAAATCTATACAGAAAGGATGTTAAATTGTATTCTAACCGGAATCATATATCACCATATACAACTTTCCATACCTTTGTCTCACGACCCATCATATATTCAAAGAGTACTTTCCTTAAGTATTCAAACTCAGTAGGCTCCCCGAAAAGGGAAACGTCAGTATGGTGAAGATTTCTATCTGTGTAAACAAAAATAAGACAATATTTATACTCCAAGTCAGTATCTGAATCTAAGTTTCACCAATGGCATGAAATTCAACAAGAACAAATGCTGGATTCTGCACCTCTGATGGAGTAATGCTGAACACCAGTCTAAAACTGGGAGAGCAGTGGCTGGAGAACAGCCCTCCAGAAAGCAGTCTGGGCGTGCTGGTTGATAGGAGGCTCAACAGGAGTCAGCAGCGTGTGTCCTGGCAGCCAAGGAGGCAAACCCCATCCTGGGGTTCATCAAAACCAGCACAACCAGCCAAAGAACTGATTATCCTGCTGTGCGTAGTGCTGATGCAGCCTCACCTTGAGCAGTGTGCGTGGTTCTGGGCCCCACCATTCACAAAGGCCGTGAAGGTCCTTGAATGTGTCCTGAGGAGGCCACCAAAGCTGGTGAAGGGGCTGGCAGGCATGTGCTCTGAGGGGCAGCTGAGGACTCTGGGTTTGTCTAGTTTGCAGAGGAGCGGGCTGAGGGGCAACCTCCCCGTTCATTACAGCTTCCTGGGGAGGGGTGAGGGAGGTGCTGAGTTTGGAATGGCGCTAAGCTGCACCCATCAGGGGAGGTTTGGACTTGACATGAGGAAACATATTTTTGCCAAGAGCATGGCCAAACCCTGGAACAGGATTTCTGGAGGCAGTCGATGCTCCAGGCCTGTCAGTGTAGAGGCATTTATTTGGACAATGCCCTTTATACCCTGCTTGAACTTGGGCCAGCCCTGAAGTGCTCAGACAGTTGAACTAGATGGTCATCGTAGGTCCTTTCCAGCTGAACTATGTTATTCTGTGCTATTTTTCTTCCCTAAAATCTAGTGTTTGTATTAAGAATTTTGAAGTCATAAAACGTGTATTTAGTTAGCCAAGACAAACGGCTAATTCCTCCCTATCTACTTCTGAGTACCACTGCCCCCTGGGGATATAGAAATCTTCAGAAATCTGATATAGAGCTCTTAACTGCATGACACAAAACCAAACATCAAACACAGTGCTGTGTGATTTGCTCATCTGAAATCACACACCAGTTCTATTATAGCAAACAAGACAAAACAGGGATAAGTTGCCATAAAAATATCATACAAGTGTTTTAAAGGGACTGCTGTTTTCATAAGTTGTCTAAATCAAAGCATATCCTTCAAACAAACAAAATACTTATCCATAATGAAAACTGTGTACTTACCTCCATATGGTGTTCCAATTGATGTCATGTACATATTCTTCTCATAATGTTTCAGCCGGTCTTCCAGTACATGAATCTAAATAGAGAACAGTCAAAAACATAAATGGTGTTCAGAAGCAGCTAAATAAGTGTAATTGAAACAGTTTCCAGCTAAAAATCATCGTCTTCCAGCCTCACTTCAGTGGTGCCCAGTGACAGGTCAAGGGGCAATGGGTACAGACTACAACACAGGAAGTTCCAGCTAAATATAAGGAGATACTTCTTTTCTGTGAGGGTGATGGAGCCCTGGAAGAGGCTGCCCAGAGAGGTTGTGGAGTCTTCTCTCTAGAGAGATGCCAAACCTGCCTGGACAATGCAATCCTGGGCTACCTTCTCTGGGTGACCCTGTTGGAACAGGGGGGTGGCACCAGATGATCCCCAGAGGTCCCTTCCAACACCTACCATGCTGTGATTCCTTCTATGAAAGCAAAATACATTTGCTTTTTAAGGAAGGAAGGAAAACATTAAAAAAAAAAAAGTGTTATTAAGAACTGTCCCTAAACTACTTAAGAAAAGGTGTGTACATGTGCACATACACACAAGAATACCTGTAGGAAATGTTACACATATATTTGTATTTATATATACATGTTTATTTTATACACATAAAAGAGAAAACACAACAAAAATTTTACTTAGCATAAAAAAGGTTTAGATTAGAAAAAGAAAAGATTCATAAATTCATGAAGCGTATTGTTGCACTTTTCACTGTGCAAATGTTTTGCTAACCTGCAACACAAGCAGGTGGTATTTCCATTCTCGGGAGATAAAGGAGGACTTTGGAAAGTGCATAGATCTTCTGAGAGCACATATGAGTCAGAACTACTTTACAGGTGTTCTATTTCCATAGTACCTGTGTGGTGATGTGCTACATCATCACTTGAAAAGAACAAACCTTTTCATACTGCAGACACCAAGTATCAAACAAGAACACCTTTTACTTGCTCACACAGCACCCTTACCTGCTCTTTGAACTCCTGCTCTTTCAGTTTTGAATCATTGACTAGTGTTGTCTTCTGTGCAAGCTGTGCCTGAAAGAACAGCCACACATGGAAATCATTGAGAAACTGCTGAAGATAAACACAGGTAGCTTTTCAATAGCCTCTTTCTCCTTTTAACATGCACAAAGTGCTGTGAAACAGAATTACCTAGAGAGCAAAATCAAGAAAATTTAAGACTTACCTGAAGGTCTGTTATCGTGACCTAGAAAAACAACAATAAAAAATTAGATTAAAATGTATGAAAAATACTGAATATAGCAAGTACTGGACACAGTGCAAAAAGGAAAGACATAACAATCACCTATTTCTGAGACAGTGTGTTAATCAAGGATGATAAAAACTGAAATGCACAAATCACACGAAAAATAAGTAGTCCCAAAACCAGAGTTTAATTTATTTGTACTGACAGTACATAAAGATTATATTTAAATTCTCTCATTTGATTCTGTAGGGCAATTATAACTTCAAGAACCCAGTATTTCCAAATCTTTACAAAATGCATACTGGAGATGAATGATAATTGAACGAGTATGAAGCACATGACCAAAACCCCTAACTACTATTAATACTACTCACAATATTGTACTTTTTCCCTTAATTCTTCAGGTTGCATTTGGAAATGTTAACAGTTTTCTGAAAACACCTTCATCTTAAGAGCTTCATGAGCTCTACAACTTGCAAAGATAGCAATGATCATAAGTATAGAAACAACTGTCAGCTGAAATTGCTATCTTTCAATGTTTCACCTCCAAGGAAAATAATGTTTATAAATGAAGTTGTAAAATCATTTTAATATCAAACAATTTGTGTGTGACATCCCCCCCCCCCCCTTTTTTTTTAAAGGTAACCTAAACCTTCACACAGAAGTGGTACATACTACTTGTTTCTTCTAAAGCCTTTCAGAACTGTGTTGTAAAGGAAAGATACTCCTCATCTTTGTAAGTTCATAAAGCCTGTGGGTTTTGCTACACTTCACAAATGGAATATAGAGGAAAATCATTCCTCTACAGATCTCAAAACTGTAAATGTAATTCTTGCTTCTGAAGAGCTCAATCACTTGACTACACATTTATTTTGTCATGAAAAGAGAAAGTTTCTGATACTTTTTACATCCCAACACTAATGCTTAAGGATGTTAGTATCTGGCAACTGTTTATCACAGCCAGACAAATATTGCTCAAATGTGCAGTTATGCTTCATGTGGATACGTTCTGCATGATGCTCAGCCTAGGCTGACAACAAGCAGCACTAGAGATTTTATAAGACAAAATTCTGTTTGGGAGACTCCGACTTAAGACAACAACTGTATCAATTGCCTACAAATTTGCTTCCAGTCAACAGAAGACTTCTGAGCTATTTCACTACTGGTGCTGAAGGAAAAAGACCCAAAGAAAAATGTTACAAAGCAAGAAGGTGAAAAAGAAATAAGGCAAGACAAAAGATACCATGGCCAATACAAGACAGAACTCATTTGAACGCACATGTAAAATCCAGATGTGGATTTGTACACTTCTGCTCAGGGATGTGAACATGGTCCACAAGCTCCATCCAGTTGCCTCATCTAGCTCTGTAACACTGCATATATGTGCTATTGTATTAGTTGCAAAGGCATGCTATTGTACCAGAGAACAGCAAAATTAGTTTCCTACAGAAATATCGAAGACGGGCAACGAATAAATTAAGACAGGTAAGAATTAAGAAGAACAACTCTTAATTTCTAAGAAGGAAAAAAGAAAAATATATCCTGACCTTAGAACAGAGTGTGTCATGAAATACTGATAAAACAAGAACTGGAAGCCCATGTACTCACAGCATTCTAAGTATTTGAGCTTTGACTAGACCAGAAGTACCAGGAGCTATGTGCATATTCGATAGCATAATATGACTGTTAGAATGGTTACAATGGTTTGAGATGAAGTCACCATTGTGTATAGTATAAAATATGAAATTCACGTTCAGTTGTATCAGAGCTATGCAAAAGAAAACTTGTAAACAACTCACTTAATTTGAATTTAGTTGGAATTCTCAAAATTACACGAGAAAGCTTGATGCCTGGATGCCATTGAAATCGTGGATATTTAACTGCCTTACACTCACCAAAAAAATCCCATTCTTATTCTGCAAGCACTTCCAACTTAGATGCTTGAACTGTACCTAAGAACCTGCACTACCACACAACCTGGTTTCCCTCCCCACCAAATGAGACACCATTTATCCTTTAAAACAAAGCTGTTTACCAGCAATGGAGTTCTCTCAACTGCTTTATACTCGCCACAGATGGAACAACTCCTTTGAGTTTCTCCAAAGTCTGCCATGGAAACTCCAAGGAGTGGAGAACTGTGGACAAGATTCCAAAGACAGTCAAAATTATCTGTTTATTTTGTTTATTCTAAGCAAATTCATCTTTACATTGAGATGTAATATTTGCAAATTTGCAATCTGTGCGATGCATTTCTGGGTAAAATTGAGAAGGACGTGAAATACCATTGCTGCTATATAGATTTGAAACAACTTTCATTTCCTACCAGTGAGTATATAATCCCGAAGCTGCATGTAGAGTATGATGCTAAATGACTGCCTGTATTTATAGCAGACTTCCATAACAAAGTAAGTAGTGACACAGTTAACAATAAGTCCTAAACAAAGTACTCTTCATACTTTTAAGAATCACATTTTAGGGTTCAGAAGTCTCTTACAGAATACTCCTCCAGATAAGATTACGTAAGATTATCATCAGTCTGTGGACAAGGGTTGACTAAGAATACAACACAATCTGATAGAAATAATTTTGCTTTTCCTGTTAAAAAAACCCTACTCATGTCATAGAATAGTTAATAATGGTATATATAAAAGGGCGTTGTAGACAAGTGCAAGGCAGAAGGGACAAATATCAGGACAGTGAGGTAATTTGTACTGTAAGCTTGCAGGGTCAAATAAATATATTCAATATCCCCACCGCTGCCTGTTGTCAAAATGAAAAAATTAAAAATAAGGTTACTATTGAGCTGTCATCAATGACTCAACACATTATATGCTTTTCCTCTTCTCATTGTAGTAATTTCATCAGAGAATTCTTCATACTAAAATCTGGTCTCAAAGTCAAAAGCATGCACACTCCGTCTTCTTTCAGTGAAAACCTTTCTGTCCATAATTGATATATTCAAGGCACTATTTCAGAGTCCTTTGGAATTTAAATTTTGAAATATCACACTAAAAAAGGCCTAATGTAATTTCCTTTCCTTCTAAAGGGCTTCCAGTATAATCAACATAAAGAACACATGTAAAGGAAAAAAGCTGCACCTTCATAATCGCAACACAACTGGACTTTTTAAGATACCAAAAGATAGTATCAAATACTGCAGATGCTAAAGAGATTCACAGCTGAAGAAGTGAACATTTGAAAGAACAGAAACTTATGGGAAAGTGAAAGCTGGTTATATAAATAAAATCCAGTTAAGAGCAAACTACAAAATTTTGTGAAGACTAAGCATGTCCCACTTAAAGATATAAAAATAAATGTTAATGCCAGCTCACTTTTGCACTCTTCCAATGTTCCTCTTCTGCCATCCTTTGTTTGTATTCCTTTTGCAAGTCTTCCAGCTGTGCCTGCAACTCATGAACTTTTGCTGTCATCTCTTCTTCACGAGCCTTCAAAATAAAAGGAAAAAAAAAATTACTTACACAATTTATCATCTGACAATTCAAAACCTTCACTACAGTGGACAGAAAGCAAATGAAAAAGAGTTATGCTATACACAAAAAATAGTATGCTTGAAATTCAGTATAAAGGCAAGTTACATTACAGGACTGAAGAAAAGAGCAACAAACATAGGAGCTTAACAAGATTTTGCAGGCCTTTGACAATTAAGATGACATAGTTTGGATTACAGTTAGTTTTTCGAAAATCAAAAAAAAAAAACCCCGAACTATTTTTATTGGGTATGAAAACAGTATTTGACTATAATCCAGTAAGTATATTACTGCAGACTGATATGACCTTCATGAAAGGGACACATGATGATACAGAGTTACTCTACTCTGGAAGTGACATGGACTTAAATCCTCTCCTCACTCTCACAGAGATGTTCCTAAAGCAGTTTTAAGCACATTTCCAGAAACAATGTCTGCATTCACAAGGGTTTGAAGGATGCTGCAGCACAGGGGAAAGAAGCAGTGTTAAGAATGGTAGGGAGGAAATGAATTTTTCCTCTATGTTTTGTGATAGTGTGAAGAGTACATTTACAAGAGAAAAATATGTTGACTTAAATCCTATCAAGTTAATCCACCTATATGGCACTTTGCAAAAAAGTATTTTTAAAAATTGTGTCCCCTCTGGCCTTTTTTTGAGATAACACATGAAGGAGCTTACAGAACAGCACTCCAAAGTGCATGTCTCCACTGCTGAGCTGAACTAAAACTCCAGTTTCACTCACGCTAACTGCTCGGGGCAGTGAGCTGCCCTTGCTGCTAGGCAGTGTTACTTCAGATCAAATCACAACTGCTGATTAAAATCTTGTCCTACTCAAAAATCTCAGCAGTGCCTAATTACAGTGATGCAGAATATTCACTGGAGAAATGCAGAACTGGAAAGCTGGTCCAGGCTTAAGAGATGTAGAGTATGCAATCAGTAAAAAAGAAAAAATTAAAAAAAAAGAAAAAAAGGGGGGGGGAGAAAGAAAAGATTTCCCTTTAAGACCACTTTTTAATGTGTTGCCTGCACCCTATTTAAGAATAAAACACCCTCCCGGTGCAGCCCCTCATCCCAAAAACCACCACAAGAAATAAAGCAAACCCTTCCCAAAAAAACTAATGAATGGGAAGTCACAGTACCGAGCAAGTTTTACAACCCATAACTTTTAAGACTATCCACCTTCAATTAAAACCTTGCTCAAATATCATGAACTCCAGAGAGTTATTTTTTATGCATTCATTTGATTTTTCTATGCCCTCAAAGACCTCAACAACTAACCTTTTCTAAGATTCTTTCTAAGATTCCTACTCCTCTGCTTAAAAACCCTCAATAACTTGTATATTCAATCACTTCTGTTTTCCCCTGCTTGAGGTTTTTTTGGTTAGATTTGTTTGTTTGACACTGCTATTGGGGGCTTTTTTATCTTTATTTATTTATATCTTTATTTCAAGAGGTGGTTTTTGGTTTTGGATTTTTTTTGGAGTTCTTTTTAGATCACAAATCTTAGAATCTTACAATTTCTAGACTACCATTCACTGAAATAAATCAAAATTGCACGCACATCATTCTTAGCCATAGAAGGTAGCTGAAATGCAGAAAAGAAATTCAACTCAAAATGATGAATGGCACTTCTGTAAAAGGGACCTACCTATGAGCCATTATTTTTATAAAGCCCTGAATAGAGGTTTTATAAAATCTGAAATAATTAAGGATCACGTGGGGTTCCAACATGCTACAGAACCTGTATTTACATTAAGAACTTACTTTTCTATGCAGCAGCTGGCACACTCTGAAAATAAAACGCTATTTAGATTTAGTTACAGCTATAGACTAAGACTTCAATTAAGTTGTAATTTCCCAAATCTTAATGCCTCCCATGTGAATACAGGATAGGTTATGACTAATGAAAGAATATACACCTGAAGTTAGATATCTTAGCTCATAAATAGGCTTAAAATAAGCTATCTGGAGCACAACAGACAATTTTTCTCTAATTATATACTTTAGTTGAAGAACAAAAAAAAAAAAAAAAAAAGACTTCATCCTGAAATTACTGGCAATGCTCATTTACAAGTCCTTTAGTTACGGAGACTTTAATGAAATCTCATCTTTCATAAAAACTTTTATCACACAAGAAAACATCAGATAAATCAAGAGAAATACCAGGGGAGTGCTTCACAAATAAATCACTAAGTTTAAGAGACTCAGTTGTTCCTGCTTGTCTTCAAGGATATATGCTCAAATCAACTTAGACTAATTTTTAGCATCATTAAACATGTTTAAAATGCAGCAGAGCTACAAAGTTATATGAACAAAATTCATTCTTGCAATTGGTGTTATTTTTGCTTCATCTTCTTTCTATTTATGACAGAGACAAATCTCTCTGCCTAAGTGTTTTGATGTAAAATTTCTTAAACCTATCATGAGCCAAGTCAGGTATAAATAGGGTAGTAACTGGTAACTTTAGGCTAAACTGAGAAAACCTGTACACCTGCTAATGCATATGTTCATATTTCTACCAGAAAGCTCAGTGAATATGACATACTCTCCATTTAACATTCTTAACATCTCTTAACTTTTGAGATGCATGCAATAATTTTCCAGGAAAAAAGGTAACAAATTCTCTAAACTTTTTTTTTTTTTTCCTTCCCTAAAATAACAGAAACAAAACACTCGCACATAAACCATTAGCTAAAATGACACATGTACTCTGAAATATGAAATATCAAACTACAGGCTACTGCAGTTCCAAGCAACTGTCACTGCCATCATCAATAAGATGCATAAAATAACACTGTTCATGGCCTCCAATTGCACAGAAGTCAAATTAGCCTAAATCTTCAAGGTCATACAGAGTACAGCTTGCACATCTCTGGCATACGTACAGAGTGAATACATCAGAAAACAGAAAGGAATTACATCTGAATGACTTAAATCACAGACCTATTTAGGCCTGTAAATTAAGGGCCTGAATGGCAACACACTGCACATTCATGTAACAGAAATATAAATCCTCCAGAAATGCAGCGTTTAGACCTATGGTACAGAGAACCAAAACCAAACCAAACTTCAACTGGTTTGTATTATGCTGTTTTTTTAGATTAGGAAACAGAAAAAGGGGACCCCAAATTGAAAACCCTGCCACCTCCATCCAACTTGCTAGAAGTTAAAAGAAAACCAAACCAAGATATTTCTTATAAATATTAAGTGAACAGACTGCACCCTGTGTAGAACAGAATCTGGACAGAGCATCAGGGAAAGGAGCTACAGAGTGAGGTGGACCCATAAACACTGTATTTAAATCTTTACAAGAAACAGCACATCACCACCAAAACTCTAGCAAAACTGAACAGAAACTGGTCAAGAACAAAGACCTAATCATATAATTTTTACCAAATCATCAGACCTAGGGCTTCATTTTTGGTGTTCTTTCACGTTCATGAAACACAGATACAAAACATTTTCATTGGTAAGTTAAAAGCTAAGTCACCATTCACATTAAGTGCGATTCAAGGAGTAAGATCTTTGCTTGAAAGAATTACAGTTTTTCTGTCTAGTTGTGCAATGAAAAAAAGGAGAAGAGTTATTTTAAAATGTATGTAGTCATATCACTTTTCAGAAAGATACCTCAAGGATTTCTTCATATTTTTTCACAGTTCTTTTCAGGTCATCATCTTTTTCAGCAATTTTTTTATGCAACTGTGTTGTCTCTATGTGATGATTTTCTATCAGTTCAGTTTCTACTTCTTGGGCTTTACCTATATATTAAAAAAAAAAAAAGTCAAGTGGTGTTAGGAAAAGAATATTTATTTTATTACATTATGTCAAAACAGTATTAAAAATGATTAAAGACAAATGTGGAAAGCATCTATAAGGAAAACGTCAAGCAAATTAATTTTTCATACTATCAGTGATAATTATGTCATGATCCCAATATGTATTAAGCTTGTTGTCTGCAGTTTGGTATCTCGATCAGTATTTTCTAACAGATGCTGGAACTTTTTCCTAAAAGTTGAGATCACTACCAGTGATTATCAACTAATTCTGTCTCCTACTCTATCTAGAGAACTGCTTGAAACGTCTCCAAATCTTCAGAAATTCTTCACTTGTAGGGGTACTTCCAGTAACTGTGGAGTCAAAAGATATTTTCTGCTTTGTTCTTCTGTTAAAATGCTTGTATTGCTGAAGCCTTAGTGGTATTACAATAAAAACTTACCAATGTGCTTTCACCTCCAAAACCATATTCTTACCATACGTACAAAAGAAAACAAAAAAAGATAGTATCTGTGGCTATCAAGGACGACTCTTGCCATGACAGATGCAAACAGAGAGCTAGATCAAAGCTCCATCCTGCAGGGCAGGAAATAACAGCTACATATGCTTTTTCTTAATTGTGCTACAATTAACATTTCGATGTTATTTCCTAAGCAAGAGAAGCTCTTTCACAGAGTTCTCTAGGCAGTCATAAACCACATATTGTCTTTATCAGCATGTCAGGTAAAACCCCTTCCCCAAAACATCTGAAGATGTATTTTGACTATTTATTCATTACAGTTATATTAATATTTCACTTACTAATTGTCTCTTTCACTGCTGTTTCCAGTTCTCTTTCTTTTTGAGCCAGCTGTGTGTTGAACTCTCTCATTAACTGCTTTAAGGTGGAGTTGTGCTTTAACTCAATGTCTTCTTGTTCACACCTGTACAAGCATCAGAAAAGACAGTGAGGAAATAAAATATTTGAAGCGAGTGTGAGAACAGTTTGTCAAGGTAGGAAGAGATCTGGAAATTTATTCAAAACTATTTTAGAATAAGATGGTTTTCAGTTATAAAAATTATGTGGAATTCAGGGAGGCTTCTTGTTCCTCTCCTATTGAATTCACTTTCATTTAAAAAACAGCTCAGAATCAAACCCCTCAAAAGATAGGAAGTTTTTGCTGAGGAAGATAAAGAACTGGAAGTAAAGAACGTGCTGCACAAAACCACAATTTATAGGGAATTCCTTGCTTGAAAAGCCATTAGAGTGCTTAGCAGTGTACTGTGTTTTTGTGCAGTACATGTGAACAATTCTTGATATAATCTGAACATGAAGCTTTCAATTTTAATAACCTTTGTTTCCTGTTTGAAGAAGTTGAAACTATATTTTATTTCTGGCAATGCTGAAAATGATCATCACCAAAACTAATCAAAAGTGGCATTACTTTGCCAAAAGTCAAACCACTTCTTAAACTGATGACTCAAATAGCATTCTAAGTGTTTATGAACACAATGCTACTTTCAAGCAGCTTTCATTGCTGTTTCTCTAAGTCTGTCTAGAAAAATGACAGAAAAATACCAGTCATAATTTCATTATTACAAACTGAGCTTTAAAAAAAAGTATTCTCGAGGTTTTAACAGTTATAGATAAAGCAAAGAAATGCTAACAAGACCAGGAACAAAGAATTTACCTGATTTTCTGCTCCATTTCTTCTAAGGACTCCTTCTTTACTATGTCAAGCTCCTGCTGATGTTCTTTTCGCAGAGTACGCAAGTCTTTCTGAAGATTATTCACTTCTTTGTATAGTTTCTGTTTCTCCCTTTCAGTCTCTTCCAGTTTAGTCTGCAAGTCCTTCTGCTGGTTCTGCATATCACTTAGTAACTTCTGCAGCTCAAATCCAGATTTAGCCTTTTCTTCAGCATTTTCTTGAAAAGCTTTCAGACTCTCATTTCTTTCGTCCAACTGTTGCTGTAAACTTTTTAGCTTTTCTTCATTTCTCAGACTCGTATCTTCCATCTCAATCTTATACGCTTCATTTTCCTTCACTAGAGTATTTTCCAACTCTTTTATCTTCTGTTCTAATGACTGACTGACTGCCTCCTTTTCCTGCAACTTCTTCTGGAAATCTCCAATTACCTTCTCCATATCAAGATGTTTTTGTTCTTTAGCTTTTAATTCTTCCCTACTGCTCGCTAAGTCACCACCACAACGAGCATGCTCATCTGCTAACAAGAAGTATTTTTTGGTTTCCTCCTCGAGTTTTTTCCTGAGGCTTTCACTCCTACTCTGCTCCTCCTGATGGCTCTTCTCAACACATTCTAATTTTTTAAGGAGTTCTTCCTGTTTCTTTTGCAGTTCTAGCCATGAGTCATTCCTTTCTCGTTGTTCATTTTCACACTTCTGCAACAATTCATCTTTTTCAGTTAAGCCCTTTTGTAACTCATGCATTTTCTCTTCATATGTCTGTTGGACACTCTCAAGAATGTTATTTTTTTCCTGTTCTACAGCAGCTTTTACACTCTCTATTTTTTGCAGCATTTCTTTCTCTACTTCTGTGGTATCTCTTGTTGACTTAATTTTTTCTTCTAAGGACTCAATTTTGGCCTCTCTCTCCTGCACTTTTTGTTCCAAGTCTCTTAACTGATTTTCTCTATCTTGCTTCAATTGCTGTTCCTTCTCTTCCATCTGAGACATCAGTTGCTTTTTAATGGCACCGATTTTTTGCTCCGCCTTCTTTTTCAGATCTGCCAGCTTCATGCTATTCTCTGCATTCAGTCTCTCTTCTAATTCTTTCATTTCTTTCCCTTTGCTTTGAAGTACCTCTGACTTCATTCGATCAAATTCCCTCTCCTTTTCTTCAAATTCAGCTTTCAGTGAGCCTATTTCCTTCTCAAGATTAAACACTTTTTCTTCAGCCTCCTTAAATCTATTGTCCTTTTCAAAAGCCACCTTCTCTGCCTGCTGGAGTTGCCAAGCTATCTCTTTTTTCTCTCTGTCTTTTTGTTCGTTATACTTTTTAAGTTCCTCCATCAAGGAAGCATTTTCTGAAGTTTTCTGAGCAATGTGGTGTTCTAGTTCAGCAATTTTTGCTGCTTGGTTTTTTAATGTTGCAGTTAACTCATTTTCTTGCTTTTCCCTCCTGTTTTGTTTTTGTTCCAATTCACTTCTTAAACTATCGAGATTCTTGCTTTGTTTATCCAGTTGCTCCTTCAGTTTGTTTACCTCTTCATCTTTTTTATTGGCTTCAATATTGCTTAACTCAAGTTTGCTCTGTAAATCTTTAATAGTATCATGACTTTGTGTAAACCTGGTTTGTGCTTTCATCTTCCACTCTGACAGCTTGGCTGTGCAGTCATCTACCTGCTCAAGAGCTGATGCTTTTTCTTGAGTCAGTGTATCAACTCTGGATGATAACTCCTGTACCTGGTTTAACAACTGCAAGCGATCCTCTTGATGCTGCTTGCTTAACAGAGACATGGCTGCTTCCTTTTCCGTTAAACTTACTGTGCTTTCAAGTCTAACGTTAAGGTCATTAATTGTTTGGTGGAGAGAAGAGATCGCAGATTCTTTTTCCTGGAGTTCCTCCCTCATTGAGGTGACAGCATTGATATTTTCAGATAATTCTTTCCTCAGCTGTGTTATGCAAGTTTCTTTTTCTGATGCTGCTTGCTGCTGATGGCCCTCTTCTTTCTGCAATTGTTCCTTTTCTGTTACAAGTCCTTCGATGTCCGCTCTCATGGACAAAATTAAATTGTCCTTCTCTTGCAGCTGTTGCATTGACCTTTGCAAAGAAGTATTTGCAGCAGAATGATGCTCTGTTACCTCTTTAAGTTGAGCTTCTAGTTCAGGAATCTTACTAGCTTTAATTAATATTGCTTCTTTAACTTTCGCTGTTCGGCGCTCGCAATCTGCAATTCTGCATGTTACTAAGCTGATTTTTTCATTACATTTTTCAATTAGTTCACTGCTTTTTGTTTGCAATAAAGCTTCAGCATTCTTCCAATAACCATCTAGCTGAGCTTCAAGTTCTCCTGACCGCCTTTTAAACTCCATTTCTTTCAGCTGAATTGCCTCTATTTTTTTCTCATAATTTTCATGATCTTTATTCTGAGAAGACTGCACTGTTTGGAGCTTTTCTTCAAGTTTTTTCAATTTATCAGCCAGCTCGGTAATTTTGGCTTTGTCCTTTTCTTCAACTGCTTTCTGTTTACTGAGCTGTTCCTGAAGTCCTGACTGCTCTTTCAGGGACTGATTAAGATCACTTACCAATTTTTTCAACTGTGTGTTCAGGTCACTTTCCTTATCTGACAAAGCATTCACCTTAGCTACTGACTGCTTTAGCTGTTCTTGCAGTTCCTTCAGGGACTCTTCCCTTTTCACCTGTTCTTCCTTCAGCCGGGTTATTTCTGTTCTGGCGTCCTCCTTCTCCTCACTGAAGGTGGCAAGTTTCTGTTTCAGGTCTCCAACTTCCTGCTCTTTCTCTTGCAGTTCCATTTCATGTTTTTCCTGGAGCTCCTCAACCTGCTGGTTGAGTTTCTTTTCCCAGCTCTGGGTAATTTCTTCTAACTCCCTCCTATGAACTTCAGCAAGACTCTCTAGTTGCTCTTTCTGATTAGATTCCAGTTTTGACACGGCATCATTGATTCCGGCTGAGCTGGCATGTGCCATTTCCAACATTTTAGCATTGAATTCACTTTCTTTCTGACTGAACTCCAACTGCTTGTTTTCAAGCTCTTTTTTTAGTTTAGCTTCCTGCTCAGCAAGTTTCTTTTTGAAAGATTCTTGCATATCTTTTGATTTCTGTTTAATTTTCTCCATTTTGTTCTCCTGACGTTTCAGTTTGCCTTCATATTCTCCTTGTAAAGCACCGATTCTCTCCTCTGCGGCTAACAGTTTCTGATTTAACTCTTCCAATTGCTTGGTCTGCAACTTCTTCATGTGTTCAATTTCATTTTCCTTCTCAGTTAAACTTCTCTTTGTCTCATCATCCTGCCTTTGTAGATCCTTCAGTTGACATTCATATTGCTGTGTT
Source organism: Todiramphus chloris collaris (assembly GCA_025345505.1). Classification (NCBI taxonomy): domain Eukaryota; kingdom Metazoa; phylum Chordata; class Aves; order Coraciiformes; family Alcedinidae; genus Todiramphus; species Todiramphus chloris. The sequence continues at coordinate 14,647,782 of JANVCC010000019.1, forward strand.
AGAGAGGTTACTTTTTGTGCATTTTCATTGCTTTGCTCTTGCAAATGCTGCTTCAAGTCCTGTACCTGAGAGATGTATGCCTCCGAATCATTCTTGACTTCATTCAGCTGGGATTCAGTTCTTTCTAGCTGCTCACTAAGTTGCAATTTTTCACCTTCAAGATCTGTCAGTTTTTGCTGCAGCTTTGCTAACTCTTCCTCATAAATCTTTTCCTGCTCATTACAAGTACTCCGATTAGACTCTGAAAGCTCCTCTAGCTTTGCAGACACTTGGAAAAGTTCAGCTTCAGATCTTTCTGCAGATTCCTTTAGTTTCTGTTCATGTGCTTTTAGTTCCTCCAGATGCCTGTCTTTCTCCTCCAACGATTGCTTGAGTTTGTTGAGTTCCTCTTTGAGCACCTTCTCAACATCTTGAATAGATAGTTCGTGCTTTTTTAATATAATTTCAACCTCTTCATTGTGCCGTTTCCTCTCTTCTTCCAACTTCCCTTCCATTTCTTGCTTTGCTTCACACACTTTACTATTCAATTCTGAAAGCTCTTGTTCTAAATCACGACGTATTTTTAGTGCTTCTGATAGCTCAGAAGATAGTGCTTCTAATTCTGTTTGTTTCACATCAAGTTTTTCTAATGTCTTTTCATTCATCTCTTCTATGTGTGCACAGAAAACAGTTTCTTTCTCTTTCAAAACTCTTTCTATCTCTTGTTCTTGTTTCTCTCTCATTTTTTCTATTTCATTTACTTGTTGTTGCTGTAAGATGTGAAGTTTTTCAGTCCAGAGTTTTTCCTGCTGCTGTTTCACATTCTCCAATTCTTTCTTGTGCTTTTCCACTATATCATTGATTTCCTTAGTGTGCTGCTTTTTTTCGGACTCCATCAGAGTACTCAATTCCTCTGACTGCTTCCTGTCATCTTGTGAGTACTTTGCAAGTGAGCTTTCCAGTTCAAGAATCCTCTGTTAGAGAACAGAGTTTTAAAACAATATGAACATTCAAAAGGTAACAAGTTGATTTGAATTTCAAAAATAATCTCACCAAGTTCACATAACTATGGTACTTATTCTATTATTTTTAGTGAATATCAACTTTTTATGTAAGCTTTTAATTTGTCTTGTTTGTTATCAACTTTGCTTCCATTATGGTGAGTTAGTTATTTAATTATATTTTTCTATTTCACTACAGTTAAAATAGATACAATAAAAACTTGAAAAGATTTCAACTAATTCAAAGAGAGTCATTCACACAATATTTATGAGAAATAGATTCACATTTTCTTATTCAGCTAAGTACCAGTATGTATGATGAAAGATATCAGGATTCTACATGAGTACTATGGAGTTTTGTACATATCTACTGATTTATCTTAATTCCACCGCTCATGGAAATGCTGCTGAAAAGCTACAACACTTCTATAGGCAAAATCTCCAAACTAATATTTGGGAGTGTTGGAATAATGTACAAACTTGCATTAGCAGATAATACTAACTTACCTATTACATAAAGCAAAGAAGACTTACAAAATTTCAGAACATTTTTTACTTATTCAGGTATCCTTATAAATGTTTGTATAGTAGCAGTACCCAGAAGTTAAACACTTTAACTCTCCTGCATAACAAAAATTATGGCAAGGGATAGAAATTCATACCTATTCCTACAATTTTTGCCATCTAATCTTGTCAAAAAAACTATGGGCTGCACTTTACCACGACAATAGATTAAATTTCTGTCACTACAAGAAGCATTGTGAGATTAAAACAACCCAATTACAGTAAATCCCCAGTATTTGTAAACGTGTTACACTTAAATACATACTGAAAGGAATATTTGTAAACGTTTACCCTTTTTGAACCTTTACTCACAGTTCTAAAAGTCTCTACTTCTTGATGCATCTTCTCAATCTTCTTGTCACACTCTGACTGTATCGCTTTCTTCTGCAGCTCTAATTCTTCTAAGGCTAGTGATTCTTGCTGCTTTTGTTCTTGAAGGGTTTTTAAACACTCACTCTGATTTTTCTCCTGTATCAAAAATTATGATTAAAATGAACTATAGTCATCACACCTTCAAAACAGTATAATATGATATTTGCAAACCAGTTAAAAGAAATCTGACACTAAATCACCTGTATTTTCTCCACACAGATAAGAGTTTTTATTTTATCTGTGAAAAATTGTTACAAATCACTTGCATTTTCTCTTCTTGGGAACCATTTGCTTTCTGCTTCCCTTTGTATGAAAAGCATAATGCAATCCAGTCTTTAATTTTGGTTTATCACAATTAATTGGGAGTAGCATCTTAGAGGAATAAAGGTCTGTCCTTACTTGATTCCACTGCTACTGGTTTGGGTTTTTTTTTAAGTGTCTATTTCTTTTAATTAAAAAAATATCCCGAGAAACAGGTAGAAAAATATAGTCAGGAAAGGACTGTTAAAGTCCTTTGGTCCTATATACCAACCATCATGGAGAAACACAAAAGACAATCTACTGTTTGTTAGGCAAAATTATGTGAGGTCTTAACTGGATTAACAGTTTATGAAAAAAAGCAAAGAATCCCAATAATTCCTCCCAGTATGACCTAGAAAAAAATTTTTTTTGTGGTCAAATGGTATCAACAGGTAACCCTGTTCACAGAGCACAACACAACCAGATCTAAAGATACCAACAGTTTTCAAGTGGCAGCCTCATTCTTTGTAAGAATTCTTACTCTAGCTGCTGTGGCTAATCATCAATAATCCAGAGCAAAAATTAAAAAACCCCAAGAAGTGTAACAACAAGAGTTTTCAAAAAAAGAAGTCTTTCTTACAAGATGCAGCTGTTAGTGAGCACTGATAGGGATTAATTATCATTATTCAGTCTTGATCACAGCAGCTGCTTTCTTTACATGTTGCTTAAGTCTCTAGCTTCTTTGACTTTTGGAGGACACTCATACCTTTGAGTACAGAAGAACTCTCACTGCAGGACAAGGTCAGATCAAAACTTCTAGTTCCACTTCACACTTAGAGAAATGTCTTTAGACACATTTTAGGGATACTTACAAGGGCTGCCTTCATCTTCTCCTGGAATGCCTTTTCTTGGGCCTGTAACCTCTCATTTAGCTCCTGATCTTTGGTAGCCATTTCCTTCTTATGGAATTTTTCTAGTTCAGCAACACGCTCCTCTGCAGACTTCTGTGAATCAAAGTAAAAAAAAAAAAAAAATTAAAAATTCAGAATATTAAGAGAACATTTTGTATTATTTCTTAACAAGGAAAGCAGTGCAACTGAGAGAGGAAGCCAGAACCATCTCTTTGCTCTCTTTGAATAAGTGACAATCACTTGGAGAGCTTAATATTAACCCCTGATAGTTCTTTCTTTTAAGCCTGAAGTTATCTATCTTCCACCTCAAGTCTTTCAGAGTTCTACTAAAAAACATTTTCTAAACACTCTTCTACCACGACAAATTTAGGATTTTCAGATTCTGTTCAAATGTGGTAAAAAATGTGGAGATGGAACTTGTCTGTAGCCTTCCCCATATTTTTGTTATTTCATGATCCAGAAATTCCAGTGTCAATACTCTATGCAGACAGCTCTATCTACAACCTACATATGTGCTTTAAGAATAATGTAATGCAAGTCAGTCATCCCCCTAAAGCATCAGTGTATTCTTTTAGAAAAATTAATAACAAACACCAACATAAGAACTGCAATTTAAAGGTGTTCAAATTTACAGCTTTGCCAGGCACATGCAAAATCCTCCTGCAATTCCTACCTGAATACACCAGATGAAGCAAATTTTAACAATTCTTAACTAGCAAACAGTTTGGCAACATGTTCTTGAATATTTACAGATACTGGGCTAGGATAATTAAGAGTACTTAGTATTAAACCCCAAAATCCTGGTGGAGAGCTGAGTGCCATCATTTTCTTCTTTTTGACTCCCTTTGAAGTCTCAAATGTGCTTCTAGCAAATAATTTTATTACATACTATGCAACAAGGAGTAATACTTTTTGCTTTTACGTGCCTCTAATGTACTGATTTTAAAAGATTAAAAAAAAAAATCTATACGGGGAATTTTCTATTTTTCTGAAGTAAATCTTTAATTGCAGAAATTAGTTTTTATAGAATTTATTATATAGAAAAAAATTATAATAAAGTTCCGATAAAATTATGTATTTTACAAATACAGTTTAATTGCAACTGAACCATTAGTTTAAAAGGCAATATTACAGGGTGAGTTTTAGCTTTTACCTTCATAATCTCAACCACCTCTTGTTTCACTCTGGTTAACTCCTGTTGAAGATTTACCCTTTCTTCCTCACTTGCCTTTTCTACTGCTTTGATTTTTTCATCCATTTCTGTCTGCAATTTTTTCCGGGCTTCCTCTGTCTTCTGAGCAATACTCACAGCCCTCTCAAGCTCTTCAAAAGCTGCAAAGAAAAAAAAACAAAAAGGAAATGAGTTAAGAAATATTTATGCCCCTTTCAGAAAACCAGAGTTCTCAGGAACTATAAATTACACAAGTAGCAGGAAAATGGATTTGGGAATCCTTCAAGAATTTACATGGGTTTATTCTCTAGAAAGGAAAGATAACTGAAAAAGAGCTGTGAGTGTCCTCCAATACATTCTGGAGCTTCTATTTCTTCCCTTAAAATTATTATAAAATACATAAAGCAGATAAATAAATTGCGACTCCTCTTCTGGCTGTATGTGCTGAATAACTTTGAAGAGGAGAAAAAAAGCTGCATGAAGAAATGGCAACTTACAAGTTGTCCTTCCACTAAAACAAGCAGACAGAAGCATAAACAAGGAACGACTGCTATGCCAGTCAGATTTTACTGAATCGTGAAAGAGGCCGTCCAGAATAGAACCCTGCAGTATAACACTAGGTGCTTTATTTACCTAAGAGTTGTTCATTTCAAACTGTGCAACCTAGATAATCTCTCTAAACTGGGGGTTTGGTGGAGACCATGGTGGCTTTGCTAATTCCATTATTTCCCTATTTACTTCTAATGCAAACTACTAGTAATGCAATTCAGACACTGGAAAAATGCTTGTGTGTTACAAAGACTGTCCCGTACTTCAAAACTTAGCAAATAAAATGTAAGTGGAAAAAAAAAATAAAATTAAGATTTGCTCTCAGAGAACCTGAATATCTCCTATCTCTAAGATGTTTCAAAAGGACACTCAAGTTGCAGTGATAAAATTTATTTACACTTGCATAAAATGTAAAAAAATCTGCTGAAAAACATTTTCATTTACAGTAATTCCACACCTTCTTCCCACATTAAGAGGAAGTATTCTAACATACTTTATTGACTTCATAGATGATCATTTAGACATAAAAAGAAAGCAAGTAAATTCCTGTGTTGTGAGTTTATATTATTTTTCAACGCCAGTATACAATTTCCTCACTGAAACAAGAGGCAGAATCTATATACAATTAGACAAGCCTAGAATTTGATCGCTTATTAGGGAAATCTCTTTTCTTGAATACATCATGAATGTGGAAAACCCCTGCTGCATATAAAAGCAAAAGTCAGTCTCAGAACAGTCTACTCTATGGCCAATTCTTTGCATAAAATAACTCTGGGAAAACACCTTTGTAAAATTCAAAATCCCAGTGCCAATATCAAGACTGTAAGTAATCAGAGCACAAAAATCCTTAAAGTGTATTATTCTACTATAGTCTGGAGTACTTTGATACTATTCTGGGATCAGACAGAACAAAGTAATTTTTAAACTGCTATTTAGTATGCTCATCTTTCTTCCACTGAATTCTATCCCCAAAAAGAAAATCATAATAGACATATATATCTCTACTTTCCTTGATTCACCATTACTTACTAGACAGTCACAGCAGTTTTAATAATCATTGTTTTTTTGAAACTACCTTTAATAACACTCAGTCGTGAGTTTCAGAAGTGAATAATAATTTCCATTTGAAATGCTTTCAAGCATAATCTATACTTTTGAGGCAAATGCTGCAAATATATTTTCAAGGAACTTAATTCCATAAAATTGCATTCACTCAAATTCTGACCTTTTCCAGAGTTTTCTTCTGTTTTCTGAGGAAGCCTTTCTCTGACTACTATCATGTTTTCGGGCAAAACAGGGTTGTCATTGACCCTGGCAATCAATACCAAAGCACATCACTGCATCCACTTTTTAACTCTCAGTTCTACTTAAATAATAAATACTAAAACACATTACAAAAAAATTAGGAGCGCTTGAAATTACTTCAAACAGCAAAACAGTCTAAAACTTAATGCAAGCATGAGGGAGGTTTACAGCCTCTTACTTTTCCAAGCACAGTTTTTCACAAGCATTTCCACCTGAGACTCACAGGACTCACGTTCTCCCCCCTCACCACCCTGGGCACAGTTTGGTTGTGAACACAGCCAGTGCAAGAGCGTTTGGAGAATGGCACCGACTTCCCTGATGCTCCTCTCAGCTCTAATAAAAGTATGGGCTGCAAAAACTGGCCAAGTCCTTCAGTGTTACAGCATCATAAATGGCTTTTTAAAGGAAAAACAAGAAAAAAACCTAGAACAAACCATACAGATTTGTACAAAGTATAACATTAAAATACATCCTGCAAGTAAAAGATGAAGTTATTTCACTTTTCCATACACTTTTTCTGATTCTTGTTCTGACCAACACATACTTTGTTTTCATTTGAGAAACCTGTAATTTCTGCAAAAGGAAAGAGAATTCATTTGCCACAGCCCACCAATCTGCCCAAGAGAAGATCCAGGTTCACACTAGGATTGACTACTGATAGGTAAGAGCTGAGCAACATGCGGTGCGGCAGCTGCGTCGCCGTGATCGCAAGCAGGATGCTAATACAAAATGCTAGAGGAAAGCTGATGGATAAAACGCCATGGGGGCATGAAAGCACAAAGAAGCAACACTTCACAGAAACACACTTAGCTCTCTAAAAGTTAAATTATATGCATCTCAGGCACTTTCAAGCACTTAAGCAAAAGAGAACATTTTTATTGGAAGTAGTTAATTCTAGTGTAGCACGACACAGACGAGTTTCAAGCCAGCAAGAGGGCTAAGTTATCATCAAGTAGGCAGGATACAGTCCAAATTATTATTCTTATTTTTAATTTATGGGAGATTTTAAATCTACTGTGCATAAAGGCCTGGAAGAAAAGTCTGTGTTTTTAAATAAATACACCCATTCTGAATGTGAGGAGTGAAGGCACTGCCTGGGTTCTTCCCAGCAGAGATAGCAGAGATATTTTAACCAAGGTACTGGTTAAGCGAAGTCTCACAAAGGCACTGTGGCAAATCAGAAGCAGTGACAAGCACACCAACAGAGTCTCAGTTAAGTCTTGCAAAATCCCATTCATGTAACCAAGCCACACAAACCAGAAACCTTCCTGAGCAGTATATATAAAATAAAATAAAATAAAATAAAATAAAATAAAATCACACTGAGCAGAGTTTAGAAAGTGCAAGTTTGCAAAACTGATTTTCAGAAAAGCGTGCTAAAGAGTTGACTGCTTTACAGAGGCTACTCCAAAGCACCTCTCTCAGTTCCCCTCCCTTGCCTCTCCTACTCAGTCTAATACCAGCCCATGCTGCAGACTTCTTGCTTTCCCTCCAGGTGAATTATCTTCAACTGTAGTGCCATCTACTGCTGAAAATCGTGAAGGAAGCACTAACCAGGATGGCCAAGGAGGGTTTCACTTGTTTTCTTACTGAAGGCTGAGAGCAAGCATTTTGTCAGAAGTTTGAGAAACAAAGGTTAAGTTCATTGCCTATAGCTGATTTGTGGACCTAGGCAGGGTTTTAAATGCACAGTCCAAGCTGTTTGGTTTTCCTGTAGAAAGGTGCAAAGTACATGCTAACTAGGCTTGAAAAAAAAATATAAAAAAAGAAAGGTCACCTGCAAAGAATGGCAAAGCAAAATGAATCTGCTCTCTAAAGCTTTCTTTGTTTGTTTACTGTACAGATTATAAATAAGTCAATAATCTGTGTCCTGCAAAGTTGGAAAGGACTCAAGCAGTCTCAGGAGAAACAAACTTGGGTTTACCTGTAAATTTACAAATATTAAATAGCTTTGTTGTTGTACTGACTATATAAATAATCTATGTACATTGCAAAGCATTAAAAACATCAGTTGCAGTTACTTGAAGTAGAAGTGCCTGAGAAGCACAGAATTTGCTTTTTAGAGCCCAGTTCAAGCACTCAATGTGTGATGTAAGAAAGAAGAGCCCTTACCCCAGTCCTGTTCATACAAGGCTTGGGAAAGGCACCATGATTCACTTATTGGCATGTGTGGATGCACAAAAACAAGATGCTCTGTGAGATTTCAACATAATGTATCTCTAACTACAAAAAAAACAAACTTCAACTGGGGAGACCAAACTACACTTTACAGAACACTCACAAAGTAAGCATATGTATGTTTTTGTTATTTCAGTACACAAAAATGCATTAACATTAAATCAAACAGGGAAGCATTTCACCAAAGTCACTGAATTATAAAGAAAAAACAAACAAAAAAAAGCCAGACAAGTAATTCTAGGGAAGTTAAAAACATGAAGTGGAAAAACACATCAGTTTTTAGCCTACAATATAGCACTAAGAAAGCTAATTCCAAGTGTAAGAGTATTGTGTTTATGCTTATCTTGCCATAACTTAAATTAACATTTCCACAAATACAATAATTCATTAATTCTTCACTAAATTGTGATACAGAAAAAGAGGTCTAGAATTTGAAGTCATCTCACATCAACTATCCAAGAAACAGAATTTGAAACATGTTGACCTCAAATGCACGGAAGTGTCAAATTCTTCAAACTTACAACTCGGAGGCTGTGACCTAATAGTAATTTCAGGATCTTCTAATCTTCATGGCAATTCTCAAATGACTGAACAATATAGTTCAGATGGACTGAACTAGACTTCCACCGTATGGCACAACATGTTTGGAATGCATAGAGCCAAGAAAGTAATAGGAAAATTTAATAAAAGTCAGCTCAGTTTTGCCTATCTTAGTAGTAGTATTCACGAATTTCAGATCTCCCCCTAGAAAAGTGCAGTGTACTCAATATAGAACTAATAAGTGAAATTACTTCTCACTACGATAGTTAAGTTTTCCATGTATCCAGAGCATCATCTCTAACCCATTTTCAGCTTCTGGCTAAACAAACCTGAGGAAACTACCATATTAAGCAGTGTGTGTAGGTATTAGTTCATAATTAAGTGGTTTCCACTGCTTCAGAAACCACCATGTTTCAAACAACTATTACAATAACTTCATATTTCCACAAGTATTAAAATATTCTTCAGCTTTTTTTTTTTTAATCATCAAGAAAATCTTCCTAGTCTCCAAGAACTGAATAAAATCCAACTTTAGCAGGACTGACTGCAATCTGAAATACGATTTTTCCAGAGCTAAAGACACATGCAGCCTGAAAGGGTAGGAAAGAAGAACACAATAAAATAATGTGTTACTTTCACAAGATGGATGTTCAAGCTGCTTTTCTGCATTAGAGCAGAATGATCTACCTAAACCAATCGTTAAAACTGAAAGTTTTGCTCTAACTCTGTGTAGACTTAAAATAAATCCCTATGAAATGTATCATTTGAACTTCTCATCACTACTTAGACAAAGAAAAGTTTCTGGAAAACATTATGAATATAAGTACATCTGAGCTTCTGTCAAGAGTGAACTCCTTTAGATGACTATGAGAGCAAACTAAATTCTTCTAAAAGAATTTTGATAGATACAGTGCAAAGCAATTTCACTGTTCAAAAAACAAAGGTGGGGCAAACTGACCTTTCAACTTAATTTCAAGCAAAGAGAGAATTGTAAGCACACATAATTGATGTTACCTAATTTCCATGAAAAGCAAACTACAGCATGTAACAGTTACATAACTGCTAGGCTGCAAGCCTGAAGCAAAAGGAATCATCACTGCTGTTTCACTGAAAAGGAATCAGGAATGCTTCCACTACAATTATTGAAAGAAAATGCTTATTATGGTTGTTAACAGACCCTCTTGTTTCTACTTCTTCCCAAGCTCTTTTACACTCACTGCTCTGTCTTCTATGTAAAATACTGGCTATAATACTTTATATAGTTGCAAGTTTCCCTCAAGTTATACCAGCACAAAACTCTATCAATTTTTATTCCTGCAAACAGGAAAGTATAGCTGCCCTTTAGCAGTTTCCTTCCTAACTCCAGTTGAATTGATAACAGAGATAAAACCATCCCTAAACTCTGCTGACCAGAAGTGAAGTTAGTAATGATGCTAGCAGAGGGGTATGTAGAACATTAGAAAAGAATCCACTCCAAACAGCTGATAAAAGAGTACAAGAAGATCTCGCTGAAGCTCTCTCATTGTTAATCGTGAGCAGCAATAATCTCCAGAATTTCTTACCAGCTCTTTCAGATTTTTCTTTCTGTTCTTTTAGCTCCTCGCCTTTTGTAGTTACTTGTTTGATCCGAGCACGCAGCTGGGCTATCTCCTCCTCCTTCATTTCCAATGTTTCATGCATTTGTCGCTTTGTCTCTGCAATTACCATGCCCTATGGAAAAGGTCCTTGTGATAAAAAGCTAGCAAATAAATAAAACATACAGCCAAAACAATTTTGAGCCAGGACACAATCCTTGTCAGGAATAAAATTTAGTCTGTTACTACAAGACCAGAGATCAACATGTCAGAAAACAGAAAATGCTAGCAAGAAGATAAGAATAGGGATTCTTTTGAAGAACAGCCAAAATTTATCCAGTGATGAAAAGAACTCCTCCAGCAACTAAGGACCATCAGAAAACTTGTAATCCATGCTCCTGGTACGGATACTTTGAAATATGCATTCTGTAAGAAAACCAAAACTAAAAGCATTGTAGTGTGTGTGCTTCTCCTTAGAGAACATGCACATGTAACATTTGTTAGTCATGTTGCTTATTACACCACCAGAAGTTACTCCAAGTACCAAGACTGTGATTTAAAAACAGATAAATAAATGAAATAAAACACTGAGACACTCTTCCTAAGAAGAGTGGTTTAGTATTCCTAAGAAACTACAGTTACTTTTCCCTCACTGGTCATTTTTAATTAATTTACATTCTATGTCATCTTCATTAGTGTTTAGGTTTGTTTGCTTGGTTTTTCAGGCTGGCATCGAAGACCATGTTCAGTGTAACTGCTCCATCCTAAATAACATCATCGTGCAGTATTCAGTATAACCTGACAAATACCTGAAGTGTCCATACAATAAAATTCTCAGGTAGCTTACATTATTTGTTTGTTAAAACATAAACCAAACCACATCAGACAATTAAGAACAGGTTCCAATATCAAGAAGACAGATATTTGGAGTTTTAAACAACCTTCTTCAAAAATTAGAAGAGTTTAAGGAACAGTTTCATTTACCTTGTCCTGTTCTAGCTGCTCAATCAAATTCTTCGCATCACGCAGCTGCGTAATCAGTTTAGTCTTCTCAGCCATGTGAAGGTCCTAAAAAGAAAAAAAGACCCCAAATACAAGTTTAAAGCACTGCCATCTATAAAAAATTACCTTCTTCTGACAAACAGCTTAGGCTCTCACCCTGCACTATGCCTTGGAGGAAGAGCATAGAACAGAATCCAGGGAAATTAAAGTAGGTAGCCTTAAATTACTTTTCCGTTTTCCAGTTCTAGGCTGCCTCATGGCTTCCATAATAATTCAGATACCTCAAGGCTTTGTTACAGCCTCCACAGCTCTCTCATGGATGTAAGAGATGTTACAGTAAAGCAGGCAAGAAACTTGCCTGAGATACCTGCTCTATTACCTGCATTTCTGCTTACAACTCAATCTCAGCAATGCAATGTAATTGCCCACTACTGGCCTTATTCTGGAAAAGGTCCTTAAAATACTTGACTCTTTCAGAGCTCTTTCAAACTGATTTAGCACTCAAAGATCAAGACAGAAGAGAAGAGAATCCGATTTCCAGAACTGAAGCTGAGTACAGCTATACTTACCACATTTTCATGTTTACATTACTATCAGACACTTTTACCCCGTGCTTGGCATTAATGGCCTTAAAAGGAAAATTGAGCAAAATATCCATTTAGCTTTGGGATTGCACTTTCATTATCTTCACTATATTGTGCTCTCCACAGTCCTGCTTCTGTGTTTGCTGTTCATTCACATAACTGATGCCTCTTCCACTATGTCTAAAAAGTTTAGCTCTGCTCCATGTTACCGCTTCACCTCTGTTCTGTGCTACAACAGTCTTTTCCTCATCCAAACTTTCCACACTTCCTACAGCTACTTTATTTCTGATACCATATTGATGGTTATTCATACAGTAAGGTTTCATACCCTCGACAGCTTTCTAAGCAATTGCTGAATGTGTTCATTCCAGTTGGATTTTGTATCTTTAACTCCAGAAAATTACAGGGACAAGATTTTTTTTTTAAATGGTCTGCTCTATTAGTAAATTTTGGAAATGCTGGAGTTCTTCCTGTGTTTTAGTAGCTATCCATCTAGTTAAGAGCATTTTCCATACCTTCATTTTCTCCAGTTCCTGAAGCCTCTCTTCTAACTGTTCTTGAAGTGCCTCTTTCTCATTGGTTAACTGGGCGCAGCGCTCCTTATGTGAGCGGATCATCTCCTTACAGCGTTGCAGCAAGTTCTCTTGGCGCTTCACCCTCTGATTAAGAGTTTCCAGTGTTTTAACAGAATCTTCGTTCCCCTCTACAAGACAACACACCAACATTATCATATGCAGTTTCCAAAATGTAGCTACGTATTCACCATTCACATTGTGAGTGACTCACGGGTGTTTATAGAAGTTGTGCAAAGTCTGCAAAACATCTTAGTGACTACTTTTAACTGCCAGAAGCATGCTACGCATATACAGAATAGTAAATACAATCTTTCAGACCAAATTTATTTACAAAATCCCAGTTACTATACAAGCTTCAAAACTAGCCTATTATTCAAAACAGTTCTCCGTGCAATTAAAAAGTTATGATTTATAAAGCTGCCTGCTGCTACTAACAGAATATTCACAGTCACGAAAAAAATGCAAAGCGAAACAAATCTCTCAAGTGCCAAGCACACAGCTTCCTGCTTTCCCAGGGCTGGGTATGACGTTAATTCTAAAATATCCAGGCTGGCAATGCTACATACAGCAGAAGAAAGGCCACACTTAGTGGTTTTTTGAGCTGTGCTCCTCTCTGTACAACTAACACTTTGGGTAATATTTTACTGTGTGCTCTGCTCTGATGCTCTAGAGGCTGTTAAAAGCACTTGGTTGAAAATAGGATCAGACGCATTCAGAGTTTCTGTTTGTGACTACAGTCTTCTACGGTCCAGAGGCAGACTCCAGCACAAGAAACAGCTTAAATCCTGAGACTGGATACTTATGCTACTTCCTAGGTACTAAAAAAGACATGATGCTGGATAACAAAAATCTCCGAACTAACCCTTCATAACATACAAAATCATGGCAGATGCTGAGCAAGGATCATTTCAAGATGCATGTTCACCGCTCTCTGAACCATACCTTTTATGAAGGATACCAATGAATGACACTTTCATAATATACCAGCATTATAACACCCCTTGATCAGTAATCAAACAGACACAATACTGGAAGTCCCGTAACTCAAATAACCTCCTGATGTAAGAAACACGTAGATTATTCAATAGCATGAATATCAAAATTGATCTTTTACTTTTTATTAAGATAAGGAAAGACTGGCAACCGCTCTCCTCTCAACTCCAGGGACAGGTCCTTCCTTATGGGGGACAGAACATCTTAATCATTTTAAGCGGGGATGGTACAACTCCTACCAGCAAAAGCAATAATTACAATACTGTCATAATTATTGTCAAAGGCAAGACATACTAGATGTGAATTCTTATGAAAATTCAGTCTCTTAGAAGGATTATCCCATCCTCCAGCTGCCACAGTGTTTTCAGAACAATTTGTTTCCATCTAGAAAATATGTCCTTACTATGACATGTTCAGCCCATCATAAATAATAGCAGCTTGATCTCCAAAAATCTCTTGAAAAAGTCACAGTACCTACCATTGCTTCCTGGTTCCACAGTGTTTTCTGTACTGATTGCTTCTGTTGGACTTTGACCTTGTGGTTCAGATTTGATATTTGGATCAGGCAATTCAGTGCCTATCTGACCATTCTGTAATCTCCGTTTCAGCAACGATACCTAAACAAAACACTCTTTTTGTTAAAAAATTCAAGAATTCTAAATAGATCATGTTTTAATCTTCAAAACTAGAGAGTCAAATAAAATTGGTATCTGCAAGTGGAGAACGGAAATATCTGCTTGAATTTTTTTAGCATTTTTAAAAAGGAGAATTATGTTTCCAATTAACAAAAATAGTATCAGTATGAGTGGAGAAACAAAGACCAATTAAGCAAAACACGTACATTTTGCCAAAGCAATTTTAGCTCAAACATCTTCTAATGTTATGTTCTTGATAACAGACATAACAAAGGTAATTAAGTACAGATCAAGTAATCATATTTAAAATGAGTGAGATTTTGCAAAGGAAAATTTTACAAAGATATCCTCTACCAGAAACATGCACTTAATTTCTAGATAATCATAACTTCTCAAGAAGCTTTACAACATCACAGCAATTACAGTAAAAAATTATGCATTATAGGACATGTATTATAGGAAATACATAATTTTTTTTAAAAGTAGGAAAAGCAGTGTTAAAGAACATCTGTTGGGTAAGGCATCTTACCTGAGTTTGCAGGACACTAATAAGTTGATCCTTTTCTTCTAAGGAAGCATCAAATTCCTCTTGGAGATGTTTTTTAGCTTGTTGATCCATCTGGAGCTCCTGAGAATCATAAATAAGCACATCTCAAATGAAAACTGAAGTGTGAATTGAAAAGGCTTATCAAAACATTATGAAATAATATAAAAATATGTCTTTGCAGTTGTAAGCCCAGAATACAACCATAAAGTGGATATTTCTTTTATGATATAACATTCCACACAACATATTAAGAACATCCCATTATAATACCAACATTAAACCAGCAAGAGTCTAGATTTGATACAGGATTATTAAGGATTCTTTCTTCCTAAAAATAAGCTTGTGCAGGGATAATTCAAGAGAAAAATAACTACGCATATGTCCAACGCTTTTTCATAATCAACAGCTTTCACTCTGGTGTATGCCTCCCAAACTTCACCAAGTGCCAATAAGCTGGAAAACTACACCTACTGGAGCATGTGGATATAGACAACACAGAATGAGCTTCTTTCATTTGACCTTGTAGTGAACTGGAAAAAATACAGCAAAACATTGGCAAGCCACTTGTGTCAGCACTGCCGTAGGCTTTCCCCTCCTGTGGGCCGACAGCTTAGCTTGGGACAGGGCAACAGCCCAGGCGCAGGCTCCAGCTCAGACTGGCCCCCTGTTCTCATCTGCTGGGGCTGAAGCAACATGGATCTGAACTAAAATGCTACCCTTGTGTCACACACAATTCTCAGGCTGCTTACCTGGATTCCACACTGCACTGGTGAAGGAGAGTGGCCTGTAATTTGCCAGTGACCATAAGTCTTTTGTGAAATTGAACAATAATTTGTATGTGTTTTGTAACTAAGCCCAATGTGTTTATTATCAATACCAAACACATTAGAGCATGTCCTTTTCATTATAACCTAAGGAGATGATAATTGTAACACGATCTACCTGATCTTATGATTGAAAAAAAACTATACTGCAAATCCATGAAAACAATATAACTATTATAATTGGAATCAAGGTGAGAATTTTTAAAAAATTATCCTTCATTTTTTTAATTGATACTCATTTAAACCCATATTAGAAAGTGCTTATTACTTGTATTTCCTAACATTAGCATTTTTCAATACTAGAAGAGCAATAAATTGAACAAGGACATCTACTGTGGGGCCCAACATTACTGCAAGAACTACACACATTTCTACCTATTTCAGAATAAACAGAAAAACAGTTCTGTTGGTACAATGAACTGCTCTTCCTTAAGAGTATGACAATAAGCTGCTGCATGAGAAACAAGCCAGAAAAATATTCCTATATAAAGACATGAAAACAATCAGCAAAAATCTCTGCTGTGCACTGAAAATATGTTGTAAAGCGAAGAAGAAAATCAAAAGGTAGGCAGAGAAAGAGACTATCTATGCATGGTATGAAGTAAATAATCAATAAAGGAAACTACCTCTCTCAGTTCTGCAATTCTGCGAAGTGCTTTATCCTGACTTTGACTCAGAATGCCCTTAAAAACAAGGAATAATAAACATCAGGTATATTACATGTAACTTTATATAGAGAGTATAAATAAATTCATAGAATGGTATTTCAGCAGAAGACTTAATGCCTTGTATTTCTCTTTCAAGTCAAGCTTGATGTCCAAGCATTATCATAAACTGCCAACTGAGAGTTAGCAATCTGTCACCTGAACTCAGCTGATGCAATAAAAAAAGACTGAAGCACAATAGCTTCACAGTTATTTTGACTAAGCAATATTAGCTTGGCTCCTTAGAAATTCCTGCTAAGAAAGAGTCTTTTGTTAGACGCATGTACACGCAGCGTATTATGTGAACACACAAACAATGCACTGAAAATTAAATCTGTGTTCACATTTATGATTCAGAAAAATGCTCTGGTAGGGAAGGATGAAAAATAATCCTTACCTGTAGTTTCTTCTTCTCCCTCTGAATAACTTGATGAGCAGACACTAACTAAAATACAGAAATCAGGTATAATTATGATAATGCACCCCTTTATAACTATCAAAATAATTTGCTTAGTTGTTTCACTGTCTGCATTTTCAAACTCTTCACCTGAGAAAGCTCTTTTGAGAGGAATGTACTTAGATTTTCTCATGTTTCCTTTTTGTGTTTATAAAAATAGCTCCACTGTGTTAAAAAAATAAAGCCTACAGGACAAAACGATGAGGTTACTCAGCATTCATGCAGTTTTCCCTTCACTGAAAAGACCTCTCAGAACAGTCAGGCTTCAATACAGGTGGTCAAAAACCAGCTGTATCAGAAAGTTACACCCCAAACAGCTGTCCCACAGGGATGTACATCTGTAAAAGTACACGTCCCAGAGAGCTTAAGTAAAATTAATTTTACAGTGATTATGCATTAAAAAATACACTTACAGATCTAGTAAAAAGAAGTCTGTGTAATACTGAATGTTCTCATCCCATGTGCCTTGCATATACCCAGCAAACAAAGACAGACTGGAAGTGGACAATATTTCTCATTGTAAGTTGACAAAAGGACTTCATGAGTAACTGCACAATTTGGTTTAATTAAAAATTTGATCACAATTGCCTAAGCTGTCCAAAGCTGAAGTAGCATAATGGCACTTGGAACTAGAATATTTGGTTTTCAAAATGCTGAAAAATTAATGTAAAAAAATCCAAAACATCAAAAGCAGTAATCTTTAAATCAAAAGATATCTTCCAATTCTTATTGAAAATAAAATAGGATTTTTCAGAATTTGAAATTACTTCTAATTTCAGAGTCATACTTACTCTGCACTTAAAAGAAAAACTAATATTATTATGGATGGTTTCCCATATCATATTTTTGAGATGCTGACTGTCTCTTACTTTAAGTGGAAAAAAAAAATTACATCTTAAATACTCATTATATATTAAAACTACATTCTTCCAAGCTGCAGCAAAACAATTCTTTCCAACTGAACAAAAGAAATTCAGAAAAATAGAAAAAAAGACTTTCTGATAGGGAAAATTAAGACTTGCTGGTCAAACTATGTGAAAACAAAACAAAAAAACAACAACAACAAAACCAAACCACAACACCCCACACCAAAATAAACCTACAAACTGAAGACTTTCATTTTAGCTACACTGTTTACATAAACCTTTTAAAAAAAATGTGTCTTATTATACTAGCTGGAAGGGAATAAGAAATTAATGGGAGACAACAATTACTGAGTCAATGAAAGATAACTGCTTTTTCAGGCATATGCTGAATAATCTAATTGCTATATAAATATTTTAGATTCCAGGGATTTTGACACTAACTGCTAAAAGTCTGCAGAGGAATTTTTGTATTTGAGGGCAGCAAACATTAAAAGAACTGTAAAAAACAGTGTGCATGTCCAGTTTTAAATACAACACACACACACTTAAAATAAAATCCAACACTACCACTTAGAAAGTTTTACTTTGCCCAGCAATTTGGAAAATGAGTAGCAAAACTACATGCATCACTGGTTTTCACTAAAATAGCAAAAAAAAAATAGTCCTTGAATTAATTCCTCCAGGGAATAGCTGGAAATTATGGGGAGTATAACTTCCTTAACGGAAACAAAACGCTTCCCTGTCACACTGCACGGAACATACATTGTGCATTTCAAAACCAAGTTCCATTTGCTGTCACGAGAGTACAAGCCACGCTCACCCCTCTGCTCAACATCACCCCTTGCTACGGGCTTGCGGCAGAAACCATCACAGGCCTACTTTGTGTGAGTAACCACTAATTAATCTCTATTGTTGACAATATGAAATTATTTACATACAAAAGAAGTAAAGGATTTCCACGTTTATTACCAGAGAAGCATCTGACATCTAGGCCCAAAATAACTAGCCTTACAACAATAATTTAACTTCCATGTTAGCTCTGCATTGATCCAGTTGCTCCAGATAAGAAAACAAACAAGAAAAAAATTTACCCACAACTACAGTGTTTGTTAGCCTCATCTTTTTCCCCTCTTCTGCTGGTAAATCAGTCCCAACGTTGCCTACCTCTGAGTATTTTCCCCTGTAGTTGCCCAGGCTGCGCTCCATCCGACGCAGCCGCTGCAGCAGCTGCTCCTTGCTGAGGCTGTTCGTATTTCCCAGCGGCTCTTCCGGTTCACTTTCAGTGTCAGAAGGTGGATCAAAGGTGGGACCGGCTGTATCCAAGTCCAATTGATTCAATACGTCCCTTGAAGAAGTTCGTACCAGGGACTCCTTGGAAAAAGAGCGGAACAGGGTCTCCTTTACCGGGCTTCGAAACAAAGTCTCCATGGAGGGAACTCGGAGCTGAAGCCTCTGGGCAAAAGACTGAGTGTCAGCCTGAAAAAATTCAAAGCAAGCAATCACATCTGCACTGCTTTTAGGCAGCCACACTAAAGCCCAGGAAATGGAGACCTGACCTGGGCAAAGGAATGACTACTGCCTAACACATGCATGGCACCAAATTACCAGCACTCCCTTAGAAGAACCATCTCCCTGTGCAGAAAAATCAAGCATGCAACTACCAGATGTGGGCAATATCAGACAGCAACTAAATCCAATACACTACAGCTCTGATTTAAACTTCTAAAAGAATACATTTTTGTGTAACCCCTTCAAAAAGTGAAAAAAATGTAAGTGAAATAGTTGCATTTACTGTTGTCCAAAATTTAAAAAAACAACAAAAAACATTAAAATATTGTGACTCACTTCTTGATGTAATAACAGAAGACTGTATTTATCTCAAAGACACACAGATATTTTCCTATGATTAAGGGAACAAATTTATTGTAAAAGCCCTTGTAAGATAGTTCCAGCATACTGTTTTAAATAGTCCTTTTCTTATTTTTATTTCATTTGAAATGGCTTTATGATTTTTACATAAAATGCAATTATTGATTTACACAGCTGAAGTACTTGGGCTGTTCTAAAACAAATGGTTCTGTGCCGTGGTACCATATACTGCAGGTGCTACAGAAGTGATTTGAAAACACAACTGCACAATGTTGCTCCCATAATCAAGTGTGGGCCATGTGTGCTAGAAGCTGCTGCTAATCCCACTCCAGCAAGCTAAACTTTTTCTGAGGCATATTAAAGAATGACCTCCACTTTTTTCACTCATGACATTTTTTTAAAATCTATCAGTTCACAGAATCATATAATGCCTTGGGTTAGAAGGGACTCCTAAAGGTCACCTAGCCCAATCCCCCTGCAGGGAGCATGGACATCCTCAACTAGATCAGGTTACTCAGAGTCCCATCAAGGCTGCTGAGATAGAAATTAGCTTTCTAGATGTGCAATGTGCCCTCTGCTCTTGAAAGCAAGGTTAACAGTCTGCATGCCATGCTGGCAATGCCCATGAGAAACACGACCACCTCAACAGCACACTAACAGATACTGCTAAGCTGTCCCTACACAAAAAAGCTCCGTGCACCAGTGACAACCCCTTAACACAAGCTAATGGAACTACACTCAAACAAAACACACTAGCATCCTGACAGGCGAGGACTTGTCATACTTGCCCCAGCATGAAAACATATACTGGGGAATTAAGCCAACCTAAGACAAAGAAGAAACAGTGAAAGAGGAAACGCACCTGAGGGGAGGCTGGGCCACTTCCATTATTTTCTGTGGATCTGGGAGCTTGTGATTTAGTTAAGTTCTACAGGAGGAAAACCGTTAGAAGGAACAGGCTACAAGGACTGTGATTCAATGCTTCCTACAAACAGCATCTGTGCTTTTTCCTTGCCTGTGTTTTTAGTACTTACTTTGGAATGTTTATTATGATGTCTTCATGCAAACAAGCTAGTTTGTTAAATTCAAAACAGATTGCTGCAATATACAGAACTACAAAGCAGCTATGTGTGCGTGGATTAGTACGAGACATCTGCAAATGCTGACATCTCCAATTATTCATAACGATTATTTATGGAACGTTTATGCTCACATCAATGAAACATCAAAAAGACAAAATGATAGCAGGAAAAAAAAAATCTAACCAATGACCAGTGTTTTTTACAGCCAGTATGAGCAACAGTGCAATCAGACTGACCTCCTCTGTTTAAGCACATTTTGGGAAAGGGGGGTTGGAGGGGTGGATACCACCTGGAGAAAAAAGCTCTGGTAACAGGCTTGTTTAAGACTCCAAACAAGCAAAGGAAGAAAATTAGGCTTTCAGGAAAAAAAATCCTGTGCAAAATTTCATGAGTACATTCCTCTGCACTCCTAAAGAAAAACAACACCAAAAAAAACCAACAAACCCCCCCCAAAAAAACCCCAAACAACACAACAGAAAACAATAGTTTTGGGTTTGAGTTGTATGGTTTTGTTGAGGGTTTTTTTGTTTGCTTGTTTGTTTGTTTTCCAGAGTTCAGACACTTCTGTTGCCAGTCTGTCTATCCTGCTTTTCCTGTATCCTGGGTTCAGGTATTTTTCTAGTCTGTACAAAAATCAAACTGTTTTCTGGTGTCAAACTGAAGTAGTAAAATGTGCTAGAAACAATCTTGGATGCGATTTTTTTGTCTCAAAGAAGCAAAGCACTGAAACATATTGAACAAAATATGAAGAATTCAGCTAAAAGCATTGACACTTTGTATTTTTTATTAAGATGTACCCTGATAGCTATATGCAAGCTGTAAAGGTGAATATACAACTGAAATATCCATCATAATCAACCATTACACCCACAGCTTCTACTCGGTGTGGATACACAGACAAGCACACATAAACATACGTGGAGAAGAGGAATTGTTCAGTGTAAAAGGGCTTCAGAAAAGTTTTGACATGGAGCAAACTTAAGGAAGTACAAATATACCACAGAAGACAGAGAAATCCGGTCAATTAAGGAAAGGAGCAGTCACCCAGATTCAGATAAAGTGAAATGAGCAGTAACCAGTCATACAAGAAGTCTGTTCGATTTGGAAATTGTGCTTCACCTGGCTTGAACAAAATCTGCATTCTGCTTCAGAGCACTATCCTGTTCCAGCGGATTCATTCCTAACGGATTAAGAGCTCTTACTAGGTTTTAAACTAAAGCACTCCTCCATTTTATTCTCAGCTCTATTACTTGTTCCTTTCCATTTCCTAACTGGAGATTTAATAATAAGGGTAATCTAAATAAAAAGATACCTTCTTCATAATTTACAAAACATCTACCATGCTATTACTGAACTGACAACGAAGGAAGACAAATACCTTACCAAGATTTACAAACTAACTACAAACACTTCTTTGAAAAACCATATTCTGATACCCATAAAAAGAATTAAAGATGTACAAACCCTCCATAGTTTCATAAGAGTAATTTAATAATATTGAAGAGCTATTTTAAAACGCACTATTAAGTAGATTTATCAGATCTAATAAGGCACTTAAGAATATAAAAAACATGGATGCTATTCTTTCCTGTGAAGATCCTTAACAAGCTGCCATTTAAGGATCTATGAAGATCGTATAAGAGGGATCCACTTAAAAGATCTATGAAGATCCTTAAAAAAAAAAAAAAAGACATTTCAAAACTAAAACTCATGTCACCACTTGAAAGATTAATTGTGCTGACATTTTTGTATTCAATCTGTGTGAACAGAAGTAGAACCTATATTTGAAATTAGACTTTCAATTTGGGATTAGCCTTTCTTTTGGCATAAATCGTAAAAGGGATACACAGGGAATCTTTTAGACAAAAACCCAACCACCACAGGTATCTACCTACCTGATGTTGTTCTAAATCACTGTGCTCTAGGGCAAAGGGCCATACTCTGGTGCCCACACAATGAAAAGCAAGCAAGAATGGAAGCTGCTATATATAAGTATTGACTCAAGAGGCTTTAAAGAGCTTAAAAGCCCCTGTCTTTCCTAAGCCTTAAGAGATGTTTCAGCAAAACTAGAATTACAGAGCACAGGCTGGCACTTTTGAAAGCCTTAAAACCAGCAGAGTTATGTAGAGATTTCTGGAGAGAAACAGAAACCTTTCCTCCATGAACCCACAGAACATACACAGCTGTATCTTTATCCACAGAACTATACTTAAAATCTCTAATACAAAGGTGGCTTTTTGTTATTAAGATGTATAAACCACAAACCAGGATGTTCTAGTGACGCTTGTGCTTCCTTAGGTCATAGAACCACAGAATGGTCCCTATTTCTGAACTGCAAATGAATTAACCTTATTTATTTCTCTAAGGTCTAAAATACATTTGTAAGCCTAAAGATCAAAAGTTTAAAACCATTTTACTGTTCTCCCTCCTTCTCAGGTATTCTAAAATGGAATAAACTATGGAGCAAGGAAGGAGAGATTGGTACACATTTTCTTCCCCCATTTTCCTTTAATTTTTCTTTTAAAAAAAACACTCTGTCCAAGAATATTTGAATTGTTTCTTCATGCAACAAAACTCATGCAGCTTAGTTATTAAAGAGTTTATACTACTTTCATCTAAGTCAAAAAATCCACATTACGGTCTCTTCCCTGATGCTCACTCCCTTGGATCACATACCATTTGCACACACAAAGTTAAAATACTGGTCTATGTTACCAGAATTAGTAAGAACTGGTGTGTGTTGATGAAACTTTTCCTCTCCTGCATCTTTAGTTTACCTAGGTTTCCCAAGCATATAACATGGATTTTTTTTTAATATATATTTGTATATACTCAGCCCCTCTCTTCCCTACAAACTTCTGTATCATTTTTCCCCTGCAATCCTTACTGTGAGAGTACAGTTCTAGAGCCTTCAAAAATCTTGAAAACAAAATCCTTTTCAGGTAATGCATTATTAACACACGTTGGTAACACATTGACAACTCTTACATTATAATTATTTGCTACATATGAAGTCTCGTATATAAATATGCAAGTCAGTGTTTCCTGCTCCTCAAGCGCGCACTAAAAGATAAGACATTTGAGCATTCACAGAAATAAGGTTTCTGGAATGCAGCTGTACTAGGGATATTCTACAGTGTAGTGAAAAGCAGCCCACAACTGTTTTCTGCTGCAGGGTGGAGAAGTTTAATTAAATTTTCAGTGAAACTTTAAGTAGTGACCTGAAGTATGGTCAAAACACCTAGAACTAAAAAAAACCCCAAAAAACAAACCAACCACCACCAAATAAAAATTTAGTGATGATTTCAAAACTAACAATTTCTGCACAGTCTGAATGTCCTCTTTGGTCTCCATTCTAAAGCTGTCTTGAGAGCACTGTGACAGAGCACAGATTCATTACCTGCTCTAAGGGCACACACGCTCTAAACAAGCATAACCCTTTACAACAAAGAAAGATTTTATCCACAGATCACCTTTTTAATCATTGTTTCAACCTTTACAATCTTGCTTAGCTTGAGGAAACAAGTCCAACACAACACGGTGTGTTGTGCTATGTCCACCTGCTTATCAAATTTCTATCTTGTTATAGTTTTAAGTGACTTGTTATTTTCAGCCTCTGCATGACCAGAAAGAAAGCACTTGCTGAACTGGAAAAGCCAAGTAATCATGAAGTATGAGGATGAGCTGGGATTCTCAAAAACACTGTGTTTTGAATCACTATGGACTCTGGAATGTCATGCCTCTGAAGAATGTGAATGATGCCATTCCAGTCCCGTGACAACGCTGAGAACACCAGTGCTTTGGATGTGTGTAGGTTAGAAAGCAGAAGGCTGCTTTCCTCACTATGCCTGCTGCTTTTTGTCCACTCCTTGCTCTCTTCTCACTGAGCTTCTCCACTTGTATACTGTGAAAACAACCTTTCCAGGAAGAGAAATAAATACTTAAAATGAAATCTAGTTATTAAAACAAAGACTATACTCACAATAATAGCTGTCAGGTTACCAACTAGAAGTAGCTGAATTTCAGCATCTCTGTGAGATAATTATTTCCTGCTACCATTAGTAGTAAATGACATTGTGAGGCTTTCACTGTACACAGCAAAAAGCATATAATTTTTAGACAACAAACCAAACCAAACCATTCTGTTTGTCGTATCCATTTATCTTGAAATACATACAACATACATAAACACAAAGACGACTTTCAGTGGTATTAATGAATTCTATGCAACAATGTACAAACTTGTGCAACTATTATTTAAAAGTTGTGTAGAGCGTGGTTACCTGTGTAATGGAAAACATGTTAATTTTGGCATGTTACAGTAAATTCACATCATACAGCACACCAGCCAGGAGCTATCAGGTACTACCCCCGTGAAATTTAGTGCAGGGTTAGCGACAGGGTAGTTAAGATAGATGCCTTTGTGAGAAGAAGCCACAAGCACTGCTAGATTTGCCTTCTAGTACAGGACTCTCCTCCCCCTGCTAAAGGTGTCACTAGGGGGGTGGGAGGACTCACCACACCGTCACTCTGTGGCTTAGGTTGTTTGGTGGGATCCAAAGCAAAGATAGTATACTCAGAGAGAAAAGCAGGTTCTGCTATCATCCCGGCTAGCAGCTGTCATTCAATGCAAAAAGTAGGAAAATGAAAATAAATCAAGTAATACAGTAAAGAATGTTGAACAATTTTACTCAATTTTCCCACACTATTAAAAACATCATTAAACAATACAGCTGTTTGAGAAAACAGATACTGATAAAGGCAGGACGAAACCAGAATATATGCAGTAGGTCATTACAGAACAATCAAAATACAGTTTTGATCACTTGGAAGAAATACACAATTAAAAAAATAAAATAAATATCCTAGCTTAGCCAACCATAAGGAAAATGTTTCAGTTGCTGTTACTGTAATTATTTTTTTTTTAAGATTCTGTGGTTGACTTATCTTCAGACACCACTGGGCCTTCTTTGTTCTCAGTTATGCATTAAAAACTCGTTATCCTAAAAACTCTTATCAGTATTTCAGTTAAGAACAACATAAATAGCATGCTTTTGACTATGTATCTTCTAGTGCTCTTATACCATAGAATTCTAAATATATTTTTTTAAAAATCCTTACAAAATTTTAAAACTACTAGCAGACTATGTATTAAAAACACCACAAGTCGAATTAACCATTTTATCAAGTCAATATCAAGGAGAAGATTTGCATTCCTAGAGACAAAAAGCATGAAGAGACTGGAATCAACTCAAACTGGATATGCACATGTAATGTAATGCAATTTAAAGCTGGTAGGATGCTGCAACAGGTTTGTAAAAATATTCCTCTCATGTTTTTCTCACACACAAAAGTTTAAGGTTCAAATTGAACTAGTCTGAGATTTCAGAACTGTGCTGTCTGTTGAATGAAAAAAACCAAACATTGTGCTTTGATTTCTCACTATTTCGGAACAATTTTGACTAAATAGCATTTTTCAGAATAAAATCTATTACAATGTTAGGCTTTTATTTCCTTTTGTGACTGTTACATTGACTCCAGTACTCCAGTAGATTAATTACATAAATTTAAATTGAGAGAGGAAAAATACTTTTATGTGTAAGATCTGGAATGCTACATGACTTGCAATTTGTTTCCACAATAGCCTTTTGGAAGATGTAGTAAGCACTCAATGTTCAGTGACAGCCATACACAGTGGCCTCTGAATGTCAGTACTGACTCCCTATGTCTTTTCTCCAATAAATTTCTATGCTGAAAAAACCCAAATAATTACTGAAAAAGCTGTGTAACTGAGATTCAATTTACCAATCCTGCAGAAATAAGGCAAAATAAAACTGTAAATAATCTGCTTAAAACAAATAAAAACAACAATGAAAAGAAAGAAACGAAACCCACTACAAAATCATGAACAGACAAGTGTATCTGCAGACCACTAACTCTACATTCTATGCCAAACTTTTACTTCTCAAACTGGTAAGTACTGTGACAATTAATTCCAACTTCTACTACCCCACTGCCATTGGCATGGCATTCCCAAACCTGGCATGGGAAAAATGCTCCAATAGTATACTGTATTTGCCAAGAACTATCTAGGTCTGAGAAACTGTGATGAAACTTCTCACTTTTATGCTACTACAAACACAAACTTGTGAAGTGCATCCACTGTGGTTGCAATCACATGCTGAGTCTGGCCAGACTGGTCACCAGTCTGTCTCTCTCAGCCTGTTAGAAGTATTATTCCTAAGAGTAAGCTGTGTTAAAGCTCCCGATACATATTTATTCAATTGTGTAAAACCCACATAAGTTTCTTTCCTCATCTGAGCTTTTAGGCAAAACAAAAATAAGGAAGCTAATAAGTGTTAATGATTCCAGAAAATTTCATTAAGTGGGGAAGGTTGTAGAATATAGCCTTAGCTGTGCTATGCATTTTGTACAGCTGCCTCTTGAAAGGGTATAAGACAGAAAAAACAATGTCAAATACTATGTATGCACAAGTGTACAAACATACAGCAGCGGCACTACAAGCAAGCCTTATCAATTAGAAACATGCAAATTCTCAATCACAAAGTAAGTTACTTAAGTTACATTGTATGTTTAGAGAAGACCAGATGATGGAACACATTTTGCAAAGCACTCATAAATGGCAAAAATTATTAACCAAAAGATTATGAAGACAATGTTGCGTGTTGAAAGCGTTCAGCTTAGTGAAGTTATTTCTAAAAACATGACCATCAAGAACTTCAGGAATCACAGACGGTTCAAATTATCATACTAACAGTACACTGATGTTTGCTTCTCAAAATACTAAATTGTGACATTTCACCACAGCATTATTTTGCTTAATCCTAATTCCATTAAACAGTACATCAAGCAAATTGCATTAAAAAGAATTTCTATTTAATCTCCAACAAGTTGTTATTCTTCATCCAATGAAAATAAAAATGGGACTGTCATTGTTCAACATCCCTGAACTGACTTTCTATCATCCCCTGAAGTCCATAACCATGTCTGTGCAGCCAAGTTCTAACAGCAGGCTTCAACAGCAAGTCTTTCACAAAACATTCATTACAAAACCCAAAACATATTGTTAAGATGACAAAGAGCTTTAAAGAACGGAAAGAATTTATTATAAAAATTCACCTGACAGGCAAGGCATAGCGAGTATATGTAACTCATTTTAAGCAAGATCAGAAGAGCGAAGCTAAACACAGCCTAAAATATGCCAATCCGTAACACTAACTGTTATGGTTTTGAAAAAAAGAAATAAAAAAAACTTATTAACATAAATTGATGGAATATTGCTTGAATTTGAAGACGTACAATGCCAGGGTCTCCATCATAACTAACAGTTTACACAAACAGTAGAATGTAATTAACAATACTGCTGAGTTTCACAAATGTTAGTCAGAACCCTGACGCAAGAACTAAATCATCTCAGCTTCACCCTGCTGTTGCTCGAGCAAACCCTACAAATAAAGAAGGACAGAAGACGACAACATTGAGGCAAAACAGTAATCACTGTATCAACATGAAACTGTAAAATATTTCCTCCCCAGCAGCCAAGACAGGAGTTTCACACTTCAGATAGCTCCTGAATACCGAATTGGTGGGGTGCCCAAAGATGAAAATATTTATGTACTTGTTCACAGTATTTCTGTTACTCCAGCAGCTCATTACCTGCTACATTTTTAACAGCTATATTACAGGCAGAGCTCTCTAATGAGTCCTATAATTATACTTCCTAGTGCTATTCAATACATACATGTGTTTTTATCTGCAATTTTGTTTTTAATCAACTATTCAGACCCACAGCAAGACAGCGGCACCGGCAACACACACACACACAAAAAAACCAAACAATAAAAAAAACCCCAAACAACAACAACAAAAAACCCCACATAGAAACCCAAAAAACAAACAGCAATGGCTGTGACTAGGGCTAAAGCTCCTGCAAAGAACATGGCAACGCAGACAGAGGTCCTTCAGGAGCATGTTGGTGTCCAGGTCTCCGGCTGCAGTGAGTGCTGGAGTCTGGCACTGCTGGTGGAGGCTGATGGGGGTCAATCCTGTGCCTGGTGTGACCAGGTGGATAATCTGCTCAGCCTGAGCTAAAGGAGGACACCACAAGGCTGAGAAGAATAAGGGGGTCTGAGAGGGAAATAGACTGGTGGAGTCAGGCCCTGCCATCCTTGAGGACAGAGCAGGTGGAGGCTCCCTTAGGAGAGGAACCTCTAGTCTCTTGCCGCCAGGTAAATGAAGAAAACCCAAGAAACAAGGGGGATGGAAACAGGTCCCTGCTCGGCGACGCAGGCAAACCCCATCCCAGACTCCCTCCCCTTCCCCTTCTTGGTTGTCCATGCAAAACCGATATGGGGCTCTGGAACTGGAGGGACAAACAAATGACGATGGGGACGACAGTCCATCAGAGGAGTCACCCAGGGCTAATCAGTCTCCCCCATGCATTGTGACTAGTTCTAAAAAGAAAAAAAATGAGGGTAACTGTAATCGGTGACTCCCTTCTCAGAGGAACTGAGGGCCCCATATGCCAGCCAGACCCACACCACAGGGAGGTCTGCTGCCTCCCTGGGGCCGGAGTTGGAGATATTACAAGGAAACTTCCTAGTCTGGTACGGCCATGAGATTACTATGCCTTGTTGGTTATTCAGCTTGGTAATGATGCCACAGTGGGAAGCCTCAAAACAATTTAAAAAGACTTCAGGGCCCTGGGGAGATGGCTTGAGGGCTCAGGAGCCCAAGTGGTGTTCTCCAACATTCCTTCAGTGGCAGGGAGGAATACTGAAAGAGGCAGGAAGACCCACCTGGTTAATATGTGACTGAGAGGCTGGTGCCACCAACAGCATTTTGGGTTTTTTGAACATGGGGAGCTTTATGCTGCACGGGGTCTGCAGGGAACAAAGGGAGTTCATCTGTCTCCACGGGGGAAAAGAATCCTTGCATATGAGCTGGATGGGCTCATTGAGAGGGCTTTAAACTAGGTCCAAAGGGGGAAGGGGATAAAAATGGACCTGCCAAAGTTGAGCAGATGTTTTATAGAACAGCAAGAAAATTTTGAACTTCCAGCCACTATACTGAATATTTCATTGTATACTTATGTATTTCATCTCAATTTCTGTTCAAGTGTCAGTGAAGTAACAGTTTGAAAACTTTTTCCTAGAAAAGACTGGAAGCACAAAACAAACATCTTTTAATCCTCCAGGACTGCTTCATAGAGCACCAAGAAAGCACTGGATATGCACACTCTCTGGAGAAGTTCTATGGACATCCCAACATATGCTTTTACCTCACACTGTAGTCATGTTTTATGGGCTACTTGCAAGAACAGAATACAGAACTAGACAGACTCCTGCTTTTGCCTTATACATGAAAAAGTTATGAGTTTCTCTGTAACACTGCCTCTGGAGATCCACAGCTCCACTAAAACAGAAGTTGAAGAAAATGTGCAAGAAGCAGAAACCCATATTCTATGAATGGAGCATACAAGTTGGGATTTTATATGTATGTTTTAGAATTTTGAAAAATACAAAAAAAAAGTAATTGCAAAATATAAAGCAGAAGTGTTTGCATGTATATTATTATAATTCTTTGATCAGACTAATGCTGTCAATTATAACCATAAATCACTCTGAAATTGTTTTTATTCTAAAAGTATTCCGAGTTTAAATCAAAGCTTTCACATGCAATACTTGAAACTTTGACATTACAGCACTAAAAACATAAAAACATGATCTATCAAAGACATTAAAAGACAACAGGCACAAGAGAGAACAGAGGATGTACAAGTGAACTATGAAAGACCATAATTTTGCTTAGCTTTCAGTACCAAAAGGATTAACAATCATTCATGTGCTGCAAGAACATTTTTGCACATGACACTCTTCAAAAACCAAACATTTTCAGTGTAGTGAACGTTGTCCAATTTTACTTCATTGTACTGCCATTGGTACCAGCCTGATCAAATGAGAACACGGCAAAAAATACCGCCTAAAAGACATAACACACCTATATAATCAGGGCACGTGTTTTCAGAGATAGTACATAATGTCTGCATCTTTAAGTTTAATAACTGCTGCTGAACTATTTGAAAATCTAATCCAACAGACAAACTTCAAAGGATATTCGCTTTTAATCATTCTGTTAACATTTATGAGAAGTATTTGGAGAAAGGAGATTTCATGTCTTGATAATTTAAATTTATTTTTAAAAAATTTCCATCTGACATAAAAACAGTCCTTATAAGGGGAAAAAGAAAAAAACAAAGGAGATTTTCATTCCCTTAGCAGATTCACTGTTTTATGAATATCTAATGACAGAATATGTTTCACAAGTAAAATTCTCACAGCAGCTCCCTAAGTCCAAGGATAGCTGTAAATCTGAGATCACTGAAGTACTCTTTCCATTCTTAATCTTATTTTCCGTTTTGTCTCTCTGATCATTCTAGTGCAGCCACTGTATTTAGAACACGACGTTGTTCCAACACAACTTGGCATATCCTGTGGGGAATTCTTTGCTTCTCCTGTTCATCTGGAAAAGCAGCCTGAAAAACCATTCTGCTGGGGGGAGAGAGATAACTAATGCAGCACTACATGACAAGATGCAGCTCTCCATAGAAACAATGAACACTAGAGAAAGCATTGGTGCAAACAGGTAGCACCCAACAATCTTTGGAAAAGTGTTTATTTTTTAAATATGCTATCTGAATTGTGAAGAGATAGTATTTTTTACTAAATCAATTAATAAAACTGAAAAAGAAGATAAACCTTCAGGCTCACAAACCTTTTTCACATCTGCAATAAAAGCAGACATCCTCAAGAATAAATACAAATTAAGGGAAAGTATTCTGCCTTTCATTCAATCTGTGAGTTACACTATTTGAGCAGAAAAGCAGTTGGTACTTATACAAAAAAAGGATGAGAAGTGTTACCACTTAATCGTTCCCTTTATTCTCTCCCCCTGAAAAGAGACAGGAAAATGTCTTCATCTTCTGTAGGCAGGGACAAGTTAAAGACAGACAGAAGCACTGAATCAGTTGCACAGAGGAATATCACTCTGTCACAGGGCTTCAATGTTTCATATTCCACTAAGCTTTTGCTACTTAACAAGTCTGAAAATCTCAGTCAAATCAGTCCTTTAGCTTCTGGTACATTCTACAATGGATACACATAGTAAAATAAAAAAAAA
>JANVCC010000019.1:14684502-14732181 GCA_025345505.1 Todiramphus chloris collaris
TTCTTGGGCTCCTCGGGAGGTGCTTCTTTTCCCCTGGAGCATTGAGCACACCTCTTGTCAGGCCTTCTCTGGGCATTTTCAGCTCAGTTCCTGCCCGTGGCTCTTGCACCTCCAGGGACCCCTAGTGCCCTGGCTCTCTCAGGCTCTCTTGCCCAGTGCAAGCTCATAGTGGGAGTGAGCTCTGCTCTTCCCTGGGCTCCATTTCCCCAGGAGGTTCTTGCTTGTGCACAGCAGCCTCTGCTTGGAAGGGCACCAGCCTGGCTGCCCCATCTGCAGATGCCACTTTCCAGCTCTCCCTGCGATTGCAAGACAAGCGCTGGGCACCATGAGAGGCTTTTCAAGTGTTACTGGCCAAGGAGCACAGTGGTGGAGCAAGTTTTGGAAGGTAAGAAGGATGCTTTTCATCAAGAATATGCCTGGCATCGGAAAACAGTCTACAGTACCACACATCTGCTTTTATTCTCCTTGCATGTGGTCAGTCCTGACCCTCATTCCTCACCTTCTCACTCTTCAGGCAACAGGCCCTGCTGGGCCTCTCTTCCTGCTGCTGCTTTCTGCAGCTCTGTTCCATCAAGCTAAACTGCAGAAGGCATCAGCCTGCTCCTGGCTGCACGTGCGCTTGTGAGCATGGGCTTGGAAACAGGTTCAGAAAAACAACATAAAATAGCATAAAATAAAATCCTGTTTCCACTGGTAACCTTTGTGTCCTGTGTCCTTGAAAGTGTGTTTGGAGCTGGAACCCCCCTGACCTCTCAGGCCAGTCACAGCCTCGTCATTCCTCGACTCCTGGGCAGCGCAGGGACCAGAGCAGACCAGCGCAGTTCTGCTGCCCTGTGCCTGGAGCTCTGTGTGACAAGCTCTGACCTGGGGCTGAGGGCTCCATCCAGAAGAGCAGCTCTCTGTAGGGCAGCTCCCAGGGTCATCTAGGAATCAGAGTAGGGACTGAAGGCACAATTGGAGACACATCACCTGGGACCCTGGCTGGAGATGATGGGGGAAAGGCATCTTTTCACAGGAAGCCAGTCCCATCCCTTGAGGTCTTTGAACACCCCCAGGACCCTGACAGAAGGAAACTTGCACTGCTCAGATGCTCTCCTTGAGATATTTACGGTTGGCCACTTTGGAAACATAGTACTGGGCCAGATGGACCTTCTCTCTGAGTACTGTTGATCCCGTGCTCTTGTGTTGTAGCATTCAACATATAGTTCCCCAGGTAAACATCAGACATTTCTGACAATGAGTACAAGGAGACAAGTAAAATCCACAGGGAACTGAGCAGGTATTGCTCACCTCCAAAAGATCTGCAGCCATTCAACTGAGCAGAACATCCTGCTTCACGGTGAGGGCTTGATCTTTGAGCCTTGCTAATATCAGAGATGTGGGGTTTTGCTGTCCTAGGGAGTCTCAACTCAACTGGGTGAACACAGAAGACTTCAAAAAAACTGCACTTCCCAGTTGGCATTGTCCAAAAGCTTTTTAAACACTGACAGACCTGGGGCTTTAACAGCCTCTCCAGGGAGTCTGTTCCAGGGTTTGACCACACTCTCTGTAAAGAAATGTTTTCTCAAGTCCAAACCTTCCCCGACAAACAAGCTTAGAGCCATTCCCACACGGCCTGGCACTGGGTACCAGGAAGAAGAGCTCAGCACCTCCCTCACCCCTCCCCAGGAAGCTGTCATGAACGGGGAGGTTGCCCCTCAGCCCACTCCTCTGCAAACTAGACAAACCCAGAGTCCTCAGCTGCCCCTCAGAGCACATGCCTGCCAGCCCCTTCACCAGCTTTGGTGGCCTCCTCAGGACACATTCAAGGACCTTCACGGCCTTTGTGAATGGTGGGGCCCAGAACCACGCACACTGCTCAAGGTGAGGCTGCATCAGCACTACGCACAGCAGGATAATCAGCTCTTTGGCTGGTTGTGCTGGTTTTGATGAACCCCAGGATGGGGTTTGCCTCCTTGGCTGCCAGGACACACGCTGCTGACTCCTGTTGAGCGTGCTGTCAACCAGCACGCCCAGACCCCTTTCTGCAGGGCTGCTCTCCAGCCACTCCCACTTTAGACTGGTGTTCAGCATTACTTCATCCCAGGTGCAGAATCCAGCATCTGTTCTTCTTCAATTTCATGCCATTGGTGACTGCTTAGTGCTCCAACCTACCCAGATCCCTGTGCAAGGCCTCTTTTCCCTTTCGAGTGTGAATGGCAGCTCTCAGTTCAGTATCATTGGCAAACTTACTAACTGTGCATTCAATTCCTGCCTCCACATCATTGATAAAATAATTGATCAGAGCTGGCCCTAGACTTGAGCCCTGAGAAACACCCCTGGTGACTGGTCATCAGCTGAATGTAACCCCATTCACTGCAACCTTTTGAGCCCTCATGTTCAGACAATTTTACACTGTGTACCTACTCATCTCACGATTGGACAATTTGTCCAGAACAATGCTGGAAGGAACAAGTATCAAAAACCTTATGAAAACACAGAAAAGCTACATC
Source organism: Todiramphus chloris collaris (assembly GCA_025345505.1). Taxonomy (NCBI): domain Eukaryota; kingdom Metazoa; phylum Chordata; class Aves; order Coraciiformes; family Alcedinidae; genus Todiramphus; species Todiramphus chloris. Next base: position 14,686,995 of record JANVCC010000019.1, read on the forward strand.
CATCACCTTCCCTTCTCCTACCAGGCAGGTGACCTTATTGTAGAAGGATATCAAATTAAGCAGGACTTTCCCTTTGTGAAACCATGTTGACTATACCTGATGCCTGAATTGTTCTTCAAATACCTCTCAATAGAACCCACTATGATCTTCTCCATATTTTTTCAGGTCCTGAGGTTACACTCACAACAGGTCTGTAGTTCCCTGGATCTTCCCTCCCACCCTTCTTGTTAAACTGGAATAATGCTGGCTAGCTTCCAGTCAGCAGTGACCAACCCAGACTCCCGAGACCTTTTGTAGATGACTGAGAATGGTCCTGCTGTAACATCCGCTAGCTCCTTCAGTACTCTGGGATGATTCCCATCAGGTCCCATAGAGTTACAAACATTCAGCTGATACAACTGGTCCCTTACAATTTCAATGTCCACAAATCTAAAGTCACTGTTCCCACACTCACAGTCCTCTGACTCAGGGGACCAGGCTGCCCAAGGTCTATCAGCATTATTGAAGACTGAGGCAAAAAGCACATGACTGTGTCTGCTTTTTCATCACCCCTACTCGTCAGGTGACCAACAAGTATCAGTCCAAGAGACACCTAGAACTGCGACAGCATTTTTTTTTCTCCCTATCAGCACCTGGAAACTGATGTGTTCTTCAGCTTGTGAGTGGCAGAGCACAGGTATTCTCAAACTGAGAGATGATGTAACTTAAAGCATATGAAAGAGGGAGGCTTACAAAGACCTCCTCAGAAAACTCACAAAATTTTACCTCCAGATTCTTAAGTCAGTAAATTTAGTCTACAAAACAGAGTACAAATGAGAAGTTCAAGGTCTCAAAGCAGAAGGCATGAACACAGCAGAGAGAGTACAGTGAGTGAAGCCTCCCTACAACAGGGTATAGGCAAGAAATGAGCAGAAATGAATGCAAACAAAAGTCTCAAAGCTAAGAAATGTTAAGTGTTTGGGAAAGTTGCTTTGAAAATGTCTTGAGAGAAAGTAGACAATAACCTATAGAACGACAGAGCACCCAATAAGTGGAATGCATTTTAAGGATCTGAATTACTAAAAGCGAGATAATAAAAGTATATTCCACACTCTCTGCAAGACTCCAGTACATTTTACAGGTCTCAAAACCTTCTCACTCATCTCATTTACAGATTTGTTTTTAAATGAGATATGCATGAGCAGACTAGCCTATTTTACTTCAAAGATCAAATTTAACTCCAACTTCCTTCTAGTGTTACTTGAGGGAGAAGAGAATACGCAATCCTGCAAGACAACTATTTTACACAAAAATAAAAGTATGTTCTCATTTTCTGCTTCTGCTTTGCCATTTATGTCAACCCTCGAGTTACATAATCCACTCTGTCCATAGTAGAGCAGACTAGGTGAAAATACCATTCATCACAAGCTCTTGTATCAGGTTTCATGAAATTGTCAATTTTAACAGCCAAATAAAGACCATATTATGCTGCTGGGTGCACATGTGCACTTAGGCCTAAATATGTTCACAAGGCTGATTTTCAGCAAGTACCGACCCTTTAACACACGCACTGAGTATCCTGAACTACGTGGGTTACAGTATTTTGTGCAAGGTATCATAACAAAGCTGCAGCTTATTGAAAATAGGGAGCTTTGCAGCTCAGTCTCTACACCGCACTGAAAGTTCACCACATATGCCAATGCACGACAGCGCTGTGGCCAGCCACTAGCAAAAATGTATTTCACTGACTAGAGAAGACCCAGAGATAAGGACTATGAAAGGGCTTAAAATAAAACGCAACGGGCTACATAAGGCTTTACAGTAGATCCATTTCTAAAAATACCGCCCCTATTTGACAAATGAGTGATTTAAAAAATACTACATAGCTGAACATCAGCAGTTTTAAAGCCATGGTCTAATACTGAGACTATGCAGTGTCAGATCTCTCAGTGGTTCAAATTACATTCATGCTCAAGCAACTGATCGCCTGTTTGTAAAATTAACCCAATTATCTGCCTATAGCTTAGCATTCACATGATATAGCATTTATACCAGTTTTATTATTCTAGATTCCAAGATGCAAAGAACACTTAACCCAGAGACATAGGCAGACAACATCTTTTTGAGCACTTCTGCTTCAACACCAGCATAAAATCATCACAACATTTTTTTGGCCACTGACACTTTTGGAGATACTCTGTACCCATGTCATAACTAATGTGTATTTTTACCATGTCAAACCAGCAGTTTCTAGAATCCAACACCAATCATAATTTTGTGAAAGTGCACATAAACCGGACAATTAAATTATGGCTAAAAAAAAAACAAACCTGCCTTGCTCTCATCTTTATACTGTATTCTCAGTTTTTCCACAGTTAAAAAAGTCAAGAACAAGGTAACCAAACCGGCCCTATAAGTGATGGAAACAGAAGGGACTCACAGGAACTGAAAGAGTATATATTAAGATGAGAGAAACAGATAATTAGCCATCTCAGTGTTGGATTGATATCCAGTACACACGAAATCGTCACTCCTTTAAAAGCTGAAAAAGAAACCCACTTCTGTTTCACTAGGTTTGGTGTTGAAGCAAGAGATGGCTTTTACATTCCTCCCAAAGAGCCCCTGTAGAGTGATTAAAGAGAACAGTGTCAGGAGCCTCTGCAGAGGCTTCCAGGAGAGGAGCCGGCTCGGCAACAAAGTGGCCTTTCCAAGTTACAGCGAAGCCGCCCCACGCTGAGCTGACCGGCGCTTGCCGCCCGGCCCGGCCCGCAGCCCCCGGCCGGCCACCGAAGACAGGACGCCGAGGGCGGCTCTGCGCGACCCTCCCCGCGGCCAGGGGGGCGGGACCGGGCCGACCCGCCGCCAACAGCACGCCGAGGCCTCTCCGGGCGCAGCGCGGCCCTGCCCCTCCGGGCACACCGCCCCGCTCCGGGGGAAAAACCACCGGCGCCCGGCCGGGCGCTACGAGCCGCCCAGAGCCCCGTCCCGGCTCCTCACGACGACCCGACGGACCCTCCTCCTCCTCCCCCGTGCCGCGGTACCTGCGGCGGGAGGGGGGTGCCGCGTCCCCCCGCCCCGCGCGGCGGCGCCTGCTCCTCGCTGATCTTCTGCTTCAGCTTCTTGAACATGGTGGCGGGAGGGAGGAGCGGGCCGGCGGCCAGGGGAGTCGGGTACCACTCCTCAGCTGGCTAGGCAGCGCCTCCCGCGGGGCGGGCAAGAGGGGCGAGGGTGGTGGAACCGATCACCACTCGCCCTGGCCCCGCGGAGCCGCCGCCGTCTCCTCTTCTTCCTGGGTCCCCCCCCCCACCGCCCCGCAGGTGAACGCCGCGGTTACTGCGCACGCGCAGCCAACGTGGACCGGAGGCTCTGGGCGGTACGGGGCGCGGCGAGGCACAAGCTTCGCGGCGTAACGCCGGGCGCTATTCTTTCCCCGCCCCGGGGGCGGGTGCCCGTGTGCGGCACGCCCGGGAACGGGGCCCGGGCCTCGCCTCGCGTTCGCCCGTCGTAGGGACGGAGGGCATTTTCAAGGGGGCGACGGCGAATGACAGCAAAGAACTGCCAGGGTGGTACCAGCAGGCGTTTGTGAGCCCTGGCGGGATGCAGTCACTGACTCTCAGCGACAGTCTCCTGCACGAGCCTGCACAAGCCGCAAAACTGGGCATCTCATCACCAGGTGCTCGATTCAGCCAGGCCAAGCGCAAGCCCCTGCACCTGGCTGGGGCAGCGCCCGCTACCAACACAGGTGAAGGGGTGGAGAGCAGCCCTGCGGAGAAGGACTTGGCTGTGCTGGGGCGTGTAAAGCTGGACACAGATGGCAATGTGCTCTGGCAGCCCAGAAGCCGATCGATCGCATCCTGGGCTGCGTCCCCAGCACCGTGGGCAGCAGGTCGATGGAGGGGGTCCTGTCCCTCTGCTCCTCTCTGATGAGCCCCCTCCCCCCCCCCCCCCCCCCGCCGGGTCCAGCTCTGGAGTCCTCAGCATAGGAGAGACAGGGACCTGTTGGAGCAGGGCCAGAGCAGGCCAAAGAAATGATGCGAGGGCTGGAGCCGCTCTGCTTGGGAGGAAAGGCTGAGAGCATTGGGGTTGTTCAGCCTGGAGAAGAGAAGGCTCTGGGGAGACCTTATTGCAGCCTTTCAGAACTTAATGGGGCCTGTCAGAAAGATGGGGATGGACTATTTTGCAGGGCCTGTTCAATAGGACAAGGGGTGATGGGTTTAAACTAAAAGAAGGGAGATTCAAATGAGATAGAAGGAAGAAATATTTTACTGTGCAGGTTGGGAAACCCTGGCCCAGGTTTCCCAGAGAGGTGGTCAATGCCCCATCCCTGGAAACATTCCAGGTCAGGTTGGACAGGGGTCTAAGCAACCTGCTCTAGTTGCAGATGTCCCTGCTCCCTGCAGGGGATTGGACTAGTTGGCCTTTAAAGGTCCCTTCCAACCCAAACCATTCATGATACTATGAGTCTTGGGCTTGTGAAAGCTTCTGGCTAAAAAACTGTTTTTAGAAGCTGTTTGAAAACCTATCTGTGAATAAGGAAGTCACATTGTTTTAATTTAGTCCACCCTTCAGGCCTTTTGGATACTGTTTTATTTGTAAACCTGAGTTATACTGTTTACAGAGTACCATTAAAGGTGGAAAGGCACTCTTTGCAACTGCTGTTATTATCATCTCTTTGAAACTAGCTGGGAGGAACATTCTTGGACACTTTAGGTTAAAACCTATGGCTTTAGAGCGCTTGTTGAATGACACTTGTATGCATGTGTCCAGTCCTGTCAGTGTAGACAGTGCTATCAGCAGTAGCTGGCATTCATTCTCCAACGATGGGACTATTTTGACACTTGCTGTGTTGACAGTGACATGGTATGAAGGTTAGAAATGGTTAAAATTCTATTTGCAAGAAATGCCAAACCAAGTGGTCTTCTGTACAGCATCATACTAAGGAGGCTGTGCGTGATCATCACACACATCCAGAAATGTTTTCACAGAAATATACTCCTGTCCTCTTTATGTAACTTGAGGGAAAAAGAATGCATAGGAAATGCATTGGATGCATCATAAATGGATCATAAACAGCTGGTTTTCTTAATTTTTTGCTGTGTGTTAAAAAAAAAAGTTATTTTCAGCAGTCTGTTTAGCTGTAGATAAGCTGAGATCGCTAGTGATCCTTTTTTCGTACGTTCCTGTTAAAACTACTATGCATACATCAGATGGTAGCAGTGACTTGTATACTTCACTGATTTCTAGTAAGAATAACTGTTGATTTGGAACACCTTCAAAAAAGCTAATCGGAACCTACAGGACATAATAGTCAGATGAGTATTTTGAAGCTTTTTGTCTTCTTTTTTTTCTATAGTGGGCTTGAAAAATAGGTATAGGAAAATGTCCCCAGGACTAATGGGACAAACCCACCTGAATAGTAAGCAGTACATAAGGAAATGAGATCAAATGGGCAGTTCACTGCAGCCATAAAAAACAAAAATTCTCTACTTGAGTCAGGTAGCTTCTTTTCCCTCCGCACAGGACATGCAGCAGCACAGCTGTACAATTCAGAGGTTACCAAACAAGAAGGGCATTGCCTGATGAATGCTTTGGGAAACCCTCTGATGACCTTCAGAAACCATGATAAAAGTTACTTTTTTCTTACGCTAAAGTCATAGTTGCTACAGAAATAGTAAGGTGATTAATTAATTGGAACTCTGTTAGTGGCTTGTAATAATACTAACCCAACATGGTAATCATACAGCACTTAGATAATTTCCAGGGGATATTTTTTTACTACAGCAAGGTCTGTCATATAAATTCCAATGTATGTAATCACCTCCTGTACTCCAAGGGAGGTGCCTAACCTGGGTTTTACAAGAAGGTCACGCAACATGTGTATGTATCATTTAATCATACAGATCGGTGGCACTTAAAAAAAAAAAAAAATCAAGGACAATATGAATTTCTGTGCTTTTGAGATGGGACAAAACAGTGAAGGTATATATGGTAACTCTGTAAAATACTATCATAAGCCTTCTAAAAGGGCTTTAAATGTTTTAGTGCCTGGGCATGTTTGATTAAAGTACATCACAATATACAAAGCATTTACTCAAAAAAGTCCTGGGAGAAATGGCTGGGACCACACACACACAGAGAAACACACACGGTGTCAAAATCTTTTACTTAACTGAAGAGTACCTTCTTTCTAGAGAGTTGATCTGATCTTCGTGGATTTCTTTGGGAAGTTAAAAGTAGTAGTTGAAAGTGAAGATTTGCCCCTCCTTTTTTATCTTCCTCAAGTAGACCAGCTAACATAAAGACCATAAATATGACATTCTTGTACTGTCTGTGAAATAAAAAATGCGTATCTACAAACAGTACCAATTATGGTAGATAATGAAGAATAAAAGGTCTTTTCCAAATTAAATCCATGGAGTTGTTAATGTGTGTCTATGGGAAAGGGAATAAATGTCAAAGACTGTATCTTCCTAGCAGTCTAGAGTTCTCCAATTATCAGCGACAGTGGCCCACACATCCCTGCAGTCACATTCCTTGCCCTGTGCTACCTCTGGCATCTGTCAGACCTTTCCCTTAGTCACTTCTGCGTGTTGAGTCTGAAGACAACAAACCTGACAAAAGAACAAATAATTTTCTGCTGACTTACTGTGCTGAGTCCCGTGAGTACAGGAGCTGCTGCAGGAGAGACAGAGGCAAGCAGGAGCTGGACAGAGTGATGCTGCCAGTTATTTCAGTTTGCTCAGGAACATACAGCCTTTGCTGAGCACTTGGCTTATCTTTAAACTGAAGTCATCCCTGTAAGTGCTACTTCAAGTTCAGCTAGCAAGCAACTCTTTTACTGAAATAATGGATGCTATCTCAATGAGTAACTATCTTAGTTGCTACTGATGGTTGAAGTATTCACGTGTATGACCTCCAGCCAGTCTAATTTGGTTTTTAAACTGCTGTCTAAGTTATTGCAGCTTTCTGGTAGTGTCAAAAAAGCCATGGGCATAAATGATGAATATAGCTTTCAATACACTTTTCCACACCTACTACACCAATTACTTTGTGAAAAATGTATGAATTTGCTAGCAGCGAGTTCCTTCAATCCAGTCACCCATCACAAATATGAAAAGAGATAAAAGAAAGCAAGATAACATATGTGGCATTTCTGGTAACTTTGTAATGATGGTTCATATTTTGTTTGGAAAGGAGGTTTGCCATGTTTTAATTTTGTTTTACATCATCACCACCATCATCATGATGCCAAAATAACATCTAATACAAAATATTATTCCTACTGGATGATATTTGACATTGATGGTTACTTTAAAAATAAGTGAATGTGACAGGTAAGAAAGTATACAAACCTAAGCAGAAGGGAGCACTAATCATGTAACAGGAGTTACTGTCCAGAGCTTACGTACACACCACTGTTCTTTACAGTTCATGGAATGTTGCATTTGGTAATAAATGCAGTTTTTACTCCTACTCATAAAATTCATAATACTAATGTTGATGTTAAAGCAGTCAGGGAGTGTACCACACAGAGATGCACAGGTAATCAGTTTCACTTAGGAAGTGTTTTGCTCATTACTTCAGCACAAAGGTTACAAATGACAGCACGTTATCTGATAGAGCAGTGAATACTTTGACAACTCATTGTACCTGCGGCCTACAGAATGAGGGGAAATAGTTGTGCAAAGTAAATCCTTTATAGTGCTGTGATTAGAGCCCTAAAAACTTTAATATGACTAAAACGGACAATCAGAGTGTTGGTCTAGCCTGATTTGATTGCCATTTTTACTTTTGTTCTCTGAATGTTATGACTTACAACCACCACCAGATGACAGTGTTCTAGAAGATTACAAACAACTATGCTTCCAGAGAGTCATTGTCAGTATAAATGTAAAACTATACCAACAGTGGGATGAGAGTTTAGAAACATTCAGGTCAGGGAAGAAAAATTACAAAGTTTCTACATCAGCTGTATAATCTTTCCGTGTGCAAAGTATGGGCTGCTGTAAGTAACTTGCTGGATATCAAATATTACATTTCTTTACTACGTGTCTGACTTCATGATTGCTCAGTCTATTTCTCGTTTTTTTGTGCATTCATATATTCACCTGTGGTGCCCAGATATTGGTCTGATCTCAGTGAAGGGCAAACTGAGAAAGAAGGTTCATTAATAGCCATGTGAATAAAGACAGGGAGTGACTTGAGGGAAAAGTCAGATTTATAAGCGTGTTCAAAATGCACAAGGCTATGAAAAGAGCCAGGGCACTGTCTGAGGAATCCGAAAGGTAGCCTAAAGGCTGCAGTTGTTCAAATTGACAAGACAAGCAAAATTAACTCATTTCAGAATGAAGAAAAGCTGACGGGCATTGCTGCTCTGCACCACGAGAAGGAAAGGAACCTCTCTGCTCTGGTGGGAAAATTGTTCAGAGATCACATATCATGGCATACATTTCTTCTGAAAGTACAAAGTGCAAGCTCAGGCACTAAAGACTACTAAGAACCACTGCAAGAAATTGTCTCACTAATTAGGACTGAAGGAAAAGGAAAATTATTTGTATTTATTCATCTGAAAGACCATGAGCCATCTTTTTGTGAATGGGAATATAAGTCATGGAGAGGTTTAGGAGTGACAGGTTTTGATCCTGTAAGTCTTACTTTTCTAAAACAAAAATCTTCATTTTCTCACTACCTTATTAGGTGGACTTTCCCTTCTGCTTTCTCTAGAGCACCAAAACCATTCTCCTAACTTCCATTTCATTTTAATTGTACTTTAAAAGCTCTGTATGCCACAAAAAGGGGGGCAATGATGCTATAAACCAGCAGATCCTTTATATCAACAGTGATGCTAGTCATGAGCTTGACTTCAAATTAGCTGGCAGCAGATTCTCACTTGACTACTTTGATTCTTATTTCTGTAATCACAACATAAAAAGCAAAGAAGGAAAAAACCCCACCCACAACCAACAAATCTATATGGACAGGGACCTTGGATCTAAAAAGAGAAAATAACTTGCTCCTCAAGGGAGAACTTTATGGCAGAGGAGTGGTCTGGTTTTGAAGAGAGTTGGGTTCCACTCCCAGTTCTCAGTGACCTGGTCACCCACCCTGGGCAAGCTACTTTGCATCTCTTTGCATCTCAGTGCTTCAGTTGGTATTTTAATCAAGAACAGTGATGCTACCCTATTTCCTGCAAACACACGGTTAGTTTTCCTCTTTGATTGCCCAGCAAAGGTAGAAAGGCCAAAGGACTGACTGCTTATTTATATGGTTTTTAAGAATACTGAGATACACATTCATAAGACACAATTATCTCCCTGCTGAGATTTTTCTAATTCTATGACAATATTTTGCTTCTCTGTGCTGTCATTAAGACACAGCAAATGATTTTGCTTAATCATTTCTAGTCAGCAGGGCTAAGAATACACGCAATTCAGAAGAGCTAAATGCACTTATTTGTGTGATCCCTTCAGCTAAAGTGCAGAACATTTAAAACCACATCACTGGAGATGCTACACCCAGTAGAATTAACTGCTTAGAAAAATCACTGAGTCATAGCATCACAAATTCTTAAAGAAGTGTCCTGAATAACATTTGCAGCTCTCAAGGTGAGCAACTACTTCAAGGAGAGTCAGGAAGTGTTTTTCCCCAATTACAATACTGTATAATTTGATAGGTCAAATTTATGAAACTGAAGGATGCAGAATAGAGAAAACAGTGACTTAGAAATAATTATACTACTTCCTTGCATCGCAGTTTCTAGAATCTACAGAACAAACACACATTTTTGTTCTGTGATTACATAAAGCCATTACATATAAAAGCATAAAGACAATACTTGTATGTAGCTAGATCTATCAAGTAGTGCTTGAATTGAGGACATATGAAGAATAAATGTAACAGATCTCTAAGAACACTCAGTCAACTTCAGATTAGGAATTTGCCATCATTTGAGATAATATCCTGATACTGCTATATTGTTGCTTGAGTACTGTTGTACTTTAAGTTCCCTATTACTCTCACTTTTCAAATGTTATGGGGGGGAAGTGTTTCTCATCCTCCTTAACTCCTTTTTCTAGCTCCCAGGATTTACTACAAGCTTTGCCACCCACTGAGTAGGGTGGAATATCTGGTTGAAGAGACCCAGGGCTTTAGGCCTGAAATTCCTTTAATGTCTGACCTACTTCTCAATGACAGGCCCATAGGGCACTTCTACAAAAAGACTACAAAAAGGTCTGATGATACGGCCATAAAATAAACATTTTACAGGCAATTAAAGTGAGTTATGGAAAACTCAAGATACTGCATAGCAACTTAGCAGTAGGGGGGGATTGAAACTTGCACAGCTTGGTACTGATCCCAGCTTTATCATTTATAATAATTTTAACCCTGTGGTCTACAGATATCCTTAATTAACTGTGTGCACACACAATGAAAAGAGATCCTCCCCTTGTGTATTCTCAGGGTATTTCTTCATTTCTAGGAGCTCATCTGTATGTGAGGATGACATGCTGACATGCTTGCTTTTTATAAACCCTCTCGTCTGCAAAGAAATGCTACCAATGCAGAATCTTGAGATTTGAAGCACTCCTTTGACTTGAAGAAAACTATTCTTTAAAAGGAAGCAATTACCAAACTGCTCACAACTCTCCAACTATGTAATTTTGCATCCTTATCTGTTAACATGCACTATTTCAAATTAAACTCAAATTCTAATAATCAAATCGTTCTCTCTCAGACTTTGCTCACTTTATTTAGTCACTTTTGATTCCCCATTCCACTCTCACACAGATGGAGTTTTTTCCTCTCTATTTCAAAAAGGCCAGTGACACTGGGTTTGGCTTAACAAATACCAGGTACAGCTCACAGCATAGTTATGTTTAATTATTAATATAAAATATACTTCTTAATTTACTAACATAAGATATTCCTTTTCAAAATGATAATATTAAATATTCCTTATTGAATTTTTAATATGAAATATTTCTTATTAATGAATGCATCTATTAAAATGGATCACTTACCTTCCAAATGGCAAAATACCAGTTTTCCAACTATCCAAAAGAAACTCTGATGCCTGTAACTGAAGTATTACAATGTTACATTTACAAAGGAAAAAAAAAAATGCTTTAAAAACCCCACAACTATTACCACAAAACAGTGTCAAGTCTTCACACAAGTACTTTCTCTGATAATTTGCTTCAAACCACCCGGACTTTCCTGTGGCTCTGAAAGGTGAGGGGGTGTTCACCTAAGGGTTGCAATTATACAGTTCAATTTATAGCAAATGCAATATGAACTCAAACTATTAGATCTAGAAGCACCCACCTCAACTTGTCCTCCAGAGCCTGAAACTTCATTTGGAAGATCACCTGAGCCAATGGGGACTACCTGCTTCCAATGTTTTTGTGTCAGACAGAGTCCATAACGTGAAAGCTCAGCTCTACAAAGGTAACTGCCAATTTTACAAGTTTATTCATTACTACAACATAAAGCAAACTAGGTTGGCATAAAAAGAGCAAGACAACTCTGTCATTTATTACTTTTTCTGGCTAAACTAAAGGATTTCTGTCAATTTAATTATTATTTCCAACATTGCCAGGTCCTTCTTTTGAAAACAGGAGACATATTGGGAGCTTCTTACTTGGATTTGCTAGCAATTTTAATTTTTGCAAAAATTAAAACACCTGTGATAATACTCACAGAAGTGCTACACTGAATTCTTTGCCAGAGATGTAGGCAGGGGGACCTGCTGTGGATACCTGGGTCAGGATACACAGAACTCACTGAAACACAGGAGTGTAAATCTCTCTCCTACCGGTAATGACTAGAATAGAGACGCATTATTTAGTACTTGATTCCCAAGCATAAAGTGTCATGTATTGCTTGTTTTTCTGTTATCCTGTCTTACTCAATTCATCCCTGTAGCTATCCAAGAAGAAGCAATAAATGCTATTTCTACATCATGTAGCTCCCTAGACCTCTGTTCAACTCATTCTTCAATAAAAACTGCTGCAGTCCAAAGCACCAAGGTAATCTTGCAGTTAGAACACTGAAAGAAGAGGAAAAAGCTCATTATGGTCAGAAAAAGTCCTGCCGTTAAAATTTCGTAATTATACTATAAATATGCACATAAATACTTAGAAGGAAGGCATAACTTCCTTCTGTCTCTGTTCAGATACCGTAAGAAAGATAACACTTCACTTGCTGTAACAATGCAGTAACCACTGTCATACTATTACATAATTCTTGTTCAAAGCATACCCTAAATCTAACAGTTTTCACTGAAAATGTTTCATGACGTATTTTCCCCTTTTCCTCCATGGACTAAAAATTGCTTTAATCTAATTAAGCACAATGTGAAGGTTCATACATTCATTAACTGTATTATTTAAAATACTTTTCTGGATATTGAGGTCTTCACAGTCAACTGATCAAAACTTTTACTAGTCTCCAAAATGAAAACTGGGAAAGCAGAGATCATACAGTTAAATACTGTGATCGCTCAACACCAGCTTCAGAGCAAAGATAGATGGCAGACTGCAAACACAATCCAGAGCAGAGAGACAGGTACAGGAATAGTCTTCAAATCACTCTTTTTCCAAAAGCAGATAAAATTTCTGAATTTTAAGTTCAAAGATTTGCACTTTTTGAATGCAGTTTTGTCTCTTTCTAGCACTGATTTACAAGCAAATAAACCCAGTTGCATTATTCATACAGAGACTCCCTAAGAAGACAAGAGCAGAAAGGATCAAGTTAAAAGCTTTGTTATATGGTGCAAAAGAAACAATGAAGGGGGAGAGAGCTCTCTCATACTCATCTGAGATCACCACTGCAGACAAGAAATTTAACTCCTATGAAACAAGCTCAATTGATGACAACTAGTAATTTTACTTCTAGTTAGTGAAACTAATTTCATTTTTGCTGTAGCGGAAGAATTTTGTTATTTTGTTCAGCCTAACACTAAGGCTGCACAAAGGCAAAGGCTGCTCCAAGGCAGAAATACCAAAAGCATAAAAACCCAGGGTTTGCCACCAATGTTTCCAGAGAAAATGATTTGTAGGAGAGGAAGGAGAAGAACGTAAATACTAAATCCACTTAAAAGGCTTGCTGACTGAAACAAAATGCTTCCTTTAAGAATGAGAAACATACCGAGTACTTTAGCTAACACAGAAAATATTTCTATCTTTGAAATCAAACACAAGAATTGTTTGCTTTTCAACATCATCTTCTGACTGTTGTATTTTGAATACTTAGGTAAATTTCTGTTTGTTGACATATTTGGAAGTAGGGGAAAGTAGAAATACTGAAAATACAAACTATTAACAGAATTCAAAACATGGGACTCAAAATCAGATCTCACAGTGCAAACTCAGAAGAGTCAAAGGATCAGAAAATGGCATCACTGTCAAGGTAACAGCCCAGGACTGAGTAATGAGAGCAGTGGTACTGCCTGATGTGAAGGATATCAGTATCTGGTCCTCACTACAGCAGTGTGATAACCTTCACATCTTTGTGATCCTGACCTGCTGAGGCGCTTTTATTCTAGCAGCCTGCAGTGAAAGCCTACTCCCTGCCAGCAAGAGGCTGCCAACAGCAGCAGCCTTCAACTGCTGATTAGGGATAACAGCTTTTATTTTTGCACCTACTTCTCTCTCTTCTTACCTTTACTATACCCCTGCAAACTCCACTCCTTTGTCTTCTCTGGGCTACACCAAAGAGTTAGGAGTCCTGGCTCTCGGCCAGCTGCCTGGTTTAGGGTGGAGAGCAGTTGCTTGCCAGGTGGCCAGCCAGTAAGGGCCGCTGGTTCACCCTCATGGTCACTGCTGGACACCTGGCAGCCCACAGTGCCTCCCACCAACTGCTGACCTTGTACAGACTTAGCACCGTGCCAGTCATGGCCTGGCGTCAGAGCGTCTGCGTGAGCCGCTGGCGTTACTTTCCAGGCTCTATGTTGGGCTCTAAACTTTGATTTGCCATTAGCAAGGGAATGATTTCAAATTAAAAGCCCCTGGATTTGTTACAAAATCTCCAAGTGAAATTCTCACCTTAACCTAGCATGGTCAAGGGGAGATGTAAAAGAGTTTAGTTCACTTTTGCCCTTTAATCTGACATTAAGTTGTCCAAAAGTAAAGCCAGTAAGTAAAATAACTGCATCTAAGAAAAGCTTAGGTGAGTTGCAGTTCAGTGTCTTCCTTAGAACTTTTTTCTCCATCTCAATAATTTCTAGGGCGAATTTTTACGAAAAATCTCTTAGTAGCCTTTCTGGATGCTACTTCTTTAAGTTTATCAAATATGAACATGGGCAACCCTGAGCTAAATTGAAGTAAGGTTTCTTACAGCTTTTCCTCATTCAACATGGAAGTTTCTTTATTCTCCCTGGGGCTTGTTTTTTGTTTTGTTGAGGAAAAGTTGTGCATATCTTAACAGTAAAAACATATAGATAAGAAGTCACTTTTTTCCTTTTCTAAGTTATACTCTAGACATTACTTCTACGCTTATCAATGGTAAAAGGAACACAAAAATCATTATGTAGTTTCAAGCAACTACATTTTTGTTATATCAATTCCATGTTTAGATGGCAGTTAAATGTATCCTGCTGGTTATGTTTGGTACCATCTTTTACAAGCAGCCCAGCAAAACGTCCTCTCCATAACATACAAAATTAGCAAACTTAGATGCAAAACTGGTTGTTCTAAAAATGAACATGGCTGGCTGGCTTACCAGGAATTGAGAACTGTGGTATTTCCCTCCGGAAACAGGCAAAGCTTGAAAAGTTAGCACACATCTTACTTATGCTGGTCTGGTGACTATTTCAATTTCTCCACAAAGGTTTTGAAGTAGAGCAGGCACAGAGAGTCAGGAGAATACTGTGACATCCTTGGTGAAGGAGTAACCTAGCAGCATGAAATGCTTATTTAAATAATTGCTTGTCATTAGACACTGCAACCTGAGATCCCCTAAGCCTGGTTTTAATATTTATTTTATTAGTATATAATGTTCTGGTTTGTACATATTGCACTTACGTGGATTTCATATATATATATATATATAAACAAAAGTTACTTTTTCTGTTTGTGATCTGAAGAATTCTTAAATTAGTGCATCTACCCATTCTATATTCATAAATAAATCCTAAAAGCATTTGTTTTTAGCCTTAAGTAATTAAAGAATCTGATGTCTATAACAAAGCAAGAAAACTATGTTGCTGCTTAGAAGCATAAGGTGTGGTTCAAAGTATAGCTTTGCTCTGAAAAATTACTGTAACAACAGTACAAAAAAAAAAAAATCACATTTATTGTACCTTGTTTCTGGCACCAGATATGCTTTTTGTAGCTGTGTAGAGAGTTTGGGGGGTGGTGGATTTTTTTAGTTTGAAGTTTTTTTCCCCTCCACACTGACAGGCCCAAAAACCCACCCTTGGCTCCTGTAGTCACCCAGCTTTATTTCTTGCTCCTGTCTCACTTCCTGGAACAAAAGTTCTCCCTGCCTAACAGTGTCCTCATTACAGTTGTGTAATCCACGTTTTTAAAAGTGATGCCCTTGGTGACACCTGTGCGAGCTGAGCTAAGGTTGCATAAGTAACCAACTGGCTCTCTTAAGTGGATGCTAATAAACAAGTCTGCACAAGAAACTATAATCCAGTTTGTGTGTGCTCTCTCCCTCTCTTTTTTAGCTGAGCTGGTCGGAATAGTTAATAAGTGTACAAAATATTCATGTGTGAATCATCACAAAAAATACTGAAACTCCTTTTGAATGCTACAGAAATGTTGAGCAAGATCGTCATGTCACTCTGCAGAATTGAATCATGCCTGGAAGTAAAATTGCCCAGTATACATTTGGAGTGACAACTGCTTGCTTTTATGCTGCTTTTACATTTGTTCAGCCTAGAAGCAGTAGAAGACAGATTCTTTCTCTTGCATCATCTATAGCTTTGTTTACTGTTTTAATCAGTTTGACTTCTGCTAATATAATTCAAGAAGTCTCCCAGAGTTGCAAAGGTATAGTTTACAATGTTCCTTAACAGTCATGATTATTTGCATGATCATCTTAACAAAAACATGAAAAGGCAAAAGAAGACCTCAGAAATTGCAAATTATCTTTTCTTGTTTGTGTACCAAACAGAGAATTCTGCAATGTTAAAGATTTGTTTAAATCGGAACTACAAATTACATACAGAAACATAAATGCTTGCATTTTACTCCTCCTATGTCACACAGATTGAGCTGCCACAACCCCAGAAGATTCAACATGAAATACATGTAGAGATAAACTTCCTACAAAATCTAAGTAATCCTGTGCTCGAGAACTAAATTGCAATGTGCATTTAAAGGAATATTATCAATTTCATTTAGTTTAATTAATTTTTTTAATACATTGAAATGATATAACCACTTTTCAGTTTGGCCAGTTCTAGTGTTACTACTAGACATTTGCAGTCGTCTTGTAACTTCACTCTCTAGCTGAATAAAAGATCCACAATTGTAATGTGTAAGACTGAAGAGGGATGTGCTATATTAAAATCCTGTATGAAGTGATTAAAGACAAAAGCAGGTTAGACTTTACAGACAAGTAAGACACAGTAGAAAGTGTATTTAATTCAAATGAATTGGCTATTATGAACATTTCTGTGTACTTTCAACATTTTCTTCTTCCTTGTTGTTTTCTAGTGTTTGAATTCCATTAGCGTAGCATTTCTCTAAAATGTTAGGAATACGAACTTACCTTTTCTGAAAAAAGAAACAAGCAACCAACATTTTTATAGTATGATGGTCCTATAATTTCAAACATTGGAGCTACTATCTGCTTTAATCATGACCTGGCAAAGCTCGTATTGCTCTAGGATCCTGGTTGCATGCACTTTATAGACAAATATTAATTAATTCCCAGTCTTCTGATTTTCAATTCAATAAATGGAATTATTAAACCCAGTCTGCTTGATTTGAATGGGCTGTTCCTCTCAGGAGTGCTGAGCATCCATAGCTGCCATTGACTTAAGTGGCAGTGTCTGCTCAGGAGCTGTAAAAAAAAAAACAGGGCCAAAAGTGATGGTGAGGAAGTCTACAAAGATGACTTAAAATTCCTGTTGACTGGTTTCTGTGAGCAATAAACAGATTTGACAAGCTCTAAAGTAAAGTGTGGTTCAGAGCCTGACATTTTAAGTGTCCTTTTGCTTCTCCAATTTAATAGTACTTGTATGAAGGAAACATCCACCTTCACCTTTAACTAACGATGCAAATTAAAGTCAAACATACACTGAGAAGTGCACTGAGGCAACAAGCAGCAGCATGCAGCACACAGGCTCAATACTACTGGAAAAGCCATGTCTCTTTCAGTTTGGCTTTCACTTATTCTGTTTGGGGTTTGTTTTTTTTTAAGTGCATTAGACAGTCAACTTTGTTACTGGAGAAAATGAGAAGAAGGCTCAGTGAAAGCTGGTTTTGTTACATGAGTATTTTGTACACAAGATATTTTGAAGAGAATTGTAATGGGATGGTTTTCAGATAGGAAGCAAAAATAAAAGAGTACTTTCTTTTTTGTTACGTTTTTCTAAGGAAGACAAAAACTCATAGCGGATATATCTCAGTTATATCAATATTTTGCTCACCTCTCCACACATGGTGGGATCAACGTAATAGGTGAAGATAATTTGGATTGTGGATATCAGTCATAGGAGAGCCCTGATAAATGCCCACTAGAGTTTAGTGTGTTATAAAACCTGAAAGTATCAAAAATATTTAAGCTTTACATTCTAATGACATTTCAGAGAAAAATATAATGGGTATCAGAAAAATGACTAAGAAAAACATGTGAGTACATATTAAAAGACTCATTTAATACAGGCACTGCTTGTTAGTTCTGCAAACTCAACACAACTATGTAAGCGTGAGGTGATTTCCTCTCTGTGGCTTGTGTGTCATCACTTACACAATCTCTTTTGGGGGGGATACAGAACACAAAAAGAATAGATCATGACTTCAGATGAAGTTTTCAGGAATGATATTTAGCGTAAGAAATAGTATCTGTATATCAAACAGAACATAGAGACATTTAGAAGTACATCTATCACGTCTGTAAGGACGATGATACTTGGATCTCTAGTTGTTTTCACAATGGAATAATGATGGAAAGCTCTATATGGCAAATATACAGCTATATATAATACAAGCCATTCAAATTTTACAGTAAAACTTTAATTTTTGATTTTTTTTTTTCAGAATATAGCTTCACTTTCTTAACGAAAAGGGAAAAAAAAAGTTTCTCATGAAGTTTTAGTCCACAAACCTTGTTAAGAGATTACATAATTTACCTACATCTAAATGGGATCAATCAAAATAATGCAATGCCAGCATCTTCCTATTATTTCTTATTTAATAATCTGATCTTTGGACACTGTTCAGAGCACTCTAGAGCTTAAAATTTTACTGCACAGAAGTGGATACTAATCCATAAAACTTATGAAATCTTTGTACAAACACACTCTAAACATAAATCACAATACTCTAGTGCTTACCTTATTTCTTAAAGACTTAAAAACCCACAAACAAACACAATGGCCAAAACAGTGAAAATAAAGATCTAGAAAGTGGGGAGCATTCTGTTTTCAGTCGTTTGGTCAATTAACAAATTGGTGTTAAAACATCTGTTTTCTAAAAGATTGCATTTGCTTGGGAATCTGGATTTCTGGGAGAACACTAGAATACAAATTTTTCAGTTAGCCGTACCCACAGCTGTTCACCAGCAGAACCCTGACCCTGCTGAGGATGTCACAGATCTGAACCAGAACAACTCTGGCAATCCTACTGCTGGAGAGCACCAGAAAAAATTGCGGGTGCTAATCCCCATTTAAATGCATCTTATATTCATAATTCCTACTGTGCGCTATTAAAAGTAAGTGATGTAAAACGAGAAACCAAATCTTACTGATTCTGCAGTTACTCAGCACTGACAGAAACCTTTTGGCCTGTATTAACCCCAACAAGAAGAGCTGTGAAATGTGCATATCCCCACAACTAACAGCCAGGAATTTTGAATGCTTGGGTTTTTTTCACTACTTGGTAAATGTCAGATATGTGCAAAAAACCTTACAGAGGAAGCCTGCTAATAGTCCCTCAGTACTCCAATGAATTCTGCAGAAGATTTCAACGAAGAATTTTGTGATTGCGTTCAGCATACAGTCTACACACATCATGCCTTATAACTATTTCAAATATTCACTTTAAAGTCTTAAATCGTTTCCCATCATTTACATTTAAGTCATGCAACCCTTTGCTTATTGTTTTGAATGTAACTGAAAATCAACGCTACTTTTGAGCAATGACAAGTGCTTCCACAGGGCTGGTACGGAATCATTTTCAAGACCTTTTGACTGTGCCATATGATTACTCATTCTTTTGCTCTATTTAGCTTTCCAGAAACTAAAAATACATTTTACTAGGCTAGTAACTGAATTATAAACTGCCCACTGTCTGTTTGTATTACTTTTACACTTAACTTACATTAGAAACTGTCTGATAGCTATGGTTCCACAGACCCTATATTTTATAGCTATATTCTGGGTCCTAATGAGTTAAGAAAATGGATACTGAGAAGATCACTTGCAAAACATCATCTGAGGAAAGCAATACATCTTTTTTTCCTCTTGAATTTTAAATAAACATAAATGCTGAGATGGAAAACAGTTATTTAACATACATTAGTGTCTGTGTATCTGATGACAGAAATGTATCTTTATCAGAAATTAAATTCTTAACAAAAGGCAGAGGACAGGACGGAAAGGGCCTGGCAGAAGCCTTGTTTAAGCACATCCAGTAACAGTTCTGAAAAAAAAAAACCTAATCAAAAACAAACAAACAAGAAAAAGTTGCTACTTATTTTACAGTAGAGACACACAAAGTTTATTTTCCACCTGTCACAAGGGAGTAATAGAACATGGTTTTTGTTGGGAGGCAGGGAATGAGCAGTTACTAACAACACTGCAAATCTCCAAAAGCTGGGAAAAAAAATCGTGTTCAATTGCATCACATGAGTTGTTGAGTGATGGTATCTGAACTGAGATGGAAACTACAGGAAAGGAAGGGGACAAAATGGGAATGAGAGAAAAAAGTGGATGGAGGTGGTGTGAACTTCTTAAAATGCTATGTTAAACCAATCTGTCTCCATCAGTAAATCAACCTACCAGTTAAACTAATAGGTGGAAGTTATCATTCCATAACAGCTGTGGGAGGGGGCAGAGGGAAGAGAAAGATAGAGAGGACCCAGAAGGGAAAAATGCATGAAATGACATCAGGGATTAAGTTAGACTATACTCCTACACGTGTGCCATCACTATTAACATCCTTAACCAGAAGCTGCAATAATCATGGGCAAAAGCTTCATGGAAAGATTAGAAATGCTGAATAGAGTGACACCTAAAGAAATTAAAAATGGCACAAATAGCAAATACAGCACAGGAAAACATACTTTTCTGTCATCAAAGTTGTTCATCAAAATCTCTTTATATACAAATTATTGCAGGAAGCTGACATTTTTGAAAGTGTTCCATACAACTGACTTACAAATTCATCCTGGATATATTTTCCTAGGTGACCATCAGTCTAAAAAGAACTAGGATTTCACCCACAGGATGCCCCTACTGAGCAAAACAGTTTTGGCAAGCAACTTCGAGTGAAAAGGGAAAGGAGAGAGTAAATCAACAGATTCAATTACATAGCATCTATCCTAACTTATCATATATAAAGACAACAGTTAAGAGAAAACTTACACAAAGGCAGATCCAGTGATAATTCATTAATTTATTTGTTTTTCACAGAAACTCATTAACAGAGCAATCTTTACAGTAGCTTCAATAAGAATCTGTTCCAGTCAGATTCATAAATAATTGTGTATTTCATAACTGCAGTTATTCCACAGCAAAACTTCAAATGTAACTTCCATTTTCTGACTTCTAATTAAAGTTTTATAATGAAACTGTATAGAACTTGCCTGTTTAACTCCTCATTAATGACGCTGAACTCAGAATTGCTACTGTGACATCCTGTACCACTGTCTGTAGTGACTGCACTGTGTATACACTGCACTGTGCACTGCTTTACAGTCAAGTAAACAATTGCTCTTTGAACCCACAAAAACGCACAGCTGCTCCCAAGGAGACATGCATTTTGCTGCATCATTAAAGAAAAATGTGCAGCCTATGGTATCAAATGACTAAATGTATGCAAATACCAACACTTCCTGGGAGAAAAAATGTACAAACAACTGAAAACATTTTTTCCCCTTTATATAGCAATAGATTAACAATCATTCCACACAGACCTGGGACATGCCACAGTTCAGAAGAATGTACACAAATCCTCCACTTGAGAGGAAACAAAAGACTTCCCCCACCAGCTAAATCAAACCAAAAATGACCCGAGATGTTTTTAATGAAGATTCTCCATAAAGCCCAGAATATCAGGTAAGCCCTAGTGCAAGAATAAAATTCAAATAAAAGTGGAGTTTTTAAGCCAGCACTTTTTTTGGTCTTTCCTACAGATGTTCCAAGAGAAACTTTCTACTTCCAGTTCCCTGCAGTGAGATCATCATCTATTACTACAGAAATTAATGGGATGTTAAAAATAAGCATGGTGAGGCTATGCTGTGTCATCAACTGAAGAAAGGTATTGAGACAGTATAGGGTTTCTCAGACAGAAAGTTATAAAATACTAATGAAACTCAAGCTGGTTTATGTCTACTGCAATATATTTAATTCATTTGCATGTCCCTTACTTCTTTATTTTATGCACTTGAGCTTACTTTAGTAAGACATCTGACCTCTGCCAAGGTCTGCAGTGAATGTTCTTGAGTCCCACTACTGGGCTTGTTGCTGCAACAGCACTTTTTCATTCCCATGGGATTTCTAACACATTAAATGTTATTTATCTAACCTATTAAATGCCTTTTTTAGCAGCTTTTTCGTTCCCACGTGATTTCTAATATATGAAATGCCACCTCCTGCAGACCTCTGATCATCTCTTACTGCTACAGACACCCTGCCCTTACTGACAGAGGTGCTGAAAAGCAAACGACTGCAGATCTGTTTCAAAGTCTTTTTCACAGCAGAGTCCCATGGATACTTTTATGAACGTTAATTGTCTCCTTGTGCATAAATCGTAACGTATTTAATAGTACAGTCACTGTATGTTACCCTTGGGGACTCTGACGGCTGCTTCTATTTAAATGCTGATAATACAGAAGTCCGGTGGCGTTTGGGCCAGCATAAGATAAGGTGTAACTGCTTGCACAGGGTTGTTACCGCAAAGCCTGCCTGGCGCCTATCCACGCTAACCTCCTGCGACACTGGTGCGACCCGGCACGGGAAACGGTGGGAGGGGGCCGCGAAAGGAGCGCGGCGGTTCCCGCAGGCTGGGCGGCGGCTGAAGCCGACGGGTCGCGCTGCGGCTCGGCAGAGGCGGCTGCGGCCTCCCGGGGCTGCCGCCGGGCCGTTCCCCAGGCAACGCCGCTCGGCAAACATAAACCTCCGCTAAAACCGAGAGGCTAAAACAAAAGGAGAAGGTCGTGGACCTACCTCTCCCCGCCAGGGCAGTGAGT
The DNA here is from genome assembly GCA_025345505.1 of Todiramphus chloris collaris. Taxonomy (NCBI): domain Eukaryota; kingdom Metazoa; phylum Chordata; class Aves; order Coraciiformes; family Alcedinidae; genus Todiramphus; species Todiramphus chloris. The sequence continues at coordinate 14,709,561 of JANVCC010000019.1, forward strand.
CAGCCGGTCTGCCCGGTGATAAGGGGGCCGAGGCGGTGAGCTGGGCACCACAGCCCTCCCACCACAGGGCACGACCCCGCTCCCTTCGCTGCCTGCTGAGGAAAAGAGAAACGCGGGGAGAGGAGAAAGAGAGTGCTTCTCCTCCGGGAGAGAGTTTAACGCTGAGGGCTTAGTGACTGACTGCTGCCTCCCGTCCCCTGAGCTAGAAGGGCACCTCAGGACAAAGACACCCATCCGCCCCCCACGCCAGAGCTCCGGCCGCTCGGTCGGGACCCCGCCGCCGCAGCACCGCCCGCCGCCGCCCCCGCAGCCGCGCCCACCGGCTCTGCGCATGCTCCCGCCCCTTCCCCCGCGGCGGCGCCTGCGCGCTGCGTTCGGCGGCCTGTGTGAGGGGCTGGGCGGGGGGGAGCGCGGGTGCAGGCAGCTCCTGGCGGCAACGTGGGTCGTGTGCCGCTCCCGCAGCGGCTGCCGATCGCCTTCCCTTCTCATCCCTCCTCTCTACGCTGGCCCCTTCCTTAGGACCCTGCGGGTGGTTTGAAGTGAACCGCTGTTTCCTTACCCGGGTTCTCGGTGTGACTGTAACCGCCCGGCATTGAAGGGGAGGAGGCAAGAGCGCGGGGCGGGGAAGAGGAGGGCGGCCTGGAGCGGTGCGGCTCGTCTTTGCCTAGAGCTCCGGTTCCGGCAGCCCCTCGCGGGGAAGGGACGGGAGAGGGTGTGCGGGAGAAGGGTGAAGTGAGGGAGCAGCTGCCCTACTGCGGCCCCTGGACGGTCTGTGCCCGGCGGGCACCCGCGCTCGCCCTGGGGTGGCTTCTGTCTTCGTTCCTTGGACTCCGGGCGTGGGGAGTGAGGGAAGGAAGGAGCCTGAGGCGATTCCGCGACCCGCCAGCCCCCCGCACCGGTGGAAGGCGGGGGAGAGTGAAACTGAGTTCCCCCTCCCTGTTGAGGCGCTCCGGTGCTGCAGCAGGCTGGCCCGCAGGTAAGGCGCCCTGTGGCCCGGGCAAGAAGGCGGGTGAAGGCCGGGGAGGGGGGTGAAGGGGGAAGGAAGGGTGTCGTATACAGACAAACCCGGACGGGGCGGGGAAGCAGGGTGGGAACCCGGTTCTTCGGGTTTGGAGAAGCGGGGAGGGCACGGCGGCTCAGGCGGGACTCCCTTGTCAGGTAAGTGAACAGAAAGGGGAGCGAGAACGGCGGCGGCCGCGGGCTGTGGCTCCCTCCTTTGCGGCCGCTGCCGGAGCCGATGCGGGCGGGCAAGGCGGGGAGGCCGGGACCGCTCCAGGCTCTCCAGCGGGCGTGATCCTTCGCCCACGGCCTGCGGGAAGCCGCCTTTCACGCCTCGGTACTGAGTGGAAACGGCGGTGTGAGGGGGAGGAAGAGCAGAGGTAGAGAGAGATGTCCTGAAATCACAGCGGAGTGTATTTCGGTGCCCTTCGGTCTCGCACTTCCTCGAAGCGCGTTACCGCAGCCTCGCTGCTCCCCACAGCAGCAGGGCGTGCCCCTCGGCACTGAGCTGTGCTGGGGCTGTCGGGCATTCCGGCGTTTAGCCGGGCTTTTTTCGTTTATTTCGGAGCACGCTTATTTATTTGTTCTTAGTATGCCCTGATGCTATAATTGCAAAGAGACGATGATGATAACAGACATGGACACGTTCATGAGTTTGGAAGGAGCCCAAAACCAGCTCAGGGCTGTGATCTGCTCCGTGTTTTCTGTGATTTCCAGCTTGAATCCTAGCATGATACTTTGAAGAGCAGTGTTCTGTATTTCACTGATAACAAAACCATTTTGTATCTGAAGCGCTACTGTGTTGAATTTTTATTATCTACTCGGGGACTCTTTAATTTTAGAGAGACAGACAGGCATTTTTGGCTTGAAATGAGGAAGATACAGGATCAGTTTTATCCCTTTAAAGTATTGATGTTAGCATCGAATATCTTTGGAGAAGTGTGGGGGTTTCAGTTACCAATGTTCTATACTATTCAATCAACGCTTTTCTGTTGAGTTCTTCAAATATCGATTGTATCTTGACTGTAAAGTCATGTAATAAATTGTGTTAGTGCCCAGAGACAGTTATCTTGTTAAAATACATCTGCTTCCTCAGTTAATGTAATTGCTTAGTGACAATGTAAGGGCAGATGAAAGGTGATCTAGCAGAACAAAATAATGTGACGTACATGACGTGCTTTTTCCATTGTTTTATGTTAGAAGATGTTTACCTTAGAGTGTGAAGTCAGGCTTACCTGAACTGGATTCCTGGTTGTAGCTGAGAACTTGTGAACAAAAGATAGTTATGTGAAATGTGTCAGGTGTGAGCTTGTTGCTCTAAGCATCAGTGCTTCATGTGTATTGACTCCAAAGGAGCTTGTTTTTTGTTTGGTTTTTTTAATGACTCTCATAGTCTTAGAAGATGGCTTAGTACTTTGACACATGTGAACTACTAGAAAGTGCTGTTTAAACTAGACTCCAGGTAGTGAGGATCTGTAGAACTTATTAAAGTCTAGACTTTGGCGTAGCGCACAACTCGTGATGTGCACATACCCAGAAAACCTAGATTGATATCGTATATGATTGAATACCTCTGGTATATAATGTCAGCAGAGGATTAGAAACCAATACCAGATTTGATACTAGGTAGTTGTTTTTGTTTGTAAGATCTGATGTGAGGTGTGTGGTGATTGTTAGGCGTCAGTGTATGTAATGGACAGTGTGTGTTTCTGCATTACATGTCTTTGAAAAGAGTTTATTTAAATATTGCCATCTGCTTGTGAAGATGATAAGGTTTGCATTTTTTGAACATGTAGAGTTAGAGCTGCTCAGAGGGAAGAGCTTAAGGGGCACCTCCCAAAGGGCCAGGTGGGAATGAGTGTTTCTCAGCCTACCAGCCTGCTACCACAGCAGAGGGCTAGTCAGCAGGACTGGCTTCAGCTGGAGAAAGCTCTAAGGGAGTACCCAGGAGAATTTGTCCTGCTTGCTTCTGTAGTGTTTCCTTGCTGTACTGTAACTGTATCAGTACTTGAAAAGAGTGTAGGAGTCTAATAAAATGGTAATGGAAAAATATCTTAAATAGTTGCAGCTTGTTACTCAATGTGGGTTGTTACCATGGGGCTCTCTGTTTGTTTCATTTAAAAAAAAAAAACCAAAAAGCAGCCTCAATATAGTAGCAGTGTTTTGGTTTGTTGTTTTATTTTGGCTTTTTTTTTTTTAATGAATGATTAATCATTCTTTTGCAGAATGATAGAAAGGATACTTACTTTGAAAAAGCTGATAGTGTAGAAAATTATGGTTGTTCCATTTTAGAATAAATTCTTACAGAAGATTCTTATGACTTTGTTTTTTATTATGCATTCCCATCATATTTCATAGTGCTCATTATAGCAGTGTCACTTCCTTGTATTTTAAAATAACGTTTGGTTTCTTGGTTTGTTCCTCGATCTTCAGCATTTATAGTTGCACTGAGTCTAGAAAAGTCCAACTGTTAACACTTCTCTGAAACCTGTATATCCTTAATTTGTGCCCCGAGTGATCTGGTGAGTGACCATTATAAGAGCTTTGCAGATGCTTCTTGTCACTGGGGATAATATCCTGTATGTAATGTTTTAGTTTGTGAAGTAATGGCATCTCCAACTGCAGCTGTTAGCAACTAACTGATGGAGAACACAGACTTCATCAAGTAAGTGCCACTGCTTGAAGTTGCATTGCTGTATTATGGTCTCATGGTATTTCAGCAATTTCTGATGACTGAGAAAGGTCACCAGAGATGGCTTGGTGAGTCCAGGGGCACCTGGCAGTTCTACAGGACTGTAGGGTATGTTGGTACAGTTAATGTCTTGCATTGCTTTAAGTTTACCAACACTAAGCAAGAACAGTTACACTTTACGCCTGTATCAGGCAACACTTTTGCAGACCACATAATGGCTTTTTGATTGTCTTAACTGGTGACTTGCAGAGGGATTTCAGAGCCCTCTAAGGAATTGATTCTGTTGCTAGACTCCATAAACTCATAAGAAATTTTATTTCTCAGATATTAAAATAGGAAATAAACTGCAAATATGCTTCATTAAAGGGGTAGATTGTGAAGTTGTCAGCTCATACTGCAATAAGTATCCAAAGAGTAACCTTTTTTCCAGAAGAAGCTGAAAGGATCTTGTCTTCTCAGAGCAGAAACTTTGTGCCAATGGTTTCTGAAGTGGGCCATGACTGGAGATAAACAAGGTTGGGTTTGGGGGTTTTTTGTGTTTTTTTTTGTTTGTTTGTTTGTTTTTTGTTTTGTTTTTGGTGTTTTTTTTTTATGGAAACACTATTCATGAACTGCAGTAATTTTGTCTCCATCATAATGGTAAGCACTGTAATCTTTTTGCAGACAGTAATTATATATTTTTCTCAGTCTTTGCTTTTATCCTTTAATGTTAGACTCTTACTCATATTAGCAACTCTTTTTTTTTTTATAATAGCTCTAGTTTCAGTTAATCTTTTTCTGAACAAGGTTATTCTGAATGAAAATTCTAAATGAGTCCTTAAAACTATTGCATTAAACCCCTGTTTATTTTCCTCTGTAACTCTCCACACACTTCTTCATTGGGTCATGGTTGCTCTATGATCATGTAGCTCCTTTTCTTCTCGGGTGCTTTTGGGCTCATGGACAGACATACCGATTTCAAAGAGTGTACAGAGGCATTTTGCTGGGGAAGACTCTTTTCTTAGTCTTGCATAATTTTAACTCCAGAAAAGTAAGCTGGTTTTATTCTATATCCTTTTATTTCTGTCTTGTTTTTGCTTTGACGAAGCACTGAAGTTTAAGCAAATAAGATGGTGATTTCCAATGTGGTTCTTCTTGCTCCTTCTCAAATAGGAAGTCTGCTCCTACTGTTTTGCAGTAATAATACCTCTGGCTTGTTTGTACCTTTGTTGCCAGAGCCACCGTTTCGTGAGACAGTTCTTTAAAATTGTTGGGTTGGGTTTTCCACTGTTGTTCTGACCACATCAAGTTTTAGAACTCGGCTTTAACTATAGCTATTGGAGCTTCCATACCTTCACTCATCAGCAATATTCATTTGTTGACGTAAAGAGCAAGTGTTCAGTTAACTTACGAAGTACATTTAGATTCTTTAATTTCAACTCTGTTGTCATTGCGTAGCACTCTTGATTCTTAGATTCTTCTCTTTAGGTATTTGGAAAGGCTTTTGCTCTTTTGCGTATATTGCACAAATAAATATTTTTAAAAATTTATTTAACATTTATGTAATTGTTACAATCAAAATAGCTACTACTGTTTGTTCTTTATTAGCAATCTGTGATTGGTTTTCTGGTGAGGAGAGTGGTTTTTTCCTTTTGCTTCTTACATTCATCCTTCTTATTTATTAATGGGTTTCTAGCTTTATTCAGATTCTTTCTTTATGGTTTTTATACTGTTTGATTTAAAGAAATTCCATCCTTCCTCAGTGTTAATGTTCCCCTCTCCCATTGCCTTTTTGTTCTTAGGGTATTAGGAAGAAATTCTTTACAGTGAGCGTGGTGAGACACTGGAGCAGCTTGCCCAGAGAAGTTGTGGATGCCCCCTTCCTGGAAGTGTTCAAGGCTGGGTTGGATGGGGCTTTGAGCAACCTGCTCTAGTGGAAGGTGCCCCTGCGCACAGCAGGGGGGGTTGGAACTAGATGATCTTTAAGGTCCCTTCCAACCCAAACCATTCTATCAGCACACATTCAAAGAATTTAGCATTAATTTAAATGGGGTCAATTTATAACTGAAACTGATCACACAGGCTATTACTATGTATTCTGTAAGATCTTTGGGTTTTGTTGAGGGAAATACTTAGTGCTAGCTCCTCTTTATTAAGAGGTGTATAGAATTCTGTAACAAACCCAGTATTTATGTACTCTAACATTAAAGAAATTACATTAAGATGATACTTTATAATGAACTTCTCAGTGGTATTAATCTGTCTTACCACATGGCAAAGATACCAATTTCCAGCAGCAGGGTCAATTAGTGCTATTGCAGTATTCTTTAGAACCTCCTTTATGATCCACTTAATTCAAATATTTAAATACAGATATTTTATCTGTAGCGGATAAAAACACTAACTTTGCGAGTGGACAACAGAAACTGCAAAAAACTTTGCAGTTTACAGACAAAAGGTGTAAGTCCTCCTCAAGATGAAGAGAGTTTACTTCTTTAAAGATAAATACTGCTGTGTTTGGTTTTGGACTTGAAATGCAGGGGCTGCTGGCTTATATTCCAGTATTCATCAGGAAACTGAGGCTGGTTCTAACAGCCAGTGGTTCTAGAGCAGGGCTGCTCTTTTTTGTTGCCGGATCAAATATACAGAGGTTGTTTCTATGCAGGTGAATTTTAATCTTCTTGTGGTCTTACTTGAAAGAGTAAAGGAGAGTTTCAGTCTGTTTATTTATAGATTGCTCACACTGTAGTATCTGAAGGCCTTGCATGCGTGTGATGCCAAGTACACTGGCACAGACCCAGGCATCAGAACAGGTGGTGCCATTGAAGGTGGTGAGTGATGGGGCCTTAAATTGTAGTGTAGCTTCTGGTTTATGTAAGATGGGTCAGGCTTTTTTCTAGGAAGATAAAAAGAAACAGAGAACCTTTAGTCAGAAAGTAATAGGAAGAAGAGTAGACAGCAAAGACTTGGGGAAGAGTTAAAATTTATATATGCCCGAAATGAAGATTACTGAGAGGGAACTTGAGGGATTTCCTCACAGGTCTGTTTTTTTGGGGAGACTTCAAACACTTCGTTTTTTTGGACTGAAATACAACAGGATGTCATTTCATCAGCCGTGTAATACAATGTGTAGCCCAGCCTACAGTGAGAAATAAGCATGTAATAGATATGACTCAGGAATTCTGAACTGTAAATGCAGCAGATTATAATGTACTTTCCTTTTATTGTCTTTTATAGTTTGGGAAGGCCAGTGTAACAAACTGTTCTTTGTGTGGTTGTGTCTTGAGGTTCTCTTTAGTTGTTTTCTGTGAAAATTCTAATGTTGCAGCCTATATTACATTCTTTATAACATACAGCAAAATATTTTTTTCCTATAATTAGCAAGTTACAGAAGTGAAGCAACTAAGAAATATTTCTGCTTGCCTGTGAAGTATTTGTCCCTTTTTATTTTTCTGGGAAATAACATCATGATACATTTAGTATTGGACTAATTATCTATTGGCAGTAGGACTACATCTCTTGAACTGTATAACAAGACAAGAAATACTCTGACATACATCAGCTCCATTAAAAATTACATAGAATGGAAGAAATTGTGACAAGACCCTTGAAGGAATATTAAAACTGAAGAAAGCTTACGTTGAGTTTTAGTTTCAGAGGTGGCAGAAGTAATGACCATAGAATCATATGATCTTTTATTTTGGAAGGAACATCTGGAGGTCATCCTTTGTCTAAAGTGTGGTCAATTAGAGCAGGATTTTCAGAGCCTTGTCCAGTTTTTAATGTCTTCAGGGCTGTACGTTTCACAGCTTCTCCAGGCCAATGTTTAACTACCCTCTGTTCTTCAGCTCCAGGGTCCCCTATTTGCACGCCATTCCTGTTGGAAATGCGGGCACTCTAAATTTGCATGTGATTATGCAACATGGTGCCCAAATACACGTGCCAGTGAGAGCGCGCCTCATAAGCTCACGTTCGTGCACCTAAGGTGTGGGTTCTCATCCTTCGCTGCAGCCTGTCCTGACCACCTGCTAGCTGGAATGCAGGAACCTTGCATCCTCCAGCAGGGATGCTGGGCTCTCTGCCCTGGACAGGTACCACAGTGCAGTCAGCAGGGTGATTTCTGGCAGCATCAAACCAGGTTTCAACTGATTCTGTTTCTTCTCCAAGGTGTCTTCCACCAGTACAGATTTTCAGGTTTTATGCTTATTTTCAAGAGTACTCCTGTATTTTAAGCATTTATTTCTAGTTCCCCAGTTACTGTTTAACTGATGATCCTCCTGCTCTTCAGCATGACCAGTTCTGGGTAAATATCCAGACAGTTTTGCGTATTTGATTAACACAGAAATTCCTGTCTTCTCATTTGTTATTGCCCAGATCATTTTGCCTCGCAAGCAACCCCTGCAATGTCCCCTGCATCGCTACACATTGGCCCTACAGTTTTCTTAGTCTTTCTTTTGTTCCCAGTGGTCTTACAGTAGCCTTTCTCTTTGTCCTTATCAGCCTTTGCTAATTTTGACTTGAGCTGAGCTTTGGCTTTCCTAACTCCTCCTTGTAGGCAAAGTCAGCAGCTCTGTACAGCTTCTAGGTAATCTGTCCCTGCTTCCTGCCTGGGTTTTTGGGCTCAGTCAGGAGTTCTGTGCTCATCGTGGGAGAGAAGCGTGGCAGATGGCTGGCAGGGATGCCATGCTTGCCTTCCTCCACCATGACTTTGGCACAGTTATGCTACAGCGAGTCTGAGAGCAAGTGCTTTTTTCTTATTTAAAGCATCTATTATTTTTTTAGTTCAAGTCTAACAACAGATAGATAGCTTTGAGTTCTGTTGCTATCGTGAAATGACCTCTTATAATAACATAATCTCTTGATTTTTTTTTTGTTTGTTTGTTTGTTTTGTGGGGTTTTTTTGGGGGGGGTGGTGGAGTTGGGGGGAAAAAGCACTATATAAATTTGAGACAACCTTTTGTAGTGGGGGAGTATTGTTCTGTGTTGATGCAACTTCTACTTTGGGCCTTATCTGCTTTGCTTATTTGAAGTCAGTAAGAATTACTGAAAAAGATGCAGAGACATTTCTTTTGAACGTGGGCAGCATCCTGTAGCTCATCTGAAATCTTTATCACAGAGATCTCCAAACTGCTTTTTGCATGTTTTTATCTAAATTAATCCAAGTACAATCCGAGTGCTTGCTTCTTTTAAGACTAAAAAGACTCTTATTGAATGGATTGACACTGGCAGTACTTGTCCCAGGCCTTATCTCAGTCTCCCTTCACCCTGAGTTTAAGCTCTGCTGTCTTCCTTTCAAGACCCATCCCAACCTCTGATAAGAGTGTGGCTGGAATCGGCTACTTAACACCAGAATTAAAGCCAAAACAAACAAAGTAAAAATTGTGTGAGAGTAACAAATAAATTGAACCATGAGCTGCAGGCAGATGGTAAAAACACTGCCTGGCAGGTGAGATCTGTGTGTTGTTCCAAATTCCTGTATTTTATCCAAACACTGCACCGCAGAGGGAATGAGCAGCCTGTGGAGGAATTGATGGAATCCAGGAAGGTACTTGTGTCCACTCTCGCCCATCGGGATTGCGTTCATTAATGGTGACAGAACTGCATCTTCTCTGGCCCCTTCAGGCACTGTGGTTTTACTTCTCTACTACTTACCCACGAACACTGCAATCTCTCCATGTTTTTGCACAGTGGAGTTGTTGTGCACCTGCATTACTGAGAGTGTTTAGCTTTGGTCTCAGAATAACAACCAAAAATTAGTAAAGTCATTGCATAATTATCTGTCCTATGCAGGAGCTTTTAAGAAAGGGAGCACCTAGTCTTAAGTCTTTGTTGTCTTTTCTTTCATCATCAGCAAATACTCTATTTCCCTCATCTAAGTGAATAAGGAATAGCAAAATACCTGCAGAATTTGAAGCAGAATAAAAGACTTCCTGCCTGCAAGGAAAAGAGAGAACTAGTGGCATAAAGTTATGGAGGAAGGAAGAAGTGTAGAAGCTAAAATACAAAAATAAAATAATAAAAAAAAAATCTGTGATGCTACTTGATATCTTTGAGTGCCTCAGTATATTTTGGCTTTGTGATTGTTGTAGAAAAATAAGGAAAAACTGTGCTTGTACAAAAATAACCGTGTCACTTTTTTTTTCCCCCCTCTCTTTGATTAAACTGTAAGAAATTCTTGAATGTTAGCTAGTTAGACCTAGTATGAAAGACAGTTCTTTCACCAGTTCAATTTCAAGAGGATAGCTAATAGTAGATCCCTTCCAGACATTTTTGATTTGCTTTAAGAAAATTTTGTGCTAAGGTGTTTTCCCAAGCCCTGTGTGGGATGCTTATCTCATTTATATCAAATAGCTGAACTGCCAACAAATTCTCATCTGACATTTGGAAAGGCCCGGATATCTGGAATTGTGGTTTCTTTAGGATATTTGAAAAAAACTCAGATTTTTTATTTTTGAGTCATGTTTTGCTGTTTGTGGATGTATCTGCTGTGTTTTGGTTGGGTGATTTTTATGTTCTTGCAATTGATAACAGGTTTCTGTGAGAAGACTGAAAGGGTATTTTACATTACTTATTTTACATTACTTAGGGTATATGATGCTATGATGTTTTTTTCTTTGCTTCCCAAATTAGGAATCTTGTTAGGCAAAAGAATGTTTGCTTATCTAAAAGTGTCTTCTGTTATAGTAAAACTTATACTGTAGTAGAAACCTGCAGCTCTCATTCAGTTGCAGCTGAACAGCTGCATTAAAATGTAAATAAGCCCCATCTACCTCCTTGGATGCTTTAAAAAGTTTGTCTGCTCTATCTATCATTTCTGTTGTTGCAGAGAGCTCTAATGATCATCTAAGTTTAATTCTTGAACCTGTTCTATCCTCTAGGTTTTCTTCACGTCTGTAAAACTAAATGGATACTTATTTTTAGGAGTTGTGAGAAGTGACAGGCTATGTAGATACCATCATTGAGCTTGGAGCAGTTGACAGTTGTGCATAACTTTGAAACTGTAGGTCAACTGGTGGGTTCTGTTCAGTAGAAAAATGCTGTGTGTGCACCTTTGTAGGATGCAGTGGTGTTCTGTAAAGCTGCCAGAAGACTTTTGTGATAAAGTTTTCCCAGAAATACAACTGCTGGATAAATTTGTGCCAATAGCATGTAGGTTTCTTGAGTGTTAGCATAGCTAAAGAACTGGAAAACTTAATACATTTTAAGATGTGGATTGCTTGTTGGTTTTTAATTATGGCCCTGAAAACTGAGCATTTTCCTGTCTTTTTTTGCAAATACAGAACCCAAGAATAAACATGGGAACTCCTGGATCAGGACGGAAGAGAACTCCAGTGAAAGACAGGTTTTCTGCAGAAGATGAAGCTCTGAATAACATTGCCAGAGAGGTTTGTTAATTTCAGAGTGTTTTCACCCCTATTTCTGAATTTAAGACAATCTCATTTTCCAGAAACAATGTTAATTTTTTTAAAGCTAGGCATTAAAAAGCATAATTAGCCAAAAATATGACAATTAATAGAAACTTAAGACTGTTTTCAATCAAAAAAATCACATTTACTGACAAGTTGTCACAACAAGGTATTAATTGTATGATTAGTGTAATGTGACATAAGCATAGCTAATAGATATATGCTTAGCTAAAGCTAAATGAGAAATCCAGTTGCTATCTGAGATCTAAAGCTAAAATAATGTCCCCATTTATCCCTTTGCAGTGTGTAGTTTTCTTAAGGTGGTAAGTGCAGTGTATGAATATTGAATGAGTAATAATCATTATATAAAGGTATTTGTAATATATTCTATTTAGAATGTAAAAAGTCATATTTCTATTGAAAATAAACCCAATATGTACATTATGCCAGGACTTTCTTAACAGACTCGACACCTGAAAAATAGAGAGCTGGAAGTAACCAGCCAAAAATGTATTTAAGAAGTTGATACAAAGGGGAATTTTGTCCCACAGGATATAGGAAGTAGGCAGCTGGAATGTAGAGTCTTACAGATGTCTATTTGGACTTGAGTTTCTCTGGGAGGAAATGCTGTGGCTTGGAAACAAAAGCCTTAGTACTGTTTGTATATAAATATAGACAGAAGTCTAGAGCTGCGCTATCTACAAAGCTGCTCACCCTGGTTGACATGAAGGAGTGCAAAATGCAGATTCTAACTGGTCTTGTAATGTGAACCTGTTGTCTGTGTGTGTAGTGTATATACATATATGTAAGGCAAAGCAGGTAGGTGATAGGTGTTTCTAAACACAGCTTCTGCATGCATTTTCAAATTCAGCCGTCGTAGACCGTAGGCAAAAGAAATGCTCTGTCAGAAAAAATAATTTTGATGTAGTTGGTAGCTTTCCAGAAAGTGATGTTCATACCAGTTCTAAAGGAAGTTCTCACCCTGCTAAATCTGTGCTCTGTGGGGCTCTGGGTCATGTACGGTCTCACTTAACAAGGTCCATCTCCCGTTTTTGGGTAAAACAGTTGATGAAGGAGAAGGAATCTGGCTTTAAATTTATCTTGAGTGTTCTCTATGTGGTTCTATTACAGTAATATCAGCTTGCAACTTAGCCTAGGGGGAAAAAAGGTCTCAGTAGCACGGTGTAATAAGTATTATCTTGCTTAAAATTACTGTGGGGCTTTATTCTATTACATTGTTAATCTCCTCAATTAAAATTTGAGCATGAGCACAAATTAAGCAAAAATTAAAGAGGTTTTTTTTTTCCTCCTTTAATGATAAATTAGTACAAGATCTCACAGCTAGAGGTGTTATCTCACAGAAATAGCAGAGTTGAATATGTCTGTTCTGGGGATTAATGCATATTAAGTCTTCCCTCCTCTTCTGTCAAGAATGATCTGTAAAACAACTTACTGAAAAGCTCATAAGACTTATTCAGTATTCTGTTAATAATCTAAAATCTGCTGAAGATAACAATTTTTTAATGCTGATCAGCATATCATTTAAGGGGTAGGCATTTCATACTGTCTTTAATGTTTATTAATAATTCTTAAAACCTGTTTGAAATGAAATGTTATGATTTTCTTCTTAGAATTATTTTTTCCCTTTCTAATATTCTGGGATTTTTCTGTATTTCAGGGGTTACCTTTCATGGCTTGTTAGGGGAAAGAATTCAACAAATTTCAGAATAAAATGGTTCATTACCTTCATATACATGTTTTCAAGGTTGTGTCTAGTATATTTTCTTCTTGAGAGTCTCAATTTAAAATTGTTACCCAATTTTAAAATAGTGTGAAAAGCTCTGTCCTCGTGAATACTGTGTTATCACAATATGTGCTACTGTCAGGTTGTTCATCCCTCGGCCCGTGTAGGAGAAGCTGGCCCCTAGATCCCATGTCAGATAGTTGTTGTCATTGGATTCGTAGCTGCAATGTATAATACTAGCCAACTTCTAAGGAAAGCTTTTACTTTAAAGGAACAGAATGCATTTCTTAGGATAGAACAGCAGAGGCCAGTTGATGGAACTAAGTTCTGCCTTTAAATAACATCTGGTTTTACTGTGCTATATATCTGCCTCGTCACTTGAGGCTGGAGGAACGTTTTCCCTTGCTGCGCTGAGATAGGGCACACCAGTTCTCAGTGTGCGAATATCTAGAATAGATGTACCTTGCCATTCTGAGGCCAGTACCTCAGCAATGTGGCTTGCTCATCTTTTTATTGACAAAGGCTGTTTTGTTCCCCAGCTTCCTCTTCTGAAAGTACTTTTTTAGCAGATGTTAATTACAACAGTTGAATTGAGTCCTGTAATCCAGAAGTCAGATGTCTTGTGAGGTTAACATTCCTAGAAGGTGTTCTAGGTATCAAGAGATGGTAAACAAAATATGGCACTTGGAATGATCTACATGGCAAAACTGCATAGAAGTGCTCTGGGATTGAGAGCAGTCACAAAATGGCACGAGGAATTATCAGAGTTTGTAATACTATTAAAGGCTTCTAGTATAGTCTTCATACGCTTCTAATGTATGAAGCTTCATGGTGTTTTTCTCCAAAAGTTCAGATTTCACAAAGCACTGATCTTACTCTTTCTCACCACTCTAATTTGACAAAATTGAGATTCCCTTGTTCTATGAGACATGGCAAAAAAAAAAAAAATTGGCATCTATCTGCCTTTTGGTACCAACATCTGCTTTCTATGAAATGTGTAAAAAATTCTTTTGTACCGATCCAACACGTTAATTTCTGTACAGTCATTATTCTGCACTGGTTGAATTTGATGTCATCTTACATGAAAATAATTACTGGAAGATAAGGTTGTTATCACAGGATCTGAGTGGCTTGCTTGACCTACTTCCTCTTTGAGATTTCTTTCATTTTTCTTCATCTTTCCTCTGCATCAGAAAACATTTCCTCTGCTGTTTCTCTTCCCCTTCACTTCTTGTAGTACTAGCACTGTTAGGTAGAGAGTTCTTGTGGATCTCATCCTTGCTGTGGGAGTTTGCATTAAGACAAGCTCTTCTGCAATGCCCCTGCACTAAATGAGTGCAAACAACGTTTTTTTGGGTTTTTTTTCCTAAAAGTTCTCTAAAAATGTACAATTTTTTTTTTTTTTCTCTTCACCTTCAGGCACCTGTTTTAAGACAAATCTTTGTAGAATTCTTCTGTAATTCACCAAGAGTTTAGTGAATGAGAAGAAATGGAGATTCCTCTCTACTGCAGGAATGTGGTTTATGTCTCTGGCTGTAGGACCGGGAGAGAGTGGTGAAATGTGAATTGATTTTTAGTGTGGTTCAGTAAACTAACAAACTTTCTATCTTTAAAGCCTTGACAGAGTCTAAAGGTTAGATGATCTATAGACAGAATTGAGCTGAGACATAACAGCTGTTTGAGTGTTTTCCCTTTCAGTGTTGCGTACATGTCTCTGTGAAAGTTTACATGGCACAAAGATATAATTACAGATAATTACAGAGCAGGGCTGCAAGCAAGGAAGGACTTCCTGCTGCGTGGGAATTCCCTTGCCTTTTTTTTTGTGTGCTGTCATCAGCTAGGAATAAGAGTAGCTTTATACTGCTCTGAAAAAGAATTACATCGTGGCAGGCAAGAGTGTTGATGCAGACTTGGAATCATTTCATCTGAGTATGCAAAATATAGAAAAATAGTCAATGAGAGTCATTTGGAGTCAAGACAAACTCTTTGAAGTAATAAAGCTGTAATGTGTTTCCTTTCTTTTTGATGTTCGAGAGATATTTTTGTACCTGTAGCTTAATCATGATTAAAATTCAGAGTTGAATATCCCTTCTCTTTTCTTGAAGTGAAAGATAGTTATTTGCAATTGTGGTGAATTTTATAAGTTTCTAGAGCTTTATATAAACCTATCCTGTGATTGTGGCAAAAGCAGAAAAAAAATATCCTTAACCAAATGTAAAAATCCCATTGAATTTTACATGAAGAATTTCTATTAAAATTTAATTTTTTATGTTAGGTGTTCTGCATTTTTTGTTGCTGGTGTTTCTCATAAGTTTTTAATTAATATTAGGTACACAGTTGTAATTTGCGGTGGAAACCCTGTCTTCAGTGGTTTAATATTTCAAGAATTCAAGTGAAAATTTTCATCAACTCATTATTCAAATATGAAAAAATGTGCTTGTGTTTTCTTCAACTGCTAGCTTTGTCAAAAATAATCACCTTGCAATTAAGTGATGAAATTTGAGGTAGCATTTAGTGTCTGAAAGACAATGTGTTTCTTGTTTAAGGCTAGATAGAAAGTGAAGAAAGTGTGCAGCTCTATCTGCCAATAACCAGGTTTCACAGACAGTGCAGACAGAACAGATTTTTTTCCACTGAAGAGGGGGAGTTCTCGCACCTACTTGTCCTGCATGACCCTTTTGCTGGGTCTGGTGTTCATAAGATCCATGTAGAAGTCAATTTGTTTCCCTAACACAGCAGAAAACTATTTTCTGTTGTCATAGTTAACTTTGTGATGATGGTTAGTTAAATTGGCTTACAGCAGATTCTGTGTGCTAGAGCTGTGTCCAAGGAAGGTGTTGGAAGTATAAGGGCTTGAATGGAAAGGTAGGAAAGTTCCTCTTTGGTGCCAGTAAATGTTTAAGTGAGGGACTTTAACCATAATCTTTTTTCTTCCAATTTGTCCAGTAATTGTTTTTTTGATCCCTGTTTGAAGTTCAACTTCTGAGTCGTTTGCTTTTTGAAATAATACCAAAAGATAGCAGAGCTTTCAAATATGACACAAACTGTAGAAGTTTAACATCTTTGGTTTGATACTTTATTTTTTGGTTTTGTTTTGGGTTTTTTTGTTCTGTTTTTTGTTTTGTTTTTAATGTCCTTCTGTGGCCAAAGATTCTCCAGTTGCATATGTGCCTGTTTAAATACTATGCGTAGGCAAAGGCCTGTTAACGTCTGCATGACATGTATTTTTAGATTGAATGACAGTAATATTTCTGAACTCTGTTATTTTATCAACATGTAATTCTTTTGACTAGTAATCATAACTGTCAAGAGTTTTAGGTACATGGAATTTCTGAAATTTAATTCTGGTAACTCTGATTTCTTTACTAGTTAGGTGTTGTGTTATTAGAATCTTAATGTGTTTTTGTGAGGAGATTGAGTACTCAAGCCATAATACAAAAAATAAAGTGTGTTTAACTTTCAGTATTTTTGTTTTGCTCGTAGGCAGAAGCCAGGCTTGCAGCCAAACGGGCAGCTCGAGCAGAAGCAAGAGATATACGTATGAGAGAGCTGGAACGACAGCAAAAAGAGGTAGTGTAAATTATCAGGAATTATTGCAAACCTTTACTAAAATTCTTAGTGTATTTTATTTCTGTACTCGCATCAGATTTTCTTTTGGGGTCATCCAGTTCTGTGCTAGTATTTTCAGCATCAGACAACTCTCTTCCCCCACCCCATACCCTCTTCTTTCCTCTTAGGTTATGTATCTACTTGTGGATAGCACCTCACAAAATATTAATCTGAACATTCATTTTGATCTTCCTTAATAGTTATTCTCATACTGTGGGGAAAAAAACTGCTAACCAAATAGGCTATTAGCACTCTTGCTTTCAAATGGAAAGTAAAACATTTAAAACGTGATTTTAAAATTCTAGCTTTACAGCTAAAATTAGAGGCTGTACATTTTACCTTTAACAAATGCAGTAAATTAAATGCTAGCAATCAAAACTGGATAAGGATTAATCTAAATGTATGTTTAGGTACTTAAAGGGACAAGGCTTTCTTATTACTGCTTATTTGTTTTTTTTAAATGAGCAGAAGCAAGAATATAATGACCATGACCATAACTCAGGCTTGCACAAATAATTTTCCATACAGTGGAACAGTTTTCAGCTTCTAATGCAAAGTTTAATATTGTCTGGATTTGGATGAGTAGGCTTGTGTCTGAGTCAGCAGGTTACTTTTGTGCTTTTATAAGAGCAATTACTTAACAAGTGCCAGTTTCTTTGGTGGTTGTTGCTGTGCAAAAGGTCCATGTAAACATGGATAACTGGCAGCACAGCATAGATAATAAACATCACCGTACCCAAAATGTACACTGCTTATTGTATGGGATAAACAACTAGGGAATATATTTTAATATATTTATAATATACTTAGTAACTGGATAATTTGGATATGTGACTGGGTCTGCAGTTTTCAGACAATTTTTTTGCTGTATAGATTATACCAAAAGTATTCACAATAATTATCTCTTGTCAGGATCTTCACATAAATACAAATTGGTAGAATTGGGTTGATGTTTATACACACAGTCACTCTTGTGTTGCTCCACACATTTCTCCTGAAAAAAGTAGTTCGCATTTTTTGAGGAAGAAAACTCTAGGAAGTAAATTTTCAACAGTCTGGTTATTTTGTGGTTATGTGATTTGATTTATTTTTTTTTTTTTTGGTAGTTATTTGATTCAAGTTTTGACATAACTTGCAAAAGTTTGAGAATCTATTATTTATCATGATTACATTTAAATCCATGTAAATGCTGATATTTGGCAGGGGGGTTGCTGTGGTAGTAACAAGTGCAATTTCCAAAACATGTTTTTGTCTCAATTTTATGATTCTCTTTTTTTTTCATACTTTGAGTTTTCCAACTGCTGTGGGTATCTTATGATATACTGAAGATTACATGGCAATTAACTTAGATTTTTCCAAATTTTTGCATTAGGAATCCAGTTTTCTGTGGTGACTAATCTATATTGTAAATGGTTTGTTTGTTTTTGTGTTTACATTCTGTAGTTTTCTCAGCACTCATATGATAGAAAATGGGCTCATATCCAGAAATGGATGGTAGGCTAAAACCACCTGTTGTGCATGTTTTTGCCACTCAGAGAACTAACACAGGATTTGGAGGAAGTAATTTACTAATGGTTTGCTGTGTGTCATTTCAAAGTATTTTATTACTGAAAACAATTAAGTATGAACTGTATACAGATGTGGATATGCAGGGTACTTTATGGCAGCAAAAGACAAACTATGAAATGAGATGCTTTTCTTAAAATGAAACACGTTTGTTTTCCACAATGTGCTGCCTTAAAGTCATGAATCTATTTAAGATGAGATTACAATAGTTTCGCTCTAAGTAAATATCTTTTCAATAGTGAATGTTTTTATTTTGGTTAACTTCTGGGGTTTGGATTCTTTTTTTTTTTTTATTGGACTTGCATTTATTAGTTTCCTCTTCAAGTTATGTGGCAAATGATAGTCTTTTCACTGGTGATTAACTCACTTTTCTGACTTACAAAAATGAACTGTAAAATACTACAAAAAAAAGGAAAAGCAAAAAACCCAAACATGTGCCCTTGCATCCTTTTATCCCTTGCCTCTTATTTTCCATGGCTAATGATAAAATATTTGACTGATATTTATTCAGATAAGTCCACTAGGCAGAAAGGAGTCGAGATAAGTCACCATCTGAGAAAGCTGCTGTTCAATTTATACTAGTTTAGTGCAGTGCTGCTTTAGAGATTTCCTTTCACAAACTCCATGTGCCTCCTAAAAAAGTCATGAGTTTCTTTCTAGTTTATAGGGATGTGTTCACTCTCTGAATGTTTTGAATCAAGAAGATTTAACTAATACATCTGGAGCCTAACCATAATTTCAGATAGTTAAAACTACCGTGACAATTAATCAGCACTTACTTTGAGAAATCCTAGAACTGTTATTGGAATTTCATTTGCAGAAGTTGTGCTGATTTATACTGTCTCTTTGCCAAGCTGACGTTTATGTGTATATTAGTACTCATGTCACTTATGAAGATCAACATGGGTTTCTGTTATCTCCTGGTGGAATGCACATTTGTATGCTTTTTTTTTTGGAGAGCAAGCATTTCTAGCTGCAGAACACAGATTGTATTTGTGACCAATATCACTTCGAAATTAATGCCACCCAATTGACTGACACTTTATTTTTGCACTCGTAAGAGTGCAGAAGGTCTCTGAGCAGATGTGCACTCCTTCCCTGGACTGAGACACCTAACCTCCATTTTAAGTAAAATGTATATTTCAAACTGAAATTCTTAGAAATCAAGCTTGACAGCTACCAGTGCAGCTATCTGTTTGCGATAAGCGCTGTAGTACTTGCTTCATCCTTTGACCTGAATATGATGAACACTTAACTCTGGCTTTCTATTTTCTGATAGTGTGTCAGGAAAAGACTTGCTACTCTTAAGTAAATTACCTACAGAAAGGTACATAAAATTGTATCAGAAGCTGGATTTTTGCACTATAGGAGCATGTTATTAGCTGGAGTGTTCCACCAGTAATTAAGAGGACTCTTATATAAATAGCAAGCTGTCTTACTGCAAGCAGGAGATGTTATTAACAGGTATTTGTCCATTTAGACTGCAGGCACAAAGTATATTTAAAATTGACAGTGATCTGACTATAATGTGTTGAAAAGTTACATAGCATAAATGTGTAATTTAAACCTCAAGGTAACCACTATAGAGAGGAAGACTGAAATGTTATTATGAAATGGGACTTGGGGAAGTTATTTTCTTGCAGAGTATTAACTAGGCCTCTTGTATAGTCACAAGATAATATTAAACCAGTAAATGTATACTGTGGTAATGTAGAACATAAGCATGTGACCATAAGCAGTATGAAATCCAGATTGACTTTAGATAGCCACCTGTGATCTGGAGACTGAGGTTTTAACACTCCAGATAACTGCCTTACAATCTTTAGAATAGTCTGTCATACTGAAAACTGTAGGAAGTGAGTCATTTAAGGAAGGATTCTTAGTTTTAGAGCCCTGTTGTGGCTTCCAATGGGGTAGCTTAAAATTAAGGCTATTCTTAACATGCTTACCTGCTGTAACTAAGAATTTGAAAAGCTTATGGCACGTGAAACATTTTCCTATTAAATTAGTTGTATTTTTCTCCTGCTGCTTCTCATCTGTTCCTTTGTATGAGCCAAAGTGAACATTCTCCTATCTTTCAACAGAACAAAAGGTATTAAGGTGCCTTAGCAAGTTGTCCTCCCCCAAATTTTATAAGTTGCATTTTTTTTTATTTTCACTGTCATTGTAGAGCAGAACTACCCTAGAACTTATAATTGATCAATTTTCTTAAGGAGCTTTGCTCCTATAATAGAGGAGAAGATCTGAAATATGTATGAGGAAACTGAGAATAATCATCTCTATTAGGGCTAAAATATCTTCATAAAATAGTCACAATCTAGTAATTATATAGTAAGTTTCTTACTAATGTGCTTGGAATTTTGTAAAACTTTAACTTTATTTTTACTTCAATTTCTTAAAAACCTTGTACTTTTTTTCTGCACTAATACAGTAATCAGAAGAAGGATTGACTACTGAACACTAATTACTAATTACATTAACCTCCCTTATTTACATTTCCTAACATAGTATCCAAATCAGGTGAAATCACAGGTCTTCTAACTTGAATGAGTTCACTTGCCACAGTGGATTATTCAAAATAATACATAGCATTAAAAGTGCTAACAGAATGTTTCTCATCTTTGCTTGTACTTTTTTGCTTTGTCTTTTTTGTTTGGTTGGGTTTTTTTGTGGGGGTGTGTGGTTTTTGGGGTTTTTTTGTGGTGTTTTTTTTTTTTCTGGGGGATTTTTTGGTGTGGTTTATGTTCTTGGGGTTGTGGTGTTTTGGTTTTGGGTTTTTTTGTTTGTTTGTTTTTTGTTTGTTTTTGGTTTTTTTGTTTGGTTTTGTTCTTTTCTTTTTTCTTCCTCCTCTATGAAGTAACTCTGCATTTCTTCTTTCTCAGGAAGACTCAGAGAGGGCCAGGTATTCTCACCGGTCCAGTCGACATTCATATTTGGTTTGTGTTGAAGCTGTATACTTTTCCTTCATGCCTTTTAAAAACCATTAAAAATTTGGGGGGTTTGGCTTCATTTTCTTAGGGAGCAGATGGTGCTTTGTCTTCAGAGTATTGCCTGTTTTAGACTTGTGTGTTTCAAACTCTGCATTTAAAGAGTCTTAATTGTCACACTTCAATTCTTTGTCTATGTTTTTACTATAAATATAGACCTTGTGGGTTTTTTCCCCCTTTACATTTATTCACAGTGTATTTCCGTTGCTGACAATAATTGAGTTGGTGTTTGGAAACTGTTTGGCAATAGGTGTAATTCAACAATCAATTTTTTGGAATAACATATATTTAACAACAAGCTTTAAGTATCATCTTTTAGTGTTATTCCAGTCTAATATGATTTATATTATATACAATTACAATAGTAATTGTACTCAGGCTTCAGATATTGCCAACTAGTAAGAATTAAGTGGCTTGTCTTGAAATGATAAAGTATTGGGATTCCTACGTAAATTCTTAGTTGTTTTATGTTTACTACTACACATCAAATCTCATGGTCAGATGTGATGGCGCTACTAATGATCAGTGGTCTAGTTAGATAAGTCTAAAGGGGGGCAGGGAGAGACAATTTCCCAATTTTTTTCTCTGTCTCAAATCCTGCAAAGAAGCAAATGTTACTTAATGAAGTGCTACTGCTGATTCAGTCATCCTGAATCAATGCCAATTGCTGAAGATGAGTAGTACCGATTTGTAACTTGGGCTTTAATTCCAAACTGATGCTGATGGTCATCTGCTCACTTTTTTGTCTTTTTCTGCACTTCAATTATTAAGTTTCTGTGATATTTGTGGAATAAAAGGTAATACCACCTTAGGATACAATTAGAAGGACTTGTTACGATGAAGGGGTTTATTCTTTGAATCACTGAATCATTTAGGTTGGAAAAGACCCTTGGGATCATCGTGTCCAGCCATTAGCCCTACTCTAGAAGTTCACCCGTAGACCATATTCCCCAACACCACATCCAAGCAATGCTTAAACACATCTAGGGATGGTGACTCAGGCACCTCCCTGGGCAGCCCATTTCAATATCTCACCACTCTTTCCATGAAGAATTTTTTCCTAGTGTCTAGTCTAAACCTACCTTGTTTCAGCTTTAGGCCATTCCCTCTCTTTCTGTCCCTGTTTACCTGAGAGAAGAGACCAGCACCAGCCTCTCTACAATGTCCTTTCAGGTGGTTGTAGAGAGTGATGAGGTCTCCCCTCAGCCTCCTCTTCCTCAAACTAAACAGACCCAGCTCCTTCAAATGATCCTCATATGATCTCTTCTCCAGTCCCTTGACCAGCTTCATTGCCCTCCTCTGCACCTGCTCCAGCACCTCACTATCTTTCTTGTACTGAGGTGCCCAAAACTGGACACAGTACTCAAAGTGAGGCCTCACCAGTGCTGAGTACAGGGGGACAGTCACCTTCCTCCTTCTGCTGCTCACACTATTTCTAATACAGGCCAGGATGCTGTTGGCCTTCTTTGCCACCTGGGCACTCTGCTGGCTCATATTCATTTGCTTGCCGATTAGAACCCCCAGAGCCCTCTCTGTCAGACAGCTCTCCAACCACCGTTCCCCAAGCCTGTAGCTTTGCATGGGGTTGCTGCAGCCCAAGTGCAGGACCTGGCACTTGGCCTTGTTGAAACTCACACCA
>JANVCC010000019.1:14732191-14795294 GCA_025345505.1 Todiramphus chloris collaris
AGACTCTATGTCCTCATCAAGATCATCAGTAAAGATGTTAAATAGAAATGGCCCCAGCACTGAGCCCAGAGGAACACCACTTGTGACCTGCTGCCAGCTGGATTTAGTACCATTGGCCACTACTCTCTGGGCCCGTCCGTCCAGCCAGTGCTTGATCCAGCAGATCGTATTCTCATCCAGGTCATGAGCAGACAGTTTTTCCATTAGAAAGAGAATGAGAAAAAAATTGAGAATGGGGGGATATGGATTAGAGGAAAAGACATACTTAAATGATGCAAGGTAGCCCAAAGACTGCTAGTAGAAGTATTTATTATATTGTATATCTCCTATACCCTCTTTAGGTCATATACGGTGCTAAACAAGGGTTTGCAAACATTTCCCTGGTTTTAGTACATCTGTCTAGAAATGAGCATTTCCTTGATCTAAATATGTAGGCCAGGAGTAGGAGAAACTATTAATGTAAAAGGGTTGGTTATGTTCATTTTGGAAGGTGAAATTAGCTATTTCTTTGTGTGACTTCAAAAAAAAAAAAAACCCAAGAGAAAAAGAGTGACTGTCATTTACTATAAAGTTTCAGCTATTACATGTAATCTGTCTGTGTAATGTCTTGCAAATCCTGGTGTTAAGTGTTTCTGCAATTTATCAACATCAAAGATATTTTTACCAACTGAATGGTTTAAATCAGGTAGTGTTGAGTACTTTGAAAACAGTAAATGGTTTACAGAAAAAAAATACATAAAAGATGCCATGTGGCAACCCTTATAAACTTGTGAGCTGGTACACATTTGCTCAGTTCTGCTCTTACTTTGGTTAACATATGAAATATGTGAAGATGAGGATTATATCTTTTATCCTTGTCTAAAGAATATGGTTTGAATGCAGCAGATAACTGAGCTCATTTTTGGGGGGGGGTTACTCAGAATTTCTTTTACTTCCCTGGTCATTTTGTGTCTTTCCATGAAGATTAAGTGATCATTAGAGATTTTCAAACTTATTTATTTTATGTTTTATGTATTGATGTATTTTTACAATTTCATTCTTAAGAGTTCTTTGGATGTCAGTGGGTCTCACAGGAGCAGAGCAAGTACCTCCAGAAGGAGAGATCTTGTGGTGTGTAGCCTGGAATGAGCATGCTTTGATGTGTTCACATTTACAATGTTTTCTGTGTTAACTTACCAAAGCAGTAGTTGGGTGAAAGCTTGTTTCCTTATTGAAAATGGTATGAATTGAACTGCTGCTGTGATTGCTGCTGTCAAACACTGATAGCAAGTCTGAGGTCTCAAAAGAAAGTGTTGCATGTTCTATCTTGAAGATAACTTAAGGTTTGAAAGGAATGAGTCTCTTCAATCTCTCTCTTCTAATGTCCCCAAAAGAGAAATAGGTGGCAAAGATTGTACATCAGCCTTGACAGGTACGAAGGTCTTGCTAAAAGTTATGTCAGGAAAGCTTTTTTCCTCATTCACATTGTGATTTTAGTCCTACTGTCAAAGCTGGAGTACAAACAAATTTTACTTTTTCAGAATTGGGTGTTTCTGTATGTTTTGTGGTATTGCTACTTTAGGCAACTTGAATATTTGTTAGTAGACTGTTAAACTGTTAATAGTTAAGTAAAGGTGTAACTTAAGCATTGTGGTGATGCTTATCTGAGTGATCGGTCTCCATCCTCCAATAGATTATTATTGGTAGGTAATAATTAAAAACTTTTTAAAAAACCCAGATGGTTAAGTTGGTTAAAACTAGTACAGTGTCGCATGTGTCCTGCATGGTAATACTTTGAGGAACACAAAACGTTACCATGGTCTGTAAATTACATTATTAATATTAAATTATTATTATTTATAATAATATTGGATATGTTGGATCTACCGAAATAATATGAAAACAATGTGAAGTAATATGAACCAAACCTGGCCTAATTAATTTATAAACAAATAGAAAATCTAAAACTGGAGAGTTTTTGCTGTTAATTTGATTTCCAGAAGGAATTTTCAGATGTATCAATAGACAAGAAGAAATTATTTTTCTTGTAATCTTGTCATTAGTGCTCATGTTGAAAATTACATTGGGTAACACTCTAGCATGCTATTAATATGTTTTTGAGAATGTTATATTCTCCAAATACCTTCAATTTCTGTTTTGTGAAATTTTAAATGAACTTGCTTTTCTGAGCTTGCTTTGAAAATTTAAGATTTGTATGTTAAAAAAAAAATTATGAACTCTACAAATTTTGTCATCGATTGACAAGAAACATGGGGACAGTGCCTAAGCTATTATTAAAAAACTGTATTTCTAAGTATTGTTGAGAGTTGCCAAATCTGGTAGACCAGCAGCCTTTTTACACACAGGTGACCTTTTCATCCTGCTATTCTTCCTTTTTTTTTTTTTGCACACTTGCTCCTTCTGAAAACACCTTTATTCCTCCTTTTCCCTCTTTTGATTACTCTCTTGATACTAAGCATGTAGGAACTCCTACATCCCATGATGCCTTCTATGCCCCATAGGCTGTAACCTGCCTCTGTAAGGTGCCCTGGCGAGCCCCAACATGATAATGGGTTTCACACCTCAACAGCAGGGCTGCCTGATGGTCCTCTGGGCTCTTTCTGCCTGGGTACCACATAACCGAACAAATACTGCCTCAGTTTAATACATTCTACTGTAGAAGTCTTTGCTAAATTGTTAAAAATTCTGTTGCTGAAACCACAGTAAATATTTCACATAAGTACTGCTGTCCAAAATTATCTTGCTTTTCAGAAACTGGAATGCTTTGGGGGGGGGAGGAGTTTTTTAATAAGTAGTATTCCAGCCTCAGTGTGCCCCTTAGGTTTGATAAATAGCATTTTCATAATTAATACAATGTTTTCTTGTTATTTCCTTTTAAGTATTTTTAGTCATTCTTTGAAAAAACAAAACCAAAAAACAGAAACCACAACTAATTTTTATCTCTTTTTCATTATTTTAATTTTGTCTTTTACTTCAGTATGACAGTGCTAAAGATAGATCTGAAAGATACTCGGCCCTTATGTGTTAACACTTTGCATGCCTGAGTGAAGATTGTTTTTATGCTTTGGTTTTAAGGTGTAATGACACTAACTAGTGACTTTTAAAAAACTCAATTCAAAGTATATAAATTTGTACTATCTCACTTTCAGACCTAGAACAGCATGATTCTAACACTTTACCATAGAATGCACATATAAACTTCTGGGGAGAAAATCAGATGAAGTCACATAGAGCGAGCACTTCTTATTTATTATTTCTAAACTTTGTAGTGAAGTGACATATACAGAGTAGACCTGGAGCGCATACTTCTTAAAAAACCCATTGTGTTTTTATTCTCCTTTTTCCACGTAGAAACTTTAACTTAATCTAATGGAAAATTACTTCAGTGCTGAGAAAAAGCAAGTGGTTTGCATATTTTTACTTAAAAAAATTCCTTCTTATTGTTATGAAGTGATAGTAGAGTGCATCACATTCTCACTGCTATTATTCCAAGTAAGATTTCTGCATTTCCTTTAGACAAGCTCCAAGTACCACTAAAAGGCATATGTAAGAGGCTTAAAAATCAATGTTACCTGAATTAGCTACAGATAGGCAAACACAATATAGTACTTAAAATGCTATGTTATGTTGAGTTTTTTGAGTTTGTTTTTTGCTTTTACTTTTTCTTTTTGTGAAATGTGAACACTGTCTTAAGCTAAGTCTGTGTTAATCAGAGATAAGGTTGGTTATAGTTTCACTTATCAGTTCTTTTTCACACAGTGATAGAAGGTTGGTCTATTATTCTAATAATTTAATTAGGTTTTTTTCTGGTGTTTCTGTTGTAGGTGATAAAATCTAAAATCCTTATCTTTGACTGCTGTGTATTTTAAGATTGAAGATGTTGTTATATAGTGGTATTAACTTTCTAAATTTTATTCTTAGAGTCATGCTTACAGTGAATCTCATAGTTCAAAGAAGAAAGCTGCCTATTCCCATAAAGATTTATTGGTTAGTGTTCTACTACAAAATTTATTATAAATGCACTAACTGTGTAGAGTTACATACTGATACAGTTACAGATACATTTAATAGCTTGCTGATGTAAATATAAATGTTTTCAGGAAAAAAGAAACCTCTAGTATTGACCAAATTCTGACCTGAGGTTGCATGTTTGAAACTGCCCATTGCAGTGGAATCCCATAAATAGAATCGTCGAAAATCACATTCTCTTGGGAGCCTGGGGAAGGTTCTTGGAAATGTGTAAAACTCTAGATTAAAGTTTATTCAGGATGAAGATAAGTGTTCTATTATTTACCTTTTGATCCCTAGCAGATATTCAGAGACTTTAAATGTAAGAAGTCAAGTACATTGAATTTACCATAAACCTCAACATCAGCTCAGTGAAATGTTGAGAAAGGCATGTGGATTATTGTGATCTTCCAAAACCTATTCTAGTGTGTAACATGCGAATATAGTGCTAAGGAATTAAATATTTTGGATGTAATTTTTTAGAGGATTTGGCACTGCTGAATTGGCAGTGGTGTCAGGGGTTGAGGTAGTCAGACCAGCAGTGTTAAGACAAGGCTGGAATAGTTTTTGTATTTACTTCTAATTATTTGTATTGCAGCATTTCCCTGTGCGGTTTTGAGGTGCCATAATATGAAGCTTTCTGCCTCCCGCGAGTAGTTGTGATACAAAGTGCTGCATTCTGAAAACACAACTTTTTGCCATGTCTTCATCTCTCTATTTTTCCTTCTTTATATGTGTATATCAATTTTTCCCTTGCGTGTGCATATATATATATGCAATTTCTGGAGGAAACGTCAAAACCCAGCAGAAATAAGCCAAAGCATAATTGCTGGGCTTTCGGCATCCACTCTTGGTGTAAGGAACAGTGGCAAGGTACAGACGACTCCTGATCACAGAAACATCCATCTGCTATTAATTTTTTTAGGAATTTCTGTCCTCTCTCCCCAGATGCTCTGTTTCAGGATAATATCTAATGGAAAGAAAAAATCAAGCAAAATATTGTAATAATTATTAGCATGTTCTGTCAAATACGTTTTTTTTACCTATTTTATGCTATGCTTGTTAGGGTTTAGATAAATTTTTCAGAGTTTTCAAATTTATTAGGGAGAAAAACCCCAAAACTACATACTGTGGTTGGGCGTGGCATTAAAAATACATATCATGTTGATATACAGAGCACATAGGTGGTTGGGGGTTGGGATTTATGTTTTACTTGCTTCAGAAAGTTATATGGATTTTCGGTCAATCATAGAGAAAATTTTGTATAGCATTCTGTACAAGATGTAAATCTGGGAACATTTGGGCAACGTTGAGATACAACTTTTATTTACAAGATCTGTAGATGTGACCTTCGTTATCTCTTCTTTTTTCCCCCCACAGAGTGGAATTTACTATGATCAAAGAAATTATAGCAGCCTTAAATATAGTAAACCAGTTCCTTCCTACCATACTCGGGTCTGTCTCCTCTTCCTCTATTGATTGTATTTTTTTTTTTAATATTTTTATTGTATATAAAATCTTTTTGCTTACCTATGCTATATGAAGTAAACCTCTCTTTCATTCTATAACACTGCAGATTATTACAGCTATTAGTTAAAATTATGATTCTTGCTTTTAAGGGTTGCCTTTTTATAAAATGAATGAATAATTCGCAAGTTTCTGTGTGTTCCATGTATGTGGGATTTTAAATTAAAACTTCTGTATTTCACAATTGCTGTATGATATAAAGAAAACAACCAGCAGCTGTGACACTTGCTTCTTTGAAGTCCCGTTTTTAGAAAAGCAACAACGTTGTAAAAGTTCAACACCGATGTACCACTTTCTACTACAGTAATATAAATGAGAAATCAAAGGTCTGTCGTGAGATGAGTAGTATCTTCCAGTACCTGCAGCTGCTGTCATGGTCAGGTTTAAACTAGTAGCTAAGGGAAATTGATGTTTCTTTTGAAAACTACTTAATGTCTTAGCTTTCATTTCTACAAATCATCTGGTAAAAATACTAGGTTGCTTTGATGGTTCAGATTATGGTTTCAAAGTTAATGGGTTTTCTTTGAGTGTTTATCTACACTTTTCAAGTTCCTGTCTGTTAGAGATGTAAAATGCAGTATTTTAATCTTTAGAACATTTGGGAAATGTAGAGCAATAGATAAAAATAATCAATGTACCGAGAAAAAGTGTTTCTGACTTTTTCTATTCTTCACACTACAGTCGTCTTCTCTATACAGTGATCCAGTGGCAACCACTAGGAGTTACAGGGTTAGTACAATGTAAAATATCTCACTTATGTTTAGATCTTTGAATGGCCCTCATATAAAATTACACTTTTCTTCATAGGTGTCTCCTTCTGTAAACAGTGGTTTGATAAGAAGTATCAGTTTGGTTCGTAAGCACCACTTGCATGGTTGCCTTAAATTTGTATTGTATGGCCATAAGGCTTGACAGTATTATGTGCTTTTTTTTTGTTACGTTTTTAAATAAAATTGTAGCTTGTGTGTGTAATTTTGTGGAGGTTTTCAGTTTAATGATTTTAACATGGTTAAACTGAAGTGTTTTATTGATCTTTTTACAGACAAGCAACAAGAAT
The DNA here is from genome assembly GCA_025345505.1 of Todiramphus chloris collaris. Taxonomy (NCBI): domain Eukaryota; kingdom Metazoa; phylum Chordata; class Aves; order Coraciiformes; family Alcedinidae; genus Todiramphus; species Todiramphus chloris. Next base: position 14,738,784 of record JANVCC010000019.1, read on the forward strand.
GCTATTGAGGAACACCAGGGTTAGAACAAGTTAATCCAAGCATAGAAAATAACTGCATGCATAATACTAAAAGTATTTAAAGAATTTAAGCATTTGAACAGGGAAAAAATAATTGTCAGGAAATTACACAAATCTGTGGTAGATACACTTTAAATACTTTCAAATAAGATGCCATATTTAAATTCCATAATCATACAAAAATGTAATAGGATGAAAACTTAATCTGCGTCTTTACAAAATAAAAAGTAGCTAGAAGTGCTATAGGAATGGCTAAGGTAGCTCAACAAAAAGTTGTCGGCTTCAAAAAGTGACGTTCATGCCTGTAACTTTCTTTTTGCTGCTAAAATAGCTCAAATCCAACTTATGCTGCCATTTAGAGACTCTGTGTATTAGCAGTCTTTTCATAGGTAGGGGGAAAGCAGCATGAGACTGTAATTTTGTTTATATATATATTTGTTTTTTTTAATTGTGTTGCCCAGAGCTGCTTTTATTATCCACTGCATAAATATATTTCAGCCTTGCACCTTGAAACATTCTCCTTCAGGAAAACCTGCACGGGTGAGCGCAAAGAAAAACTGAAAAGTGTACAGGATAGCTTCAGTTCCCAGAGTGCAGTAAAACTCCTGAGGCCTGCAGAACAGTGAAACCTGACTTGCAATTTCAATATTTGATTTAATTTCCTTCTGAAAGTAGTTGAGATTTGATTGAGTTTTTTTTAGTATTTTGCTGTTAAAAATCCTTAGATCTGTATGTGGATATAGACATCCCAAATAAGAGAGGAAATGCTGATGGAAATTAAAAACAAATGTGTGTCCTTTCAAAGAGTATAGTGTTGATTGGAAAATGCTTACATGGAGTAAGAAAGAGCATGTTACGGTGTGTAAGAGTGTGGCATAATCATTTCTGAGATTAAATATAAAGAGTATTTCATTCCCTTTCTCTCAGGCATCTTTGTGTGGTGATGGATTACATAGCTCATATAGTTCTCGCACTGTAAGTGTCATAGGCTTTTGGTTGTTTCTTTTGTTGTCTGTTTTCTGGAGACAAAAATCGAAGCAAATTGTGAAAATTTCCTCCATAACTTTTCTTTAGCCATCTGAATACAGTTATTCTTCAAGAGCAAGCTCAATTCGAAGTAGCCCTGTGGTGAGCATTCCTCTTGCATGATGGGCTGAATGCTTTGATACTAATGCACGACAATTTCTGAGTACACTGGGGATCATTTTACTGACCAACACACGCACGATTTTTTGATTCCACATAAAAAAAAAACAGTTGTCAAAGATGTGACTTGTAGCGAGATGTAAAGTTTTGGCAGTAAGACAGTAAAGCGTAGAAGCCCTAAGGAATTTGTTTTCCTAAACATATTTTAAATGTTTGTAATGTATAGAATTGGAAGCAATTGGAAACTAAAGCATAGTAAATTGTTGGGCTTACCACCCTATGTCATAGTTGGGACAGACACATGAAACTTACTACAATACACATGAAAAAGTCTTCCTTTTGGGGAGGAGGACTAATGCAAACTTTGTTAGATCCTGCATCAAGAAGTAGCTGGCTTATTTTTATGGTGACTAGTATTCAAGACAGAGAGATATTTCTCTCTGGATCAGTATCATGTTAAAAGCGTCATTCCAAAGATGTCTTTTTGTGCTGCAAAGTGATTTGAAGTAGTTCTGCTCTGTTTCTGCCACAGAACAGCTTCATTGGTACAACTGCTCATTTGTCATGCTACACAAAAAGATAGATCAGTGTTCTGGTATGGGCTAAATTGAAATGTTCAGTCCTTTTTTCATTTTTCATATATTCTTGAAAATGTTATAGAGACTGAACAAGTGAAAACAGATTTCCCAGACTGGATGTTTTTAGCTCCAACAGATGTCAGAGTGAACTTTTGAGGGTGTAAGATAAAGGGAATTTTGCTGTTTCTTTATGAAGTTCCAAAACCTAAGAGGTATTAACATCCGTCTGTCAAGTCCCTTGAACTGTGCAAATACTACTTGTCTCCTTAGTTTCTCTAACATTAAGATGAATTTCTTTAAAGTATATAGTTTATAGATATATAGACATATGCATACTGAGATATGTATATATGTGATACCAATAATGCTAAGGTACCATTCACATGGACTAGTGAATTATAATAGAGTTCAAATTGTTTAATAAAGTAATTCTGAAAAGCTGATAAAGTAAAAACCTTATTCATAACTTAAGTTTCACTTTCTAGTGTTTCTATGGTTAATATTTTGGTTACACTCTGGGTAATGCATTGGAAGTCAGTTCAGTACTCACTGGAAATCAGAAGAGAAAGTGGGAAAGATGGAAGCAGAGTAGAAAACACTAGTGAAAAACTATGGTGCATCTTCAACTGTCTCAGCAGGTTTATCAAAACTGATAAAGATATTGGAAGTACAAAAGGTGTAGAAGGAGGAACTGTAAGAAACTTGAACTATAGAGACCTTTCAGCAGCAAAGATAAGTTGTTTTTGAATGAAACAGAGCACAGTGTCATAGATTATGTTTGTAGCCCTTGAGTTGTTTTCTTTTTCTGTAAGCACAATTCACATATGCAAAGTTCTATTCAGTACCTTTATACTTTGCGAAATACAAAAGTTTAGCGAAGTCTCTGACTATAAAAACTTCTTTTTTTTTTTTTAAATAGCAAAGTAAATATGGTATAGCTATATATTATATAGATGGAAAAATCTTTGTCAGAGATATAGAACATAACCTAGCAGTACTGACTAAAAATACAGAGTGTGTACTGCTGAATACACACAATCTGAGACTGGTGTTCATCAGCAAACAGTTTTCTGTGTAACTGGTCACATTTGCGTAAGACATCTCATTATCTTTTAATCAGAATACAGTGTGGCTACATCAGTCATCTATATCAAATACAAGGAAATTAAGATTTATTTTTAATGGCAAAACCATGGTAAGGATCTTTTCAAATAGCTCACTTAAAGATTTTTCTCTCATATAATCGCTTTTACTGTCAATGTTTCATTTTAACTATCTGCCTTTTGAAGTGGAATGATAGCAATACAAGGCTTTTGATAAACCTGCTTATCAAATGCTATGTTTAATGTGCATGATGTGTTTTCAGGTAAATACTTCACTTGAATTCCCATGACACTTGTAATTACTGTAATGTGGTTAGATATGTTTCGCCTCTTTTACCAGTGATGTGTAGAATTAGGATTTTTTCCTCACCACTTTAGGTGCCTGTCTGACATAAAGCTTTGGGGAATAAGCTTGTCTTCTAGAGTAAGGCGTCTTAAAATCGTGAGAGAGAGGAAGCCTTGATTGATATTCATAATTAGTAGTCTTTTCCTCAAATCAACACTCTCAACACATTTGTAGATAAAAATAGCAACTCTTATCAACTTCTGATAAAAAATCTGTTTTTATGATCTCTATGATCTTTTTATTTTTTAAATAAATGTTTTGTAGCTTGTGTTTGGCACTATATAAGTACTAAAGCTTTTTGTATCTCTGTATTTTTTTATATTACTCTAGATAAGGAAAATGAATCAATTCATTGCTTTTAGATACTGTAAACTATAAGAACAAGAAAGATGTGAAGTTTTTAAAAATAATGTGTATGTTGCCTAAAGTGTTCTTACTAGTGTGTCCCATGTTTTATTCATGTAGAGACATCTAAAATAGCAACTATCTAAAGAGTGATTGTGATTTTACAGCTGCTAAACTGTTAGAGGAGCAAGAATAAGTTACAGTAATGGAGATTTAAGTTAGGATTTCCTGTTTATTTTTTTTTTTCAAATAAACTTCTGTTCATTCTGTGGTATTACCTTCAGTTCTCTTTCACCCTTTTCCTTATCTTTTGAAGTCCTCTGATTTTTCTGATCAAAGTGAAACTGCTGCTGACTATTTTAGTCGTTCCAACCGCAGGGGAAGCATTGTTTCCGATGCAGATGATGTCCAAGGTTTGAACAGTGTGAGTGTAATGCTTGTTGTTATACTGTGGTGAATGCAGCAAACTTACTAACCATGGTTTCTATTTTCTTACACTGAAAGAGTAAATACTCTGAAAAGTGTAAATACTTTGGAGTTACATTAATGGCAAATAGGTTTGTTGAGGGATTTGCACCTTTTTTTTTTTTTTAATAAAAATGTGGAGCCTGGATTTTTAAGAAGCATGCTGCTTTATTTTAAAGGGGATGCTGCCTGTTGCTAGAAGCATGTGACAAGTGTTAACACTGCACATTTTTGGTGTGTGATAAACTTTAGCATCTCTAAAATGTAAAACATTGGGGTTTTATTTCTTACAGAAATTAACAGTGTTTAAGATTGCTTTTGGTTGGTTTTGGTTTTGTGTGGTTTTTTTTATATTGCTACTTGGACAAAAATAAGTACTTACACCTGTGCCCTCAAAAGTGCATTTTAATGTTCATTCATCAAAGATCAGGTTTGGTCTGGATCCACTGCTGGAGCAGTTGTCGGCTGTGCTCTTGTACTGAAACCCAAGTCAGTAGAGCATGTTACAGGGAAACTCATGACAGTTTTCCTGTGCGTCTCTTCAGTCAGAAGACTGTTTACACCAAACCTAGCTGCCTTCTCTTTATTACTGCTGTATGTTCTAAAAATTCTTGTTACTTGCAGTCAAAGCTTTTGTGTTTGATAGTGTTAAAACAGGGAAACTTCTGACCTGGACTGTTGGCAATAGTTCTGTGTTGGATGGGAGGGCAGGGCTAGGTGACTGCTAGAGTACCCCTACAACCATTCCTTCTGTGATTCTGCATTTAGATGATATAATACTCCTATACCATTATGTAACATACAATAATGCATGGTGTTTATCATCTGTACATGCCCAAAATGTAAGACTCCAGTCATTTCTCAAGTTTAAATTTTAACGTTTGTGGTTTTTTCTAACAAACCTGCTTTTCTGAAATAAATGCTCTGCTAAAAAAAAAAAAGTGGAGGCCCAGACTGTCAATATGCTGCCTTCTCAGTTGCTTTTAACACCATCATCATTATTATGTATTATTAGATTCCAAATTAATATATTCTAAATGGATACTTCAGATCACTTTTATTATTCACATCATTTTATCACCAGAGTAGGGGGAAATACTTGCAGTTCGCAATTTCAGTCCATTTTTGGAGATGGTGAATTTGCCATGGGAATGTAGTGTTGCTTCTGTAGAAACCACAGTAGAAGGAAAAAGAAATATCTTGTGAAGTAACTTGTTTCTGCTGTGATTGTAGCAGACTTCCGCATCTCTTGTCCCTGGGCTGGGAGAAAAACAGGTATTCTCAGAGAAGAAAGATCTCTGATAATACTGTACTCAATGGATTGTACTTGTTCTTGAAAATCTTGCAATGTGTTAAGGCCTTCATTTGATTCCACTTCCACTGATTTGGATTCATAGAAATGTAGGAAACATGGAAATCTACAATATAATTTACAGTATTAGTCTGCTGAATAAACAAGGGGCATGGTAGTCCTTTTGCTTAGGTTTCAATACATAAAACATGACTTGAAATAATTTTGTAGTTTGATATAAATTATCACACTTCAGTTACGGGATTTAACTACCTGCATTGGTTTTGTCTTGATGTAATTGCAGGTTTCACCAAAGAGACTGTGTTTCATAATGACTAGGACATTCACACTTAATGTCACTGGTTGTCTGAAGTGCACTTGCATGAAGCTTTGTGTTTGTTATGCCACCGAGTGTTCTAGTCACTACCCCTTCTAAATTTAAAATAATGAAACCTGGTTTATTGTTCAGTACTTTAATATTGGTAATAGCTCTTTAAAAACTTCTTTAAAAGTTTCTGGGTTTTTCTTTACAAGCCTTCATTTATTTTGCAATTGAGGTAAAATCTGCTTTTTCAGGCTGAATATATATATATATATGTTTTCCATCTTGGTCATTGATTTATTTTTTATTCTTAAATATTTCTTAGTATCTTTGAACAGGAGATGGTGATTCAGTAGTCCCTTACTGCAAAAGGTGTATTGTGATTGCTTTCCCTTTTCTCTTTCAGCTGGAAGACAAGAGTGAAAAGTCACATTCAGAAGTATTTTCAAGGGTAAGAGTTGTTAATTTAAAAATTACTGAAAATCAGTGTTCATCCACAATTTTACAAGTATTAAAATAGTTCAAGTAGTATAAATGCTGTGTGTTTTTAGTAGAGCCTATTTTAGTAATCATTAAGAGCTTGCAAAGACCTCCCCCCCCCCCAAAGTAATGCTTTTTTTGAGGTCTTTTATTTCCTGAGGAAATAATTTTATTCTTGCTAAAAATAAGCTATTAGCTTTTTATATTATTTATTTTCTGTGAGAAATACTTAGCAGGCAAGGTTGAATTTTAGGAGTCTAGAGCTATGAAAATTCATATGCTAAATTCCACTGTGGACTTTATTCTGAATCTTGGGTGGCATAAATTATAATTTTTAGAAATATTTTAAACTTCTGTAGTTTTTCGGCACTAACAGCCTCCTTATGAAAGTCTTCTGAAGAGACAACTCAAAACTGTAATGTTATGGTAACTGGTAAGTCATCAGAGAGAAGCCAACATTTCATCAAGTAGAAACATAGAAAATAATCAGTGAAAATATTGCCTATAAGCTAATATTAAGAAACAGTTGAAAGAAGAGAGAAAAGTGTTCTATGATTGTGAAGAAATTTGTAAAGAGTAATATCAAGTATACCAGAAATAACGGTATGATTCCTGACACAATTTTTTTTCTTTTCTTTTTTAAGCCATCATCTCGCAATTCAAATCTCACGACTCCTCTGAGTGGCAACTCATCTAGGAGAGGAAGTGGAGACACAAGCAGTTTGGTGGATCCTGATGCCTCCCTCAGTGAATTACGGGTAAACTGCATTTTCAGAGAATTTGGATCTAGTTTAAAGTTGTATTTGTGGTTACAAGGGATATTTCTTTGTCACAGAACTTCTGGCTTCTTAATAGGAAGAAAAAGTTATGAGGATGTAATTTTCAATCACAAAAGATTTCTCTATCTTGGTCATTGTATTTGTTACGCACATAAATATTTATAGTGCTAACAGTTTAGCTTATTTAAATAAGCTTATTTTATATCAAAATGCAATTTGTTTATGTCAAATTTGAAATAGTTCTGTCCTATTTGAGATGGCTTGGATTCAGGTATATAATAGAAATCTTCATTTTCATCAACTTGCTGTGAATTAATTATGATTTCTGTGAATTATTGCAGGCTTTGGCATTTGACAGAAATGCATGTAAACCTTTTAATGCTTTTTCGACTATAAATTATTTCCCCATACTTCTTATACAGTGGTTCATTCCTATGTCCTGCAGGATATCTATGATCTTAAGGACCAGATACACGATGTAGAAGGGAGATACATGCAGGGACTTAAAGAACTAAAGGTATCAGGGCTCTTCCCAAGCATGCATTCTGTATGGGTATTTTTGGGTTATGAAGTTATCACTGGTTCCACTAACTATATAAGGCTTTACTAACAAGTTTTTTAATTTCTTTAAAGCATGTATCTAACTTTTAATGCATACAGAACATCAACTTAAATTTGTCCTGTGAATAAATCAAGATACGATCTAAATGTATATGTTATATGATAATATATGTTCATTATGTGGCTTATGTGAAAATAGTATTAAACTTTCATATTTTTAGCAGGTGTTTGCTGGTAAGATAAGGAGAGGTTACATTTTCTAGAACTCTGTTAGCAAATAAATGGATATTCCAAATAATTACTATGTACTGAAGGGGCAAGAAAGAAATGGGACATAGTTGTGACAAAGAATCTAAAGAAACTAAGAATTGGTCTTCCAAGTTTCAGCAAATGCTACATCTTATGAAGTAAACCCATACTAACAGTTTTGAAAGATATGCTAAAATAGATCCAGCCAAGCATAATTCTTGCAGAAGAAGATTAATTTTGTTTCAGTCCTTTGCCATTAAAGGAAGAATTATTTTTTATTATTATTATTTACATTCCTGTTACCTGTGTCTGAATTATAGGTTAGTATTTTCAGCATCAGGTTAATGAAATTTGTCTGTATTTTGACTTGTTTTAATTTGTAGGTGTTTTTCTTCTGTAAGTTTTCACACAACAGTTTGCAGTTCAAGTATGGTTTTCCCCTCTTCTGTGTTGAAGGGAAACTGAATGCAGCAAACGATGTGGCTTACAAATTTCTTCCAGGATATTTGTTCTGTTCTCTTTCCTGTTATGTAATTGTGAACAGTTCCATGCAAAAGTTAGAAAGCTCTTCCATAGTTGTCTTCTATCCATATGGGGACTGAATTTGATGAGTGCTGCTTGTTTTAGAGCATGTTATAGTGCTGTATTAAACAGCTTCCTGGAATTTCCTTGATTAAACAAGACATTAGATGGTACAATAAAGAGAAAATGTGTAATTTGACCTATTCAGTGTAGCAAAAATTATTTCCTCTTAAGAGAATAAGTAGCTTTGAGTCTGATAGCCACATGCTTAGATGAAGTACATCTTGTTTTAATCATATTGCCATATGACTATTAAAAGGACTTCAAGGAGCAGTGGATTACAAGATTATTACACATAGCTGTGATTGTACTAAGTTTGAATAAACTGAGATTGCTTCATATTTTCAAAATTAATCTTTCTCACTTTTGCATGTTTGCCAGCATCTCGAGTACTGTTTGTGAATCATTACTAATGCATTCTTATTTATTGTAATCATTACAGTTACCCAAGGGCATGGGTGTGAAACAGACTTGTTTAATAAGATCTTGATCTATGCTTTGCCTTTGAAATTGCATTTTATGCTGTCGTTAATACTGAATAATTCCTAAGTTAATATGCCTTCCATAGAGATTCTTTCCGGGAGCCCTTCTTTCTGATTAGGAAGGTATTTCTTTTTTCTCAACTTCTGCTTTAGCAGTTCGTCTTGTGTACATTAGAAAAATTAACGGGATACTTGCCTTTACACTACTTTGAAGGTTGGTTTTTTTTCCCCAGTGGCTGAGTAACAGTGATTTGTAATCATAGTACCTTCCTATCTCTGTGGTTGCCCATCTCTTGTGCTGCTAAGAGTGTGGTTTTCACCTGGCTACAAATCTCCTGGGTGTCAGCAGAATAAATTCTAATGTGGATAGTCCTGATTTACTTATGTCTTCATATCTTTCACATCTCAGTTTGCTTCAGTTTTGTTGATTCTTTCTATATTCCCTTGCATCAGCTAGAAAGGAATACTTTTTCTTTCCTCAGGTGTTTTTTTTTGGTTTTTGTGTTTGTTTGGGTTTTTTGTGTGCAGTTAACAGAGCACTCTCTTGATGTCTGCTGGGTTTAATCATCTTGTTCTAGCCAAGCAGGATCATTTACATAGTCCTTTGGCTTGACTGATAGAATTGTGGGTGGTATTTCTTCATAGCTTTAGGTTGTGTGCAGAGACTTATGATCCATTTTCATTTTCAGCCTGTTCCCACTGCTTCATCCTTAGGCATCCCACCACCAAATTCATGTTATTCCTCACTAAACTGGAAAATTACTGAAAATACGTGGAATTCTTGAACCCTAGGGAGCGTGTTTAATAATACTTTACTCAAATAGAAGGAACAATTCCAAAGATGTCTTAGCAGTGTTCCTTTTTTTCTTTTTTAACTGGTTAGAGGTGCTTAGACATAGCTTGGTTTCTTTCTCAGAAGCAGTTCTCACTTTTCTGTCTCAAAATCATTTATTCCTCTCTGTAACTTCAGACCTTTCCCCCCACTAACTTGTTGATTAATGACATTTTAATCCAATCTTTTAAGCCCCAACCTAGTCTTCAGTTTACAGTTAGAGTCCAGGAGCACATGGCATACAATCAGAGGCTGAGACAGCTGGATTTGAGAAGTGTTGGGGGTGGGGGAAGGTGGGCAGAAGCATCATTGCTGTTTTCAGCTTCCTGACCAGAGGCTGTAGAGAAGACAAGGCTCCTTTCAGAGGCATACAGAGACAGGACAAATGCAACAGACAAAAGTTGCATTGCAAGGGCAGAAATTCCAGTTAGAAATTTTCTTCAGGAAAAAAGACTTTTCATAAGGAAGACAGTCAAAGACTGTAACAGGTTGTCCTGGCAGGTTCTGCACATGCTTGGAGATACTTAAAATGAACTGGAGATGAGCTGAGCTGTGAGCAGCCTCATCTTGGTTAGCCCTGTTTAATTAGGACATTAGACCAGATGGCATCCAGACATCTCTGCCAGCCTAAATTACTACATGACATCACTTGCCACACTCACAGAAACAATCAAATTGGAATTTTTTCCTAGTTGCGCTTTTTGTTAAATTTTGTATCTCCCTGTAAAATGATGATAGCATTCATTTTAATCCGAGTGTTTTGCCTTTTTACTCTAAATTGAATTATTCTTTGAAGGTGTTTGGAAAGCTTGCTGTCTCTGATGTTTTGTTTTAACAAATCTTGAAAAGATGGGTATGTTTACACCATCACAGAAAAGTTTTCTGTGGTTTTAATCTTAAGAATTATTTGAATGCATTTTGATATATTATTTTTTTTTGTTTTTTTCACAACTTGTACTTTTGTCTCGTTTGATCTGTAGTCTCTCAAGATGTGTCTTGCATTGTTTTTTCTGGGGGTTCTAAAATACTGTATTTCTCCAGCACCAGCAATTCCAGAATACATGTGATTATGATGAAATTATGAAAGGTAAAATATGTACTTTAAGGACAGCCTTCTCAAAATGGAGGTTCATAACACAGAATAGAACTTGAGGGTTGGGCTTTTGATTTTCTTATGATGGAGTATTAAACCATGACTTGGTATGTCTAAAGACAAATATCATTCAGAAACAAAAATAGTGCTGTAACTTTACTGTATAACAGATAGTACCCTTCAGCATTTTCTTAGGAAGCTTAGGTTGTTACCACCTTTCCCTCTAATCTCTTAGTCCTACTGCTCTGTTTTCTGGAAAACCCAAGCGTGCTGCCCTGCCTGAGCTATTACTTCTACTGTCATAATACAAATAATGAAAAAAGGAGGTTATGCTACTTAGGCCTTCGAAGAACAGTTTACATGAAATACAGGGGGATTTGTAGCAGAGCACAGATCTCCTCTGGAAAGGGAATGGCTTCATAGTTCTTTTTTAGTTCTAAAATTAGAACTCTCTGAAACTCGAGTTTTGAATTTTAAAAAGAAGGCGTATTGAAATCACTGCAGATTTAGAAGTGGTAGTTGTTCTAGTATTTGAGTAGTTAACATTTCTTACAGTACTGAGGGGAAAAAAATAGGATGAAATCATTTTGGTAAATATGAGAGAATTGCATAAGAAGGTCTATGTGCACCTGCAGGTAGAGAATATCAAGCATGTGAATCTTTACATGTGTGCTGATTTATTTCTTACTAAGAAATAAAAAAAAATCTGCTTAAACAATGCTTAAGAATCATTATTACTCAAAAAAATGTGTCTAGCTTAAAGCTTTGAATCTGAGGTATCAGAGTACTAATTAAATAATGAGCGTTAAGTTAAAGCTATTCTTAGAGATTTTCTGTGGTCTTCTTTAGTCACTTAATTGTCTGAGTTCTCTCTGTCAGTTTTGTGCCTCATTCTGAAGTGTTTCCTCATGCTTGTGCTGAAAATACAATAAAACTGTGATATCACTACTTCACCCCTGTAAATGAACTTGTGATGGTGGCAGAGTAGAAAATGCAAGTGGAATATTATCTTATCATTACACAAGTAGGAAAATTATGACTTTTCATTGCTGTATATGACGTAACCTGAATAACGGAATGTTGAATTGTGACTTGGTATCTCTAATGGGCAGACACACATACAGTTTAGAAACAAAAATGGTTGTGAAATTTAACTGTATAACAGATAGCACTCTTCATTGTTCTGCTGGTATTTTATCATTGTAACAATGCATCAAAAAGGTGAATGTAAGCCTTTCTGCTCTCCATAGGATTCACTAGCTGAAGTCGAAGAGAAGTACAAGAAGGCAATGGTTTCCAATGCTCAACTAGACAATGAGAAAAACAACTTGGTTTACCAAGTGGATACTCTAAAGGACGTCATTGAGGAGAAAGAAGAACAGATAGCAGAGTTCTATAGGGAAAATGAAGAGAAGTCAAAGGTACTGATTTTTAAGACTGTGTTTTTTTCTAATTATGAAGAGAAACCATAGAAACGTGGATTACTTGGTAAGAGCAGTTGAAAATTTTTGGTTTAGTAGAAAAGTCTAGCTATCTCAGCGGCCAGAGATCGTTTGAGTGTTTTGTTTGGTTTAAAAAAAACCAGCAAACACAAACAAACAACCCACAAAACCACCACCACACCTGGAAAAAAGTAATTATTAATACGATATACTAAAGATAAAATATGCACTTAAATCAAACAGAACGTGTTCAGTCCCACTTTCTTGAAAAGGGAAGATCTATGTGGCAGAATTTTCCAGCAATACTTAGATAAGTTCAGTATCTGAACTTTTCTCATTAATGTTGTGCTTAAACCTTTATGGCACCTTTTCTCTCTACATTTTATTAAATAACATTTTCTGTGTAGTAAGTATCTGAGGAACTTAACCTGAAACAGAGATTCTGTGATTTTTAGTTACTTAGTAGAATTTCTCAAATTGTTGGAGTAATTTCTTAGTTATAGCTTTTAACATAATATTACCTAACTTTTTTTAAAGCTTATATTTAAAATGAGTGTCAATGCATAAATAAATAGAAATCATTGATTTATTTTAATATAGGAATTGGAAAGACAGAAACACACATGCAGTGTTCTGCAGCATAAGCTGGATGAACTCAAAGAGGGCCTTCGACAGAGAGATGAATTGATAGAGGTATGTTCATATGAGATAGTGTATGATAGAACCTGTGCAAATAGATATGGTGTAAGATTTGAATGGAAACAGCCATCATACACAAAATGAGTTTAAATATTATCTCACATTAAGAAAAAAAAATTTTAGGGGGTAAAATTTAAGTTATCAGTCTTTCTAAATTTATGCAGTTGAAAATGTCTTTGCAAGGCTTTTCAAATGTGCTACATCTTGTAAAATCTTTCTTATGAGAATTGTGGTTCTCTTGTGCACGTTTCTTCTCTTTTCTTCTTTGTGAGGGCAGAAGTAATGTTTGTATGTCCAAACGTGTTCGTGTGCATGGTTTAACACCAACTGTTATTCTTTGCTGTTTCTAAAAGTTTCCATTTCAGTTATTTCAGATTTTCTTGAGCATCAGCCACTGAAGTTTGCAGCAGTGAATGTTTGTTTGCTTACCAGTCAAGCATAAATATAGCAATGCTGGTCAGCATGTTATTGGGTCATAACCATGTTGTTGGGCGTGTGGTTTGTGTTTTGGGTTTTTTTTCCTCTGTTGCCCCTTTTTTTCTGGAAATAAATCTATGTGACCTAAAATCCCAGAGGTATTATCAGCCTTTGTTTTAAAATGGTCCACAAAGATATGTTGTGTCAACAGTATGCTGGTGTCTATTTCCCATTGATTTTTAGTTCTAGCATTGGAAGCCATAGTTAATTAATACGTCATTTTCCCATCACCTTTTGGTTTCAGTAAAATTTGATAATCATTAAGTGTACGGGTCAAAGTTTCCACTACTTGATTTTCAGGAGTTTCATAATACTGCATTTCATCAATCAATTTCTTTCCCCACTGAGCTTATGTGCTCTCTGGGTAGTAGTACAGGAACGCCAGAAGACTTCTGGAAGTTATAGATCTGTTATGGTTACTGAGAAAATAATATGCTTAGCAGAAAGGCTAAGATTAGCCTAGGTAGAAGCATTTTGCAGGAGATTAATGCTGATAGGCAACAAAACGTAGAAACCTCTCATTGTTGCTCTGTCACTTACTCTGGATTCTTTTTGACTTCACAGTGAATTAAAGACTTCATACTTTCTTCTATACTTCTTGTTTACTGCTTTTGTGGGGTTCTTTTGAAGTATGTGAATCAAGAATATACAATAGGTTTGTCTGGAGTGTTTGCTTTGGTAGAACTTAGCATATCCATTGAATATTCACTAAATGCATGTAGTTCTTTCAAAGATTTGACCCATATTTACCATTTATTTGAGTAACTTCATCCATTTATGTGAATGGGAAATCTATCGGAAGCCATTTGGCTTTTTGCAGAAGACATTGTCTTCCGTTCCCAAATGTAAAATAAAGCTCACTCATTAGGAGGGCAAAAAATTGTCTCTAGCCCTAAAAATTCTTACGTCATCTTCATAAGATTATTTGAGTATAGCAAATAATTTTAGTTCTATTTGCAGGGTAAACAGCAAAATGTGTGCAATTGTTTTTCTCTAGAAAGGGTGGTATCCCCAGGCTGCAGTGGGAAATGTTACTAAAGAAAAGTATCTCTAGTTGCACTAAATTCTTGCATCAACATTGATGGAATAATGTTAATTGCTGTTCTCTTGCATGAATTCATAAGGCATATTTTATTCTAAGATGCCCCCATTTTCTTTAACTTCATGTTCGTAAACTCTTTGGTTGACTTTTATTACTTACTTTCCTTTTTCTATCTGAATGTTTGGGTTTTTTGTTTGGTTGGTTTGGGTTTGTTTTTTTGGTTGGTTTTGCATTTCCTTACTTCTCTTTCCTCTTTTATTCTTCCTTGATCCTATTTATTACAGGAGAATCAACGTATGCAGCAGAATATAGTTTCCATAACCAAAGAGGTGTTTGAACTCCAGGAGACAATTAATTGGAAAGATAAAAAAATAGGGGTATGAATCCAAATATGGGGGGGAAAGTTTGTGGTTTTTTGTCATTTTAGAAATAGATGGATGCCCCCCACCCCCAAGGAATGCTGTGTACTTCAAAGAAATGAAGGCCACTCACAAATTAAATATTTAAAATGTTTTGCAGTCTTTCTTTTCTTTAGCAAATGAGCTCCACTTCATCCTCACTTGCATAATGATAAATAATAGTAGTTAATTCTATAACATAATAAACTATTATACATACAATTTTATAAATCTTTTTCAAAATATTTCTGCCTGCATTCAGGGCTTGAAAAACTCCTTGTCTCCCTTACTCTTCACAAAGGTAAAAATGGTCTGGGTCCCTGTATTGATCCATAGTGACATGGCAATAATATAATTTTATACAGATTTGACACTGTTTTTAAAGCTTTTAATCTCCTTAGAAGTAAATACAATTTCCAAAACTTGAACAGTTCAAACCTTTGTTGCCATTTGACTCCTGCCTCTGTTGTCATCTTAACAATTTTCATAAGAATCAGTAGATTTTAGAGCAGTCTGCTTTATGCTACCTGGCATAAGAGAGATGAAATACCCCAAATAATGGAAAAACTTAAAGAGCTGCAGGAGCTAAGGGTCAAAATGTAGAGAAGCCTCAGTAAATATTTGTAGACAGAGCTTGCATTTGGCATACCTAGTTCTCAAAAATATGATCTCAAATTGACTTGTGCATTCCTGTATTGCATTTCTGATCCTTCTAGGTAGGACTGGCTAGCTTGCATGCAACACTGAACCAAGCTGATTCCGTAATATACACACAAAATACCAGTTTCCAGAATTGAGAGTTGGAATTAAAGGTTCTGTGAGACCTTTTGAGTAGCATCTGTAGGGTTCCCGTGTATGGAAGGAAGGTGGTACAGGAAGAACCATAGTCATACTCACTGTGCAGCTAGAGTAGTCAAACAGGGATTGTCAGCTTTGTTCCTGGGAGACACAGAAGTGGTAAAACTGTCTGAGTTGGCCTGATCCTTGGTGTAACTAACATGGCTCCGAACTTGTGGCTGTCCTAGGCAACAAGCAGATTGCCGGGTGGTGAGAGGGAGTTACTGGAAAGTCTCTAGAAAGCAATTGTCTGCCTTTTAGTAACTCCAGCATCATTTCCCTCCAAATGAATTTTACACCAGGTTTTGACATAGACATATTTCACTAAAAGCTGCTGTATTTGCATGGTATTCAAGTAATTTCAAGAAGTTATCTTTTAGCTGATAGTGCCCAGTTAAAAAAAAAACAACCCTGTTATACCATCTTTTTTCAATCCGTATTTATTTCCCATTTCAGTCCTTCAATCCATATTGCAATCTTCTCTCCATCATAAAATATTTCAACATTTTAAATTTTTTTTCTGAACATTCTTCTAGCTTTTTTTTTAATATTTAATCATATTCTTTCCATATGTTACTTTACACCTTTGTGTACTGGTCTGTCTGAATTTCTGCAAATTTTTTTTGTGCAAACTTTTCTCTTTTAAATGCATTGCCAGAGTTAGTACAGAGCATATCATTTATCTAATGTTTAAAAAAAAATAGCTACCAACCAGATTGACAAGAAAGATATTTTTTTCTCTTTAGACAAAATTTTCCTACCAGTTTCTGTGTTCTTGTAAAAACACCATCACTGGATTTTTTTCTATTTTTTTAGCATCTTGGAGTTGAAATATATTATAAAATGTAAAGATGCTGCTGTCTTCTCACTTCTGTTATCTAAAAACATTTGCATACTTTGCTTAGCTCAGTTTTTGAGTCTTTCTCTAACATACGGAGTAGCTTTGGTAATTTTTACTCCGTTCCAGCTTCAGGAGTCTGAGAAGCTTCACAAAGGAGTAGTTTATAACTAGAATTGTAACCTAGTTTTACAGAGCATGCAGGACTGATGCTGCCTCAGAGGAAGAAAGGGAGACAAGCAGAACAGAGATAGCATGAGTTTGTTTTACATCTGCCTTCTTATATTGTCCTGTTTCTACAAGTGATTGAAATTTGCCGTTGTAGTTGGTCTTAGATCAATTTGAGGTCCCTGAACTATAACTTCCAGGTGATATTCCTGCAATACACAGCTATTTTATGGTTTGGTGGCTCCAAATTATGCATGTGGTGCCAATTTGAAATTAGCGTGTCTGAGTTTGGTATAGATTTCATGAAGCTTTTTGAAATATTTAAAAAATAGGACCCCAGACAAAGTTTGCTTTCTGCCACATGATCAGATTTTAATCACACTGGTATGTTAAAACGTGCCTGTTGAGCTCAATTGTCCGGATTTCTGCCCCAATAGAAGAATTGCAGAAGTAGATTTACTACAAAATCCATGTCATAGATCACAGTCCCTGAGCATACTAACAGTGGTAGTTTTACTCAAGTTTTTCAATACGAATAATGATCTCAGTAGGTGGAGATAATATGGTTCAGTTTTGCTCCCTTCCCCGTCAAAATTTTACTGTTTCCAACACTAGTGTGCAGGGTGTGAGAACAGAAGGGATGTTTTGGGAAGGTCAGCATCATTACAAGGCAATGCCAACCACACAGGAGCTGTCCACAGTATGACTCTGGGCCTTTGTTTCCATTCTCTCGAGTGGAGGAGCTTATTCCCCCTTCCATCTCTGCCATTAGGCTTCAAAAATGGCAAAGGTGTATGTATCTTTGAGTGGAACACAAAAGAATGTAATGATTTAATGTTCTTCACACTGATAATAATGTAGTGGGAGATCTAGTATGTTACGAAATAAAAGGACATCTTATGAGTTCTCAAACAGTGATGTGACAGCAACTGCTTTCACCCACTGAATTACCTGTATTTTAAATGTTACATTTGCATACTAATAAATCAAATGCAAGGGCACTTCTTAAATGTTTCTGCTGAAATTCAGAGTAATGCATGAAAATATTGCTCTAGTGTACAGATTCTAGATAATTATTAAAATTTAGCATATTGCAATCATTCTGTGGGGCAATTACAATACCAAGGCATACACCTTCATTTCTTTCTTCGTATCAGTCCATTCCTCACCATTCATGCATGACATAAGGATTAGCAGGGTAATTTCCCTGGCAAAATGCACGTACACTTTTGCA
Source organism: Todiramphus chloris collaris (assembly GCA_025345505.1). Classification (NCBI taxonomy): domain Eukaryota; kingdom Metazoa; phylum Chordata; class Aves; order Coraciiformes; family Alcedinidae; genus Todiramphus; species Todiramphus chloris. The sequence goes on from JANVCC010000019.1 coordinate 14,756,591, forward strand.
GTTGCTGTATGGTCAGGATTTTTTTGTAATGCATGCAGTACTAAACTGGAATGGAATACTTTCACCCAGTCAGGTGAAATTAGGTCTGAGTAACTGCCAAGTATTGCAGCTGCGGTGTAGGTAGGCAAACCCCTTTGTGTCCATCTTGTGCTTTTAGCTGCAATCCTTTTTTGTGCTAAAGTAGTGCTGCCATGGTTTGCACCCTGCCCCCCCCCCCCCCCCCCCAAAGTAATTGCTTTGGTTTCAGTTCAAAGGTGGTTGCAATAATTTAGTAAATAAGCTAGTATTTGTCTATGAATGACAGGCGTGTTTGTCCAAGGTCTTTTATGAGCTAAGGTTTCTACTTCTATACCCTATAGAAGGTAGAGAAATTAGTTCAATGGATGGTAATGTTTTAGGATCTCTGCCAGCTGAGTTCCAGCGGATTTTCTGACCACAGGGTGGTCAGAAGAATTAAGAAGAATCACTTATTCTTTTGATATTGAATTTATCTTACATAAATCTACCAGAAGAAGAATCCACTAAGTAAAAATAAGGAGGGGGGGGAAAAAAAAACCCATGACAAAAGATTTTTCCCATGAGGCTGATGGAGCTCTGGAAACAGGCTGCTCAGAGAAGTTGTGGAATCTCCTTCTCTGGAGAGATTTAAAAACCACCTGAATGTGATCCTGGGCAGCCTGCTCTGGGTGACCCTGCTTTAGCAGGGTGGGTTGTCCAAAGGTGATCCCCAGAGGTCCCTTCCAACCCCTACCAGTCTGTGATTCTGTGAAAATCTGTTAAGAGCCGAGACTCATCTGGGAAAACAAATTATGTCATGGCAAATACGCAGCGATGAGGCTAGATATGTTACTTGTAGTTATGAGATGTATGTTTATATATATCTATCTACTAAATATCCCTTTTAATTTCTTTTACTGAGCTCTTTGTATTTACTTGTAGAAAATCTCTCTGCTGTCTATCATACGCTTTTTCTCTGTGCCATTCTTTTTCTTGCTATCTGCCTGAACCCAGGCCCTAGAAAGACAGAAAAATTACTTTGACTGCATTAAGAATGAGCGAGATGAGCTCAGAGAGGAGTTGGCTGACCTGAAGGAAACAATGAAGAGAGGAGAGGTATGTTGGTAGTAGTTACTTTAACAGAACTCCAGGAACGGGGCATGAAATCAAGGTCAATGAAAGAGGAATAATGGTTACTGTTCTTGTGCAGTCTCGATACTTGACCACAGGGTAGGATAAATGGTACACTTTGTTCTAACTGCTTTGATCAACTTGAAAAGCTTTTAAAAGTCTTCTCTGTCCGATTGTGTTTTATCACTGCTCTTGTATGAGTAGTTTTTCTTCTCTATTTTTAGAAACATGGATTAGTTATAATTCCAGACGGCACACCAAATGGCGATGTAAACCATGAATCAGTGGTTGGTGCAATAACGATTGTATCACAGGAAGCTGCTCAAGTCCTGGAATCTGCAGGAGAAGGACCACTAGGTAAAAATACCTTAACATACTTCAGAGAGTGTTTAAGTCTTTGTTTCCCTCCTGGTAAGAGTGGGTTGTGATTTTACAGCCACAAAGAGATACCTGCGATGCTTCTGGCGTACACGCTTACAAAACTTTCAAGACTGTTTTATTTTTAGTAGTAGTCTTTTTACACTGAGTAAAAACAGACATACATCTTTTGAGTAAAAAACGCAAAACAAACCAAAAAATAACCCAAAACAAACAAAAAAACCCACACAAAAACCAACCTACCAAACAAAACCCCAAACAGTATATGCTTGGATATATTAGATCTTGCGGTCCAGTTTCTGTTTTATTACTGTCAGAAAATATCTTGTCTCAAAGTGTAGTCTTTTGGATTAGTGTATTTCCCATTGTTTTATTTAAAGATATATTTTTTAAGTATGTATAATGAAGGAATGTCCATCAGAGAAACAATGCGTGATATATTCTTTGCCCTTCCTTGGAATACTTCTGCCTGTATTACTTTAAGGCAAGTGTAGTCTTTCATCACACTTATTAGGGAAAAAAAAAAAATCTTTAAAACATTCAAAAAAAGACAGACAAGAAAAGAGGTTTTGGGGTCCTTTATTTTAACTTGTTTTTATCCTTACGTTGGACAAGTTGTGTGCACAGTCAATCCACTGTAAAACTCTTTAGTAGTTATCTTGAAAGGAACATCTCTTCAGATTTGCATTTTCTTTGTACATAACCTAGAATAGTTACATTTTTGGGTTTTTTTTTTTAATTAGAGCTGATACATGTTTCTGCTTTGGCTGCTTCTTAGTGAAATACAGATACCTTTGTTTTGTTACTATTAAAGTTACTATTTCCAAGGGAGCTGCTCTAATCTTAGCACAGTGTTGCTTGTTTTGTAGCTATTACGGATCCTCTGACTGATTAGAGATATTGCAACATTCTTGTGGGTCCTTTCCAAAGTACTTTTTCTGTGGCTTGAGAACATTTTCTACAAGCTTTCCAAACATAAGGGTAGCTTAGTGCCTTCCCTGATACGACAATAATCTTCAAGAGTTAAGACAGGGAAGAGTCTACAATCAGAAGAAAATTTTGTTGGAAATGGCTGTTCTAAGTACTGGGACAAAACTGTGTCATTAATAGTAATAAAAAAAAATCCTTAGTTTTACTTGGATTACTGAACTCAGAGTTCTTACTTTTAAAATTGTTATACTTTTAAAATTGTTATACTAACAAACAATGTGAATTAAATATTTTCCCTTTCGTCTGCTATTAAGTGAAAACTGTTTTGTTGTTATTAGTGAGATAACAAGGTTTTATGCTCCTCATGCTATTAGCTTTAAGTCTGAAGAACTTTTCATTTGAAAATGAACAAAAAGTTATGAAAAATATGTTCATAGTTACAGATTTGTCCCGGTTTCTGTTGTGTTCTTTGTTTTTAGATGTCCGGCTACGAAAACTGGCTGAAGAGAAGGAGGAATTATTGTCCCAGGTAAAATAAGCTATTCTTTTCAGAAATAGACCTTTGTCCGTCCTTTTGCAGGCTATTAAAATATCAGCAATAAAACAACATTAAGCACCAAGGGTGCTTAATCAAATACTTGAGCACTAAAGCAAAATAAAATTCTCAACTTCTTACCTGTCTGTCTACCAGGACTACCAGGTCCTCTCACTCGTGTCCTTATCCGTGTGACTTTGATCTTAGTTGGTAAAGAATCCTCATTTCATTAACTACTGAGCTGAAATCTGTCTGGCTGCTGACCCTATTATTAGTGCATATACTTAAAGTTGTACTTTCTTTAGTATTTCTGTATAAGACAAAATAAAAGTCAGTAAAATTACATTCTCTCAAGCTGAAGTGGCGTTTTTTCCAGATTGATGCATGGTAGTATTTCTTGGATTGTTTCAGTTACTCAGAAAATTAATATTATCAAAGTAATTGTATTTTAATACAGTTCAGTGTTGAGAAGATAGGACTCAAGAAAACATATAGCCATTGAACAATCATTAAGAATACTGTAGTTTTTGTCCTCCTAGTTGAACACATGGCAAATTTTAAGTGGTATTGTCAATTTTTTTTATTATTTTTTTGCTGAGAATGTACCTTTATTTTTGGGTAGATATTTGCTTTAGAATGCCACTTCTAGTACTCAATCAAGGATTTTTAAATTTAAGAATGTAAGTACATAAAAATGTATTAGGCATGTTTATTAACATGTAATTGTAGATACCACTGTTAAAATATTTGTTTTATGTCACAAATGGGCATTTTGCAAGTATAATGCCCATACCACTAATCTGTAGGACAATAAATTTGATAAGAGTCCAAAAAGTAGCTCCCACTTCTTTTGTAAACTCCAGACATTGAGGACATAGCTGAAGAGTCTGTTCCCTGACTGCTCAAAATTTATGAGATAGCTGCTGTAACATAAAATGGAACTGTTTAATGTGCACTACAGACTTGCTTAGGGCTGTTGCTTCCAGGTGGAAGAGAGGACCCGAAAAAAATCTGTGGATCATTCTTTCTGTAAACTTGCCAAGATACTGTTCATTATCTTCTGGCGTGTTTATTGTGTAAAAGGTATGCTGCAGAAGAAGTGTGTAAACAGAGTGTAATGCCACCAGCTCCTCTGGAAAGGCAGCTCTGGTAAAGTCACTGGGTGCCTCTGCATTGCACGGAGATCCCTGCAGTGCTGACCAAACTGGTGGGTTTGGACTGTGTGTAGACATGGTGGAGGCACTCACCCAGCGATGGGGATGGGGAGCTGCGGCCACAGGCCTCAGGGACTGACTTCCCTGCCTACCCTGCACGGCTTTGCTGCTCCCTCTTACAGAACCATCCCAGCTGGTGGCATCTCCAGACTCCTCTGCCTTGTTCTCATCAAACCTTTAGATACACAACTACTGAACTTGTGGGAGTCTGTTTTTCACAAAAGAACGCTTCTTTTTCAGGTCAGAAGACTGAAGATGCAGTTGGAAGAAGAACGACAGAAATATTCTAAAAGTGATGGCCTGAACCCAGATATCATAGGCTTAGAGAACGGTTCCGACCTGCAGCTAATTGAAATGCAGAGTGGGTATATGGTTACTCAGAGGTTTTCTTACTGGGGAGACTGTTTTGTCTCTTCCAATGCCTGTTCCTACATTGTTGTGCAGTACTAGTATCGTGAGTGAATATATTGTTGAGCAAGTAGCTTTTTGTTGGTATATCTCCTCTCAGGAAATTTCTCACTGTGGAATAGCTTAAAAATCTGCCTCTTTTGTGCTGAATAGCAATGTTCTGGGAAGTTCTTTTTTTACTTGATTACCTTGCCTAATGTGGATGCCACTATTTGAACAATTTTAGTTTTCAGTGGTGGAATTTCACCTCAGATATTTTTTTAATATATCCCACCTGATGTTTTTATTTTGCTGAATCTCTGATACAGAAACTTAATCAAAAAGATTGCCGTTCTCTGAACCAGAACATGAAAAATTAAGTTTTAACACAATATTCAATGTTGCTTCACAGAGTCACTAAGCTAATTTCCATATCAATGCAAGCTTTTTCTTCAGCTGAAAACTACTGCATTAAATGATTGTCATTTAGTACACTTGTGGCAGTGAACATGAAAAGAGCACTGGCAATGTAAGGGCTAAAATGTAACACCGCAATAATTTGCAAAGCTCCTTGGAGTTTGTCAGACAGGTTTAAGCTTTGTGCTTTTTATCATTCAAATGCTGTTACAGATGTCTATGCTAAATGCTGCTGGTATTAAGTGTGTTCTGATTTGACCCATTTTGCAGTGTGTGGTGGTTATTTTGTTGGTTCTCTCTTTTGAGAGATGAGTTTGCCTATCTAAATGTGGGCTTTAAAAGGTATCTCATTTATACAGCTGAGATTTAATGCATGCTTCTACAGTGACAGTAGTTGTGTTCTCGAAATAAGAGGCAAATTATTTCATGTTCATGCTCTTAAAGATTTCTGAAAGACCATTTACTACTTTGTAATCCTGTGTATGGGCTTCAATAAAATAGTCTTTTTAATATTTGATTAAAAGGGAAATTGATAGTTTAGAGAGTTGCTTTGGGTAATAACATTCATGTCAATTTTTGTCTAGGAGATGCCAACAGGCAAATTAGTGAATACAAATTTAAGCTTTCAAAAGCTGAACAAGACATAACTACCTTGGAACAAAATGTAAGTGTGTTTCTTTGTACTTATTGTTATCATTGCACTTGCTCTGCACACTTCTACAATACTCTCTTCAATAAAATCTATGAAAACATATTTCATCACTTCATTTACTGTTTGTTCTTTATTTTGCATAGAATGGCACTGCATTGCTGATTTTTTCATATTTCCTGCAATTCAGTACCTGTATGTAGTCTAACCATAAAGCAATATGTAGTTAATTTGCTAAAATGTGAATGTACAGCAAAATGTAAAGAGGAACTGAAGCTACTACTTCAAGAAAAACAGTTTATATAGCTTAATTATTTGTAAGAGTTGTATAGACTGTGGAAGGTACATAATTTACTCTCTGAAATTCAAGAGTTTGTTTTTATAGCTATACATATATATATTTCACAATGATTTACTCGCACTTCCTGATTATGTCAGTAACATCTTACTAGAGTTCAGCATCTCTGTAGATCACCTAAAAAATACAAAGGATTATAATCTGAATCAGAGATGCACAGTTGTTCTGTCTGTACAACAACAGGCTACTGGCCCATCCTATGGATTTGGGTGTAGCAGAGAGCTATAAATTTAACAATCCAGCAAGTGGCCTTTAATGTCTGCAGAATGCAACCAGGGTTTGTCTCAAGTTCCATCTTTACTGCTGAACTCGGTGCTTCAGCTCAAGATCTGTTGCATCATGTCCTGATGACAGTTACAGTCTTTTTTCTTCTTTGCTTCTTTTCATATGGTCTCTGCTTTTCAACTTTCCAGTTTTTAATCCATGTGTTCTCCAGTCCTTGATTTTTCTTTCTCCAACTCTTATTTCTCTGTTTGATAATTCAGCCCTTCTGTATCTTCTCAGCTGTGTCCTATGCTAAGTTTCATTCTCTGCTGTTACCTGTGACCTTCACCAGGGATGGACAGGCAGTGGGGAGGGTATTCCAAGTTTTTGCACATTATTTATTTTACTGTTTCTTTAGTTCTTTTAAACACTCTTATTGCAATTACAGCTGCTGCTAGCACAGTTAAACCTCTTCTTTCCAGAGAGAGACATTGTGGGTAGTTCACAGGATGCTTTGTGTTGTGGTGGCTTTTCAGAAAGGGAAGAACAGCTGGTGGCAGGTGAGTGCAGGTAGAGCACCTGAGTAATCAATCCTTTTGCTGTGTTTGGGTTTGCAGATTGGACGACTTGAGGGGCAGGTTGCAAGGTATAAAAATGCAGCAGAAAATGCAGAAAAAGTAGAAGATGAACTCAAAGCTGAAAAGAGGAAGCTTCAGCGAGAGGTAATTGATGTGATTTCCTTTTCAGCAGTTCAGGCTCAAACTGCTCTGTCTTTTGCCTCCAAGCTCTGTTTTGTTTGTAATCTTCAGTTACAGTTTTTAAGTGACTTTTTTGAGGAGATGTCTGAGTCTATCAGTGTTGCATTCAGAAGACGACTGTAGCACTTACAAAAGTAATACTGATTACAGTTCAATGTAGTACTTCATTGGAAGGAAGGATCTGAAGTTCTGCTTTCTTCTAAATGTCATAACTTTTATTATTTTAAACTAATCCTTCCATAAAAATTACTGGGGAGCCAAACGCTCCCTTTCGAGTGCCAGCCTGGGAGTTTTCCAGCCCGCACCTCGCAGGGAGCTGGTAAGAAGCTGTATTTCACTGAGCCATTGCTCGTGCTTACTGAAGAGCTGCTGCGTGACTAGCGCAGTGCCTGCTACCCACAGAAATATAGATCTATTGGCAAGTAACAGTGGTGGAGAGGACTCTACCTTTAAATAGCATGTAATAAGAAGTTGCAGTCACCTAGTTCTTTTGGAATGAGTACATGTTCCACGTTTCTGTTGCTTCCCAATTCTTTATTTTTTTAATAGCTGAATTCCAGTTCATCTGACTGCAATAATGAAAGTGTTGTCTTAACTTACATGGGACTCTTATAAAACATGCAATACTTGTATTCCTAATTTAATTTATTCTGTCAGAGATTAAGAACAACAGAAAGCCCAAGTAAACCTAAAGTTGATCATAACTTTTTTGCTTTCATTTTGTAGTTAAGAACAGCACTCGATAAGATAGAAGAGATGGAGATGACCAATAGCCACTTAATGAAAAGGCTGGAGAAGATGAAGGCAAACAGGACTGCGATTTTATCTCAACAGTGAAGTGGAAATGGAAAACACGATGCACTGCTCCTTGAATAACTAGCTCCTAGCTTGTTTTTAAATACAGACTTTCATTGGCACAAACTATTTGAACACTGAGCTGTTCATTTGGTGGTTTAGTTTAATAATGGCATACTTCTTTTTGTAACTTATGAGAGAATGAAATGTAGTTTGAATTCCCAGGTGAATGACAGCAATTTTTCTGTAGCTTTTGATTCTAGAGTCAGAGCTGGAGCACGAAGCTGTACATTCAACTTAGTGATAGAAAATGTTTTTACAACTGTGGAATCAAGTTTACTCACGATCTCTTTTTGGCTGCTTTAATGATGCTTGATGCTCAGAGACAACTGCATGAATTCAAGAAGACACTGTATTACTGTATTATAAACTAACATATACTTGCTCAAGACATCACACAGCACAAGTGCCTTTTATCTGGTGCAATTTAGACTTCATTGTTGAAATAACCTTTGAAATCAGATAACATTTTATTTTAAGATACATTTGGGGTATTCACTAAACTTTATACATTTTGAAGATACATTTTTGTAAAATATTTAAATTTATAAGAAAAAAATAGGGACTGTATATAAAAATGTGCTTTTTTTTGCATGGGCACATGTGAGTTATAGGTAATTTTGTCAAATACTAGCCCCTGATACTCTTAGTATTAAGAGTGCAGATTTTAAAACTTCTGTTGTACACCATTGAGTTACATGCCATCTGCTGCTTAAGTGTGAATTGAAATTTTAGGGTGGGAGGAAGAGGTGGGAAACATGGCTAAGGAGTTTATTAAACAGACACTTTACTGACCAAACCCAGCTGTTCTCTGTTTTCTTTTAACTGAGATACCAGCAGGACAGAGTAAAATCTTTGCAGAAGAATAAATTCTGAACTCTTTGGAATTAAAGCACATCCATCTAATGGCCTTTAGTCTGCAGCTGCTGCTTCATCATCAGCTACAAAATAATAGTGTTGTTACTTGAGAGAGAACAAACAAGCAACCCAAACCAGTCAGTAGTTTTGCTCAGCCAGTTACAGGATTTCTTAGATATGGGTTAATCTTTAGAACTTTGGGTGTAAACACATTGCCTCTCAGACCACTCATGCTGGCACTACAGCGTCAGTAAGAAATAGCTCCAGTTAGCTTTGAGTCAAGCAAAAGCAGTTCCAAGCTCCAAAGCTCCCTTTTCCTGCAGACAGAGTCTGTGCAGTGAATGTCCTCGAGCGGCTGCTCCGCTGTTCCCTGCAGACCGGGGCTCTAAGGCTGCTGTTTCTCAGCAGTTAGGTCCTTGTGTTTCCCCAGCCAACACAAAAGGAACCCATGATTTGCTGCTGATATTTGACAAGGTGTTACCAGCTGTAGCTAAAAAATCAAATACATTTTTAACACCTCAATGCAGGTTGGGTTTTTTTTAAGTTTCTGCTTGCTGCCGACCACGAGACCATTTTCTGTGTTGAGGAATAGAATTTCTCAAGCCGCTCCTCCACAACACTCACATCTATTGAAATCAGCCCCCTAAGTGCCTGAGTTCTGTCCCTGGTGTTCAGCTGTAGGATCCCATCACTCTCTCCGAGCTGACCTACGCAGGAACTTCAGGCTGAACAGATGAGCCAGCAGAGCCTTCGCTGACCGGCCTGCTCGAAGCCAGGCCTGGAGCAGGGCTCATTTCCCTGCGTCTCTACTGCAATCAGCTCAACTGCCTGCCCAGCACCGCGCCACATTTAAGCGTAGGCAGGAGGCACCGCGCATCACGGAAGATCCCGCAAGATGCTTCCCCTCCCCTGAGAGGCACCAGGGAGCAGGAATCTTCCTGTCTACTACACAAGGCTATTTTTAAACTACCACCACTTGGAGTTCAAAAAACCCCATAAAACCAGAATCTAGCCCTCATCAGTATGACCTGTCTGCTGTTAGAAAGCACATCAGGGGCTGATTTTGGCACATCAGTCACACGTTGCATGAGGCTTATTTTAAATTACAGCTGCTTACATCACCTCGGTGCACACAGTACACTGATTTATGCTCCTTGGACTGGATTTTTTTTTTGCATTAAGTCCCATTTATAATTTCCAGGCCCGGAATGTCAAAGTAGATAAAGGTTCTGTGTATGCTTGAGGATGAACCAGCAGCAGGCTGGCTCCACACCCAGTTACAAGTGGATGTGCACAAGGGGCATCTCTGGGAGACTTAGAAATCAGATGGGAGCCAATTTGTGTGTTCTAATCCATTGTCACAAAGTCCAGTCTGAAAACTGAAAGCAGAAATAAGCAAGACAAACACCTTTTAAAGCTCTTTTTCTTCTGGCAATAGAAATAGTACTATGTAATATACAATACAGCACACTGCCATTCAGACAAGGTAATAATGGTCTGTGGTGATGCTGTCCCTGTCCCCAGGCAGCCACCATGCTCATTTTTACCTCCAGTCGTCCTTTGAGAGATTAGATAAAATATTCATCTCTTCATCATCTTGCAAAAGACGATACGCTGCACTGACGTGGTGGTTTTCAAGCACAGACCGGTCGTTATACAGAATGGCTGAGTCTGACCTAGAGTTTAAAAGAAAACAGAGGAAAGGTTTCTTCCCTGTCTAAAGTCTCACAATCAGAGGTTTCCCTTTGGTCAGCTACAGAGATTAGTTCTATAGCCCAGATACTTTGTTCATTTTTCTTATTCAGTAAAACAAAACACTGAAGATCAAAATCTACTGCAAGATCTACTTCATCAGCTGAGACTCACCTCATCTCTTTGTTGTATACTTAAAAAAAAAGAGAGCTGAGACATGTAAATTTAGACTTGAATCATGAGGCTCTTCTCCGGCTCCTATGTAAGTTGCTCTCATATTAAAGCCTGACTGTACCCAAGTAAGCAACTGCAAGATGTGTCCCAGTATTGTTTCCAGAACAGCAAACTGTAAGCAAGATACAACTGAACTGCTTCTGTCAGCTGTGCGCTAGACCACGCTCTTCAACTGCCAGGGGGATACAGTGAGACCAGAGGTACTTCACACCTTCTTTTAAGCACCATTCCTTCTATATCTTCCATTTCAGCATCTTGTGGCTTAACTGCGCCCTCTGGAGGTGTTGCCTTAATCTCTGTTGTCCTTTCAGTGGGTCCTCTACTTCGGGGTTCTTTAGTGGCTGGAGAAAAGCATCCAACTTCTGCTCTCAGGAATCTGTGTGGACTGGAATTTGGACATGTACAACCAAAAAATTATCTAGAGAAATATCTCAAATTGTTCCTGAGATTGTTGAGATGACCTGGAGGTACCATGAAAAAAAGGAAGGAGAAAAAAAAAAAAGGTTATTTTGTCTTGATATAAGCATTAAAAAAAACAAAACCAAAAAATAGCCCACCAAAAAACCAAGCTAATAATTACTGACATATGACACTAGAGAAAGCTCTTTTTTTTTTTTTCTTTTTTTTTTTTTCCCAATTAAAGCACAGTCCATTCAATCAGAACCAGTGTGTCTGTGACAGGTAAGTGAATAGTGGCTTCACGACCTTAGCAGCATTGCTGGAGACCACAAATTGCTTGTTGGACAAATGAAAAAATCTATCAGCCATAATCATAGAAAGCTTGGAGGAAAAGTGGTTCTTTTTGGTCAGACTAACGGGTTTGACTGAGAAAAAAACCAAACTGAGTTTAATTTAATTATATTAATCAGGCAACTTCACAGATGCTTGCAAGGGTGACAGAGAAGGGTGTCAGTGACTCTTGCATGCAGGGTTATGCCCAATAACTGCCCATAAAAAGGTGCAAAGTTAGTAGGAAGTGGACATAAGGATAATTGCAACATGGCATGATACCGGTATTTTTTTGAGGGCATGAATGTTAAGACCCAGCATAGTTTATTCTTCCATCAAGGTTGTGGGGGTTTTGTTTGGTCCATGGCGGGGGTTGTTGGGGCTGGATGGAAAACTTTGGTGTTTGTTGGGATACAGGCAGCAGAACCAGGCCGGTAAAGAGCGACTAGATTTTCCTGATTCGTCTTTTGTGGGACATCACACAGCCAAAAGCAGCCTCTGGGTGCCTAATGCGCTCAAGGCTTTTTCTGCCAAACTCCACCAAGACCACAAATTCCCTCCACAGCCTCAACTCGTGCCCTAGATGGAGACCTTCCCCCCTTTGCTTCTCACTGAAAGCCAGGAGCCCATCACCTGCAAGCTGTTGATTTACACCCCACACACCCTCCCCCCTGCCCTCCTGCAAAGGCTACATATGTGAAATGGCCAAGTCCTTATGGAAGCTGTCCAGAAGGAGTTGGCCCAGCTTGAAAGAACGAGTGAAAAAGAGAAATAAGAAATGGACAGGGCTGGAGAAAGCCTTTGAGCCCTTGTCTCCAAGTACTAATGGAACAAGATGCTTTAGTTGCCTGTGTCCCAATTTGTTTGGTGGTCCTTCTTAATTTCCCGTGTGTAACAACAGCCAGGTCTCTTGCAGCCAGCAGCCCTGTGCGACTGGAGAGTGTCCAAGCCAACAGCAGGGCTCTAGCTCTGGAGGAGAATTGCAGAAGAAGCACAAAGGGAGAGAAGCCCAAGATGCTCTTTGGTGTCTAAGGGAAGTGAATCAATGCCTGAAGCTTCAGCTCTTTTATTTGCAAGCACTGCTTCAGTTACAGCAACTGCAGGCACCTGCTGAGGTACTTTCAACACTGTCTTGTAGTAATGGGGAGTGTCAGAATTGGCTTCCGATAAGCCTGAGACGACCTGCTGAACTGTAGTGACTCCCAACAAGTTAGTTAGCTGCACAGGAAGGGTCTTCTTGGGTTTCCCTCAGCTCTTGTCATTAATGCTTCCTATTTTTTTTTTTTTTTTCCTCCTCCTTCTGTAGGGAGAGTTGGTTCTCTCCTTTTAATGGACAGCTTGGGACACCCGATTTAAATGTAATTTGATTGTAACATGATTGTGAGATAAGTATGTGGAGCTGAAAATAACTGCACCAACATGGTTTGCATTGTTCCTCCATTAGATATGTGTGTCAGCCTTCTTCGGGCTCCTGTCTTCAGAAGCTGCTTAGAAATTGCTGTACTTGGCTGCTGGGCCAGAAAGGTCAGGGGCTTTGTGGTGTGGTGGCATCCTACCTTCCCATCTTTGTTCTGGACCTTTGCTTCTGTCTGCCAAGGAGACTTCGGCTTTATGATCTGGCTCTAAGCATGGCAGAATTTGGGTTTCTTTTCTGCTCTGCTGCCAGTCATCTGAAGCCTTGCTCTCCTGGGGGCTGTCAGTCTTGTTTAAGCTTCTTAATCACAGCAAAACCTTTCTTGTTGGCAGAATGCAGGAACTTTTCCTTCAGTGCCTGTAATGATTCCTGTTGTTACTGGACAAGATCTTTGTGTGTAAGTAGCTTTGATTAATTTGTCACTTGTCTTACAGTTTTATTACAGCGAAGGGGGGGGGAGGAAGCAAATGTAATGCAACAGAAATAATTCCTTATCCTAAAAGTGATGTATTTTTCCCTTCCCTAGGGGAGCTCCACAACATATTGTGGAACGTGAAGGCATCCATAAGAGTGAGATGAAGGCCACAGCAGGTAACAATAAGCCATCTGTCTGTGTTTCAGAGGACCTCTGTGAATCTGCCAGAGCTGATGCTGTAAAGGAAGTAGACCCAGAGTGCGGTAAGGAAATCTATTGGGCATTTCTCCCTCCTGAAGTAAGTGCTTGTAACTGCATCATGAATATGCCTTTGTAGTGCTGGGAGATAATACATGAGAAAGGAGAAATTCTCTGTAGTGGTAGCTGTGGTTGTACTAGCTGTGGGGAGGAGCAGGTTTGAGTACCAAACTCTTCTGGGAGAAATAATTTTCATTTTTTTGCATTTCATAAATGTTCCATAGAATGATGGTAGAACATTAGAAGCTGACTTTTCTATCATGTGTGAAGCTGGACTTTGGTTGATGTGGGTGGATTTGGAGTGCCTAGGATCACTTGATTCTGAATGTTTCTGTCTCTTCAGGTCTGCTTTATGTCAGGGTTGGTGTTTTATACTGATGCTTGTAGTAAATCCATTCGGAAGGACAGTGGAGGTCTGGGAACAAGTTGACATCTCCTGCATGGCCTCAGGGGTTGCTTTAAGTGTCCTCTGCCAGGTACTAGAATCCCATCTGGGCACAGTGCACTCTTGCCCTCCCCTGTTGTATCTGTATAAACATCTGTGTTAGCCAATCTGTTAGCTCTGTTTTGACTGCCCATTTGGAGCTGAAAAACATCTCAATTAGTTGGCACAGCTACACATGTGGCTTGAAAAATAGAGTCTGGATTTCACCTTGATTTGGTGCTTGTCTGGCTTGCTGCGAAGACTCGGAGGTGCTCTGCTTTGGGGCATGGGAAGGGCAATATTCGAAGGGTAGAGAGAACTGCTGGCTGCAAAGAGTTTCTCTGTTCTCACAGACTTGATGCATTTGTCCCTGATAGAACATAACCTGAAACCACCAAGGAAGAGCACTCTTTCTGTGAGCTGACACTTTCAGTGCTGCAGTAGATAGTTTGTTAGAGGAACCTCTGAAAACTGTAAAACCATTTTGAGGCTGTGTAGCACTGGCTGTTTTTTCTTCGCCTATCTGACACTTTCTGAAGTGACTGCTTCTGTTGTGAGGACATGAAGGTGGCAAGTGCATCCCAGGTTTATAGTGGCCGAGGACAAGTTGTACAGCTTCTCCCTCTTGGAGAAAGTCCCAGCCTTACCTGTCCCGTGTGAGGAGGTGCGAGAATTCTCCCCTTCTGTAGTCCATAACTAGCAGTCACTCCCATGCTTGCATTTGCCTGTGGTGGTCTCAGCAGTTCAGATGAAGGCAGTGCCTGCTGGATGTTTTCTAGTGTTCTGCCATAATACAGTGTTATGGCTGTTGACCTAAAGCTTGCAAGCTTGCTATGGGAGTCAGTAATTCCAGTGAGGAGTCTAAGCTTGATGTTGCTCTTCCTTTCTGTGGTCTCAGAAGGATGTAAGCAGCGTGAGTGCTTCCCTCCAGGTGCTTTTTGTCACCTTAGTACTCCTGCAGCCTCTAGTGACTCTTCTGTGGCTAGAAAGCTAGCTTTGTATGAAGTCTGCCTGAAGCATAGGAAGGCTTCTAAACTCAGGTACCTCCTAAACTTTACCTGTGGAGCATCTGCAAGTATCAGGAATGAAATAGTATATTTTAGTCTTCATGAAAGTATTATATGAATTATAACTAGAAAATATCAAATGATGAGGGTGCTTTTGGCCCACATTCATCTCTGTAGAGTTACACCTGGGATGCCATGAAAGCGGGAACACATGTGTATGTGTATTCACTTTCACACTGTATGATGTTTTATATAGTAGTCATCTCTGTCCTGGGAGAATTAAAGTATGTCTCGGTGAAGAGTAGGATATGAGGTGTATCAGAGTGTACATCAAAACCTCATCCTATTAAAATCACTTATATGCAAGTCTAATAGTCCAATGACATTCTCAAAGATATTTTGGGTTGTTATGTCCTGGATGAAACAGATCAATATAGCATAAAGTATCCAGTCAGACTCTTTTTCATATACTGCTTATAAGACTGCAATTATTTGTGTGGAGTATTTGTCAGGCTCCCCAAGTAAGGCAAGGTTTACTAACATTAGGTTAGTAAGTCCATGAAAATTAGAAGGTTAGAAGATCCATGAAACTGTGTTTTTTTGGAAGTTGTTCCTCTTCTCTCACCTGCGTTTCTTAAACTTTATATTAAAAATGATTAAACTCTTTAGCCCCGCATTTCATTACACCACTTTCTAGTAAAATAGTATTGGGGGAGAGAGAGAGGATTTTTCAGCCTGACATTTCATTAGCTGAACTGCCCGAATAGTTTTCATGTTTCCAAATATGCAGTTTACCATGTTCTGAGGGATTTTGTACCATAGCTAATAAAACTTCACATGGGCACTGTAACTGGTCATGAAGAAAATCTTCAGACATCAAGTGTGATGGAAGGCATCACTTCAATAAAATAAAATTCTTGTACCTTCAGTATAATGTGTTTGCAAACAGACTGAAAGAGTTTTAAAATGTGCTAGTGATTGAACAGGGAAGCTTCCAGAAGCACCATCTTGTGAGAAACAGAACTGCATCCCTAGCTGTGAAATGGGCACATAGTTTGCAAGAAACCTCACATGTCAAGCACACTTCTTTAAGTTATGTATAGAAAAATTTCTCCATTACACTGTCACAATTGTAGAATTTATTCTCAGTGTAGTCTGTAAAAAGTCACTGAAAAACAGCTATGAATAATTTGAGTCACATGATAGCTACCATTGCTTTAAAAATGAAGTAAGGCTGCATTGCGGCTGCATTTCAGGATGTGGTACAGATAAGGGAAAGGCAGGAGATGTCATTTGAGAGAGGTCAAATAAATAGCACTTCCCCATGGCCAGGAATGGCTGCTAGTTTTGTTGTCTTGATTACTAATTAAACCATGAGGAGGATTAAACTAAATACTTACCTTGATTGCAAGATGTGTGTGAAGAGGTACAGCTGGGAGTGGGTTCATGTCCAGCCCAGTTGTAGACATTGTCTTTTAAAGAGCTATGCGTGCTTGAATTCTCTTCAGTGAATGACAAAATGGCAATTAAAGCTCTTAGAACACGGGAAGCTATTGAGCCATCTGGTGGTTGTCTGGGGGATGTTTTCATGAAGACAGCATCCGGAGTAAACTTCGGGAAGATCAAGATGAATGTGAGCAGAGCTGTCCTCTTCCTTTGAGCTCTAAAGAGCTCAAAGTTAGGGTATTGAAAAGTATTGAAGGGTAGGTGTCCGTCTTTCATCTGATGGGGCACTGGGGTACTATGAGTGTTCTTCTAGTGTCTAGTGTATGTATTGGGGGGATACTTAAACACAGGCAATAAACTCTCACATTTTCAAGAAGTGGTGCTATTAGTACAAAAGAATTCAGGTAGCAAACAGCTTCTCTCTCCTGTCACTATCTGCTTCAGTCCCTTACCTATTGTCAAAGGAAGTCTTTCACATTTTCTCTGTTTATAGATTGTTTTGTGTTTTGGTTTTCTCTAATGCTTTTGTCAAGCTTGGGAAGAGAGGGAAGACCTGGACCTGCAAGGGCTGCTCTGCCTAGAGGTTCAGAAGGAAAAGCTAGGTGAGAGTGCTGTTTCATGGCAGCTTCCATAGGTGTTTTATTGGCCAGAACTCCTTTTGGTGGAAACATTCAGCTGAGTTGCTCTTACACTCCAAGGCTGTGCTTTGTCTCTGTGTTTGTGGACTTTTAAATTTCTGATTTCTACGTGTCAAATAAATCACAGATTAACACAGAGCAATCCCCACCAAACTCATCAGGATGGCGTGTATTAGAGTAACCAGGTGACATTTTTCCCCCAGAGCTCTGTGGCAGGAACAGTCCTGGAATTGGCTGTGGGGTAAATTGAAGCAAAGTCCACGCTGCAGGAAGGAGCAGCTGGCCTCAGCACTTCTGTGTTTGGTGCACATGTGGTGGAAATGACTGCTGTGGGCGTAGTACAAAAGGAAATGTGCAGTGAGAGGAGGGGAACTGGCCTTCTGCTTGCTGCTGTGACAAATGAAAAGTGGCACCTTTCAAACATGCAGCAGCCATTGGTGTCAGTATTGCACATCCTCTATGGTCCTGTCCATAGTTGTGTTTATGGTCCTGTCTTTAGAGGTGATTATATGTGATCAGATTTTCCTCCTTTGGTTGAAGTGACTGGTGAGTAGCAGTCAGGAAGGTTTTGCTTTCTCATCTTTGAAGCAACCACCGAACACTAAAGGTGTTCTCTGCCATCTTGTATTATAAATACAGCCCCTCACTACAGCGGGATATTGAGGTGCTGGAACGTATCCAAAAGAGGGTAATGAAGCTGGTGGGGGGTCTAGAGCACAAGTCTTATGAGGAGTGGCTGAGGGAACTGGCGTTGTTTAGCCTGAAGAAAAGAAGGCAGGAAAGACCTTCTCACTCTTTACAACTCCCTGAAAAGAGGCAGTAGCAAGGTGGAGGTCTCTCTCTTCTCCCAAGTAATAAGCAATAAGGCAAGAGGAAACAGCCTCAGCTTGCACTGGGGGATGGTTAGATTGGATATTGGGGAAAAATTTTTCACCAAAAGGGTTGTAAAGCCCTGGAACAGGCTGCCCAGGGAAGTGGTGGAGTCCCCACCTGTGGAGATATTTAAAAGATATATAGATATGGAGCTGAGGGACATGGTTTAGTGGTGACTTGGTAGTGCTGGATTAACAGTTGGACTTGATCTTAAAGGTCTCTTCTAACCAAAATGATTCTATACTTTTTTTTCACTGCTTAATTGCTGCTTTAACAGTTTCTCAGTGTTTTTCTTTGACAGCAGTGTCACATGTCTTAATGGTGTTCACCTTGATGGTTCACCAAGGCTGGGACTTCCCACTCTTAATGGTGTTGGGTGGCATGAAAAACAGAACTATTGTCCCTGTGTCCTGTGGAGACCTAATCTGCCAGGAGTCTGTGCTGTTTCTCCTTCTACAGTGTTGGAGATGATGGCTGCCTAGCTTCTGAAACCTGGCAGCCCCTTGTTTTCTGACCTGGCTTTTAATTATGATGAGCTAGGCTGTAAGAGCCTTTGCTGAAGAAGGGATTTTTCTTCCTGACAGACTTCAGTTTCAGAAAGCATCTTCAGAGTGGAAGTGCTGTCTGGTACTCTGCACTTGAGCTTGTCTAAAAGAGTGTCAGAGCTCAGCCATCAGCCTTTCCCAAAGCTTTCTGACAGAAGAGAATTTTTTACCCAAGAATTAGAGGGCAGCTGATAGAGGATAGCCAGTCTTGGGTTAGAAGCACTCCTAGCCTTTCATGGCCTTTGTAAACCCACGCACACATCTTCTGTGTCTTTCCTTGCATTAAGGAGTTTGCTAGCATTTATTTTTGAAAGTTTATGTGAAGGTGAGCAGGTACGCTCTGTACCTACTAGGAACTGGACTATATTCAAAACAGATGTTAAAAGTTTTCTCAAGAGAAGTTAGAACTCGATAAAGCAGTTAAGAAACTTTGCAGTGTCTTAAGTGACTTACAGCTCCTCCTAGAGGTGATGAAGCATTGTGACAGTGAAGAATATAATGCTGCGCTGTAGCAGTGCACTGCAAATCAATGTCTGTTTTTGTCACAGGAGATACTTAGGAGGAGGAAAATTTGGGTTACAGGAATACAGGTCACAAATGAAATACTCTGCTTACTCGATAGGCTGCTGGGGCTCTTTCTTGTGTGGGTACCATCTTTCTTGTGTGGAAATTCTTGAAACCTTATGCAATGGCATGATCCCTGGGAGTACTGTGGACTAAAAACACACTAATATTGCAAAGGAAAAATGTATTTTAAACATAATAGAGGCTCAGTGATCTGGTTTTGGTTGCCGGTGGATGGAGGGATGTTGACATAAATAGTGATTTCACCAAAAAAGCATATTATAATTGCAGAACATAAGCTGTTAACTTTTTTTAAGAGGAGGTTCAGCCTTTTGCTGTGGGTATAAGTCAAACTTGAAGATTTAGAAAGTTTTGAAAGACTGTGTCACTCCGGGAATGAAAATTAGATATGAATTCTTCATTGCTAAGTAATCAGTCTGCTAGTAGCATGTATAAAATGAGTCTGGAAACAGTTTATTCCCAATTTTATTTTGCAGTTTGAGCTTCAAAATGGTCAGCAGTTATACTGTTCCAGAAAAAGAAAGGAAGAGTCTCCCTAAAGTGACTAATCCATCAAGCCACCTTCCCGCAAAAGAGTGCCTCCTGCGGAGCTGTCTCTGGACATGTAGCCCTGTGACCACCTTTTTCTTGGGGGGTCTTTGAGCGCTTTGTCACAGCAGAGACCTGTATCTTTCTGCATATTCAACATTGGTTGAATATGAACATGATTTCCACATTTGGGGAAACACTTCATTTATTTTCAGGCTTATCTCACCCTATTCATTCACTTTGCCACAAATGGCAAAGCTCCAGATGGAGGAGGAATGATATCTTCTTGAGAAGATGAAGCTTCTGTTTTGAAATCTTCTAATGTTGTGAACAGTGTGTGGTCCTATCTTTAGAGCCTCCCCATTTTCATTATCTGTTGACTTGACTCTCATCTTCATTTATCCTGACTACTGTTAAAGAAAATGTCTGGGGAAAGTTGTTGGGATTTGGAAACCAGCAACAGAGTCTATGGCTGACTTGCTGGTGGAGCTGCTGACAGGAAAGTTTATTCATTAGAAAACAAAGGGAATGGTTCCCATGTGCTGTAACATCTCACAAAGATGTATCTTCTTGACGTGTATGTATTAGGTTGCTCCCATGTGATATGAAAATATTTGTCCAAAATGTATTCAGGAGTTCCTGAGGTTAATCTTCCAAGAACTTGGTAATTACTGGGAAGTGCCACCTTGTATACCTTATGAAGACACTGCTACTACAATGAAGAAAAACTATATTTAAGGATTGTTTGGACTCACTAGGTAAAACTTGTCAGTTACTAGTTGTTAATTATCATTAGATCTGTTTTCCTGTAAATATCTATAGATGCAGAGGAATGAATGCTCAAACTGTTCCTCTGAGATTTATTTCCTCAGCACTTTCTAAGTGTGAGCTGGTGCCCCACCAATTTCAAAATCTCAAAGCTAATAGTCCACAGTTAAAAATTAAATTTAAAATTTATTAGTGTTTGTACTGTGCATTAACAGAAGTAAGCTGTTGGTAGACTGCTCTAACCCATATTAAGATCCTTCTCATTTACAACTACATGTGGGAGGAATCCACAGGTAGTTTCATATATTACCTCTTCTTGCAGGTGATTTTGAAAGTTGAGAAGTGAATATTCTGAAGCAGGTAAGTTGTACTGTATAGGGCACAAAATTATTCTAGCCAGAAAAAGAATATATTGCAACTCCCTTTCCACAGATTAATTAATTTGTGCTGATTACTCCTTTGGACTTCCATATCCAAAGTTCATCCTGGTCTGTCTTTTTTTTTTTTTTTTTTTTTTGGTTAGAAGCACCAGATTGACTGTAACCATGTTTGTAGTATTTGCATTAATTCTGCAACTCTGTAACGGGAGCAGAGAAACTGTAAAGCTCGTGCTTGTAGAAGCTAGAAATCACTGAAAATCAGTTGTGGTAAGATATGTACTTAAGAAGACATATCTTTCAAATGTTGACAAAGTCCTGACAGCAGAAGTTTACTCTTAATAGGAAACATCTAACTTTGGTGTGGTCTCATGACAAATACAACTGAAAGTCCTGCAGACGTCCTGCAGCACCCATGTTTTTGTGGTAGCTGTAGCCCCTACACGTACGTATCACAAGCATGTAGTTAGATCAACATGCGTTGCAAACAGTGAGTTCCACTGGGTTATTTACACGTAACTCGGGCGTGTGGTTTTTATCACTTTGTATTTCCATTAAAAGGAAATGGTTTAGAAGCATACTGTGGTAAAAGACAGGACGGCTGTGGTCTAACTGTCCTCAGCTTATCACCCATTCTCATCGCAGCCCACCTCCTCTGAACCAGTTGTGACTGGTTCACGTTACAGGGTTTTTCCACTAAATAACTAAACCTTCCTGCAAATGAATGCCCCAGCACTCAGAACCTTTAAAAATCCCCTTGACCTCTTATTCAGGCTTAATAAATACAAATTAAAAATTTAATATGAACAGTATATGTTTGTATAAATGAACTTCATGGACATGTGAGCTGTTGCAAATGCAAAACCTACAACCATGTACTTGAGAAATTCCAGAAACTGTGGTAACTATGGTTGGCATGGTTTAGGGTTGTATGTAGGCAAAGTTGGATTTTTTTTGTTATGTCTTTTGGGGTATTTTGAGTTGTTTTTTTGGTTGTTTTTTGTTTGGTTTGGTTTGGTTTTATGGGGGGTTGTTTTTGGGTTTTTTTGTTTGTTTGGGTATTATTTGTGCATAAAGCTTAAAAAGATGTGTTTTCTCTCTCTTTTCCTGTGCTTCATTTGTATGAGACTCAGCAAGTTGTTTGGGAGAGCATTTGAGTGAAAGAGATCTTGGTTCATTAATACAATCAAACATTTTTCTAGCAGGGATAAAGGGACTGGGACAATAGTATCAACGATGCTCCCAAAATCTACAGTAACTGCATTCCAGAAATACCTTTGCAGCTATTTTATGCCCCTTGGATTGGAACCAAGCACTAACAAATAACAGCATGGGATATCAGCTGTTTCTCAAAGAGAATTAGACTAAAGACTAGACATCAGCTCTTTCTTTGCATGGAGAGTGATATGACATTGAAGGCAATAATTAGTTACATTGGCTTCAACATGCAGATTCTGAAATAGCTTGTAAGATAGGCTGTTAGTAAAATAGCTGTGGCTGTTAGAACTGAGGCTCACTTATGTTCTCCTTCCGTTGCCGTGGTGTGAGCCCTGGAAGGCAGTCCTGTAGTAACAGCACTTCATTTCCCCCGGCTTGCCTTAGCTCTTCAACAGAAAAGATGGAATGAGCTAGCTCTTCTTGTTTGGTATAAAAGCATTCCTGCTCAGTACATTGAAAAGCAGAAAACTGACGGTTTGAAAGATCTTTGATTTCCTGAGGAGTTTATACAAACAGAGAAATGAGACAGATTTTCTTGGTAAGTACTGTGGAAATGCTGGAGAACAAACACAGGCCTCACAAACACACTCGGAAGAAAGCTTTTATTACCCTCTACATCATTACAGAGAGTGTAAATGCTGCTGGCTCTTATCTCCAAACTTATGACAGTGTTTTGCCCAAAAATGAGTAAAGGTTTTATCCCAATATGTCTACTTCAGAGTTTTTCATGGAAGCTTGAAAGGAATTGGTTTGTGGAACTTGGAGATGAAGAGTTCAAAGTCCAACATCTGAGAATTTTTCCTCTAATGTGAAAACACTCTCTACTGAAGCTTCAGATTCAAGGTTTTGCTCACCTTAAAAAGGTATCTCTAAATAAGCTGTTGATCATGATAATTACAATTGTTTTCTTCCTTTAAAAATACAACGTGCAGCTTTTCATTCTGTGGCACAGTGGTGGCATGGGGCCAGGGGGATTTCCTCCATTTCTGTACGTATGTGCCTTAGAATCGCTCTTATGCTCATCTAAATTCTTAGTTCAAAAATATTATGTTCACTTTATGAAATCATGTTTAATTGACTCTTACAGCGTGCGTCACTTCAGAATATTTAAGTCCTGATACATGAGAGTTGCAATAAATCGTTGAAAGTGAAAACAACAAATACCTGTGAACTTACAGCACAGGAATTCTTCTAATTAAGCCTTAAGTGCAACGATAAAATGCATCTGTGCTTTATATGCCAAAAGCTTTATATGTCAAACTTCTAAACTGCATGCAGAACTACTTTTACTGTGAGTACCTTCCTCATTTTGCCATATGGATTTTGGCTTAAAATCCAAGGTATGGAAACTTGTTCCTATTGCCCACCTCAGTCCAATACTCAGAAAAATTAGGGAAACCAGGATGATATAAAAACGCTAGCAGTAAAGCAAAACAAGCCCTATGTGGTAATTCCAGGACATTATTTTTGGATATTTTTTTGTTGTTATTATTACATCTAACACTGAGAACAAGGGAATCTATATGGATAAGTATATAGCAGAGCAACTTGAAGACGATTTTGTAAGCCTTTCCTAAAGCAGCATTTATGCTTTCTTTCCTTGGTGCTTGGTTGTAGCCCACATTCTGTAGATGAAGAAGAGTATGGTGAAATAGTACATGGAGCTCTTCAGAAGGAGGATGATGTACACTAAATATGCTGCCCTGTGCACTAAGTGATCTGTAAACAAACATAAGACAAAAAAGTCTTGTTTAGTATCAATATTGTACAACCTCCTAAAAGACAGGTAGAACTGGGACTGTGTAGTTTGTTTACTGCTGCAATTACATTGATTCCAGTGGACAGTGCATAAACACAATGTCTGGCTGTTCGCTGAGTGGGTTTACACTGCTGATAAGTTCTAGACTAAGTGGGTTCTTAGCACTAGGCTGCTGGGTTGTTACTCCCTGCAAAGGCAAGAACCTCATTCTAGTGTTGCCAGCATCAATTACCAGTAGCATTGTGTTTGCTCAAATCCTTTTGTGATGTATTTTTTTGAACATAAGTACTCATGATTCTTCCTAAATCATTATTCAAGCTAAAAGAAAATTACTTTGGTTGAAGTTCTGGGCAATTCAGAGTCTGATGGAGCATCATCTGGTGTTGAGCATTTAACTACTTCAGGTATTTTAAAAAAGTGGCACTTAATGCAGGCTAATATTCTAGTGGCCTGAATGGCATCTGTAGCATCTTAAGAAAGCTTCTAATAAAGCTATATAATAAAGGTAAGGGATCCCCTTCTTATAATCTACGACAGAAGTTAATTCAGAGTAGCACTGAAACATTTTTAAATTAAAGATGCCAGACTTGAAAGATTCCCTGTATGCTATTTAGAAAGATCACTTCCATGATGTATGTGTAGCAATATCTAACTCTTGCATGAGGTGCAGTGCTGTCTGACATTTTAATACATTTTAATTACCTCTGTTAAAACCTGAGCTGCTTCCAGGATATGTGCTGCAGTCCTCTTCCCGAGTAAGATCTAATGGAAAGAGAGTTTAAATGCCCCAATTAGGCCTTTAATTAATTTTAACAAACATGTATTGAGAAACAGGAAAAAAAAAAACCAAAAAAAAAAGAGAGGCAGTATAGCAACAGTGAAATGGAAAGTTTATATTAAATAACATTAAAAAAACAAGATTAAGATCTGGCTGCATAGCAGATGTTCACAGATAGGATTCGTTTGCAGCAAGAGTTTGTCTGGGGGAAATGCTCATAGAGAATTGACAGGGTACTTGCTGCCATATGTGGGAGGTTTGCCTTTGCCCTTTCAGAAATGTGTCCATTAGGCTGTTCCTTGGCAGGATCTCTTTTATTTGGAGCTGCAGTCAATTTGACCACCTGATCTTGTCACTGGAGTAACCGGAGTCTGTTTGCATTTATAACCCACTGTTATTACAAGTGCAGAATCATTTACATCAGAAGGGACGTCAATTAGTCTGTTAGTTAATGGCTGCTGAGCTAAAGAATAATCTTGAGGAAAGTGTGGTCTAAGGTTACTCTGCTGGGAATTTGCTGTTTTGGTCGTGGTGTTCTCTAGAATAAACCCTTTTCATCCTTGAAGCAGCAAATTTGTTTGTTCTTGTTTAAGGTGTTTGTATGCATTGATATATGGGCTTAAAGATATTCATATTGCATCCATAAATATATCCTCCAACTAAATAAACTTAAACCATATTTCTGTCAGAATATATTTTGAAGGTTGAAATGTAATAGTTATTTATGGCCATGCTTTCACTTACTGGAGTTACATTAATTTATATTAACTTAAACAGAAGTAGGTACTGAGAAAAGATTAATCTAAACTAATTTAGGCAGCTTTTCTTAAAGATATTACTATAATTTAAACAATTTACATTGATTATAGGTTACTTTTTGCCTTTAAAATGACATTGTCTTTCAGACTTTGCTTTGCACAATCCATGATTAAATGAGGTATCTTTTATTATCATACCTGGTTACTACCTCAGTATTGCTGGATTAAGAGTACCTAATATAGTTAAGCTTTGCTCTACATCCTCAGCAACCCTGTTTTTAACTCCTTAGTTTTTTATAGCTGTGACTGATGTCAGTGGGTGTCAGAGGGACTTACACCTGTAAGCTGTGAGTAACAGAGAGGTAATACTGTTTTCAGAAACTTTGTATGCTGAAAAGTAGCCAGCATGGCTGAGTGCAGACCTTTTGATGCTGTTCTAGTTTACTCCTGATTAGGTTCAAGAACTGGTCTTTTCCTATGGTAAAGGGACGTTCACCTGGGGCCATAGCACAGGCTAGGTTGCTTTTCCTGGGAAAACTTTGGTAGTTTCTCTGGCTGTGCATTGTTGTGCCATGGAACACAGATGTTTTCAGGAACAGTAATAGAAAGCATTATTTCTGTCATTTTGTCACAAAGAAGAAGGGATGTCTATAATAAGATGTAGAAAGAAATTTTTAATATGTGGTATATACCTGGTGTCGACAGTGAACGCTCTGGGCTTTCATGCTCGTATTTGCAGTTATAGATCTTGTCTTTGTCCTTTGCTGGCACAGTTAGCCAGCTGCCAATTGAGTATTTATCCTCTTCTGTGGGGTACTTCCAAGGATGTCCTTTTACTACGTTGTCTGTTACCTCCTTATTTTCTCTGTCAGTCCATGTCACCCGAATAATTTCTGGGTAGAATTTCTCAACAAGGCAAACATACGTTATCTCATCATCATGTTTCTTATGCAGGATTTCAAAGTTTGCTGGTGCAGAAATTTCTTTATCTGGAATGTTTATTGGGAAAAAAAACCAAACCCAAACAAAATAGAGAGCTGGAAGATCAGTAACATACATCAAATAAATACACCGTCACAAAAGAGATTTTGAAGAGCAACAACCTAAATGTTTTATTAACAAATGTTTTAGCTTTCTAATTTGTTATAAAATACTTAGGATGGGAATAGAAATGTCTCATATATGAAAGGA
The DNA here is from genome assembly GCA_025345505.1 of Todiramphus chloris collaris. Lineage (NCBI taxonomy): Eukaryota > Metazoa > Chordata > Aves > Coraciiformes > Alcedinidae > Todiramphus > Todiramphus chloris. The sequence continues at coordinate 14,782,899 of JANVCC010000019.1, forward strand.
ACTTTAGGTAACAGGATGGATGAATTACAGCTGTTTCTATCCTCAAAGTAAAAATAAGTTTGTGGTGAACCTGGTGTTCAAACACACTTTAATTATTTCAAAGGACCCAAGTGGGAAGTTTTAATTTTCAGTCAAAACCATCTACAATACTATCTAGAATAATTTGGAATAGAAAAATGAGTTCTAACCTTATTTTTAAAAGTATTATTTTATAGAGAACTAAAAACAAACAGAGGCTTTTATGAGTTTGGTACAGAAAATCAAGCTCAAAATCAGGAGATTAGATTCTAAACTCATTTGTGTTTAGACAATATAGAGTCTTCTAGCGTCCACAGAATGCTTGATATAAGCTTTGATACTGTACCATGTGTGGAGAAACATTACTTAAGTCCTAAATTGTTTAGTGAACTCTAATATCTTGACTGCTTCCTTCATGCTTCTTGTGAAGCTGCGCATCAGGTAGGGGAAGATTGAAGTAGACTGTGGCTACACTTTAATACTGTAACACGAGAGTAAAAACTATCTCACAGAAAGGTTTCTTGAGTATTTTATAAGAAAAATAAATACATGTCTGGTTATTTAAAACTTTAGAAACCTATTCAAAATTGTTCTAAAAAAGATTTTTGAGAAATGTGAAGAAACTGAAATAATGTTGAATATACTAATAACCTCCCTTGAAACTGAGCTAGAAAACTTTGGGTGACTACGTGAGAGCCTGTATCCCACAGCCTTCTAAGCAGTACTGCTGTCAGAAGCATATTTGTCTGCATAAGGCTTTGACAATTATTAAATAATAGTAATAGTTCCTGAAAGTGCTCTGTTAATTTATTTGATAAGAGAAATTTAATATTGTTTTATAATGTTTATGCAAAAGGAACTACATGAAAATTTTCTCTACAGAATGTTAAAAATAGACCACATATTTATTATTCAAACCTTTGCAGTTTTACATCCCCAGTATAAGTCCTCACTGCTAATTAATGAACATCTACTATCTAATTAAGGTTTTAAAAGCTACTATTAATTCTGTGGGGTTTTTTTTGTTTTGGTTTGGGTGGGGTTTTTTATTATTTTTTATTTATTTTTTTTATTGTTCTCTTAAAAGGCAACAAAAATTTATTGTTGCCACTTTTTTGAAGACATTCTTTATAAAGACAGGAAAATGGAAGCACAAAATGCTCTGGACCCCAAAGACTGGCATAGCTGTTCCATTAATACTAATTTGTTTAAATATTTGGATGAACACATCTGAAAAGGAAAAAACAAAACTAAAGCAGAAGAACATGCTATATATAGATAACATTTCTATATCCAAATAGCATATCTTTCCATAACAAGGTTGACATAAATGATGTGCTTCACGAAACATGCTCAATATGAACATATACGAATATATTTTAAGTAAAAAGTGAGCTGTTTCCATGATCTAACAGTAGGTAATCTCCATTTCAGTTACCTCTCTGGATTAAGCCTTTATGTTATTAGGAGCAGTCCAAATCATCCAGATTTTGTCCACATAGAGAAGACATTTTCATATTATAAAAGTGTATAGTAAATTTAAGAGTCTGTTTTAGTTAAATGTGAACTTCTGCAGTGTGTGCATAGGCAGTGCTCATGGGCAATCATTTTTGTGCTTAACTGCAAGTGAAGACTAAATGCACTTTTCAAAATGGGCTTTGGTTATATGGAAGGTACTGCTTATGACATTGTTTTAAATATTTTTTTTTTTAAAGCAGCAGAGAGAATTTAGGTGTTCATCTCCTTACACCACTCTTTCTCTATACATTCCTATGTAGATCTCCACCACTGAGTTTGAGAAGGTAGGTGCGCAGGGTTTGAAGTGCGGTCTGGTGGTGTGGTGCAGTCCTTGTGCATTGTGAGAACACACATTTATATAAAACATGTATTTTTGTCAAAAAGCTTCCACCTTTCTTTAAATGGTCTGGCTATTCTAGAGCAATCTTCTACATTGCATCCACCCTAAAACAACTTAGGGATTCTTTTGAAAGTGTTTCATACCTGATGTTTAAAAACAAAGATGATGAAAACATAAAGTTGTCTAGCTTCAAAAGGATAGCCCCCACTTTATGAATTTCCTTCATTTTGGAGATTGGTCATTGAAATAAAGATGTGGACTGAGTTCAGTTGTACCAGAAATAAAATTGCTAACAATGTTACAGTTCTCTAACATTAATTTAGGAATTCATTTTGTCTTCTTTACACATAAGTCCTCTCAGGGATGCAAGATTAAACTAATTTCTAAAATTACATATTTGTTCTGGAGTTGTAAATGTTCAGACCATGATGTAGCTCCTGTCCTAGTGACATTGCACTCTGCAAAGCCTCATAACTATTTTAGAGGTTTCTTCTAGATTTTCAAATCTTAGCAAGTTACCCTGACTAATTTCAGTATGTTAACATTTGTCTAGTTTGTTGTTATTATTTTGGTTTATCAAATCTAAATAGAGAGGCAGAGAGGGATGCTTCCAGCTGCTGCTTCATCCTGCCTGTTTTAGAGATTTCTTGTGAGATTAAATAATTTCTACCTCTGGAATTGACAGTGTCTTTCCATTTACCATAAAAAGACCTTAGGTGCATAGCATAAAAGAAGCACCACAATAATATTACAATATTAAGGAAACATATTGCTTGAATAACTGCAACTGGGTGCATACATGGGAGAGTCTCATGTACACACATCGGTTAAGTGGAGAACAGATCCAATTACATTTTGCATATATATGTTTGCACGTGGGGGGAAAAAAAAACCCACCTCAAACTCCATAAACTGTAGATATGTTTATGGAAAAAAATTATTAAACTGTCATTTTGGCTGTAGATTTCAATGTATTTTCAGGCTGATCTGTATAGTCATTGAAGTAAACAAGACAGTTTACACTGGCTTTTCTGGGCAAATTTGATCGTTTCTGAAGAATGTTAAAATCATGAACTTCCATTCCATTGTCATAATTTAGTTAAACTTCCAAAAATTTTGCTGTTTACTTTGTTAATCACTTTTCTAAGATAGTTTTTAAGAGGTACATAGGTCTTGCTTTTTAAAATAATATATAAGCATGTGCACATATTTCTTAAGCAAAAATCTGTCTTTGTCTTTCTTGTAATAATACAGTGACTGCAAAACATTGTGTAAATAATTCTGGAGTTAGGCTTGTAATCAAGGATCTGTTAATAGATTTGGGTTCAAAATATATGGGTTTTTTTAGCCTGTCAAAAGTTTTCTTAATGAAACTCCTCTACACTACATTTATAAGCATTGATAAATAAGGAAAATGTGTTCTTAAGCTGAAATTTTAATTCTTGTTACTTGGATGATCCCACAAAATGAAGTAATTTTGTCTAATATTTAAAGCTTGATCTCCTTTTGAGACAGTGGGATCTGAGAGCACTCAGCTCATAAATCAGCATTCTTGTCCTGCTTTTCCAGTGACTTCACGTATTATCACTGATAACAACATAGTATAGTCCTGACCTCCTGTGAGCCTCCCCAGATACCCTAAAGAGTGGTCAATCTTCACTCCAAAGCTTTCCCATTACAAAGCTTAAAAAGGCCAAAAATCTTTGAAATCACTTACTGGAGACTGTGAGTTTTATGCCAGAACCAAATATCTTTCTGAACCCCCAATGGAACATTTCCTTAAAGAAACCTCTTGGGACATTTTGGCCAGACAGTGACCAGATTTAACAATCATATGAACAATAAAAGTCTATGCATATGCCTACGTGAATATAGAAAATTTCAATTCAATCTCAGCTAATGCTGCTATTCCCAAAGAACACTTAGTGATACATACTTTAAATTCAGTTTCAAGCTAATCATTGTCATCACTTGTTTAACAAAAGTACCAAAACAAACCAAAATTGTTGTTGTCCAGTACATTGACTGAGCTACCATATTTCCTTTAGTTGTTTTTTCCTAGAATTTTTTTTTTTTTTTTCAGGATGGCCAAGAGGAAACATCACACATACATCTATTTATGATGTAGAGAAGAGTCAACCGCCATCATTTCTGTGCATGTCCTTCCCCAGTGCCTTCTGGCTTCTACCTCGGGAAGAACATGTGCAACTCCTATGGAATCTTGTTGACACTGAAACCAATAGCAACATTTTCAAAGATCCAGGATTTCCACCCACATTTTAATATTCTGATTGTATATTGTCCGCCTGCAGGCAACCGTGCTGCAGAGCATCCAAGTGAGCTTAGTTCCTCTTGGCTGGAAGAAATCCACTTTGTTAGAACAAATCCACGGGAAAAGGCCTTCCCTTTGACCAAACTTCATACATGGTTTAAGGGATATGTTGGCACTCACAGTATTTTTTTGCATAGCGCCTATACTCCCTCTGCTCTCGGATCTGCTGCCATGTTTCTGAGTTACCCCGACCCTGCTACTCAGAGCAGTAACCTTTACAGAAGGGAATGACCTGAGGTAGCCCTAATGATCCAAAAGAAGCTATATTTCACCAATTTGTCATTTATATGAAGTCCTAGAGTTTAGCCTGACCTCTCTTTGGGTGCTAAAGAAATAAACTGTGCTACCACAAAGTCCACATCACTTTTCTGTATTATACTTTTAAATCTGTATTATAAATTAAAAAAAAAAAAAAACATATCACATTTCCTCTCCTTAGGTTTTTGAATTATCAGAATAAGACATGTTTCCTTAGATACTATAAAACTTACCCGAAACAATAAGCTTTGTGCCAGCTCCGAAGATTTTGTGATAATCACTGTGTACAAGTGCTTTGAAAAAACCCATCTAGTCTCAATGTTTTTAAAACCTCATTTGGTGTTCCAGCCTAGCCTTATTTTCTTACTAGAAATGCATCCGTTTCTTTTGTCACTCTGTAATTAAAATTTTCTTTACAAAGTGGTGTATGGATGACCCTGTGTTTGCTTATACAACAGATTTCACTCATGTTAGTCTTTCAGGTTTAAGTAGCTTGTCTGTGCACAAAACCTGAGGAATTGGAATACTGACAAAAACGAGGTTGGAACCTTAATTTAAGAGTGGGAATGTAAAGTCAATGACATATTTCAGTAGCTCCTGCACACACACCTGAAATTTGTAATTTTCTAGACTGAAATTCCTTCAGCATCCACTGAGGTTTCTATGGAAAACATGAGGAGCCTGAAGGCTGTAACATAGACAATAATTTGCTATGTGATAATACCTGAAGTCACTGGCAAAAATAGAAATAATTTATTTATATATATGTATGTGCATGTATCCTACAACAAGAACCTAGCACTGCATCATATTACCAATTCAAGCTGATCTTTTTGTCCATGGCTTTAGGGTAACAGAGACCTTTATGAACAGGGGAATGTTCACATTCAAACCTATTTTTGAACATTGCCTTTAAAAGAATTGGATGCTGAATTTATCTTCACACCCATAAAAGCTTTAGCATTTTAAAGCCATTTGCAAATGTTTCTATTAATATTAATCATGGTAAGAGGCTTTCATTCTGCAGATTTATTTTGAGAGGCCACATCTTCCCTTATTTATATCTTACAGCTGCATCCTTGTGTGCTAACGTTTGTTTGGACTTTCAGGTCTGTGCGTTTTGATTCAGAGCTTCATGATTTTTCCCCATTAAAAAACCACACTAATGCAAACTAATGCATACATTAATCTTCACCATTTTGATTTAAAAGAGCAGAAAGTCCCAACTTTAGATAATGTGTAAATAAATGTAAGTATAATCTATCTTTAGGCAGTGTCTATTTTGTAAGATATATATAATTACAAAAAACAATTGTAGATTTTAGAACTGCAGTGTATTTGGTGAAAACAAGGTAGCTACTTCAGTAATATTTAAGAGATAACATTTAAAGAAATCAAATATTGCTGCCATAATTTCTGCTATGAAATTATTTTCTAGAAATGTTAGTAGATTGTTCTTTAACTCACTTAAAAATAAATTAGGAATATGCTTGTGAGTTGCCAGGGAGACCCAGCAGCAGCTGTGGCAGAAGAAATGGCAGAGGGAAACCAGCCCTGTGCTGGCTGAGCAAGGCAGTGCTCCAGTGCTGAAGGAAAAAAAATGGATTTGGTGAGGCTGGTTCAGTCTTTGGCTCAGTCTCAACTCTCCTTTTGTGACCACCTAAATTCCCCAGAAAGATACTTACAGAAGAATCCTCTATTGGCAGTTTATGTTGGATTAGTATTCCCATTCTGCTGTAAACTTCTAAATACTCATCTATTCTACCCAATTGCAAATGCCAAACCATTATCAAACCCCAGCCCTTCTGTTACCTGCATTATTGTAAGTCTCAATCAACTTTATTTTGGTCAGAACTTATTAAAAGAGACCAACAAGAACAAAATCAAGTTCACTAGGAGTTGATCGGAGTCTGGCTCTTTATATATTTGACTCTTTCATAATAGGTCTGGGAAAAGATTCTGCTCAAGCTCAAACCCTGATGATTCCATTGGATTGTCACTTATTGTAAGTTCTGGTTTTCTCCATTTCTTTCCATTAGGAGTAATTTACTGAGTTAATGCTGTAGTAATCTCTGAAAAAATAAGTTGTCATGAAATGCCTGATCTTGAGCATGAGGTGGCTACAGCCATTTTACTCAATCGGTCAGAAGCCTCGGCCACATGAAGACAAAATCCTACAGAATTAGAGAGATGCTTGAAAAGAATTTATTCTAAACCATGGACACTAAGAACATGGCAACACCCTGATTAACAAGGTAAGGATTTTCACTAAAAACCACACACTTATCCTGACATGGGTATTTCTATTGAATTACAGTTATTATCTATGTAGTCTTTCTGATATAAATCATGAAAAGCAATCTTTGCTTGATATGCTAATATGAGTTTATGCAATTAATCAGGCTTAAAACATTTGGTAGCAATAGTTCCTTTGCATTGTGTTTGTGTAGTTGTTTACTCCAGGATTATGGCATTCAAATCACATTTCATAGGAAGAAGAAGATTTTTGTCCTCCACTTTCCCTTAAAATAAATTTGTCTACAAGGAATGTAAAAAATATATCACTTCTTCATTTGTGTGTTGTTAAGGAATAAGGAGAGCATTTGGAGGTACTAATTTATTCCTATTGCCAAAGTCTTGCATACATGACAAAAATAAATACAGGCATATTCTTTCACTTTTAATAGCTCCCTGTTCTTTGTATCTGTATTGGGAAGAGATTTTCTTTTCTTGTGCTTAATTCACAGCTCCTTGATAATCTTCTTATTCCTTCAGTACAGTTGGAGAAAAGAATGAGGGCTCTGAAAGCTACTACAGGTAATTTTCTACCACATTTCCAAGGAGTATGATCAAAAGTGGCTCAAAATATCTCCTTTTCAGAAATGTTTGTGATACTAAACCACTGTATTACAAATGCAACAAAGCTTACTATAGGAATGGCAAGCTGGGAAAGGGAATCCTGTGCAAGGATAGCGCCAATTGAGGCTCTCAGCAAGCTGAGTGCCCTGAGGGACATTCCAACACTCATATATATAACGTACACACGTATATAACATATGAAGACCTCAAGTTCCTATAGCTTATTGTATGGAAAATGGCACATAACTTACCCGAAACGATGAGTTTTGTACCAGCACCAAACAACTTGTTGTAATAGCCTATCACAATGAATAAAGTCTTTGCAATAACAGTGCAGCTCTGTTATCCTTATAAGGGTAAATTGTATTCTTTGAATAAAACGAAATTTGATGTATAATAAATTTTAAGACCCTAGAAAAGTAAAAAAGGAGCAATTGCCTAAACTGAACTAAAATAGGTGTGGAAGTTTTTGAGGGCATGTATAAAGAAGAAAAAAAAAAAAAGGTGTGGATGCTTTTGAAGGCAGGTATGTTGTTAAATGGGCAGGATTCATCTCAACTAATTTTAATCTTCTGAAAATTTAGGTGTTGTTATTAAATGGGAAGGATTCATCTCAACTAATTTTAGTCTTCTGAAAATTTAGATGGATGGTGCAGATTGAGCACCTTGACTCTGACTCTTCTTTCTGGAGAGTGGCAGCACCAGTAGAGGATCTATTTGATCAGATATTGATCAAGTAATTTGCTCCTTATACTTGCCTATAAAATCAGACTTGGCTGAGCTGAATCCCCAGCAAATATCAAAGTACCTGAAGTTTACTCAAAGCAAACTAATTTTTAAAAGTATGCCAAAACATTTAGAGTTTGCCATTGTTACTTAATAATAGTAATAATTGATAGTAAGTGGTTTCTACAAAAGCTGGGAAGAGAAAGCAGCCCTCCAACTCTGTGTATCTTCAGGCAGTTCTGGGAATATCTCAGATAACTCTTTTCATTTGGTATAGTCAGGCATAGTTCTAATTGAAAAAATATTGCTTTTCAAAGAGTTTGAGTAACCCAAAGGTTTGACACTTCTCTTTCAGAATGAGTTAAAAATATCATTAGGTTGAATAACAAAAAACATCTTTCAGTTCTCTGGCTGCTATCTTTACCATATTTAAATTACTCTTTTAAAAGAAAACAATAATGGAATTAGCTACAACAGCTGTTGTGTTTCCCCTATTTCATACAGAAATACAAAACAATTATGTTGTAGAGGAAAATCCTTGCAAAACATTCAAGTAGGATTAAAACTAGTAGGAGCTAAAGCCAGGAGAGCACTTCATGCAGCCAGTATCTAACTATTGAAAAGCATTTCAGGAGTAGTTAAGTTTTACATTTTGTACTTACTTGAAACAATAAGCTTAGTTCCAGTTCCAAATATTTTGACAGTGGCATCCCACAGTCTTATAATGCTTAACACTATCTCCTGCACTTCACTGGTCTTGCACAGGCTACAGAAAAGCTCTTTCTGATTTAGAGTGCGGTGATAAAGCTGGCTCAGTGCAATAGTGGAATTTTCAACATTGACTAGAGTGCCATATTTCAGAGTGCTTCGACTTTTGTGTGAGTAAAAAGTTCAGGTTTTTAAACCCAGCATTTTCTGAGAACAAACCAGTGCCGAGATTATTTTATAACTATGTTCTAGTCCTTTTAGCTCTGAGATTTCTTTGACAAAGATCTGTTGCCTCTGACCTGCTAGGTCTTTGATGAAGTAATCTTTTTTGCTGTTTTAAGCAATGTAGTATATTATGGTTCCCAAAGGAAATTAAATTTATTAGTAATTTGTTGATTTAAAATGTACAGTTAAATAATGGTTTTACCCCCTAAGTGCCCTATCTTGTGTAGTACTTGTTGTGTGAAAGTATCTTAACTGAAGTTTTATCAAACTTATATTTTGAAGCCCATATTTCAAACAGAAAGTCTATATTCTAAATAAAACTTAGTGACCCCCATAACTAAGTTCATGCCTTTGGTAAGTGATTACACTGCTGTCTTTTTGGCAAAAGAACTGCCTCTACACAGGCACAGATAATTGCAAATTGCAGCAGAGAATGTTTTTTGGCCTTTTTACGACTTGACAATATAGCCACCTTGATAATATCTTGTATTTTCTGAGCAACATCCTGTAGGCATTGCTATATGCTTTATACTGGAAACAGCATTCATCCTATTGATTGCATATCTTCACCATGATCAAAAATAATACAACTGCAAAAGAAAACCAGTTACTTTCAGTATAGCCAGGAACTAGGAATTTATTACATTCCAGGCAATTTTCTTTGCCAGCCAACTTAGACTGAACCACCTCTACCAGTAAGAAACTTTTTGCATTTTTCACTTGCTGTTCTGAGAGTAAACTTTCAAGCAGTTCCTTTTTCTTTCCCAGAACAGGAATGAATCCATCCCAATATTTAAACTTTCACATCTTATTTTCCCATTCACTTGCCCTTAGTAATTATTCAGTAATTGTTCTAGAGGCAGACTCTAGAGGTCAATACATTTATTGCCCATCAATCCACCAAACTGGGGCACCACAGACAGCTCACAGAGAAAATATGATTTATCAGAAATTAATTTTCCTACAGTCTTTCTTTCTCAGTTATCTGAGTATCTGAATGACTGTGAAAATCAGATCAATAATAATGGTACTTACTAGAGACGATTAGCTTGGTTCCCTTGCTGAAGTACTTGATCCAGGTTGTCCACACTGTGTTGTGACTTTGCAATAAGCTGATGTTCTCTATCGCTCTGCTGCTGCTGAAGAAAATCACAATTTTTTTTCCCATTCAGCCCCAGGAGACTACATGAAGGCCTGGCCCTTGGGTGCTGGGAGGTTGTCAGGAATTTCAAACATGTACCTAGTTGTTCAGCTGATACCTAATGCCTTTATCAGCAAATCTCTTTGCCAAGGGGTTGCAAATTTCTTAAACCCTCTGCTTAAGGGCTAAGAATTAGGTGAAGGTTTTTACTTTGGTTTTAGATACACAAATAGGTGCACAGGGTTGTGCATGTCAAAAAACACATACCTTCAGGTGACAATCCTGTCCTTTACATCTGCTCTCACCTGCAATTAGGTGACATCAGGTACTACTATCATGGAGTTCATTTTCAGTTTTCTTAATACAGTTCAGCAGAGGAAAAGGAAGAGAGCCAGCACCATAAACATCATGAAGGTTGCATTTTCTACTGACGGTATGTGGTTATTGTCTACCCATCTCCTGTAATCCCTCCAGGCTCTGCAACAGCAGCACAACAGCAGCTTTTCATATTCTAGCTGGTGGGAGAGGGAGGCTTTTCCTTCGCAAGCACGTTTCTTATTAAACAGCCGAATATAACATCAGAGGAGTCACCACTGCTGTCAAGCAAACAGCCCACATGCTTAGTTAGCTGTTTAAAAGAAAGTAAGTTTGAGTACTTCTGGGATCTCCTGTGGCATACTGACTGAGAAACAGTGTTGAGAAATTAGAGTTTTGTGGCTAGAAGGAGGAAATAGGTTGAAAGTGAAGGTCTTTCAGTTGATTTAAGTGTAACAAAAGCAGTTGTCTACACTGAAGGTTCCTGGGCAGGAACATCATTGTCGCAATCACAAAGTAGTACCAGGAGTGATGAAGATGGAGAACGGTACCAACCAGTGCTCTTCCTGCCATGTCCTTAGACACACAGGAAAGGAAGCCACCACCATTTCACCTGCAGTTAGTGGAACTGTTGGAATATGGTCTGGACAGTGAGTAGGTGGATCTCATTAGAAGACACAAAATGAAGCAGTGCATATTGCAGACAGCTTGTCTAACTGCCCGATATGATCTGAGCTTGAAACTATGAGGAGGACAAAACTGACATATAGCCATTTGGAGACCTAATACACATTTGAAACTGTTGTGTCACTTTTTCATCCCGTCACACTAATATTCTTTGATGAGTTACACTTCAACGAGCAGGGTGAGGAGAGTATCAGGGTACCACAGTAAAGGAAAATATTAAGGAGAGGCTTCATGGTGAGAAAAACCTCTGTGGATAAATTTCACAGGCATGAGGGTCAACACCCACCTTGAGGCAATAGCTAGGAGGGATGTATTACTTAAATATAGAAAGTTGGTCTTAAACACAAAAAGCTTTTTTCTTTGGTACTAGCTTTGGTAACTCGGTCTGCAAATTTTTGGGTAATTCTGATACATCACTAATATGATGAACAATAGTGAAACACAGATATTGATAAGCAAGGAGGAGGGGGAAAGGGGATGATACAGCTCAAAAACAATGAACAAAAGTTCACACCTCTAGATCTAAGGAGCACTAAATAGGAAATCTTCCTAATCCAGCAGCTACTAACATACAAGTGAAAACAACAATCCTTTTTCTTTGCCTAACTTTTACAAACTTTCAAGCTAAAGTTATCTATTTCAGTTTTCTTTGAGAGGCCGAAGGCTTTGAAGAGCTTCAGTGCAACATACTGACCTATTTCTAGAAATAACAATATGGAAAAGTGTCCCTTTCCATTAAAAAAAACCTTGTCAACTGTTCACAGACATGCTTGAGGGAAAAGGAGGAGAAGCTAGAATGCAGGGATGGATCAAGTATTTGATGTTCACGATGCCCTTTGCCCCGCTCAGTCAAAACCTCTAGCTTCTGGCAGCTGACTTTTCCAGGACAGCACTGAACATGTCCTGCTGCTCCAGAGCCTGCTCCTGAAGCCAGGCAGCTTGTCCACATCAAGGGAACTGTATTTGGGATCTTTCAAATTGTTTGTGACTGAGACACTGAGGGAATATATGTCTAGGTGATCTCTGACTTTCTACAACAGTGCTTAGGCCAGTAGGCACAATAGTAGGTAAGAGTGTTCTATGACATCATTTATTGTAAAAAGAAAGAGTTTCTAGCTATAAACATTTACAACTGTGTACCTGTTCGGTACATGGGGAGTGACTAGAGATGAGTGTCACCATCATGACCTCAATTTGAAGTGTCCCAGGCCCTATCTTCTCTTCTGCTCCCTCTCTGCTGTCACCTCACTCTCGCCAGCTCAGCCTGTA
>JANVCC010000019.1:14825294-15024606 GCA_025345505.1 Todiramphus chloris collaris
GGTAGAGATTGAAAGGAGAACCCCTTTTTGTCCCCTCCCTCCTCCTCACACCACTGATCCTGGAAACATACATGTCAGAAGTTTCTTACCTTGACCACTCACTCCATGTGAGGTCTACGAGACAACATAACCCAGAAAAAAAAGATGGTCTGCTCCAATATAGATCCTGGTCTACACTTCAGCTCATGCTGGAAGGTGTAGACTAACACAGGGTAAACCTGGGAACAAAATTCTTTGCAGTTCAGCAACTGAAAGGTATCCACCTTCTGATTCAGTGATTTTTTAATTTTTTTATTTTCCATAAATATTTGCTTTAAAAAATAGTATACAATAAAGTACTGAATACTTTGTTCAGAAAACCTGAATCTTTATAGCCCTGAGCAACTTCAGCAGCCTGGCTTTCTCAGTTTCTCATTATTGTTAGTTAGAAATAATTTTCAGAAAAGTACTCCTTTCTTGTGAATCTCCTGAAATGCTTTGCATTATTTAACTGTTGCAGGGAAAAATGGTAAACCTTTACTTCTGTGACCTAGAAAAGCAAACTCAATGTTAGTAGTCCCTGCTGGTACAGGAAATTCAGGCTGTCAATCAAGTCAGTGTCCCAATCTTGAAGTAAGCCAGGCTTTAGCTGTTCCATTCCCCTAGATGGCTCCAATTTGTGGGATGCTAAAACTAGATCACAGTAGCATATAAGACATAATGCTACATGGAGAACAAGATGGGCAGCAGGATCTGACAAATGTCTTAAAATTTCACTTCGCACTTCTTTGACGTAATTTCAGAAAGACTGCTGAAAGTGTGTGTATATATATATATGTATATCTATATGTAAGTACCATATTTCTGTAAACAGCTCTTTTTTTGTGCTTGATTCTTATCTGACAAATAAACCATAGCTTAGCAGCACCTCCCAGCTGCTTACCAGCTGTGTGGTGTACCTCATGTCACTCAACAGCCCAGGAAGGAAAAGTCAATAACCAACAAAATGCTTAGCATCATGCGAAGTCAGATACTTCTCACTGACTCTCCTAAAGGCTGCACTTACATTAAATTGCTCTGGTGTAGCAAGAAGGAGCTGCAGCAGACAGTGATGGATGGCTGCTTGGAAATCACAGGCTCTGTGCTGTCCCTCCTGCCTCCTCCACAGGTCTTCAACTGAAGCCAGTTTGAAAAGGACTCTATGATGGAGGTGTTTTGGGGTTTTTTTTTCCCCAAAAGGATTCTCCAGCATTTACTGTGCTCTTCCCTAGATACATCTGGAGAGCATTTTGCTGCTTCATTCCTCTGTATTTTGCCTCCATAAAGTTCTGTAAACTAGAGTAAAACTTGAAAACTGCCATGGGAAACACAACAATTTAATCCAAAATACCCTTGTGTTCTCTAATAATGTATGATAGCACTTTTCCCTTCCTCATTCTCTCCCTCTTGGATGCCCCTACTCCCCTGTCAAGCACTTCCTGCCCTTTTTGCCGGCTGTTCTCCTATGTCTAGTATGTCTAGGCTGCAATGTCTCTACACAAAAAGTTCATCACTGCTGTAGTAAATGGCAGAAGGTTAAGGGAATGGCTGTGAGGGCAGTTTCACACAGCATTGTGGTATCACCTGCTGACTTGGTTGTCCAGCTCATGCACCAGCAGCATGCAGGTGTCTCTGAGTGTGGCTGAGATTGGACATTAGGAAAACCTTCAGTGAAGGGGCTGTTAAGCATTGGAACAGGCTGCCCCGGGAAGTTGTCGAGTCCCTGTGGGTATTTAAGACATGTAGATGAGGTTCTCAGGGACATGGTTTAGTGGTGTAGTTGGCAAGTGCTGCATTAATTGTTGGACTTGATGATCTTTAAGGTCCCCTCCAACTTAAATGACTCTATGATTCTTTGCTATTTCTTTTTAGGGAAACTTGTGTCACCAGAAAGGGTTATACAGACCAATGTCTCTAGGTGGGGAATGAGTCCCAGGTGACATTTGGTACCAGTGGATGTAGGTGAGCAATGACACTCCAGTTACTTTGCAGGTAAATTTGCCAGTGTCCTCTGGGAGTGGCTGGGTTGTTGTGGAGACTGGCTCCTGGTCCAGGTAGAGTGTCCAGGACATACCTGGAGGGAGAGGACACAGCAGGGATGAGGCTGCAGCAAGAAATCCTCATCCATGGGGTCAGTGGGGTATGATGAAATCACAGGGACCCCATCCATGAGGAAAAGCGACTGAGCTTTACTCCCTGCTTCTGCACATAGTTCTGCACAATGTGAGGAGGGGCAGAAATGCAAAAACTTATCTCCAGTGTGGGGGGCTGTACTGCACTCATTTCTCAGCTATCACACAGGGGAATCAAGCCATTTGTCTACAAGTTACCTGCAAAGTGTCACTTGAGCCTGGGACTTGGGTAAAATGACACTGCAGATACTAAACTGCATAATTAAGCTGAGGGACAAATGGAAGTGTTAGATAAAACCAAGAAGAAATATATTCTGACCACTAAGAATAATTGACATGTCTCCAAGACAAGAGACAAGCTTGGAAGCTTTTCAAGAAGCCTGTAATTTATTCTAGACCTGCCACACCTCCTTGGAAAAGGAAGCTCAGACCTATCAGAAAAGGGCAAAAGCAAACGGTATGAATAGTATGAATCTGTGTGCTATCTCACAGACCAGTATAGAAAAATGGTGGAATATTTTATTTACTGGTGTTAACCCTACAGGTGTTCTCTCTCTGCCTCCTATACTGTTTTGAAGCCTTCATTTAGGGGAGAGGTGGTTTGGCGCAGTACTTTTGTAGCCTCAATAGCCAGTATCAGGCAACTGAGGACTGACTGGCTTGATTGTTTTGAGCACTCCAACATTCTAAGACTGCAAACATTAATTTTTTCTGAAAGTCAAATACTGCAGCACTAATGCCAAAGAACCACAAGTCTAGCAGGCTTTTTAGTAACCTCAGTGAAACCAGAACAAACCATGGGAAGATTGAACAGAGCTACAGGAGGAGGCGTGTAAGAAAATTATGAGGGTAACGTGTTTTACAAGGTCAAAATAGTGTGAAGGAGCTAGGAAAGGAACACAATTTTTTTGTTTTTAAAAAGCTTTCCCATAGTTAGTAACTAAACTATTTCTTTAAACATAGGTAGACCATGGAAGTATTTTATGAGGAGGTCGCGTATAACATTATTTTTTTTCTCTTAGCTAACATTATCTCTTTGAATTCAATCATCTGAGTAATTTGTTACTTGTTGCAGATTTACCATTTTTAATGTGTATGCAATGCAAGGCTATGTGGCTGTAATGACTTATGGCAATGTACTTTCCTGTTGCCTGCAGGTTGAAGGAGCCAGTTACTTCCTATGTAAAACTGGTTTTGCTTCTGTTACTGCACTGAATTTGCCCTGTGTGTCTGCAGGTTTGAGGCAGACTGTGAGGGATATTAATGAAACAAACTCACAGCTGAAGATTGATCCAAAGGACAGCGAATTTGGCAAAAGCAAATTCCAGCATCTACCACCCTCTGCTGGGTATGAAGCAGTAAAACAATCAAAAGCCCTTTCTGAGCAGCTGAGTGGATGCTGTATAGAACCCACAGGGGAATGCTAAGACTTCCTAGAATACTCTGAAATTTTTAAGCAAAACAGTTGTGCATCAGTAATTTTTATTCTCATGAGTACGTTTTAGGTGGGCAGCAGTGTGATGGTCTTTCTTGGGCTAGGAGATACCTGAAGATCCTCAGCATTTATACAGTTTCTCCTGCAGAACATCTTTTAGGCTTAAGATACAGTGTTCTGAATCCCTGCCAATGACTGTTGACAATGTCCATTTTTATTTATATCTTTACAAGACCTTGGGAGTCACAGCATTGTGCCCTGTATGGGGTCTGTCAGATTTTAGCCACTGAGAGCAGATTTTGTATGACCTTCTCATCTGGTGATTTCTGTCTTAACCCACACGGTTTATTCCTCAACGTTCTATGATTTTTTCATTCGCTGACAGACAGCCAAATTCTTCCTTCCATTGCAGATCACTTTGTTTAAATGAAAAAACTTACATAGAGAATTTGGCTTTCTTGATATAAATGAAGCATAGGAAGCCTGGACTACATTCACCTTCTCTGTAGCATGTATCTTGGAAATGCAATAATTTAAGTACATAACAATTTACCTTTACAGTGTCTTGATGTTCTTGGTCAAGTTAGACCTTGTACTACAAGCAGTCTGTCCGGGCAAACACAGAGGCACTATTAGTGACCTGGACCTAGCCTGACTTGCGCCAAAGCCCATGCTCTGATAACACCAAAAGAGATGTCAGCCTGCTTGCTCCTCAGAAACCAGGTTGAGGACATATAGAGCTTTCGTATTTCTTGACCCTCTTCAGCAGATATGGGTCTCACTGGCTCCTGAAGACTCTCTTCCAGGTGACTACATGCTATTCTGTTCTCTGCATTGCATTTCAGGCCTGTGGCTGGACAGAAACTCTGCCTGCTCACAGAGTGGTGCTTTTACTTTGGATATTTTCTTTCACTACAGTTTCCTTTATCTGCTAATACGCACCTGAATATGTAGCACAATTCCCTTTGGAATGATTTCAGCTTTGCCAAATTAATGTTAATTATGAGGTCTCCCTGCTGGTCACAGGAGACATCGTTTGGGAAGGGCTGCAGTTTTCCCCATATGATGCTCCTGTGCTGATTAATCAGGTCAGAGTGAAGACATCCATGCAAGAGAAACACTGATGCATTTGAAATGCTGCTGATGACACACTGCACACCAAGACAGCATCAGAGATGAAATCACATGTATGAAGACCTAAGAGAGGGAGCTTTGAAAAGTCACCAGCTCATCTTACATCTGTACATTTAGCATGATACTGAGTCCAAAAATACAGGTCACTTCGTATTCCTGAATTCTAAACCTGGGCTGAGAACTCACCATTTCCTAAAACTCCTCTTCCTAAATAAACAAGATTTCTTTACTCCAGAAGGAGCTGAGGTTTAAACCAGCAGCAAAGTGGCTGCCATGTAGCGTCAGCAGCTTGCTTGCACCGCGCCCATTGCAGTTCCTTTGTCTGCAGCAAACGTTTCGCCACCAGAGAGCACAACTGAGCTAACAGTGACACTGCTGATTCCAGGCGCCTGGAAAAACACCTTCACATCCTTCTGCGCTGCTTTCAGACGTGTGACCTTGCTGAACTACCTACTTTCTGTAGCTGGAGATCAGCTTATCAGGTGGTGGTTCCTCAACTGTCACCTTAGTGTTTTAAATACAAAAAGACAGATCTTTTAAATCTGTTTTAAAAACTAACAGTAACATCTGATTTTGTCCGTCAAGCAGCAAACTGTGGTGCTTTGGAGACTACTGTGGTACTTCTGGCTACTTCATCTGTAACCCTTGCTTGTGCTCTGCCTGCACATGGGTGTGCAAGACATGACAGCCTTGTAAACTCTTCCTACAGCCAGTGACTGCACTTTCCCAACCCCATCCAACTAATCTACCCATCACCATGAACTTCTTTTGATGCCTTTTTCCCTGTGTCAGCAAGACACTAAGAATTTTTGATTAATCGTTGATTAATTTTATTGATTATTTATTATTTGTTTAATTTTAATTTTTATTTAATTTAATTTTATTGATTAATTAATAATTGATTGATTTTTGATTAATCATGAACTTAGTAAGATTATGATCTATTTCATGTCTTTCTAGCACTTGGGAATGAGTAATCAGAGCATCCTAGAATTAAATGCCACACAATTTGAGTATGGTCATAACCCCACGCCTCTCCTCCCTCTTCTTGTGGTGGGGACAGATGCACCTAGCTGTGAGGTCTGGAAGAGGTGGAGCGAGGTGGAGCAAGGTGGAGAAAAGAGGAGGAGGATGAGAAAAAGGGACAGAAGTGTCATTTACCTTATACATTTTTCATTATTCATGAAAGGTTGTAAACCAGATAGATGAGCTGCAAATATATAACTTATCCATTCACTCACATGAGATGTCCCTCCATCTTCAGTTATTCTGTCTTCCAAGGCCACACCATGCACAATCAGCCTGCAGGATCAGGGGATTGAGTCCCTAAATCTTTCAAGAGTTCATTTTATGTAGAATTAGAAATTATAGCTGCTGTATAAGGTTAGCAGTGTCTGCTGCCTTAGGCATAAATAAGTCTTTAGAGAAACCAAGATACAATAGGTTATTGTTTTACAGTCACTCTGAAAACATGAAACTTGGTAATTTGCCAAGTCCAATGTGGTGTGTTAATCAGAAAAATCCAAGAAAATGGAGAAATAATTCTGGGCGAGTGTAACTCTACAGGGGAGGGTACCACGGGAATGTAACAGCAGTACACAATGAAAAGTATTTTCCTTGTTTTCCCTAGAATAAACTACAGATCACAGAGAAATACTGTTCACCTCAGGAGCTGCAGACATGAAAGTGTCCAAGAGAGAAGTCTGATTAATGAAACTAGAGTAAGAAGAAACTGAATACAAGAAACAGTTGTTAACCCAAAATCACAAATGCATTTCTACTCATTAACTCCTTCTGTTAGATGTGAAAATTAGGAAAATTATCATTCTGGCTAACTTATCAATGTCCCTCCTTTAACATCTATCATCTTCGTATATGGAATTTTGCAAGGAATTTTAAAGAGGTAATGGCTATAATTCTCCTCATCCTTCCGGCAAGACATCTATTTGTTATGTGGCTCTGGTGTGTGTGTGTGAGATACAAAGATGTAGTTACTGTCAGAATGGTATTCCACATCCACGGTAACCCACAGCACCTAAATGACATTGGCACCATGTGCAATAGCATGGCTTTGGGGACATTATCAATACATCTTCTTATTGACAGAAAATAATGACAGTCCTTGCAGCAAAATGGCTTTTGAAATTGTAATCTTCTTTATACTGCGGTGGAATTAAGAAATTAAGAGTAGAGTCAAGAAGAATTTCTGAAAAGCATGTCAGAAGAAACCATGAAAGCTCTTTGCTGTAAACCTTCCCTATCAATACATAACCTTAAGCATGCTGCAAACTCCTTACCAGTGGATCTGGCACATTGACCTGCACCAAGGACATTAGAAGAAGCAAGGCCAAAGCTGTTGACTTTCACTTGTGTAATTCTAGCACCAAGAGGGCATAATGGTAGCTGCACACAATCAGCTGTGGGCAGGGAAACGCTTTGGGCTGATCACAGCATCCTCCACTTCCACAGGGTGATGGCTCTTATGCACGACGGTCTCACTTGATTGTAGGCCCCCATCAAAGAAGTGACAACATGGAGTCCACAGGGAAACTGAGGATCCATCATCCAGTGCTGGTCTGTTGTGGTGATCTTTAGAGCAACTATTACTGAAATGCAAGTGTTGAGATGTAGTTAAGCAGGAAACTGGCCTGGAGGCCAACAGAGTCTCATCATAAATCAGGTGTAATAGGTTATTATGACCACCTCAAAGTGGTGCATTGGAGTCTGGAATTCATTGTAACACACCAAAAACAAAATAAAGTTGTTTCGCTGGTGAGATTCTCGGCCCTGGATCACTACTGACCACCTAACCTGTTCAAGGAAAGAACAGAAAACCAAAGGGCTTTCTTGCAACCTCCTTAGTTTCTGAGTGCTTATTATGCCATTTCAAAGCCAAAATCCCAGCTATGACAGTTGAGCCATTCAGCTTCTTCACAAAACACAGCTACCATCAGACTTCCCTTTGGAAGCTACTGCATTCTAAAAAACAGAGAGAAACCAACTGTTTCTTCAACTGAAATCTGACAAATTAGAAACAGAGAGAAAACGGATACTGTTTGTACACAAAATGAGCCCCCAAGCAAAATACAATGGAAAATAACTGACTCGGTAGGAAAATAATAGATGTTTCTAAATATCTGCAGCTTCCATGCATTAGCAAACACAATAGAGAAGATTCATGGAGAAGTTTCCACACAAAATAAATGGACAAGTGAAAAATTACTAAGAGGTAGTAATCTTCAGTTACGTGATGGTCAAGCACAGACAATCTCCCTTGGTGCTTGTGGACAGGTATTAACTGGTGACCAGAACTTGTGACAGGAGGAACAGCCAGGAGATGTGCTGAGCTGGGTTCAGAATTTTTGGAACTCTGGCCACTACTAGTGTTGAGAGCAAGAATTTAGACGGTGCACCTGTTATGCCATGTTTCTTTGGAAAAAAGAGATATTAAATTAAGATTAGATTCTCTAATACAACATATAAACCATGTGAACTTTAGTGTTACAAAACTTCAAAAGCACCACAGATGAAACAGCTTCTTTGGATCAAAGGTTTATTTTTAATGACACAGCACTGGAAAACATAAGTTACAGATGACTTTTTGATACAGGATACATTATATATCTTATTTTAAAAGGATCTGTGAAGGTACGCTGCATAAATACATATGGTGAAAATATATTGTGTTTATTTCTTCTCAGAGATTAGTTCTGTTTGGTTTTTTTGTTGTTTCTTAAAATTTGTTCAGCCAATTAAATAAAAAGGTACAGGTTAGCATCATAACAGCTCCCCCTGCAGATGATCTCATCGTAACTACTGCAGCTGGAAGAGGAGACTGAGCCATGCCTTCTCAAAGGTTTAGCAGCTTTTAACAGGATGTTATTCATCATCTCAGAATGAGTATTTCACATTACAAACACAGATACTGTATCATGTTTTGGCAATGGAGCAGATAGTTTTGCTTTGGAACAAAACTGTTTCCTGTAATGCCAGACAGTGAAAGAGCAATGCGTGTACGGATGGTACTACACAGCCAAAGAACTACGATGAAGTCGTGAGAATGCATATATATCCATATGCACTTATATATACACATACATGTCCTTGTGTGTATATATATATTATGCATGTCCAAAAAGAACATTGAAAAAACATTGCAGCAGTTTATTTTTTTAAACACATGAAACTTATAATAGTTTGACCTCATTACTACAGGATAACTAAATCTTCTGCAGTGCAACTCAATACAATACACTCAGTGCAGAGAAGTTAAGGTTTTGGTATTGAGGAGGCTAATTTCAGATTTCATGGGAAAGGACCAAATACAGGATCACCATAGCTCTGACAAAGCACAAACAAACCTGTTGCCACATACGTGTGAACAAATAAGGACATTTCTTTTTTATTTGATTTTTTTTTCCACGTACTGCTTCAGAAATTGCTAGCTTAACTGTTTGCGTTCATGCTCATTTCGATATGTTTCAACAAGCTTTGTCTGGCACCAGTCTGCAAACCATTAACAGCTTAAACTACAAAAAGGTGGGCTCCTGTGTTTCAAAGAGGTTAAAAACCTACTGACTGAGCTTCATACCACGTTCGTCTGCCTGAGTGGAGAACTACTCCAGATGGCGTGTGAAGTTCTCTGGGAAAAGTCCTTTATAACTATTTGCATCTCTGTACTGAAGCCACTCGGATTCCTTAATGCCTGTCAACCAGCCAGCCTCCTGCAAAGAAAAAGACAAGAGCCTCTTAAACTTCAGGTCTCCTCCCTACCTTGCTCTGAGCTTCAGACCTGAAGACGTTTCAGAGTCGCATGGCTAAAAGATTTGGTGCTTTGATTAAAAAGCAGCCTCTGATTTTGCACGGACGGTTTTCTCTGATTGAGAAATTGCCTGACCACAATTTTGTGGGACTGAGTGACTGTGAGCATACTGTATGGCCTTCAGCCCACCTAAGCCTTAGCTGAACTCAAAACTGGATAATGAGTCCTCCAGGTCATCCAGTATTACACCAGGTCTGCATTTGTGCAAATCTCTGTTGAGGCTTTTTCAAAGTTGCCACAATAATATTGGCACACGTGTTTTTGAAGCATGTAGAATATCTGAGAGAAAGGAGAGAGGAACTGCAGCTTTCTGACACGCACACAGCACAGACTGCACAAGGGAATGGACAGTTTTACTGGATGCTATCTCGAACTCAAGACTAATGGAAAACCCGAAGCCACTGCGGGGGACTGGTTTGCTTTGAAGGGACATATAGGCTGGTGTTACTGGCTCTGTTAGAATTATGGTTTTAGACAGGCCTGTTTTGAAGGAGAATAAAGAATAACAAAGATAAAAAGACTCAATATAAATCAACTAAGTACCTTGCAAAAGACAAAACTATTAAGCTTTATGGTGATGTCAAACCTGAGGGGCAAATAGGCACTGAGTAATAAAGATATGGCCAGAATTGTTTCAGAAACATGAATGCATAAAGGTCTATTTTCTCCATCACTGCACACAATTTACTCCAATTAATGCTAATGGAATTCTGATCTACATCACAAGAGAAGAATATACTTCATGGATTCACCAAGTGAAGATTAAGCATATTTAATACATAACAGCCTAAGACAAACAGACTGAAGACAGAGAGCAGATTTTGCTACCTGTACAGCAATGTCCTATTCTGCAAATACTGATAATGAAATCAGTTGAACTGCCCATGAGGTAAGATGCAGCATAATTTGAGTAAGCATAACAGAACCTATTCCTATAAGAAGAGCAAAGTGCCCCGCTGAAAGAAAAATCCAAACCCAAACGCAAAACCCAATTATTTATCTCTCATATTAAAAGAAAGCTCAGCTGAGATGATGAATACTGGTTATTACCTACCTTTGGTAGCATTGACCATTGAAACAATTTCAAATACAGTCCTCAGCACTTGTATGTGCTTAGGGCATTTGTATTTAGACCTATTTTAAGAAATATTCTTCATGCAGAGCACTGCTCTTAGCTACCTAACTAGGTGGGATCCAGCCCCCAACCTCTCAATGCCCAAATCTTTTTTCACCAACACTACTGATACTAACAGATGCCCACAAAGCATCCAAAAAACCAGAAGTGGACAAAAAAAATCAATTCACTTCACTGTAATTTAATTTAACATGTGGAATAAAATAATTTTAAAATTCACCTGAAACACATTGTTAACAAGAAAAATAGATGTCTTCAATGAAATTAAACTGTCCTTTAATTTAGGTTCAGGCTTCTGGAGGGCAGAGTTATCTTTACAGGAGTGCAGCACACATAGCACCACCTCCATATATTTTGGCTGTAGGACTTCACAATTTGAGTGCGGCTTCAGTGCTCTCTGTGCGTGAATTTGCGTTATTTCTCCAAATCCACATGTAAAAGCTCTGAACATCTAGGGATGATGTAATCAATTCTACTGCCATATTAAGAAAGAAAATTATATATACCAACGTAATATACAATTTGCAAATCATCCTCCATATTAAGCCTTTGTGTGCACGTGTGCCTGTATAAAATCCACTACAGAGTAGCATAAAAAAAGCCCTAAAAAATATGCTGAGGTCAGATCCTGCTAGTAGCGCACATCCATGACTTTAACTGTAGCCAACTCTGCCATTTAGTCTCAAATGAAACCAAGTTCAAAGACAAAATTGAAATCTTCGTGTTGTCTATCAGTAATGACATTTTGATTACCCATTCCTATTAACTAGAATCAGTGAGAAAAAAAAAAGTTGAGACAAAGAAATACGTCAACAGAAGAATGAGCTGCATGGTTTTACCTGATCAGCTGTGGTCTCTGAAGGAATTACTAGTACAATATCTCCTCGCTTTAAATTAAGCTCATCACTGTTAGCTGCCTCAAAATCGTGTAGAACTTCAACCTGAAGAAAACAGCACCAAACATAGAGACATGATCTAAATGGAGACATTTGCTCAACAAAATGATCTGTTAAAACTTCATTGCAAAAAAAACCCAAACATATGGCTATAGACAGGTACATTAAAATCTTTAATGCTAACATTGATTCATGTCAAAGTTTTCTGTTCAGATGCTTGGAAATAGGGACAGCCTAAGTAAGTCTTCCTGAGGCTACTGAAGGAAGCCTAAGATCCTTTCCTAAGGTTACTAGGACAGATGATACAGCAACACCCCACCAGTCATGCTTCTCGGACAAGTCCTGCTGACCTTATTGCTTCTGTGTAAGGAATTTGCTTTCATTCCTCACTATCACCAAGAGATCTGAGAGAAGGGTGGCAGGATTTTGCAAATGAAGTTGGGTAAGACTCCCAGGAACTGAATATTTCAGACTCATTCTTTTGTTGTGACCACTGGATATTATTCTTGCTGTGAACATCCACGGGAATTTGAGTAGGACGTACAGCACCCATTTCAACAGGTGACCACTGAGGTGACTAATGGGAACCCTGCTTAATGTTTGCCCTGGAAAGAGTTCCCATTTACTGGCAGATGGGCATGCCAAAAATATCTGTCTTTCAAAGGGCTGATTATTAGAACAGTGTCAGGATCAGCATGTCATTGTGAACAGGCCATTTTAACCAAATGGTTCTACCTCCTTAGGAGATACGCTATGCTAATTTTCTCAAAGCACAGCCAGCTCCATGGTAACTCTGCAATAATGAAAGAAAATGGCATCACGAACCAGGTGGC
This sequence comes from Todiramphus chloris collaris, assembly GCA_025345505.1. Lineage (NCBI taxonomy): Eukaryota > Metazoa > Chordata > Aves > Coraciiformes > Alcedinidae > Todiramphus > Todiramphus chloris. The sequence goes on from JANVCC010000019.1 coordinate 14,837,700, forward strand.
AGGCACGTAGTCTGCTTCTCGTTATTTGTGTCTGACCCAAGAGAGTGTGATGCAAAACAAACGATGAACTATGTCAGCACATCTGAGTCAAGAGTTGCACGATATGGCTCACCGTCACCTTAATGTTATTCTCAAAGTTTGCTGAAAATATTGAGCAATGAGAATAGACCAAGAAGAGTGGCATGCTTACGGAGCACTATGGGACTAATTAGTCTGAACCATGCAAATTATAATAGGAAGCATGTAAAGTTCATCCATCCTCAAGGAGCTTTTCTGCTGCTCAGTGATTCTGAAGTGAGAAGCATTATCAAAGAACCTTGCAAACCAGGAAACCCTGGGGGTCTTGCCAGCCAAGGAGAGAATTTCTCTAACATCTCATTAAACTTTTCTGTTTGATTACCCTAACAATTTATAATTATAATATTACTGAAGTTACAGAATGACATTTTGACTTCATTACCATGAATTGTAGAAGTCCCATGGGTTTCAATAGAACCAGAACTTCCACTACAGATTTTCAGGCCAGATAAATGCCATTTTTTAATATTCACGGAGTCATAGAATGGTTTGGGTTGGAAGGGACCTTAAAGATCAAATATATTGTTAGTATATTAGATATATTATTAGCACATATCATACAATATTGCTGATTAACTGTGGCAGTGCAGTTTTTCTAAATGTATTAATTTTCAGCAGTAATTTGGTGAAATGAAAGGGTTCTTGTACTTCAGTGAGTCTTAAAGCTACATAAGGGTATGCACAGCAACAATGGTGCGTAGAAAATGTATCTTCTCTGACTTCATATATGAAGCAACAACGCAATGTTAGAGTTGTGTTTGTGTGTATGTGTGTGTGCATGCGTCTGGTTGTTAAATTAAGCATCCATTGCCCTCAAGAAATCATCACACTACCTGTGCAGACAGACACATCCACAGAAGCTAGGTCTGAAGGGATGTCTAAAAAAAGAATGAAGAAGCAGACCTTAAAGAGAAAGCCAGGTGGCATCACAGAAGTGGTATCATCTGCTGGAACAGGCTGATCTTGAGAAGGTGCAGTCTGGATTTCTTCAGCAGGTTTCTGCTCAATTCCAACTTGGGAAGTTTCACTGGGAGATGTGTCAGTGCCCTGAGTGCCCATCTCTGCTGCGGTATCTTTGGACTCATTCATGACAACTTCATGTTCTTCTCCCTCCCCCTCATTGTTTGATGCTGGCTCTATTACTACTGCAGGGATGCTGCTGACCTTTTCCTAAGGAAAAAAAAAAACAAACCAAAAAATAACAAAAGTATTGCAAGAGTATTCAGTACTTTATTTCAGGTAGGATAACACAGTTATTTATTGCACAGGGTGTATATGGGAATGGAGATTTCCTTCTTCTCCACAGTGGGCTCTTACATTAAGACAGAATCCCTTCCCTGTTTTCACTGTTCCCCTTAGGCCTCCTACATCTGCTTTCTATATTCACAGAATCACAGAATCATTTAGGTTGGAAAAGACCCTTGGGATCATCATGTCCAACCATTAGCCCTACTCTAAAAGTTCACCCCTAGACCATATCCCTCAACACCACATCTAAGCGATTCTTAAACACATCCAGGGATGGTGAATCAACCACCTCCCTGGGCAGCCTATTCCAATATCTCACCACTCTTCCCGTGAAGAATTTTTTCCTAGTGTGCATTCTAAACCTGCCTTGTTTCAGCTTTAGGCCATTCCCTTTGGTTTTGTCACTAATTACCTGAGAGAAGAGACCAGCACCAGCCTCTCTGCAATGTCCTGAAACCCCTAACACAATTTCCCGTGCACTGACATGAGTTACCTGAGACACATCAGCCTCCTTTTCTTCTCCCTGAGGTTTGTCACCTTCAACAACACCCTCTTGCTCAGTGGTAGCAGTGCCCTCACCAGCTCCTGCAGCCACAGCCACAATGTCTTCTGCTGCTGCAGCCCCCTCAATGACAGGTACCACCTGCAAACAACGGAAGGGAGGGACTTTTCAGGATACAATTTCTGGATATCTGTTGGAGAGACCATGGACCAACCTCTGTTCTGCTACCTCCTTGGGTGGTGCCAACCCACAGCCTTGGATTCATGGGGTTCCTCCTGATTTGTGGGGGAAAGCAGGGCTGGAGGCAAGATTGTGAAGGGAAGCTGATTAACAGGCGGGAGACAAACACTTATGAAACCTCACTGGGGACCACTTAGCAGAGTCCTTAGGTGGTACTAATGGAGCAAGAGTTTGCCAAGGGTCTTGTATTTTTTCCTTCTCATATTTTCAAGCTACATGGTGGAAGAGAGTCACCACAGTTTCTGCCGAGGAGGAGCTTGCAAAGTGTCCAGGGGTCTGCAGGACCCTGTCAGTGGAGTCTGTTTTCAGGAGTAGGTAGGCTCCAAGCCTTGTCCAGCTACTGTCACCTACCTACAAACCCGGGCTGGTTTCAAAAATATTGCCTTAATTACACACTCCTTTATAATAGAGAGAGACTTGTGAATTGGGCTATATCAGCAGAAGCAAATACATTCTATGGCTGAATAGAGATCAGAAATCTCCAGGTTCCATCAGATACCAGAAAAAAATATAACCATAAAGATCTACAGCTAGGTCAGTGTGAAAAAAAGAAACATACATAAAGGCTGAGTTGGTCTCAATATGACTGAACCATTTGTGATCAGTTCATGTTGAAAAGTTAGTGCAAGTTTTGTTCCAGTTCTTGAGAGGTGGATGGAAAAGTACCTGCCTACAGATCAGTGTTGAATCCTTCATCCAGCAGAGACTGGTGCTGTAATTTATGCACCCTCCCTAACATTTGTACTGGTATATACCAGTGTATGCTTACAGTAGCATATTGGATATATACTTAGAGTGGATTAATATTAAGGGTTGGAGGGTGAAAGGTAAATGACAGAACTCATTCTGTTAATTCAATTAACTTCAAAATGGATTTTTTTAATAGATGGCAGATAGCACTAGGATAAAGTAAAATCTCTGAAGAAAAATTGTTTTCTAGGTACTGATGTCAAGCTACAGTTATCAGAAGTATCTCTGATCTACACTTAACCACTTGATACTCTTTTGTGTCCTCAGTTTGATCCTTCGTCCTCAGATGAGGCTAACTCAGCTACCTGAACTTACACTTGAACCACCTGCAGTTGTTCACAGGCACTCTCCAGGCACAGTGTTTTAGCAATATCTAATACTCAGCACTACTCCTATTTCCTGCTGTTAATTAATGTAATCAAGAAATTCTTCTGGAGTCCTTGAAGGCCGAAAACAGGGTTTTGTAGAAATCACTGGAGAAGCTTTAGTTTACACAGAAAATGCTGCTGATGGAGGATGCCCTATCGTGAAAAGAAGTAGTCTCAAAAGATGTTGGTTGATATAACATCCTCGTAGGTAAGCTCAGGGAGTGGGGGTTAGAAGAGTAGATGGTGAGATGGGTTGAGAACTTGCTAAATAATAGAGCTCAGAGGGTCATGATCAGTGACACAGAGCCGGTTGGTGATCTGTAGCTAGTGGTCCAGTCTTATTCAACATCTTTATCCCTTCACCCAGGCAACTGATGGAGTGTACCCTCAGCAAGTTTGCTGTTGATACGAAACGGGGAGGAGTGGCTGAAACACCAGAAGGCTGTGCTACCATTCAGTGAGATCTGGACAGACTGCAGAGGTGGGCAAAGGGGAACCAAATGAAGTTCAACAAGGGTAAGTGTAGAGTCCTACACCTGGGGATGAATGACCCCATGCACCAGTACAGCTTAGGGGTAGACCTTCTGGAAAGCAGCTCCATGGAGAAGGACCTTGGTGTCCTGGTGGACAATAAGTTATCCATGGGACAGCAATGTGGCCTTGTGGCCAAGAAGGCCAATGGTATCCTGGAGCACATAATGAACAGTGTGTCCAGCAGGTCAAGGGAGGTTCCCCTCCCACTCTACCCTGCCCTAGTGAGACCACATATGGAGTATTGTGTCCAGTTCCAGTCTCCCCAGTTCAAGAGAGACAGGGAAATAATAGAGAGAGTCCAACTGAGAGCTATGAAGATGATGAAGGGACTGGAACATCTCTCTTGTGAAGAAAGGCTGAGAGACATGGGTCTGTTTAGTCTGGAGAGGACTGAGAGGAGATCTTATTGATGTTTACAAATATCTGAAGGGTGGGTGTCAAGTAGAAAGGGCCAGTCTCTTTTCAGTGCTGCCCTGTGATAGCATGAGAAGTAATGGTCACAAAGTGGGACACAGTAAGTTCCACCTCAGAAAAACTTCTTTCTTCTGAGAGAGACACAGACTAGAACAGGGTGCCCAGAGAGATTGTGGAGTCTCCTTCTCTAGAGACTTTCAAAACCCACCTCAATCTGTTCTCGTGTGGCCTGCCCTGGGTGATGCTGCTCTGGCAGGGGGGTTGGACTCAATGATCTCCAGAGGTCCCTTCCAACCCCTACCATTCTATGATTCTATGTTGAGATCTTCTCCTGTGACTTGTAAGGCATGCAAGCTGCTACTCATTGTATTTTAGTAGCTTTGACCCAATAAGTTATTCAAATAAATGGCAAGTGTAAAAGCCATGGAAAAGGCTAGTAGAAAAGAGAGAGATCAGAATCCATATCGGATTGAATTTATACCATGCACTTCCAGCAGCATGCTGCAGAAATTGATCTTGATGTCTGTTGTGATTAGGATCAACACTCCTGTTCTATTTATTGCATTTGTATAGCCCATTTTATCTCACTAAGGAGGAGAATGAGAATATGAATTTACATGAATCAGCTCTCAAATGCCCACAGTGAAAGGGCGATGCTCTCCACAGCCTGTAGCCATGAGTCACTGAATATGTACCACAGCTCCCAGTTGCATAATCATTTGTTCTTGTGTCTCAGAGCACAAACGCAATGCAAACTAGATGATTCAAAAAAGCTTCTACAATAAGCACATGTGAAGTAGCACAGAATAAACATCACTATCAGCCTCAAGTGTGTTTGATCAGTATGGAAAAGAGAGGGAAAAAGAAAAAAAAAGAGGGAGGCAGCTGGTTATAATTGCAGCTCAGCTAGCTAATCAAAATCACCAGATAAGAAACATCACCTTTATAAGGGCAAGTGGTATTAGGAAAAAGGGAAAAGATGACAGAGACTTAGCCTGGGTGCTCACAGCATAGTGAGGAATTTTTTACATGTTTCTTCTTGGACCAGACTTTTTGGGAGTGACAAGTCAATGCTACAGAAGCAACGCAACACTCTTTTGCACTGTGTCACCACAAAGTTGGTCTTGATCTCCCACTCCCATCCTGTACTTTCTTGCTAGTGTAATTCTGCTGATTTCTACCTGGATGTGGCAGTGCTGGTGAGGAGCATGTCACAAGTGATTCCCAAACTTGCTTCCCAGTGACACTGGGATACTCCGCAGCCACATATATATCCTTGACTCTAGCAGGGCTAATGCTAACAGCAGGATAACAAACCCAAGCTTGAATAGCTGGATTTACCATGTTCTGAAAACAAATTGAATCATAGAATCACAGAATGGTTTGGGTTGGAAGGGGCTTTAAAGATAATCTAGTTCAAACCCTGCTGCCATGGGCAGGGACACCTCCCATTAGACCAAGTTGCTCACAGCCTTGTCCAATCTGGTCTTGAACACTTCCAGTGATGTAGCATCCACAACTTCCCTGGGCAACCTGTTCCAGTGTCTCACCAGCCTCAGAATGAAGAACTTAATTTCTAATCTAAATCTACCCTCTTTCAGTTTGAAGACATTCAAACTGTAATGGACACCAGTTCACAATCTTTTTGTGCACACTGACGCACTAAAATGAATAACAACAAAAAAGGAGGTAGTCAGCACCTTGAGATACAAATCCTAAGTGATTAATAACTAGGGGTTATGATCTCTTCCTCAGTTCCTACTTCTATCCCTGCATTTAATATGCAGCCATTCCTCTTGTGCTCTCTGTGCATGTTTGAACACAGTACAGTTTCACTTCAGTATAGAAGGATTCAGGGTAAGTAATTTTATCACCTCCAAAGAAATGTAAGCAAAATGCTGACATTTGAGCCCATGCATGCACAGCTGAAAGTACATCATAGTCACTTTGTAATTTGATTTTAAAGGTATCTAAGTTGATGCTGTATTTGTGCATTAGCAAACAAACTCATAATTATTTTCAAATATCTGTTTTGGTTCACGGCATAACGTGCTAGGAAAAATAAATGATTCATCGAAGGGTTTTATTTTTTATGCAACATATTTCCAAATGTCACTAGAAACAGTATTATACCTCCTCCTACCATGGAGCTGCTTTGTTGGCTGCCCTGAGATATTTATCACTATACTGCTGCAACATTTCTGAGGCAGGTTCTGCATTGAATGAGAGGTGCTCAGATGTTTGTTAGAATATATAGCTCAGATATAGATATATCTGTGCAGTTTTAGAATAGATACCACAGCTAGGTCATCGTATCAGCCTGCATACTGATGACATGCAAATGACAAACTTTTGCCATGATTCCCTTGAAGATATTAAAGCACAAGCACAGTCTTGAGGCTGTTCATCTGTACCTCGCTTTCCTTCTCAGCAACTCCAGTTGTCTCCTTATCCCCTGCCTCGACACTGTCCTGTATAAAGAGGAAATATGGTCATCACCTTACTCATGCTGAGGCAAGGGCTGCAGAGAAATTCGTATTAATCAAGCTTAATGGAAGCATGGCATGTATGGGATGCAATGAAATAAATGGCTGGAACTAAATAGGATAGTATAGAGCAAGCAGAAAAATCATTGCTGACATGTACAATACGAAATAAAGGTAGCTATAAGCTAAAACCGAACAAATAAATCCTCTCCTGTATGTCATCATCACCACACTCTAAGTGCTAAGGACAAATTTATTCACTTTTTGTTACCGCTATACTCAAAACAGCACCGATTTTGGAACTTTTTAGTAAGGAACAACCTGCAACACTGTTAAACTTGCAGCTTCCAGCAAGCTCAAATTTCTCCCACCCAAGAATCAAATGGTTGCCATCATAACCTGCTGCTGCCCCTTCAACTCGCCAGAGTTTCAAGATAAACTTTCTAAAACATTCACTTCTTCCACTCATCTTGGACTGCAACTCATTTAAAGGGGCTGTTCAGAAGAGATGGGTCACAAAGTTCATAATTGTTTTTGCAGATTCACCTTTCTCTAGGTCCATACTCAGAGGTACATGCAGCGGGTGCCTGACATTTGAAAAATTAGACCCGTGTTAGTGGTTTCCCAAATCTGACACCCATTTAGGTGTTCAAGGGATCAAATACGCTGAGGTGTGGTGGGGTCCCCCCAAATAGTACTTTATACAGCACAGATGCCATGTAACACTAGGTCCTTTTCTACAAAGGGTCATCAACAACGCTAAAATTCAGGCCTGGTTTGGAACAGTTGGAAGTACTTTTATTTTCTGCTCAGTTTTGACTCTGTGGGCACAGGCTATTTCTAAAGATGCTCTGCTGAGGAAACATAAATCAAAGCCCTGTTATGGAAATCCACTTTGCCAACAAGTTTTGAGGCTGCTTTGCAAGCTAGGTCAGATTTTGCTGGAGAGCTGCAAGGGTGAAGAAAAGTTGTGCAAACCTGTGCATGAGGGCACAGTAGGTTGGACTGTGGGCTTTAGCAGTCAGAAATTAGAAGAACTCAGGTGCTCAGGCTCCATCTAAATGCCATCACATGCCCACAATGGTTACTCCAAAATTTCTGCAAGTTTCAGCTGAAATGCTGGATGTTTCTTTTTCAATAAAATGATGCTGAGTTATATCCGAACTTCATATCAGTCATGTTTTTTCTAATCTAATCTTCTAGTATTGCCTGCAGTCACCTCATAAGCCCCAGACATGTCCAGATGCCAGGGAAAGACAGCTGCTGACAGCAGCGTTACCATAGAAACCTCTCACAGCTTTATCCTGTTAAAATTACAGTGTTATATAACCTTTTTTTTTATTAATTATTTTTCTTTTTTTTTTTTTTTAGTTTGAAGCTGACAAGCCTCTACCATGGAGTTCCCCATTTTATAAGTAAGTTTGATGAGACTATAGAGGATCTTAGTAAAAAAATAAACATCAGCAGGTAAACGTAATTATTTTTTACTGTAGCAATGCACCCATGCACACTGCCATTCACAGAAGTCTCACCTTTTTTTTTTTTTAACAGAGAGATGTACACAGATGTTTCTATTGTCTGTAGAAGCTTCATGTCCAACTGCAAGTTGGTGGATAGATGTCTCCCCTACTTTTACTATTGAAAAGTACTGAATTTCCGCCATCGGCCGTATTTACACATCAATTTGCCTTCAGACATGAGCATCACCCTGAACTTTATAGTCAGGAATGCTCCTGCTTCTGTCTTTCTCTTAATAATACCCTGGCAATACTCTCTGGTAAGAATCCCATTGGCTCAGCCTCTTTGCAGAAGAATTTAATATATGTATATTATACATACATATATTTCTAAATGAATGACTGTTTTCCAACCTAACTGAAAGCACAGTTTTGGTGGCAAAGGGGAAAGCAAGGAGCGCTCCCCTTACTTCACAAAGCTTGGGACTTAACAAAGTTAATTTGACTATTGCGTACTAGTCAAATGAGTAGCATTTTGCTTTTACTTTTTTGATTAGCTGAAAGTTGTGATTTTGTGGATGATGGGGTTTGAGAAAAGAGGCACGAACTGTACCATATTTAGGACATGAAAGCCTAGTAAAAAGGATGACTGAAATAACATCTGACTAAAGTAATACCCAGGTTCCCTACAGAGAAAAATCGGCTTCGGCAGACTTCAACAGAATGACACTATTCTACATCAGTTCTCTCCCCTCTAAGAGAGCAATATATGTTTAATGGCCTCATGCTCAAACTTTGTACCTACGCTTAGCTGCACATGCTTACTTTGGACACAGTTGACTTCTCTTCTGTATCTAACCATTGTTTTGCTCTCCCAGATGACATGTTCCACCATTTGGGCACTGCAAACTGTACCTACACTGGGACTCAACCATAATTAGATGCCCTCAAAGATGCAGACTGATTCCTGGCATCTCCTGTACTTGCTCAGTGCCTGCAAAGTACCAGGAGGTACTTTCTGTTTACACATAGCTTTGAAAACCACAGTGTTTAGCTGAGTGTCTGACTGCTTTAACAGGAGAACATCAGAGTCCAGGCAGGCATGAGACCCAAAGCAATAAAAGGCTCTTTCCAAACTGATGAGCATAACAACAGTCAAAAAGCTGATCTCTGAGGAGTGCTCTCAACTTCAAGTGCTATGCCTCACATGTAGGAGAAGAAAGGGAAATAACAAGACTTCAGAAGGTTTCACTTTAGTATAATGTCCTCATGTCATCTCTGAATGTGAAAAATTTATGTGGTGAAAGGGGTAGTATGATTTGAAAAAGAAATAAATCAGCAGTTAATGCATTATATCATTTAGACCATATCCTCTGGATTTTTTGGGGGATGTTTTGGAAGTAGAGAAACAATTCTTCTGGTGTACAGAAGCCCATGCAAGGACTTTTTAACATATTTCACTTCTGTTGGTGCACATGGTCAGTCTGTTCCTTTAACTACCAAACATTTTAACTCTTCTCCAAAAAGAATCAGCTGTTGACAGCTACTAATAAAAACTTTGTTCTATGGTATTTGAGACCTGAAGGATCAAACCAAAAACATGTATTGAGATTCCTGGCAGCAATTCTGACAAGCTCTTGTAATGAAGTCCTGTCAACTTTGTTCAGGCAGATGATGAAACAGCAAGTAATTGAATTCAAAACTCCCTGAGCAGCAAGCAGTACCCTATGACCTGGACCATTCTCTCCCTAATTTAAATGAAAACTCTACCAGAAAATTTACTGCAAAGTTCCTACAATGAACTTTTAAAGTAAACTCTTACTCATAAAGCAAACGAATGCAGAACTGCTGGTGAGAAACGACATGTTTTCATCTTTTGCAACTCCGTATACTTTTCCTTAGCTTTGATCATACTTGTCATTAATCCTAATCTTCCGAACAATTCTTTGCAAGTTCTGAAAAGCCTTCCTGAAATAACAACCCCTTAGAGCCAAATGCAGAATGACTCCAATTCAGATTCACCATTTTTAAAATCAACCCTTTAAATTTATTTTCCTAAATTATCAAGGACAACTTTACATTCAAAAGGCAACAAAAAATCCAAGCACATATCTAATCAAAACTTCTATTTAATGCCTACAGTCTTCCTCCTGGACTGCTCTTAAATTGTCTGTCTCTCACACTGTGTTTTACTCTGCCTCTCTCCCAACAGCTCTGTAGTCCTGTGCCTCAGTGAGAGCAGCTGCCAATGGACCGTGGACCCAGAACTCCTCATGGACAATCGGGCAGCAAACCAGATTATCTGAAAAGGTCGCGCTGGCTGACGAGTGGATGCGTGGTGCTGTAGCCACAGCCTGTCATTTAATTGTGCTTAAGATATGCAACGGGCTTCAGAGCATTGACATGGGCACTTCATATGCTTCCCATGTGTCACTGTATAAAACCTCACTGAAAAATACCTGATTTTATGATGAACTGGGTATCATCATCCCTACTTAGCAGATAAAGATACACAAGGACTTACCCAAGGCCAAGAGTCATTCAGCAAGTTGAACCTTGTTCTTCTGGGAACACTTACAGCACCAAACTGTTATAAGTGGTCAAGAAGTAGAGCTATACATATTCCCCTGGCTTCTGTGGTAAAGGAACCAACCCACAAAACAACCCCTTTTTCTGTCCAGTTTTTCAGTAGTAATCCGTATATTCTAATGTTGACAAACAGTCATTAGAGACTTTGAACCTGTTGTTGTCTCAAAGAAAGCATGAAAAATGTCAGCGTACAAAAATGGAGGCACTTTTCCTTCAGGGTTTCTTAGCCTGTGGGTATCGCCCATCATCAAGACTTTCTGACAGTAGTAGAGAAACCTCATTTGGATAAAAAGTGTATTCACTGAGATACCTGTTATAAAAAATGATGCTAGTCATCAGAAAAAAAACATGCCTACCATCTCAGACCTCCTCTTAATTTGTAGTGATATTAGGTGCCTTGCTTTGTTCTTTGCAGAAGCTGTCAGTTCTTCTCCTCCCACTGTTTCCTGAATGCTGGCATGTAAAAATTGGTGCTTGGAGTTCCCTCTTCAGCTCACTGCTGGCTTCTAAAACCACGAGCCTTGTAGACATGCATATTACAACCACTGGTATTTTCATGCTCTAGCAAGGACCGCACAATAAGTACATTGGCTTAGTGCTTACAGCTCAGATAGAAATGAAGTGAGAGAACTACCAATACGGTAATTTAAAAATGGCATCAATTCTCTCCACTTCTGAAGTTCGTCTGGAACCAAACAGACCGTGAAAGCACAATCACTCAGCTGAACTTCAGTCTAAACTGCCAAACATCAGAGGAATGACATTTTAGGGCTGGAAGAAGGACACGTGCTGGAGGGGCATGCTGTGACACAGCTGGGCACTGGGGAAACCAGCCATGGATGGATGGTGACGATGGAAAGGATGGCTGAAATGCAGCAGGCACATTCATCATGATGAAAGATAGCTTGGATGAGGCCAGGGAGGTGACATGGGGGACAGGTCACTCACCACAGACTGCTCTGCTGGCTCAGCAGGCTCAGGGACTGCCTCCTTTACCACAGCAGCAGGGGTTTCCTCGACCTTGGGTTCCACAGGTGGAGCCTCTTCAGCCTCAGTCTTTTGTTTTATTGATTTTTAAGTAGACAGGGGAAAAATTGTTGAGAAGCACATGATAGTGGGGAGGGAGCATGGGAATGGGAACTATTCCTGGCACAGTGCTGCTTCAGGCTCAATCTTGCTGGGTTTTGTCAGGGAAAGGATGGCAGTGCTTGACCTTAGAGCGTCTATCTAAAGGATATTTTCATCCTCAACATTCTGTAAGTAAACCGAGCCCATCCTGTACCCCTCCTTGCCATGGAAAGAAAACATCAGCTTCTTGAGTTACAGAAAGGGGTGATGGAAGTAGGGGGGAGGCACTCAGTTTGCTCAGAAATGCTCCAGAAACTGATGGCAAGGCCAGGAGTCGAAATTGGCATTTGTGCGTACCAAACCTGGGCTTCGAATACGAGGGTTTAAAATTCTTAAATCCCTAGTTCTGTCTGTTCTCAGAGAATATAATCCCTTCTCCAGTGAAGGTAAGAAACAATTAGCAGAGATTCAAACAGCTTTTATAAGCACAAGGGCAATCACTGCTTGAATTCTAGCAGTGTGAAAATCATCCCTGGTTTCTTAAAATGCATTCCCTCTTGAATTCTCAATCGCTTGCAAGGCATCCATTTATCCCACTATTGGGATTTCCACCTTTTTAAATTCTGGCCTAAGACTGTTTTTTAGCAAGAGGATCTAGCATATCTCCCCAGCCCTGCAACATGTCCTGTGGCAAAATAGCTCACAGCAAAAGTGTGATCTCCAATGGAGACATCACTTTGCAAATACATGTGCGTACAAGGGGAGAACTGCAAGCTGGGCTCAGCATATTCCATTTGCAAAATGGCTGATTCAAACAGACAAAATAACCCCAGTAGATTAATTTGCCTTGAATAAATTACTCAGCATAATATGAAGCTCAAAAGCTATTTAGCTATTTTGCAGTTGATAACAGGCATCTGGCTATAAGGTCTCCTGTGATGAAAGAGAGCTTCCATGAAATTCCTAAAGATACTAAAATCTTCTCTCTGATAATTTTCATAAAAACCCACAGGCTCTCAATTCTCACATATTCCTTAAGCAGACTGATTTTCAATGAGGTACAGAGAAGTCTGCCTAAACAGATCCTTCAGGATCTGTCATTGTATAAAGGAACATTCATTATATTATACCATGCTGTGCACAAATCTCTCTGTGTAGTGTATTAATGCCAGCTCTAGGGAATTTCACAGGGAAGAAATAGGACTGAAATGAGAAACACAAAGCAGATTTATCTCAGGTAAGATGACTAATTAGTTTTCTGACGCTCAAAAAAAAAACCCTTTCAGGTTTAAAATCACAGGTAATGCTATAGCATATAGCATATATCAGATTGCACTGATGCACTTCAAGACTCTTGTTGACAAGCAATCTTCAGACCAGTTACCACACTTCAGCTCCAAGTAAAAATACTCTCACCATATTCAGTAACCATTATGAACACGGCACAATCAGAGGCATTTTACAAAACCATGTTAAATAATATTATCATTCTGTTGCTATTCAGTAGCTATAGCACTCACCCAGCAATGCTCCTATTCCACATCCTTACTCCAGGTTAACCAAAGACTGTAAGAGAAACTAAGAAGCTGCCCAAGTATGATCACTTCCAGAAAGATTCCACAGTCCTTAGAAGTAGACTGTACCTACTATTAATATGTAGTGGTGGATAAAACTACAGCACTACTGGAGACATTCAAACAGCCATCAGGCACCTGCACCTGCTTGCAGTACACTGGACCACAGTACTCATTCTTCCCATTTCTTAAATGCAATGAATGAACAAACTGTTTGACTACACCTTTGAAAAATAAACATCTTAGAATATCCTGGTTTTCTTTTCTTTTTCTTTGTGCTATCCTTCTGAAAAACTGCTTCAGAGAGTAAAGATTTACAGCTACTAAGATATCACCCACCAACTCTTCTAGGTTTAGTTTTTGTGATTTAGAGGATAGTAAATGCCAAAAAGGAGAAAATATATTTGCACAAGGAAAAATGGTGCTGTTTTTTTACACAGCATTTAAAAAAGAAGCAAAAGCCACCACTTACCAAAGGCTCTGTCACATTCTCATTTGATTGCACTGTAAATGCAGAGGTATCCTAGATATAGAAATTAAAAACAGTGATGCAAAAGTATATTGAGGGGGAATGTTCACAGGTGTCTATCAAAGACTTGATATTTTTAATGGTTTATTCAGGTAAAGTCATTAAGTACATTCACAAAGAATAAGAGGACAAATAGATAATGTAAATAGGTCTTGATAATAATTATTAGTTAAGCACTTCTAATATTAAAAGCATTATTTTTTCAATTACATATTCTATGCTTCTAAGCCATGTGATGTTATTAAAGGCAGTGAAAAAACATTCAAAAACCATTCATCAAATACATGCAAATTGCAAGGACTTTATTTCAGGCACAATGCACTTCTAAGTTGCAAAACTCAGAATCTTTTTTTGCAGACTGCATGTGTCTGTTCCTGGGGAGCACACTAGCTCTAAGCTGCTTTCATATGCTCTTGATTCTGGGTTTTTATTTGAATAGTAACTATAGTAACTACGGATACAAAATTTTATCTGCATTAAGAAGGTACAAAAATGGAGATGTTTTCCAACACCTTACTTAATTAATTCGCAAAATACCGATGGATAAAATCCTTTTCTTACTGCAATGAGGGCATCAAATTTTGATTTCCTTGGGGCAAACATTTTGCTTTGGTTATTAGAGGTGGTAGCTTTGTGGTTTGTCTCTTCCTTCTGGATCCCTTACTAATTTAAACATCTTGGAGCAGAATGGTTAACCACTGGAAGACTCATTTCCATCTCTGTACAAGCTCAGCTTTTTTGGGTGCATTTAAAAGATGGTGTACAGGTTGTGCTGGGGATAAGCCAGGCTGTATAAGAATGCTGGAAATTAGTGAGGTTATCCACCTGAAATTTGGGACCTTGGCACAGTCCTGGAATTTGAAAGCATAAACATAGTATCTTCATTCTCTGTATCTCTCTGATGACTAACACAGAGTCTCACCATCAGCAGAGCAGCAAATAAATAATTTAGGTTTAACTTTCAAAATAAAAAAAAAACTTAAAAAAAAAAAAAAAGATGCAGAAACAAATAAAATTAATTTTATATATACACACACAGAGTTACTGGAAGTATGTAAAATAGAGGAAACCATACTTTACAGGATTTTGGGACTGTGATAAAAATCCACAAAAGAACACAATAAAAAAAGCTAAATCAGTGTTTTTTGGAGGAAAAAAAAAATCAGTCCCACTAAAGTAGACAGATTTTTGCTATTAAATTTAGTCAGGCCAAGAGTACCAAGAGTATTAGCATCATTCTAGTAACATCTAGGAATAATTTCTGAGAACAGACAGGTTTGGATTTGAGTCAGTATGATATTGTTGTGCAGCTCATCTGTAGAACAGATTTCCTGAAACTGTACAGCCAGTCCTAATCCCTTCCTAACAGCACATGCAAAACAAAAGAATAAAATCTCAAAACATGTTTATCTCTTACCTGTGCAAATCCATTAAATGCTGTGCTGGATGCCTATGTGGAAGATCAAAACAAATTATCATTTGTTTACTATGTCAGAACATGAGTCAAAACATTTTTATTTGCAAAATAAAAATGTAGGCCAGACATTAAAAAAAAAAAAAAAAATTAAAATGAAGGGTAAGGCAGCAAGAATTTTGACAGTGCTATTTGATAACAGGTGTCACAGGCTTAAACAAAACAAAACAAAACAAAAAGCAGAGAAACTTAAATATTTTTATAAAATAAGAATAATAATAAAAAAAGACTAAGTGCAATAAAGTTATGCACTTAAAACACAAAACCTGTGAGACACAATGTGCCTTCACAGTTGAAAGCTTCATTCACCGTTCTGAAAGACATTTTGGTCAGCCTGCTTCATTACACGGCTGAAGGGCACCACACTATGAGCAGTTGCATGGCGGTAGCACGGGCTTAGGAGGGGCACTGGGGAACACACAGATGGATTGTTTTTAAACAACAAGGTTATGCATGGCCTAAGGAACTCTTTGTCTAGACTAGGCTACACACTGGGGTAGGTACCTCTTCTTTATCAGCCTCAATTTCCTGGTACAACAATCCATATCTCCGGTTAGCAATTTCATCTTCAGATAAATCTGAGTTGTTGGTCTCATTGTCTTTAGGACTAGTTGAACTCTCGGTGCTAGCGTTTCGGGAATTTCCCATTTGAAACAGAGTTAAGGGTCTAGCTATCTCCTTGCTTGGTCCAGGACTGCTATTGCCTGCCTGCTGCCCAGGCAAGCCTGGTTTTACTGGTGCCTCCTGACTTTTATTGCTTGTGCTCGCACCTGTTTCTCCCCAGCTGTTATCCGGCCCTCCTAGCTCCTGTGTAGACCATTTATCACTAATGCCTAACCAAACATTTTCCATGATACCTTCCTCTGAGTCTTGCTGCTTTGGGAAAAAGAGCCAATTATCTAGTCCATTGGCTGGGCCTTCTGACAGGTTAGAAAACCCCCAGGAATCATTAGTAACTGTTGGATCCCAGTTTGCCAGCCAGGGGTCTGTTTCCAGGGCTTCAGGAACACCACTGCTACTAGGATGCTCTTCAGCGGCTGCTGCTGCTGCCCTACCTGTCACTTGGTCTTCTGCATTATCTAAGCAAGGATTACCATAGCTTGTGCTAGCAGCATCAGCTGTCTCGGGCAGTGATGCCCACACTTTTTCAGCAGCAGCTTGACCTTCAGCAGCAGCACTACCACTTGGGAGGAGGCTGATGCTATTGTCTTCGGTTCCTTTCCCAGACTCTTCTGTACTGAATAATTCAGCATCACACAGAATGTTTCCAGTATCTGTGGGGTCCTTTTCTGTGTGGTCAGTTACCTCTAGGTCAGCATGTGCCGTCATGTTTACACACTCCACAGATGTATTCTCTCCGGTACCACTGTCAGTTTGGTCTAAGCCATCCTCAAATATCCTTTCATGGTCCTGATCCCACATACCAGAGACTCCCTCAGGTTCAGTGCCAGTGCTTTCTCTAGTTTTACAGTTGTCCATTCCTATTCGGTCCCCACCTTCCAGCTCTGTGCTCAACAGTGATATTTCTCTATCTGTCTCCTCAATGACTTCGACCCTTTTGAATTCTTCTTCCCTAGGGTTTTCTAGGTTAGTACCACTAGCTCTCCCAGCATCCCCATCATTATCTTCCAACTCATCTGAATTTTCTACCTCCGTGCTGACTAAAATGTCAAGATCTGATTTTTCTAAACTCTTACAAAGTTCTGTCTCACTGTTTCCTTTGGGTTTGCAACCTTGCTCTTCCAGTTCCTCTGTACCTTCTACCTCGTTGTAGGTAACAGCTCTGGTGTCTACCTTTTCACTTGGCTTGACACCTGCCCACTCGTCTTCCTCCTGCTCTTCCTCTGCCTTTTGCACATCACAAGGGAGGGGCTCATCCAACAAGCTATCAGTTCCCAGGATAGGTGTCTCAAAACTGGTTATGGTCTCTAAAGGCTGGTTGGTCACCACATCTTCCCATGGGACATTTTTGGCATCCAACTGGTCCTCCAGTGAAGTCCTCTGGTTTTCGTTTACAGAAGCTGACCCTGGTGCAGCAGCATCCTGCTCACCTACAGCAGGCCAAACACTAGCAGGCAGAGTACCCATGGATTCGCTTGAGGTTTGCTCTCCCCCAGGGAAAAGCAAAGAAGTGCCTGCAGAAATTTCCTGGCTGACACTGGGTGTGCTAACATCTAGGCCCCAGTTGAGTGAACCTAGATCATTTTGAGATCTGTTAATATCTTCTGATGACCCACTGTTTGGGGTTTCCTCCATGATCAGGTTACACAGGGAAAGACTTTTTGAAGAATCAGGCTTTAAGCAGACAGAAAAGCAAAGAAAAAACACAAGATGAAAAAGATAAAGGAGGACTTGATGAGAAAACACAAAATTTATATTTTACTAGAGCAATTTTAATTTAAAGAATGAAAGTGACTAAATTAAGCCATTTAAGGACAAGCTATGCACTTTGCAACATTTAGAGGCAATAGATTGCAATGTAAAAGAGCAGCACTGGTAGACAAAACCAGAAAACTGTATATTACACCACACTGATTAAAGCACGTCTCTAGAGAGGTTGCGATTCTTGGGGGAGGTTTGCTTACCGGCTGCACCAATTCACTGCTTGTCTGTGTAGAAGAAAATCATACATATAAAACACAGAAAAGAAGAACATGATGTACTTTGTTACAGCAGTAGTTTGTTAATTAGCTGTTTTCTAAGCAGCAGCGGTTACCAAATTGGTGTGGGCAAGGAGTGGTGGATTCTCTCCTGCCACTCCACAGAAGACTCATCCCAGGTCCCTGAATTTAAGGCATGCTTTCAGCCTTTGCCTTAGAGAACCCAGGCAGTGCAGAGGGCCCTGAGAGTGCAGCTCTCATTCCTCATCACCCTGTGATGTGCAGAGACATTTACATCCACATGGGATAAGGCATCCAGTTACAAAGCCTGCTGCCTAAACTGCCCCTTTGAACAGATATGGATGCGGCAAGGAAGATCAACAATTTCTCTGTGCTCAACTTCCTAAGAGAAACTCAGTAAAAGATTGAGTATCCCTAATTTCAAACATTTAGCTGTAAAGCTCACTACTTAATCTATTTTTTTTAAAACTAGAGCAAAGGGGAAAATAATTATAATACAGGATACATATATAGTACTAAGAAGCTATAAATAAAACTGTGTGAAAGAAAGATAGCGATAAAACTCTCTAATATAAATTTAGAGGAATAAATTAAAAATATTTCTGTTTATTTTATGGTATGTTCTGTTTATTTTATTCTGTTACTTTAGCTGGGTTAGATATTGTCAGCCTTGAAATTTTGGCTAGTCTACATACATGACTGCTTTTTCAGGCTTTATTTAACCTTTCTCAATAGAAAGAGATAAGCACCACTTACGCCATGTGTTCACAAAACAATGCTGCAAATCTGAATACATGAGAAACAGCCACAGATTTCTGGGCTGGCTGAAGCTGCAAAAGGCCAAAAATGAGTATACCAGGCTCCACATGAAGTCAGCCAGCTATCTCCATGACATAAAGTCAAGAAAGCTCACAAAAATGAGTTGTTTTCTTCCTGCAGATCATTGTATTTGATTTGCAACAGGAGGAAGAAGTTGAGGTTTCCTAAAGCAGCAGTTTATTTTGTGAGTAACTCCAGTTCACTGTATGCCCACAAACACAAATTAAATTCTCTCTTCACTCCTGAATTTTGAGAAAATGGTTGTCCACTGGGTTAAAGGAACTACACCTTCAGATAATTTAAACAGGTGCCTAGCATCCATTCCTACCCTTGAATAGCTGTAATTCAGGCATGAGAATAAAATCAACAGACAATTAGCTATAATGACCGTGAATCTTATTAGCCTAGATTTCTGACATCATTTAGGTTTTGTAGGCCAAGCAACAGAGATTATTTTGTCGTTGTTGGATTTAAAAGATCCCCAGTGGCTTAATATACTCGAAAGTGTTTGTCACGGTCTCTAAATTCCTTATCTTGGCTTTTGGTAAAAGCACTGTAAATCTGAGTTTAGGGTGTTACAAAATCAGAGGCACAGAAATATCCCAATTCATAATGACAAATGTCAGTCTTACCGTCCACAGATCCCACGGCAATGTCTGAAAAAAGAAATGAAAAAAAGAGAGGATATTAGAAAAATACCATTCACTTACCCTATATTTAACATGCTACATAACCATGTGCACTAACTAACAAGAGAGAACTTATTTCTACCTATATTTATATACATTTATCTTTTATGTATTTGCATGTACATGAGGACACATATCTGCATAATACACTTTTTGGTTGAACAGGATGGGCAGTATGTGGTATTTCCCGCTTCAAACCAGTTGTTGCTTTCCAGCAAACTCACACTGCTGTGCGCTTGAGTAACAGCCAGATTCTGAGTTGGTGACCAAAGGACTTCCCACAGGTACAGGAGTCTTTGCAAGGTGTAAGCTTTAAAGAGCTTCCACTGGTCAGGGATTTTAGCCACTTAAAAAATGATCCAGTTATCCACTGGGAACAAATGGGTTTTCTCATAACTTGGACACTAAGAAGGAAAATGGCATGCTTTCTGGGAAAGAAAACAAGAAAGTTGACCAATTTTTTCATTTTCTTGTCCAGTCTGTTAAATAATAAGCATCAGTGACTTCTCAGCAGAATAGCTGAATGGATAGATGAAAGAAAAACATCAGACTTCATGACAAATACTAATAGCTCACAACATGAGAAGGGCTGGTTGGTCCCAAAAACTGCCTGAGATGCTTCAAAACATATCTACTTTATTCAAACCTATGTTAAAGTCCATAAAAAACAAAAACTAAAGAAAGTGTAAAACTGTTTCTGAAATATTTGCAGATGTTAAAGGTGACATGTAACATTTTCCAGGGAGAAAGGATTGATGCATTTAGCTTCTTTTCATGCCTGCTGTGTATTTTCTAAGGACACAATGGCTCTCTGAACAACTACTGCTTTCACAAATGAAAGACACACTAATAACTCACTACTCAGATTTACAGGAAATTAACATCAACAGCCATTTCTCAATCTGTTTAATTTAATTTATGTCCAGGTATGTGCTTCTTCTGTGGATGTAATACACAAATGTACCTGCTTACTCTGCTGTAACATTACTGTCTGAACATTCAAGCTTTCCGGGAAAATGAAAGGTTTGTTCTTATAATGCAAACTGGTACAAGCCCTGGATGTCCTACTGACTTCCATGGAAGGAAAGATTGCTTTTTTTTTTTTTTTTTTTCACTGCTTGTGAGACTTAAAGCATGAGAGGAAAGGAACAAACTGAAGGAAAGGTGAGACAGACCACAGCTAGCAAATGGAGCTAAGGGCCACTTCTGAAACAGCCCTAGAAACAGAAAAGCAAGTGAAGAAGGGCAGACTGGGCCTTACTGTGGTCCAATCCCCCTGCCAGAGCAATGGAGGAAGGTAATGAATTAAATGATCACTAGGAATTCACTCCAGGCCTCCCAAACCATCATGGCACAGAGGACTGACTATTCTTGTCTTCACATCACTACTTCAGCAGCTTGCTGAGGGGAAAACATCCGTGACTGGGGCAAAAACTACACACATACAGAAATACCAATTAAAGCACTCTTCTTAATGTCTCTGCGAGGTAGCATAGGGCTCTCCAAAAGACTGCAACCACAGGTTTCATTCTGTCTATGCTGCCATAGATGTCTTACACAAAATTATATTCTATATTTCATGGTACAACTGAATCTAAAACAACTCTTTTTCACTTATCTAACAAAGTCTTCTACAGTCTGTACAATGTGATGTCAGGACAGACGTGCTCTGTCACAAAAGTTAAAAACATCTTTGATTTAACGATCCCACTGCTCTAATCAGAATTATTACTAGAGAAGCTGAAAGGGTAGAGTTGGCAAAGTCACAGCTAGAGTTTTCAATCACTGCTGAATGTCGAGGTATTTCCTTCTCCTTCCCCTTCCCCTCACCTCCCCCTTTCCCTTCCCTTTCCTCTCCTCCTTTCTCTTCCCCTTCCTCCTCCACGTTTAGAAGGAGCAAGAAAAAAGCAAGATGCACAAAGCCTCTGCTATAATTAAACACTTCTAACAAACCACAATGAGGCATTTCAGCTAACATTTGGAGTGCTGACGCTATGCTGTTTTTCTGGTAGTGCGCAGCCCATTAGAGATCACCTCAGATCTCATTACGTAACTAGGACTGCACACCAAATAAGAAATTAATTGTGGAAGAGATCAGCAGAGAAGCAGGACTAGCTCAGCCTTAAAGCTTCTTGTCTTCTTCCTCGTTTCCAAGTGCTGCATTCCCGAACAGCTAATTAGTCCTCTCATGTCACACAGTATGTGCCAGGTTAGTGATAGCCGCAGGGATAATAGGATTTGCTAAGTGTGTCAATATTGTTTCCTTCTCTGTGTACAACACAGAGCTACAGCTCTGCTGGCCAGGGGATCTTCCCTACTGTACTATCAGCCCTCTGGGTAGTGAAGGCAAGTTCTGGATCTTAAAATAGCAGGTCCTCGAGGGTAAGGCAATGAAAATCAGCAGCTGGGTTCTGGATCTTAAAATAGCAGGTCCCCCAGGGTAAGCCAAAGAAAATCAGCAACTGGATATATCAGCCTTTTTTTTTTTTTCCTTTCACTTTTGTTCTTTTTTTTCCTGTTGTTGCAAGAAACTACCATAGCAAATATTACTATAGAATGCAGAATTTCTTTAACACAGCACCCTACAGGGAAACATCCTATTTCATCCTCTCCTTTTCCTTGAGGTTAAGGTCTCAAATAGATTTATAAAAACAAACACACTTGGATCATATCCACTGCTTGGTACAGAAATTCCATCAACAGCAAAGCAATCACATGCTGACTCCATGAGACCTAGGTTGCCTGAGGCACCCTTCCAGACATGAAGAGTCAAAGCCAGGACATAAAAATTGTTAGAAAAACAGGCACTGTAAAATTACAATGTTGGCACTAAGAGTTATTCTAAAGATGGAAAATAATGGCATGCCGAAAACAAGGCCAAGGTACCATTCTCATTGGCAGGTATCTCATTTTACCAGCTGACAATTTTTTCTCCTCCCAGTACATCATCAAGTACAGGGTTATAGAAGGGGTAAAAATAGAAGGCTGACTGTATCAAGTTTTCCAGACATTGCAGATACACTTCTCATTAGCACATGAGTCAAATCTTTGCTACCAAATCCAGCATGATGCATCCATAGGCTTTGCCTCCCTCAAAGCAAAGAGATACCTGAGACATGGGTGAATGAGTAACTCCTGTTGATACAACTTCTGGCTTGAAAGGGTCGAAGTCCAAATCTAGTAAAGATTCTTCTTTCTTAGCTTCAGGAACTTCATTCTGTTAGAAGAGAAACATGACTTTTGAAAAATCACCTTACAAAAGCAGCCCTTGGCAGCAAAATATTAACGGTCTCAGGAAAAAAAATTAAAAAATCAGACTTTCCAGTGACATTCCTGGTGCAGGCCAGAAAGGCAGGAAGGTCTGAAGACTTTCCTGATCTTTAGTGTGACTTGAAATTTTATGTTTATGAGCTCCGCTCTTATGATGCCTTTGTTTCCTCTGTAGTGCAGCTTTGCCTTTTCAGGCTAAACAAAGCACAGCCCTTTGGAAAAAGTACTGAGTGTTCACCATTGGACTGTGAAGGCCTCTTTAAAGTGCTTTGAGACAGGCACCAAAATTAAAAACTACATAAATGGCACCCAATGTCCATACATTCTAGTAAGTGAATCTCTCCCCCAAATCAAACATTAGTAAAAACCCAATATAGAAGGACATACATGTGTTTGAATTAAATTATAATTCTCTACACAAATACCAATTTACATTTAATGCTGTCCTTAGCTCTAAACTTTAGGAAACATCTTACATAACACTAACTAAATCGTGTCACACTGATCTGCTTTTACAAAACTGGATTACATGGTGGAACCTTTTTTTTTTTTTCAATTAATTAATTAGCAAAGGCCTCTGAAGTCACTATAGATGCATATATCGGTTCAATGGACTATGGGTCTTTTCTCCTGAAAAGTAACAAAAGCAAATAATTAGCATGCTTCAACATAAGTTTTTAAATTGCAGTTGAGATTTAATTATCACTAATGATAAATATTCTGGGCGAGCACCTTGGCTTTGGTAACAAGGCTAGTACTGCCTACTACTAGTTGTTTAGCATTTATTAGAGCGAGAAGCTTGTCTTTTGATGTACAGAACGTGTAGACAGTAAAGTATTCACGAGGATGCTACTTTGACAAGTGTTTAGCTTCAAAATGGTACCATAGGATATTATTTCAACACATACATTCACATATAATCTTATGAATGAATGGTAACACTGGGTCACACTACATAGTACCATGCCCTGTTCCTGACTGCTATCAAAGTATAGGCCAGGGGATGTCTTGAAGGTCTCTTCCAGCCAAAACTATTCTATGATTCTGTGATACTACAACAACAGGACAGATGTAACAATGATGAAGCTAGGAGATAATAATAATAATGATGATGATAATAGTAGTAAAATACAGAAACAAAGCCTTTCTACTATTAAAACATTCAAGACAGTAAACTTCCCAAATTAGTGTTACTATTGATAAACAGATGTTAAAATGTAGGTAATGAAGGGTTTACATATGCCATGAGACATCTGAGCTCACTGTGTCACATGAAAACATGGTCAAAACAGCTCCTCAGCTCCCATGTTAGGAAAGACAGAACTGGAACTCTTCAGACTGGAAGAGGAATGGTAGTGGTGATGTGAACAGGGTCTATATCAGCATGAGAGGCACAGGGATTTGGCTGCTCCAGGACTCCTCCAAAGTAGGAAGGCAGGTGGCAGCGAAGCTGATGGGGGCAGATATGTGTGGAATAAAGAAAAGGTGGTGGTGCTCCATATTGCAGAGCTCAGCATGGGACCTCCTTGCCACGGGGTAGTGTGAATGTGAAAAATTTACACATGCTGAAAGACTGAACAATTTGTGACAAAGTTGCCTGTTGAGGATTATTAAATAAGCAGAAATCATGTCGAGGAAACCCCTGAGCTGCAAATGGCTGGAGGCTGGGAGACTATAGGAGAAGAGAGTATAAGGAGTAGGAACTTTGCTTCCTGCCTTTTATATTCTTCCCTTGGTCTCTGCTTTTGGCCACTGGTGACGATGGATAACTGGCCTGATGCACTGAAGCCCGTGTTATGATCTTACACTTTAAGAAGTCAAAACAAAACCAGCCCTTCCCACCAGTAACC
Source organism: Todiramphus chloris collaris (assembly GCA_025345505.1). Classification (NCBI taxonomy): domain Eukaryota; kingdom Metazoa; phylum Chordata; class Aves; order Coraciiformes; family Alcedinidae; genus Todiramphus; species Todiramphus chloris. The sequence continues at coordinate 14,862,260 of JANVCC010000019.1, forward strand.
AGCATTACATTCATTCTGTCATGCCTTTCATCCAATGTATTTAGACGTCATCACATATGCCCTTGAGGCACTAGTTCTCATACAGTCATACAGCTTGGAGAAACAATACAGCATTAACTAGAAAACAGAAATTGATAGAGGTGGAAAAGTTAATTATCTTTCGGTAAGGTTTGAGAATTAAGTTATTATTTATGAGGACTGAATCAAACGAACAGGAGTCTCACTTAGGCCATGTGTGATGGAAGCCAAGGTATCTGTAGTGACAGGGTACTGATCACTGACTGCAAGAATTACCATTACCCTCAGACCTACATGAAGAGCAAGCTTGTCATAACTTTCAGAACAAAGGCCCAAGTAAAGAGAGACTAACTGACATATTACATTAGATGGAGATTTAGAATAAACGGGAACCTTAGGAAATCCCTCAACAGCCTGTACAAGCCTTAAAAGAGCCCTAGCAGATATGTGTTGTTCACTTCAGAGCTGTTGGACACACTCAGACTCGTAAAGTACCTGGCAGGGGCATATTATATGGGCCTACAATGTCCAAGCTAGCAACTGGACACTAGGGAGCAATGTGATGTGAAGCCAGCAAGAAATAGAAATAAGTATGCCTTGCTTTAAGTGATCCCTTCATACAGGTAACCAGTTACTGCATCTTCTCATCTCTTTCTTTTACCTAGCAGTAATTAATTACATTCTGGACAATGAATAATCTGGAAGTGTGAGCTGCTTTGTTGAATCAGAGCCAAAATGCTCAACAGCATCAAGCAGAACTTTCTTTCAGCATCTTGCGCATACCCAATGCATTAGTACTGCTTGGTAAAGAAAGATGAACAACAGCAATTACAGGCTATTTGTATTCCAGAGGAGAAAAGTGTTTGGCCTGTTCATAATCCTCTCTGAAACATGGGATTAATACAGCAAAGCTCTATTCATCAGCCTATTGGTTTTGTGCCTCTGCAGTACAGTGCCCAGGAGACCAGTGGTGGACCTTTGGGAAGTCCTGAACCATTAGAGGGTTCTGCAGGCTTGATAGTTTCCTCTGTACTGCCCAACAAGGGCTCTGGGAGTACAGGAGATGCCATAAAGCACCAAGAGGAATAAATTCAGGTTTTCTGTGGATTTTATGCAATGTATTTTCAATAACTGGATCTCTTACAGAAGGATATAAAACCTACAAAAACCATTTGGGTACACCTGTACATACTCTGAGATCTCAGACATAGTAAGGATATACTTAAGTGATAACTTACTTAAGTGATCACTTAAGTAAGTGATGGGTGTGGGTTTTGAGGAGTGAGAAGTGCAGATGATTCATGCGAAGTGGCCAGGGAATAGATTAGGTCATTCACAGGTCATTGACTGTGGATGAGGGAGGAACATAAATCACTCACTGAAGGGAGATCAGTTTTTCCTTCAGAGACTAGGGAAAGATTCCAGTTCTCAGGAGCGTGCCCCACTTTTATTATGCCATTTCATTTTATACTCTCACAGAAAGGATGTAAAGGTTCTAGAAATGTGATTTACACTCATTTAAAGCCCAATTCCAGTGTCAGCACTTAATGGAAACACAAACCAGTTCCATTTCTGCTTACTTGGCTGGCCTGAGAGGTGAACTTTATAGCATTTTAATCAGGGGGCCACAACTAGCACAGGTTACACCAATTCTTACCACTAATGTCAAGCCTCACTCTGACAGAGAAAAAAATCCCACAAAGTCCCAAAAGTTACAATGGTACAACAGACCTGGCACCTCCCTTCAACAGGAGGGTCCAGCAGCAGCTGCATACTGGGAGCTGCCATTAATTCATTCATTGAATGGGGACTTAACTATGAATAACTCGTTTCCAAATAGATCCTTAAGGATGGCAATGCTTTTTTATCCCCTCCACAAGAAAACAAAACACTGCATGTTCCAATTCTCTAAAATAATTCTGTTTTTCATTGCTGTCCCTACATCCTCCTGTGCTGTCAAATTAATTCGTACAAAACAATAATTCAAATGAAAACAAAAATTCATAAACATTCTGCAAAAGCTTCAGATCTGCATATTTCTCCCCAGGTCTATCAGACACAGGCTCAGATTTCAGAGCTATAATTACCACAGTAGAAAGGGTCTGTTATTGAACAACCAACAGTAACCATAACGGCATAAAAGCTGAATAACTGGACACAAATTATAAAGACTTATTTTACGCAGCTCTGGCTTTTCAATTTATTATATGCAATTTTTAAAAACTTCTGAATTTTATAATAATGAAATAAAAGTAATTTTGATCACTTCTCTGCTGTGTAACTAATGTTTCTACGAGTCAAAACCAATTGAATGCATAATCTAGCTGGAACAACATTTTATACCTGAAAAAAGTTGATTAAAACTGCCAAGTTCCATTTTTCTTTAAATCACTCAAAAGAAAAAATGAATACTTTTTATGACCTTGATTGAAAAAACAGAAGTCATGAAGGATCACCGTAAAGTGCCACTTGAGATGCTTAGGATTAGGGAAAAATTATCTTAGATGAACTTGCAGCTTGTAATGCAACCGTATGCAGTTAAATCCCAAACATGGTTGCCTCAAAGTATTTTTAGTCAGGCCTCTCAGAAAATCTCTCATTTTTTTCAATACATTAGCAATGTTAGCCCTTTTGAGAAATTATGTGTGACCTATTCAGAGAGAAAACACCATATGTGAGAACCTTTTATAATGAGATTATGTGGTAATTGTACTTCTGCCTTCTCCCTGCACCCTCCTCCTCCCTCCCAATGGAGATCAGCCCCAAGGCCAATATCTTGGAGAACTTAGGGTGTTTGCAAGGTTGGACCCATACACCATCCTCTGAAGCTTACCTGTGATGGGGTGGTCACATTGATTTCTGGGACAAAGTTGTCATCAAATAAGTTGATGATGTTCTCATGTTGTAACTCCTTCGTGGGTGTGAGCTTCGGCAGCGGTGGGACTGGTGGACCTTTCCTCAGCTAGACAGACAGCAAAAATGTTACAGACTAGTTCAGGGATAAAAGAAAAAGCTTTAAGATAGGCCTAAATAATTAGTCGGAAGGGCAATATTGCACAGAACCAGGCCCGTGCAGCTTTTTGGCTTCTTAAGTTCATTCCTGTTTAGCTTTGGGATTTTGTTCCTGTCCATCTGTCGCTACCTTTAAAGCTTATTTAATGCTAAGACCATATCACCTCTGGGAACCACAGCACCTCAAAGGTGCTTAGATTACTAATTCCCCCTGCTCTCCAGAGATCCACATAACTATGGCATACTAATTGCTTGGAATAATACCAAATATGGTTGGATATTTTGAAAATCTGTCAAAATACCAAGAAAAAAAAATCCACAAAAAATCCTCAGGTGGTATAGTGACATAACACCAGTGGCAGCAGTAAGACTAAACAGACTCCTACCAGATGAATAGTCAGGCAGCAAGATGTGCCATTTTGGGAGACCCGAGCAGGTAAGTGTGCTCACACATAACTAAATGCAAAACTTAATTTTTTTCTGATGTGCTCCCACCACAGAAAGAGCAATCAGCACAGAAACCATCCCAATTCTGAAAACATCAGTAACATCAATACAAGTCTTTGATATGTTCATGAAGTATCATACACAACTACAGAGAAAACTGATGCATGAAACTGATCCTTATTTCACTAATACTGATGAGAACAGAATTGACTCCAGCGTCTCCAGCAGAGTCAAACTTCTCAATCCACTGTTAATAACAACCAATAAGCCTTTAATGATCACCAGTGTTAATAACAACCAATAAGTCTCTCATGATCAGTAATTATCATTTCGCCTTATATTCCAGCTATGCTTGTGACACAGGGATGAACAATTCATGAACAGAAGAACACAGTGCAACAGAGCCAGTGGCCTCCTTGTCATTTCTGTCACAGCCTAGATGAAAAATCCGCCATACACATCATCTCAGCTATCTTTTACTGCACAACAGACCAGTTGCTCCTGCCAGGTTTGCACTTACCTGTGTGGGTGACTTAGGTCGTGCTGGTGCTGGAGATGCTGGTGCCAGCATATGATTGGGACTAGCAGTAGGGCTAGGCAGGGGGGAGGCCTCCTCTGGTGGTGAGGGTGTTTTTGCAATGCGGAGTGGACCTGAATCACTGGACAGAAGGAAAGCGATGGCGAGAACATACATATCAAGCGAACTTACTACCTTGACAATTGGATGCAATAGTTGAACGGCAGCCCTGATGTAATGCCAGGGACCATGAAAGGCAGTACACACTGGAGAGGAACTGAGCCATTATGTAATGACTAAAACTAAAATGGCAATTAAATTCATCTAAAATTCAGTGATCTACAGTGTCAAAGGAAAGTTGAGTTTCGAGTGATCTTGATTTTTGGAACATCTGTCTACCCGATCATTATAACCTGAGGGAAACAGAGTACCTGCATTTTTTCAGATTCTGTATTTGAAATAACACTTCACATATAAGTTTGTAACTATCATAAAATGTGAGATGGAATTATTCTCTTCATTTCACACAGTTCTCAGAATAAAAGACTCTAAAGAAAAAAACCCTGGAGGAAAGTATAACAATGAATTATGCAAACAATTTTAAAGCTCAGCAACTTCAGAAAGGTTTCAATAAAATAAAATGCATTGAAGATTATTATAGAGACATCACTATTTAGAGGGACAGCTCAGCACAACTACAAACAAGCAGTAGTCAAATGACTTCAACAGAGCTTAGCTAATAGTAAGAAAAGATCTGATGAAGTCCTGAGAAAGGATCTGCCCTTCCTATGAAGGGACTTGGTGCAAACTCTGAGACAGATTCAGCTACCTAGAAATGCTGAAAGCTTACAGCTTGGGGAGGCTATAAACTACAGCACTCAACAACCACGGTACTTAGCAAGAGACGAGCAAGTCCTACACATCTTCAGGGAGAACAGAAGCACTACCTGATTGAGGAGGCCACACCATAAACATGTTCCTAATGCTAACACAAGAAAAATTTGTTCATTGGAAAGGACAGACTTAGCTCAAACTCACCACCTCTTTCTGTGGAAATGTTAAAAAAAGGAAAAAATAAGCAGTTATTAAGAAATTTCTTTCCCAGGGACAATATTGGCCTTCAGGGTAGAGTATTCAGTAGCATGCAACTTTTTCATAAAAATGTTTCTTTCTATACAGTTCTTTAAAGGAAAGATTAGATATTGTACTTGTCTAGTATCTACTTCTCGTGCATCTAAAAAGGAAAGATGTTCTATACTACAAAGACTCACTCCTGAGTAATCTTTTAGAGCATAATAACTAATAATGGAAGTTTAAATCTATCCAGATTTTCACACAAGGGTCTGTGAGCAGCACAGCAAAAAAGAGTAACATGGTAATTAAAAAGATTAAGTATTTCTTAAAGGCATTTTAAAAATAAGTTAAGATCACACTGCATTAACCTATGTCTACTAATTTGCAGCAGTAATTATTGTATTTTCTCTCACTGATGGAATGAGTAATTCAGGGGGAATGAGCATGTGCATGCTGGACATGGTCTAGGAGATGCAGGTGGACAAAATATCTGTTTATGACAAAATCTGCTTGAAGTTTTCCAACATTACATTATTTTTCACTCCATAAAAGTAATTTTGGAATCATTCAGTCCATCTTAAAGGACTTAGAGGAAGTGGTGATGCGTGAGCTAGCAATTCTGGAGGCATCACGTAAGTATATCTGAGAATGGATTAACACCAAACTAAACCAAAACAAAAATTTTGGACATGTTCTTAATAAAATAGTTCTGAATTTTGCATTAGGTCAGAAGGTTCAACATTTCATTCTTTGTTCTTCCCAAGGGAGATCAAACCAAATGTAGAACTATCTGCAATATATCTGAGATAGCTGTTACGTTGTTTGGTCAGTCTTAATGATAGCTAATCCTAGTCCACCTTGAGGGCAGCAGTTGCTATAACATTGTTCTGACTGCTTCTGATGAGCTGGGATTGGGTGGAAATTCAGGATTTATGTATTCACTCTAAATATCATTGTGTTTTGCTAAGTCTCACTCTTTTACAATTTCAACCTCTTCTGCCTATAGCTATTATAGTATGGAGAGATCAAATTAGGGCAGAAAGGCTACGTTTGTTGCAAGGAAAAACGACAGATGCTGTAGAGGCATCTACTGAGCTTAAGAAAGCACTGTCCCATTTTAAACTGATTTTGCTTTTGTTTTTATTTTAAGACAAGATTTCTCTTGAAAGTCATTAAAAATGTGGTATTTTGTGACATTCCTTGTATTTTTATGTAGCTTTTATGATGCGCTCTCGGATCACATTTCTTGACTTTTCCCCATGAGCAGAAGTGGTAAAAGCTGACTTGCAAGAGTTAGCAGCATTGCTGTGGACTAAGCATTTAACAGTCTACCATGAACCTGGCTAAACTGCAGCACCTGAGCATCTGGCTTTTATTCTTTATTTGAAAGGAAAAATAAATGGGTAATGAAGGAAGTTTTGCACCTTTACTCATGTTGAGAAGAATTTTATCCAAGGTACCTTATCTACCATTCTGAATGAACAGACACAGTGACTGTTGTGCAGCAATTGCTACGCACGGAGTAGGAGATTACTGAATACACTAAAACCCACAAAGCCTACTGAAATCCAATTCATGTAAAAAACCAGTAAATTCACCTTGGTGCCCCTTGAATGGTGAAGGCCTTGTCTGCGTGCTGATCTCCCAGCTTTGTCATCACTTCATATAGCTTGTGACATAGCTGAGAAAACAAAACACTTTCCTGAGTTTATATGAAACACTATAGTCATGATTAAAAACAGAGGTGATAAATCTGGTCTGACAATTGATAAACAATAACCTGAAAATATTTAAACTGATAAATTTAAAGTGGCATCCAGATCTTTCAAAAAATAATCAGTGCCATGAATATCAAAAGCCAAAGTGGAAACCTATCAAAATCCACAGCATCAATGACAACAGCTGTTCTTCAGAACCATAAGCTGGTTTCAGAGGACAAGTCTGTAATTGTGACTGACTGCTGCCTGATCTCTGATGAAGGAGGTCACCTAAAGTTTAAAGCAACATGGGCAGCTGAGAAGATTCATGTTTTCCCCTTAAAAACCTAATCCCAATTTACACAGGCCTTCAATCAAGCAAGTTTTCAAACACTTTTGGTTCCTCTTAGTAGGTTACTATAGATAATGCACTACAACTTAGCAAAGCACATTACAAAAATCCTCACTGAAACTGCTTGATTTGCCTAAGTCACAGATAAAATGTTGCATTGCTGGCAATGTATATAGCAGTCTTGAAGGGAATGCTTGACATATGTTTCTTGTACTGATTAAAACAATGAGATGCTTAGCAATTGGGCACTGAAGGCAACAGCATGCTAAAAAGAATGAAGTTATCAAAATGGAAATAGAATTTATTGCTACAACTGATAATACACTGTAATCCAAAACTGTATGAGCTGCCCCTTCATTAAGAGGAGTACATAAACGGCAAGGAGAAACGAATACAAAGGTTATACTACAAATCCAAATCTAGGGCAAATTCTCATCTATGCTAGATTGTTACTGCTGCATTACAAGACATGTGCTTGCTGTTATGCATACATATAATCCATTATACATGAAAGATTCATTTTTACTCACTAAAGCTATTTCCTTGTGAAACTTGGCTTCGAGGCTGGATACATTTTTGAAGGTATTCACATAGAAGCCAACTCGTCTATGGAGGATGGCACAAAGAAAGGGAAAAGAGAATAAAAAATAGGGATGGGAGGGCTACAAAGGCAAATTAAATATTTTTTTACAGACTACAAAGAACATTCTTGACTATTACTCTCAGCAAAACAAATAATTGGATTGATTGTCAAAAATTCAGACTTGTGCATACATTATTTCCGTTTGTGTTAAGAACCATAGCATTTCACACTGCACAGAGTGAACCAAGTTGAGACTACTCCACAGTGGGCTGCTTCAGCATGCTTTAGGGACAGGAAGGACTGGAAAGGATTGGCACAAGTGCAACACAAGCACATGGAAGTCAAGGGGCTCTGGGCACCCCACTTCCCACCGGAACAGCAGGAAACCATTGACTGAAAGGAGAGAGGCACTGCTCCGGCACTGCGAGCGCCTGTGCCCCAGATGCTACTGCAGCACCTGGGTGATACAGGTGGATCTGGAGGCAGCTCTAATGTATACAGCTTAGTGTGGCCTGGGCTCGGTGGTCTCATTCTAAGTCCTCCTTAAAGAAATCAGGCCTGAAATACATGTATATGTACGTAAGAGAAAATAATTCATAATATAGGCTAGACATTTTTGCACACGCAGTCAAAAATCTGCTTGTGAGTGATTACATAGCTCTTGCACATTTCAGAAGTCAAAGGTGTTTTCTTAAGGTTTGAATTACTCTTTTTCCTATTTAAAAATTTAATGTATAATTTCTCTAAACTTTTATTAACAAAAATCACCTTTGGCATAAGAATAAGCCTGCAAAATGTCAACTCAAATGGACTATTTTCTTCCTGAAGAGCTGTAATAACTGAGAAAAAAAAAAAAAAAGGGACTCTGAAAGCAATTCCTTTCTAAATTACACCTATTCCTCAAATTAAATTCTACCTTTCCCTAAGACTAGTTACTGGGAAACCCAAATACTGAAAAGGGCCATTACTCTGAAACATTCATCTGCCGCTTTACTTTTAGTAAGCCCATAAAATAAGTATCTTGAAGTGCTAAGAAGCTTTGCAACTGAAATAGGCATGAATACATCAGGAAAAGCCTCTAGTGATGTGAAATTTAACAGGAATTCATTTAGAAGGCAGAGAATACAACGGATACTTCAGTGACTCACAACACATTTCCACTCCAAACTGTCATTTGTTAAAGAACAGAGCACGCTGAGATGCTTATTTTTCTACTGCTTTTGTTCTCCCTTTGATTTTGTCTGCATTTTCTGTATAAACACAATTAATGGTGAAACATCTTGAATGAATGATCTATGTCATCAAATGCTTTTACATCGCATATGTAGTCAGTGTAAAACTATAAAATCTGTCTTCTGATGTATTTGTAGTTTTTCCCTTCTTCTGCTGCATTGTTAGTACCTTATAGGAAACCTGGAAACAACAATTACCTTAAAATCTTTAGGCATTTTTAAGGTTCTTTGTTTTGATACCTTTTACAGAAAAATAACCTACAAGTAGATCCATTGCAAATCTAGAAAAGCTTGTGGCTGCTCAGTTACTTTTGACAGTGGAAACATTTGATCCTTTTTGTTAACAAGTGGAACTTTTTTTATTTTAAAGAAAAAGTAATTTGCAGGCATTTTCCCTTTACAAAAAAGATAATGCATGGTATCTTCTAGGAGCCATCAATCAATTTTCTATCAGAACTCACAAAAATCCCGTTTCCCTTTCCTCACTCCCCTTTTAGGCCTTGCAGACAGTATCTGTCTAGGCTTACCGTGACCACAGAGATGGCAACTCTTCTTGTAAATCAGTGTTAAACTCTTCAAAAACCTTCTGTGCTTTTTGAAATTCTTCTTCTGCCTAAAACAAAATGAAACAGGGTGGCTTCTGCAACCACTAGGACACAGAAAAACCTGCCAAAATTGGTTTTGTTCTTTTTTTTTGTGTCTTTTACAATTATTATTAGGGACGTGATTCAGGCTCACACCATGCAGGCCAACACATGACCTGCAGTTTCCCCAGTCTCACCAAGAGAGAAAGTTAGGCCTTCAGCGGGACTGATTCCTGAAAGAGGCTGAGTGTGCCCTCCACAAGCACCAAATACTCAATACACATATATGCTTAAGGATATCATAATTTCCACTTCTGAGAGAGGAAAAAGAAGAGAAACTTTGTGCTCTGTCTCTGCAAAGAAACAATCACCACCCGAGCTCCCTCAGTCTTCTGCCAGCATCCTTCCGATGGTGCTACCTTGGTAATTCTGCTTTCATCTTTTCTTTTAGAGCTCTGTAGGGCTTCTAGATGATGCCTTGCACTGTCGTAGTCCACGAGTTTTCTGCTTCGTTTTGCAATGCGAGTCTGTACAGGGGTACAAATGAAAGTCAGCACAAACAGCACTTAAAAAAAAAAAAAAATCTATTTTACCTATGTTGTCATTTAAGTTTTGATATGTTTATGTTCTTCCTCATCTGCTGTTCATATCTGAATTAGTATTGAATGCAGGAACAGGGACAGCGTAAAAGAGACAAAATAATCACCTTATTTTAAATAAGAAATCCATTTACAGATGGTTTGGAAGGGGTTTTGTGGGTGTAGGGCTTAAAGGCCTTAGAAGTGAGATATCAGTGTTACGCAAGACTTGCCTCATTCTCCAGAATAAGTGGACCTGTTAAACTCATGGCAACACCATCTATTTCCCTTGTATAGTGTGTGCAAAATTAATAAATAATGTAGCTTTTTTCCAGAGATGGAAAAATGCTTAAAATATATTTCTCAGTATAGTTGCTCTGACACATAACTTAAGGTAATTGGAGTTCAACATACAAGAGGAATTCTAATTTGACTACTATAATTGTTTAAAAACTAACCAATAGTCCTTTGATATATACTGACTTTACAAAGCTATGTATTATATGTAAATTCGACATGCTGAGAAGGCATAAACACAGTTTGATTTTCAAATAAGTTTGAGACTGAACATAAGTAATGTTGTGATTTTTAAAATTATTTTTTCTGTAGTCCCTTATATAAATAACAAAGGGGATGACTGTGTGATACCTACTCAATTATAAACCAATAATTATAAACAATTATAAACAAAGAATTTCCAGCTATGTCCATACAGTCACATTCAGATGTAAAAATATCTACCTCTCATCTGTAATGATTCTTTCTCCCCATACATTTCATTTAGCAACCATCTCCCTGAACTGTACACAGGACAGGCATCTGGGAGAGGCTAGAATCTGCATGACAGTCTCTCCTGATACGTATTACAAAATCCTTTTAGAACTAATTAAAAGACAGGAACCATGGCTTAGGCAGGAGAAAGATATTTAGATATCCACAGGTGCATCTAGTCGGTAACAAAAGGTCTGCTTTTCATGTAATTTGCCTGGCATTTTCAAAGCTGAAGATCCTAAAGTGTCCTTGTTGAAAATGGTGAGAGTTGTCTCATATCAAATAAATAGGAGCAGGAAAAAAAAAGCATACAGGTTTTATCTACAAAGGCTAATTTACTTCCAAGTACAACTGCATAAATATATTTTTGTTCAGTTGGAAAATCAATGCAGCCTAATGTCAGGTATTTACTTCCAGAACAACATCTTTTATATTGCAGAAGAGGTGACTTCCACTTCGTCCCTTTTTAAAATTTTTCTTTCCTTGTAATCCCATTTTCTATTTATTTTATGATTCAGTAATTTTACAATTGTCCTTTATAGGAAATCAGTACTGTACTTTGATATCAGGGAATTGTCCTAGATAGGTATCCAAGGTCAACAATGACCCATCCACCAGTTTTTGATGGAAGTCTTCCCAAAGTTCATCACATTTCTGTAAAGGTAGAAAAAGAGAAAAACGTGCTTAGTAGTTTAATTCCACTTCAAATCTAGGAGAAATATGAATGTAACTGGTAAAGACTAATCTTTCTGAAGTTTTAAAATGTTCTTTATAGCAATAAATCAGAGTGCACTTACAAGATAAATGAAATGGAATACCTTGACATTGCAAGCTTTAATTCACAACAAAAGAAGATTTAGCTTAATAACTAGTTTGTGTTTTTCAATCCTTCAAATAGTAACTGCTATGTGAAAATCAGGACATCCTGGATACGAGGTGTTCCTCAGGGTTTCAGGTCCTTGAGGGTCAACAACAGAGTATCTGAAGCTGCCCAAGTTCTTATGCCTAAGCATGTTCGCTGCTGCTAAACCTTTCTTAGAAAGAAAGGAAGTACAACTGAAAATAGAGGAGTCAATAAAATAATGGACAAATCAAAGCAGGTTTCCCATCAACTACGAGGATTTGTAAGCTTAGCTTTGCTTGGTCATTTTTAAAAAAAGCTGTGGAGACCCACCCTAAGAGAGGTCTTTCCATCCATCCTTTATGTGCCATTAAGGTACATTTGATGAAATGGTCAATGCACAGACAAGAACTCAACCTCACACTGCTAGAGAACCAGGATGCCAGATATAAAATGTGCCAACAGCAGCAGGTAAAATAAAAAATCCCCCCCCAGAAGCTACAGTGCTTTTCCCTAGTCTCCTTTGCAGCTCTGGGGTAGTCACCAAGAGACACGCCTTGCAGTTTTCTGGTTCAGGACCCTGTTGGGAGCAGGGTGTGATTCCTTGTCAGAAGCCAATCCTGTTACATAGAGACAAAGTGCTCAAGGTCCCAGGCTCTCAAATGAACAAGTTGTTAGTACATATCAAACATCCCGACCCCACTTGCCTTCTCACATTTAAAAAAACCCCACTGAACTCCCTCCTTTGATTGGAAGGAGGCTGAAGGGGGTGAGCAGTGCTCTGCAGTGCTGCTATCCTCACCAGCAAGTCCAGAAAGCTATTCCCTAGTGTTTGTTTTATCGTGAGCTACTACAGGGCATATTATAAATGCTGTTTGATGCCAGACTTCAGTTCATTCATTTCCTACCCTAACAGAGTCCCTAATGAATTATTATAATCTATTAATCATACTTAAAAGTAATACCTTATTTATTAACACAATATTTAACCACAGAGTCTACAGAGCAGCACAGCATTAGATCATAGCGAGCAACTGCCAGTCATGTGCATTTGCCTTTGTATCTGGCTGATACATATTTTGGACAAATTAAAATCATGGAGGTTTTCTGAAAGCTAATGGGCTCAAAAAACACTGCTGAAGACTCCTTTATGCCATCATCTTTCCTACCACACAGAATAAGGTCATTTAGGTGGATGCTTTTGGAAAGACCATTTATATCCTGGAAATAGATCGTTCTTTTTTTACTCTAGGTTGAGGGATGCATAAATCTACACTTGTGATTATATAGGGGGAAAAAAACCCCCCAGGAGCAGGGATTTTGAAGTATTTCCCATAAGAAACTCTTATTAGGATGACACATCTAACATTTATCCCTATACCTAATAAAGATTCAGAGTCAAATTTTGGTCCTTTCACGCACAATTACAAATTTCTAAGTGTAAAATCTAATAATCTATAGACACAAGATGAGGCATTACAGGAAGACACAGGAGATCTCCCAGCTGTTTAACCTAAAACAATATAAATGGTATGGTATCCTAATTTAGGCAGTTTGGAAGTTGGGTGCTTTTAAAAGGAAAACCACAACAGTCCACATTAAGCAAGGATGGGTAGAGGAAAGCAGCCATAGAAGAGAAAAGCGATTATTAATCAGATTTGGGAAGACTGTATTGTTTTCCAGTTTCTTTTTTAATTATACTATCCAGGCAAACTGAATGCCAGGTGGTTGAAAGCTGCACTGACAAAAGTTTGCACTTTCTTCTCACCACCAACACATTTTGCTGATAGACTTCCCCCAGAGTTATGGCTGTTTAAGCAGGTAGTTCAGAGCAGCTCAAGTCAAACTCCTGCAAGTGTCCTCTAGAAAAGCCTATACTTTTCTAATCACCAGAGGAAGCTAAAAATGCTAAAAAAAATAATGCCCTGCAGCTTAATTTGCCTTTCAATTTCTGATTCTTGTCAGAATGCTGCAAGTGTCTCATCAGATGTCCTATTTAGTGCCACTGGCTCAACAGTTGCTGCGTAGCACACAAAGATAAGCAGATTTGATCATTTTTAACATTCAGTTGAATCAAGAATCCTGACTGTAAAACTGTGCGTAAGATACCTTGTACAAACTTGTCAATCAGTTGCTGTCAGGACCAGTTCTGATCACACTGACGCTGAGGAGCTTACATCAGCTAGTTTGTAAAACAGACGTTGCAAATGCGGCTGCTGGTCAGCAGGAGGTGCATTGCACAATACCAGTAATTTCTATGCTCTGAAAACGTGATTAAACATGAAATGAAGACTTAAGGGAAATTTTGGACATACACCTCTCCTCCACAGCTCAGATTAATTCACTTGCAGCCAAAATACCTTTTTTTTCATCTTTTCCACACATCTTACCTCTCCAATCATTTTCACATCTTCTCGTCCGTACCAGTCTGGCTCATACACTTCATGAAGAGACTCTGTGAGCTTCTTTGAGGCATCTTGCATCCCTGTAATAAGACAGCAAGAAGAACATATAACTGCAAGCTACAAGAAACAGTTGCTAAATGTCTTTATTTTGAACCACATGTACTCACTATAATATTTCCTCTGACATGTTTAGAATGTCATTTTAGGAGCTGAAATAAAATCTTTCTTTTCATCCAGCTCCCCCAGGTAAATGATAAATGTCCCTAAGAGAAGGATTAACCCATATTTATATGCAGAGAAAAAAAAAAAAAAGTTTCTATGAGGTTAGAGATTCAGTTTTCTATTTTGAACTAAATATATCTGAATATGATTAACAACTCAGAGGGTAGTCCGGCCCACTAAAGACATGTAATACTCAATTCAAAGAATATCAATGAAAAGACAATCCAATAGTGGCCTGCCTTTGGTTATTCTCAGCTCTTCTGACCTACAGAACAGTTTCCTGCCTTATCCATGATGAGTACCATGCCAATCTGTGGGGAAGAGTGCGCATTTCCAAGGTTAAAATGGCAAAGATTTATGGGAATTGCTGGTTGTAAAAATGGTCTTAGGAGAAAAGCTAACAGAGGTCTGCACTAAAGAAAAGCATGCTCCAGAATGGGGGAGATTGCACACAGGCAGAACATATCTCAGGATTTCTGTTTCCTTGTTTTCAAAGATATTTAATCCTCAAGAGCTTTCAGGTGTAAAATGAGAGTGGTTGAGCTTGCTATTCTTGTGCCCACAATGATGAAGGTGACATAAATGTATGTTCATAATGAAGCAAAGGACTGGCAAGAGCTGAGAGAGTATTTAGGGAAAAGAGATGCCCAGATTTGGGGAAGAGTGCCATAATGGACTTGGTTTTATGAAGAATTATAACTATCTTGTATGCTCACACAGTAGGTTTAGAAATATATGGAGCCCAGCACTTATTTACACTTGGCGTGGGTTGGTGTCTACAGAGAAAAGTGCTCAGCCAACTCCATCAATCACCTCTGGAGCTCCTGCTATCGCAGGTGAAAACGGGGACTATTGATGCTTATCACACTGTATTACACAGGGGAACTGGTTTAAATGTAAAGTAGCTTCAATGATATTACAAGAAAGAGCCTGAATCTTTCTCTACTGAGATCTGTTTGCCATCCGTGAATAAATTACTTCCCTCATTGAAGACACTGGGGTTTGCCTTTCCATTTTGATGGGGCACCAAGACATTAGATGTTGAATATGGTTCTGAATCCAGTGAAATCAAACTGGTCTCATCTAACATGCGAAGAGTCAAGTCAGAATAAGTAATTTTAAAATGACAGCTTTATTGCAAAATATGAATATCACTGATTTTTTTTTTTTTTACCTAGCATTAATTTTTTTTTTAAAGAAACAAAACAAAACACGTTTTTTCTCTGGCCAAAGTCTGTTTGCTGCAGCACATCTGTGCTGTCTTGAAAATATCTCTGGTGTGATCATGATTTAATTGCTCGGTGGCCGAATTTAGGAATAACAATGATATTTCTGTTTTCTGCACAAGGAAATGTTTAGGAGTGGAAGAGAAGAATTCACTGGAAACTGGAATGTCCAGAAGAGTAGACTTCACCTAGTCAGAAGCTATTCCACCATGCACTCCAAAATACACACTCAAGATATGACAGGAAAATAAATGCAGAAATGCACTTTTCCT
Source organism: Todiramphus chloris collaris (assembly GCA_025345505.1). Lineage (NCBI taxonomy): Eukaryota > Metazoa > Chordata > Aves > Coraciiformes > Alcedinidae > Todiramphus > Todiramphus chloris. The sequence goes on from JANVCC010000019.1 coordinate 14,878,091, forward strand.
AATATAAAAATAGTGGTCTCTGGAATGAGTAGGATAGGGAAAAAGATAGTGAAAAAGTCAAAAGTAGATGTGCTGTTCTCAGATCTTGCATTCAAGGGAGAGAATGACATGGGAAAGAGGGAGAACGAATATAAAGGAAACCCTGGTGTTCGTAGGGTACTAGCTTTCACCCTGAAATCAAAAGGAGCTGAGCCAAAGCAGAATATTTGATCTCGTTATGGATTATCTTGGGGGTGCTTTTTAACAACAGAGCTCTGCTCAGAGAAATGGTATACACAAGAATTTAGGACACATTTCTTCCTTTTTTCCTTTGTGGTTAATGCTGAGGATGATGTAATGCCAGCTAAGAAAGGGTTCCTGAAAAAAGGGGCCATTTTTGCATTTAATGATTACATTAAAACATAGATGTTTTCCACATAAATTTCCAGGTAGGATTTGTTCAAAATCTTTAACACCACTGCAAATTTAGCAACTCAGGAGTAAGGCAAAACAAGCAGAGCATCGCTGTGCTTAAGAAGGCTGCTTCCGTCCACTCAGAGCAACCGCACAGACCGGTAAGGCCTGTGCATCCCGGCTCATGCTTGATCCGTTCTGATACCCAAACTCCTGCCCTTAAGCAAAGTGGGTGCTGGACCTGCCATGTGGCAGGCAGGCCAGCTTGGCTGCTCAGTAATCCCTCCTGCAGCTTGGTCACTCACAACGCTTGGGTAGAGCACCTTTTCCTACACAGACTTTCTTTTTTAAGTACTACAGGACTCAGGGATAGATCTGCTTAAGAGAATAAGTAAAAGGCACTTAATATCCCATGCCTGAGTCGTATCAAAGTTCCACTAACTTTTATCCATTTTTCATTTCTGAAAATCTGGGTAATTCTACCACATTCCTGTAAAAAACATCCATCAAATCTAGCTGTAGTGTAAGGCAAGTGGGCATTATAGTACTTGGCTTCTTTAGCGAGGGGCTTCAGTCTAAAATTTTCCTGGGTCAAGATGCTGCTCTCCTTCTACTGCATCTATACCAGGGTTACTGCAATCCCCCAAATGAGTGCCTAGGTAAATAGCAACCCAGCGGTGTTTTTCACGCCCATGAGCATAAACTTACAATGTCCAATGTCTTTTTTATTTGGCTGATTTTCACAGAGAATTATTTTTTATGCAGTGATACCTTTTTGCATTATTCAGCACTAAAGTTAAGAGGATTAGTGTCTCAGCCATAGACTGCAGGCTGTCTTTCTCTGCTCGTTTTAGCTGCTATCACTGAGAATGATAAATTGTTTAAAGCAAGTCATTAAAGTACTAAGAAATGTGAGAAGAATTTTTACTGCTGATGAACAGCTAAAAATTTATATTTAATATCAATTGTTTCATTTATTACTCTTCTTTTTGGTAACTGGGTCACTTATTTAAAAACGACAAGTGACAAAATAATTGAATCACTTAGGAAAAATGATGCTGAATAATCCAGTTACTGAGTTACTCTCCAGTTAACCTCAGGCAAAATCATCTTTATTTCTATGTGAAAGAACACCTATCCCTGGAACCCCAAAGGATTTTCTGATGCCCCCACATGGCACAGTTCCTTGGGGTGATGGTGCAGAGATTCCCATTAATCACCCTAGAGATGGCAGAGGGTAGTTGACTATGTCATCACGTCCAACGTACTCTAACTCCCATGGAGACTGAGATTGGTCTGGGACTCCATTTTAGCCTTAGAACCCATATACTCTGGGGTTTCCTCACTCTCCAGCAGGGAAATCTAGGCTAAATCACAGAGAAAATTCTATTTTCCTGATGGAGTGAGGCACGATGGTATGGCTCTTATATTTAATCAATTCAGTGGGGAAGAGAACTTCACATGCAGTTCTACAGGGAAATGACTTATCCTGCCATAAGGGTTGTATCTGTTATTGCTAGTTATACATTCGAATCTCCACTGGAACAATTTAATCATTTCATAATTCATCACTAAATTTTACTGAAGGCTGATGAATAGTTTTATTGCTTCTATGAAATTACATGACTGAGTTTTAGATTTGTGTGTCTGGAGGTTATGTGCAGTTCTGTCTGCCACAGACTGACTGTCAGGGAGCAAAACTGTTTACAGACCTCCAAAATCTCTCCTTTCCTTTCTGTAGAGAAGTTGTTATTTCTCACTACATTAAGCCATCTGGAAAGTATAGTGTTTCTTATTCATGATGCAGGATTCCTTCTTACCTCTACCACCTTGCCACCTGTACGCAGATCCAGATTTCTATCTCCCCATCTGCACTGCTACTTGAAAAGAGCTCAGAGTAGAGAATGGGAGGCTGATTTAGGGTTTCTGTAGCAATTGGCCCATAAAGTCAACTACAGCTCCCACAAGCTTAAAAACATAAATTGTGAAATACAGAACCCTGATACACGTTGCCAAGGAGACTGGAAAAGACAAGACTAAGGCATGACTATAGCTATGGTGGATAGTACCCAGTCTTGTCAGTACAAACACCACTAAGCCATAGCAGATGTTAAACCATCATGCGGGTGAAATAAAACAGCACAAAAAAAGCCATTCAATAGCTTAACAGCATTATGACATGGCTCCTCCTTGTCCTTGAGTAACTAGCAGTAACTTGAGTAACTAGAAGTAAAGATCAAGATCCAGCTAACACTAAGAAGCACCTCAGAGCGTGAGGAGGCTGAATACAGCAAGAATTCTTTTCAGAATGTGTGATATTAAACCTCAACCTATCACATATATTAAAATGAAGGGATAAAAGGTCATAAGAAAGCTTAGTTGGCCATTCCTTTCTTAAATAATTCACCGATTTTAAACTTTCAACTTCTAATATCTAGTCACTCAAAAGTCATGAAAAAAAATGAAACTTATTACTGGAGTTCACAACATATGGCCTTCATAAAATGTTTTTAATTAGCTATCTTGCCAATTCCTGAAATCTTTTAAAATGAACTGGTTTTATCACACCTGTAAGAGTGCAAGGATGTCAAGTAGATTATTTTCCAATTACATAATCAACCATTCTCCCTGCAAAATGAGCCCAATGACAGCATGTCTCCAAGGCTCAGGTGTCCTAAGTGGCAAAATCCCACTCCAATGCCTAAAGTTGGGCAAAAGTATGCTTTTGTGCACAGCCATCCCAAAATCTTTTAATGATGCCAGTCCTTCAAAGAATAGCAATGAAGAGAATGTGGCAGTTGCTGGATCTGTTTCTGCCACCCAAAATCCTGAAAGGTCTTTGCCACTGATGAGCTAGTCAGCTTGGGGGAAGCCTCAGCTAGAGCTGTGTATTGTGGACTACTGTCCTCTCCACACCACAAGGATGTGCCAACATGCGTGCCAAGGAGCCACTGGTGGCTTGTTAGCTCTGCAGAGTAAGCCTCTTGTGAGCTGCTTATACCAGGGTCTTTTTTGAAACTTGAAGATAATGAGGCGTTAGCAAACACTTCTCATTCTCAGTAGGAAAGTCAGTCCAAATTATTTTCAAATATGGACTTACGGGCTGCAACAAGAGAAAGATGCCGAACAGAAAAAAGGCTAAGAAGGCAAAACTTGCACAATGAAAAATTTCACACCAATCTGGAAACAAAACCCACTACAAAGAGTAGCCCACTAGACAGTAAATCAGATAAAGGACCACAAATCCACAAAGTACTAGGACAAGAAGAGAAAGAAAGAGAAAGAAAATGAAACATGGAGAGAAGGACTGTTGTCACCAGCATGGAAACCAAAGCAGCATGTAAACAGTCAGCCTACGTGACAGAAAAGCCATCTGCCCAACAAACAGCCTTATCATGCTGCTTCTGAATATCCATCTGATCATGGGTGTGTTGAAGGGATAACTGAAAGACAAGAAAGTAAAATCAGAGCATCCAATGGGTCCCCAAAAATAGCTGATGCAGAAATTTCCTCTAAGAACAAAAGACAACATGCATCCCTACAAGGCAAAATTTCCCTACAAATCCCTACAAGGCAAAATTTCTTCTGTCTGGTAGAGGATTTTCCTTGCCCAGAACATCCAGCAAATAATAGATGTTCAAAGCCATTAAGTTACTGCTTTGCTCCTCATGCTACAATTCCCGTTGAAAAAAAAAAGTTTTCTTCCCTGCCTATCAACAGCTGCTCATTTGTAACACTTTCCTTACTGTACTGGAGGCATGTTAAACATACACACATATTTCATTTATCACACATCTCTCTATCTCTCTCCCTCTATCTATCTCAAGAAGCCATTACTGTCTCTCTGTCAGTCACCAACTTTTATTCCCTTCATTCTAGTACCTCTCCAAAGAGAGGAGGCATGAGAAAGGGAATACTCTGAATATGGTGCTAAGTTCAATGTACTGAATTTACCAGTGTCCAGTAGGATTTAAATAGATGTTTACTTAATCGCAAACATCTAAGCACTAACCAGTGACCTTCTGCTACTTGCATTTTCAATGTAGTATCAAAAGAGATCACATTTGAATTTTAAACTTAAAAAAAAAAGGATTAAGGAGTCAGAAATACATAAGAAATCACATCATGTCAGGGAGCATGGTTTTCGAGGGAGATGATCATCCAGTTAGTAATACCTGTAAGTGTTAAGAGTTGTTGAGATGAAGCCTTGCCTTGTATGGGGCATTTCATACTCTAGCATTTGCAAAGACAAGTAACAAGATGCGCAGATTTTGTGGGTGCTCGAAAAGCATGCAACGTGAGAATCTGGGCAGTGATCCTACACACAAAGGACAGCCAAGGATGAGCTGTGTCTGCAAGACCTTACACACACAAATTGACATCAAAGGTGCACAATCCCTAGCAACAGGCTAAAGAGCCTGTGCTGGATCCAAAGCAGAAATGTGGACTACTAATGACAAAAGCAGTGTTACTTGTGTTTGTCTTTGTATACCTTAAGCAAGCCTACTTGCCTCAATATTTAAGAAAAGTTTGCTTTATGAAAACATGACGTAAAACTTAAAAATCACCTTTGATGGCTGCTAAATATCCTCTCAGTTCTCTCTGGAGCCTGGAACCTTCTGCCTGGAAAAGGAAAAAAAAAAACCAAACCAACCAAACAAAAATAAAACAAAAATAAATCAAAACAGAGCAAACAAAAAAAAAATTAAGGAAGTGAAAATTCATTTCCATTAGGTGATTGAAAACACATTTCAGTTATATTTTACACCTGAAAACATGGATTTAGTACGTCAAACTTATCAACAAAAAACAGTTTCAGAAGCTACCTGATAGTATCACATGTTGCAAAGCAAGCACAGGTTCATACAGAAAAGGTGGCCTGGCCAAGTTGCCAGTGTACTCATAGTGTACACACACACTCATACCGTACTCTCTGGGATAATATTTCTAATATTATTATCAGTCATCTGCACAGGGAAAAATTCCAGTTAAAGTAAGACAGGTATATTTTATGGCCAATGTCCAAACCTGAAACAGAAAGTATAATTGAGAACACTGCATCTCCAGTGGAAACCACACAGATGTGGCCAGTCTAGACTTGCAGAACATCTGTGCCTGTACATAAATAGCTTTCTACTTTTGCAGTTTCCCCAAGTACTTCTACGTTTTAATATTTTGCAGGTAAATAACTACTGAACAACATCGACTGAACAACAACTGAACAACAACAGCATTAATTATTTTGTTTAGCCTGGCTAGTGCCTCTTGCAGTCTGCTTTGAAATCACAACTGTTTCTTTGGCAAATACATCAAAATGATCTTCCTTTATCTTATACAAATAGCCTTTTAAACACTTGGAGTAGACAAAACAAAATGAGTTGCTTTAATTTATCTCTGACTGTATCACAAGTTGGACTTCACAGCTCCTAGGACTTGCAATAAAATCTGTGCTACACCGTAGCACATACTTTATTGCTAAAGAGCTGTTGTCCAGTACACCTTCAGTTTTGGATTTTGGAAACACTCCATGTTTATCAGTTCCCAATATCCTTCAAATTATTTATTTAAGCAGTTGGAAACCATAGGAATATCAGCTTGCAGTCACATCTTCTCACATACAGCTATGCCATATGGAAAAATCAAGCTGGAAAATATGACTGACTGCTTTGGGCTTTCTCCTGTATTTATATCTTGTGAAAGTCAGAACTCAAAAGGGTGCATGTATGAATACTTCAGAAGGCAGAGTCTCAACTGGTATAAGCTGTTATAATTCCACTTAAATCCAAGGACTTCTGATGTCAGTAAAGGATGTTTTAAGGTCCAGGAAATATTAAAGAAATTAGAAGGTAAAAATGACAGAGTAGGCTTAGAAAGCAGACTGAATTCAATTTATGGATTCCATGAAAAGAAGGTTGCTTTTCCACTAATTTGATCTGAAGTAAAACTCCTTTTTGAACCTAAATCCATTAGTCAACTAAATTCTGACCACAGGAATAGACCTACCAGGGTGGTATCTGAGAAGCTTCTGAGAAAGAGCAAGAGTGCAGGAGCAGCCAGCCCATTGATCTGTCTCTGGTTTGGGACCATACTGGATGCTCCAAGGAAATGCAAACCCTTCCCTTGTTTTGGGGTCAAAGCTGCATATGAAAGCAGGGGCTGGAGAAGCACTGGTTGAGTAACCAGTGGATTAAACCTCAGGATTAACTACTTAGAACACAATAGAAAGTTCTGGAAGTAGTGGTAGCTTGATGTTGTGTCCTTTAAAAAAATATACATATACACCTTAACACTGTTTAGTAAACACTACTCCCCTAACGCATCAAAACAACACATTTTATTGTCCTATATAACACAGTAGCATCCTAACATGATAGGACAAGGGGCAGTGGTCACAAACTGGGACTCAGGAAGTTCCAACTCAACGTGAGGAAAAACTTCTTTCCTGTGAGGGTGGATGGAGCACTGGAACATGCTGCCCAGAGAGCTTGTGGAGTCTCCTACTATAGAGACTTTGAAAACCCACCTCTGTCTGTTCCTATGTGGCCTGCCCTGGGTGATCCTGCTCTGGCAGGAAGGTTGGACTCAATAATCTCCAGAGGTCCCTTCCAACTCCTACCATTCTATGATTCTAACATACTTTAGAAGGTGACTTTTTTCTACTTCTTTTCATACTAGAATGAGAGGCAAAGAGATCACAGAAGCTGTCTGCTTTCCATGGAGTGAGGCATTAAGTGAACAACACTTCCACCAAGGAAAGGAGATTGAACCCAGGGACAGAATTCCTCACTCTCGGATCTGAAGAGGAGTGTCTGTAAACATGTGGAAGTAAAAGGAGGTAAGTTCCCCTCTTACGCCTGTCAGCCTCCTCCTGGGAGGATGCCTGCTACTCTGAGAAGTCACACAAAGGTATAAAAATTATCTTTCCAATTCATATCTTCTTTGACCTGAGCACTTATGGAAAAAATGGGAAGTAGATACAACAACTTGATACTTCATCATGGTCCAGCTGAACAGGTGCTCATACAGGAACAATGTTTAGTTATGAAGGAATTTCTGATGTTTCAGGAGCAGCAAACTGCAGCTGGAAGGCTCGGAACCCTTTTAGCTGTCCTCATGCCCGGGAAAAGGTTTGTATTTACTCATACACATGTTGTTCTGTTGCTAGGACTAACTAGCACACCATAAAAGGCATTTCAGGGACACCTGATATGCTCAAACCCTACATTTTTAACTGCATTGATGTGTAATTTTATGACTAGTACCCTAAACTTCTACAAGGTCTATTGTGGTTGATTAGCATTGTGCGTCATCAGCAACCGCTGCTCAGGAAGACGTAGAAAAAGCCAAAGCAGTAAACCATGATGCAAATATTTTACCATATGTGCTGTTATGAGTTCTGACAATTCCTTCAAAGGAATAATTTTAAGATGCATCTCCCGCAGTCTGGGTTATTAAGGGGTCACAAACCACTAAAATAGCTAAGCAGCAGAGAGCCATATGAATTTTCCCTCAGTAGCAAACACTGTGTGACACATGACATTAAAGCATTCACGGGCAAGGGCCAGATCCCACTGAAGCTGAGAGGTGATCTCTCAGTTTCAAAGGAAATGGAATTAGACCTTTCTATAAAATACCAGAAAGAGAAATTTGCATCAGAAGTCCTCTGCCCTGTGAATTCTGCAAGACATGCCTCTGGTCTATGCATTTTGCTACAGTAAACTCACTACTAGTGAAGATAGATCTACTTTTACCACCTAACAGACTAATTAATATGCACAAGATGAAAATATTGCATTGCTGGCTCCGCACTTCTTGCAAATTGTGACATACAGGTTTTTAAAAGCACTGTTTTAAAAATTTCCACATATTTAATGTTGCCCTATCTCAATGTTTACTGATACATTCTCCCTCCTTTCTGGTCTATCAGATGAAAGCAGCTGGTGGTTCTGAAACCACTGCTCCAAGTATATTCATTAAGGTTATCAATTTTCTTAATTGAGATGCAGCTTCTAGAAGAAGAATGAAAAGTAGGTGTCATTTTGCAGATGTTGAGCTCCTCTGAAATGAGATTTCCCAAGAAAGCACTGATGCTTCATTTATCATTTCATAATTTCTTTTACTTGTTGTACGTGAGGCAGCAAAATGAGTCAGTTTCATAATATGCAAGAAAATTCCAGTGAGAAACCTCAGTAGTATACTTAATAGCAAACGTTTCACAATCAGGTGGTTTGTTAACAGCAAGCCTGTTCTCTCCTTTCTCATTAGGAAAAACAACACAGTTCTCTATAGCCATGCTCTGAACAACTTGTTACTCTGAACACCCTATCATCCCCTTTTCTACTCTCCAGCCATATTACAAGGTCAGTATTGTGCAGCCAGGAAAGACACCTGCACCCAGGGAGATAAGGAGGCTCAGTGCTTCAGGATCTTATCATATACAGCCACAGGTCTTACATACCTTTACAGCAGCATTAAGGCTGCTGTGTTAATTAATTAATTAATGCTCCAGCATTTTCAATAGTTCCGATTCTTCAGTATGTTTAGTTTTGGTTTTCTTTTCAAATAATATTTAAGTTTATCTTAGCACTGAATTAAGACAGAGCAAGCCACAGTTCTGTTGTCTGTAAGGCTGATGAGACCTACAAAAAGTTAATGACTGAAAGCATAAAACACATGTTTTGTGTCCTACCAGCTTTTGCCTCCAGATGCATTAGAAAAATCATTGCTTCCACTCAGAAATTAAAGGCCACCTTGCCTCCATGAAAGCTGGAATTGGATGACCTATTTGCCAGGCATCATTTATTCACAGCTTTCCAGGCAGAAGACTTTTGACTTTTCAATCATGTCACATACAGGATGTAAACACAATGTATCTTTACAGGAAAGGTCAGAACAGCATGTGCTTGACACTGAAAACAAATAAATTCCTTTAATAAGAATCAAGAGCACTGTCAATGCTGAACCTGGAGCACAGGTTAATTAATAACCTGACACACAGAAATGCAAACCAGATAATTATTAATGCAGCTCCAAGGCTAATACTGGGATTTTTCTCATTCCATTGCTACGACATCAGAAAAGTAGCTCAAAAGAAAGCACCTTAGGGATCACCTGGAAGACATCCTTTATTGTAATATGCAGTTCTTAGCCACAATGTAAAGCAGCACTGTCTCTCTGCTCGCAAACACTTTAGGCTGTATTTACTGGTAGGCCTTTAGTGAAGCATTGAATGCAAAGGGCTATTGCATTAGGTGAAGCTTAACAAGATATGAAGTTATTGGGACAAGTCCATGATTCACTACAAAATATATATGCATACTAGAGCACCTATTTTTCCATTCCACAGTCTCCTTTTAGTTCTTAGAACTGCCTCCCAAATTTTGGAATCTTTTCCTTAAAGAAATACATTTCCTCTTTTCTCTTTTTACAAGCTGTGAGAAACATGGGGTTTGAATTCTTTTTCTAGTACATCAATTAGTGTTTCAACCTTCTCTGGAAACACAGACGTTTCTGATATCCCAGAGCCCATCAGGACAGCACTAAATTTGTGGTCCAGCCACTAAGAAGACTCATGAGTAAGAATTTCATCATTCTAGTTATTAAATAACACTACAAGTTGAAGTAAATTGCATTAAATCAAACAGACTCTGCAGCCAATTTGGACTAATCCAAAAAGTACAAACTCTAAAGATAAGAACCAGCAAGCTCTGCCCCGTGCCAGGTAACAAAGCCCTGTGCCTTCAGTGATGCTTAACTAACTGACCCTTTCACTGAACCAATGGTCTCTATTTCAGGTGAGAACTGAACAGAAAACACTTGGCACCTTCCTTAAATTCAATTTCCACCTTCTTGCCTCACAAATAAACCTCTCCTTCAAGCTATGATCCTTCATACATACACCATCTTCCTACAAGCATACACTTCTGTCCTCAAAGTAGGGCCCAGACTAATGTTTTTAAGGAAAGATTGGGGTGTGCAAAGACAGAAAGTGCAGAGTATACTTGTAAATGTCAAGCTAGACTTTCAGAAGACATACATGGTCTCTCCTTATGATTCTAGCTACACATTCATAATGATATTATTAAGTAACATATATAAGCTATGTATTAACAGGTCTGGTAGAAAACCATCCAGAATTCTTTGTTGTGAACTGCATCACATTCGATCCACGTGTTAAATCCCAGAGCTGGGCTATGTCAACTATCCTCAGGGTCAGTTACCCCAAAGAACTCCTGAAGAAACACATACCAGTCAGAAATAACTTGATCATTTAACTGTGCTGCCTGGGAGAAAACAATTAGCACAGTTACAGAAGCTGCAAAGGCATATTAGTTTATATCCACAGGGCAATCAAAACCAGCTCAGTGTGACTTTAGATTTGGAGCAATCAATAGCCAGAATATAAAAAGAGAAACCACGAATCAGCCACTCTCTCTCGTTTGAAGTGAGTAATTAGTTGGAATGGATCTAGGCTGTTCCTGCAGAGATCACTTTGTAGCAGAAAGCAGAGGGCCTCACCCTTCCTGGTATCCTGCCTGATGGGAAATTAATCGGGCTGAGGTGAGATTTAATGGTACATGCTATTTCTTCTTGTCTTGGGAAAAATGCGGCCCCTCAGAAATAAGATAATTATTAAACATACATTTCGTGATGAAATGGTGATCAGCAGAGAAAATCCTGCCATAGGAGGAACAGGAATCGGGTCCAGGATCTGTCTGGGAGATACAATTGGGAGCAGCAGGAGATGCAGCTGAAGCATAGATCCCCTAGGCATGAGAACCATCCTATGGCATGGCTTAGGGAGGGACTGCATTCCCAGAGCTGAGCTAAAATGGAACTCCTAGGCCCATGTACAAGGTTAGGGGTCCCAGATGTTGCTGCTCAGACCCATTAGGGCCCAGAGATGCCCTCAGGGAACTGATGGGTTTCTGTCTTGGCCCTCCGGACCAGTTCGGTGCAAGTGTCTGGAAGACTCAAACACACACACCCCTACGTTCTGGTGCCATTGAAACTGATCACCCTCCAGGGGCAGGGTTCAGATCATAGAATCATAGAATCATAATGGTTGGAAAGGACCTCCAGGGTCATCAAGTCCAACCTTTGTCCTAGCATTTCTCTAACCACTAAACCATATCCTCAAGCTCCACATCTAATCGTTCTTTAAACACTTCCAGGGATGCTGACTCCACCACCTCCCTGGGCAGCCTGTTCCAGTGCCTAACTGCCCTCTCAGTGAAGAATTTCCTCCTAATATCTAATCTAAACTTCCCCTGACACAACTTGAGTCCATTCCCCTTTGTCCTGTCATTACTAATTTGAGAGAAGAGACCAACACCAGCCTCTCTACAACCTCCTTTTAGGTAGTTGTAGAGGGCAATAAGGTCTCCTCTCAGCGTCCTCTTCTCCAGACTAAACAAACCCAGTTCCCTCAGCCGCTCCTCACAGGCCATGCTTTCCAGCCCTTTCACCAGCTTTGTTGCCCTCCTCTGCCCTCGCTCCAGCCCCTCAATGTCCCTCCTGTGCTGTGGTGACCAAAACTGGACACAGTGCTCAAGGTGCGGTCTCACAAGTGCCCAGTATAGGGGTACGATCACCTCCCTACTCCTACTGGCCACACCGTTTCTGATCCAGGCCAGGATGCCATTGGCCTTCTTGGCCCCCTGGGCACACTGCTGGCTCCTGGTCAGCCAGCTATTGACCAACACCCCCAGGTCCTTTTCCCCAGGCAGCTCTCCAGCCACTCCTCCCCAAGCCTGCAGCATTGCTGGGGGTTGTGCCCCAAGTGCATGACCCGGCACTTGGCTTCGTTAAACTCCATGCAATTGATCTCAGCCCATCTCTCCAGCCTGTCCAGATCCCGCTGCAGAGCCTTCCTACCCTCAAGCAGATCGACACTTGCGCTTCATTTTGTGTCGTCTGCAAATTTACTGAGGGTACATTCAATTCCCTCGTCCAGGTCATTGATGAATACATTAAACAAGACGGGTCCCTAAACTGAGCCCTGAGGGACACCCTTGTGACTGGTCGCCAGCTGGATTTTACTCCGTTCACCAGCACCCTCTGGGCTCGGCCATCCAGCCAGTTTCTAACCCAGCCAAGAGTCCTCCTGTCTATGCCATGACCTGCCAGCTTCTCCAGCAGAATGCTGTGGGGAACGGTGTCAATGCCTTCCTGAAGTCCAGGTAGACAACATCCATCTCCTTGCCCTCACCCACTAGGCGGGTCACCTGGTCATAGAAGGAGATCAGGTTGGTTAAACAGGACCTGCCCTTCATGAACCCATGTTGGCTGGGCCTGATCCCCCCATTGTCCTGCACTTGCTGTGTGATCACCCTCAAAATGAACTGTTCCGTAATCTTTCCTGGGACCGAGGTCAGGCTGACAGGCCTGTAGTTCCCTGGATCACCCTTCCTGCCCTTCTTATAGATGGGTGTCATATTGGCAAGTCTCCAGTCATCTGGCACCTCCCCAGTTGACCAGGTTCGCTGATAAATGATGGAGAGAGGCTTGGTAAGTTCCTCTGCCAATTCCCTCAGCACTCTCGGGTGGATCCCATCTGGCCCCATAGACTTGTGGGTTTCCAGTTGGCTTAGAAGATCATTAGCTACCACTTCCTGGATTATGAGGGGACTGTTCTGGTCTCCATCCCTATCTTCCAGTTCAGGGAATTGAATGCCATGAGGATAACCAGACTGACTATTAAAGACTGAGGCAAAGAAGGCATTAAGTACCTCAGCCTTTTCCTCATCCTTGATAACAATGTTCCCCCTTGCATCCAGTAAGGGATGGAGATTCTCCCTAGTTCTTTTTTTGTTATTAATATATTTGTAAAAACTCTTTTTGTTGTCTCTTGCAGCGGTGGCCAGGCTGAGTTCTAGCTGAGCTTTTGCCACCCTAATAATAAAGATACCGAAACATGTGTCTGTTGCCACTGGAGATGCCACAGAGCCCTTGAGAGGAGAACACAGCCAGCACGTATGAGACAGGACTGTGGCCAAAGCCATGTGCATCCATCTGGAGCAACAGCTGGAGGCCAGGTAGGACACTGTGAGGGACTTGTGATGCCTATGTGTAGGTGTTGAATCTCATCTTGGGTATCTTAACTCATGAACAAATTTTAAGAAATCAGTGGCACATCTGGCACAAAAAGTGCACTTCAATAAATGTTACTTGACTCATAGAACAACTTTAAGACAATGTCATGACACAACTGTAAGGCAGCTAAGCATGCTTGTAGGAAATGAAGGTGTGTCCAGGATAAACCTCTTCAGGATCCTTAACAATTACACCCGAGGAGCAACTCTTACTGTGAGGCACACTTTAAAGCAGTTCACAGAAGCAGTTCCATTCACTCAACAACAAAAAAACCCCAAAACCTCTTAATTTTCATCTAATTCTGTAAACTAGCAACAACAGCACTTGGTATTTTGCTTTATTCTGACATGTCATGGGCAGCTCTATTTTGGTGTGTACATATACAATGCATAATGGTAATGGTTTTAAACACTAAAATATATTTTAAATGCAAAATTAAAGGAAGTCTCATAAATATAAAGGAAAAATAATGTGAGATAAATATACACAGACATGAAACAGAATATTGATCTCTTACAAAAATGAAGCAAGCGCTGTGAGTCATTAAAATGTACTTGGGGATATGGGAATATTTTATTTCCTGTCAAAAAAAAAGAAAGTGTAAGATGCAGTTGCTTGAAAAAGGGAATAGAGATGAAATTTCAGGTAGATCCCCTATGGATGTGATGATATTTTCACAGTTGAGAGAAATATGCATAAAGTGTCTTTTTTTCCCCCCACTGTCTGAACTTTCAGGGTCAATTAAGAGGCTGAGCACATCCACAATTAGCTGTGCAGAGGGAAATGTTTAAGCCTCGAGATATTTCTTGCAACACACTGAAAATCTGTCACACTGTGTCATATATGAGTTTATGTATGTTTTGTTTGTTCCACAAGTTTGGATTTAGAATGGTAGTCTTCACCTTACAACTGAAGTGAAAGGTGAATAACAGCTGTATTCACTGTTAAATATCTAAATATTTTTACTGCTGGTTTCAGTTGTAGCAGCTTTACTGCTTCTGATAGGGAAAGTCCTGAGGCTCTGCAAAGCCATTGTGCTCTGTTCTCTCCAGACATGGGATGACTCAGTTTCTCCATGGTGATTCATCTGGGTAATTCAGCTCTGGGTTGTCAAGTCCAGAAGGGGCTCTTATCCAGCTGTATTCAGAAAGAGGTGGGAACGGATCACTGGGGAGTCTAAATGAGCTTTGCCTACAGATAGATCTGCTGGATCCATCCTTACACATAGCCTTCTGCTCCATTTGGTACATACCCACCATCCAATCTGCTATTCAGGCAAGGAATAGCATGTTAAGATTTCAGTTTCTCAATTATCTGTTTCCTGGGTAATGAGCACTCTGTTCTTTCTCTTTTCTTTCTCACGTTTCCCTGAGCTGAACTGAGAGTCCTTATTTATTATCTTTGGAGAGTATTATTAAAAGAACATTCTTTACTTAAGACCAGTTGACCTCCCAAGTGTTGCAGGATCAATAAGATAGGGGAACAAGAAAAACAGCACATTTTCAAAGCTTTCAGCTTACCAGGATCCCCAGAGCCTATATGGCACCAGTTTCTACAAACAACTTAAAAAAGAGACATAGAACTGAAGTGACAGTCTTCCTCAACAACAAATGAAGGTAGGTGAGATGGACAGGGAACAGCCAAATCACTGCTAAATGATCTTACAAGAAACAAAGTAAAGTTTGGGCATTCTCTCAAACTACCTTTGCCATAGAGAGGCCTTGCTAGGTCAGCAACCACCATGGAGACAAATAATCCTGCAGGGAATTGCAAAAGATGAGACAGCCTCTAACAGGGGTAGTTCTGCTTCCAAGCCACCTGAATGGCCCACTTTAACAGTCTGGTGTTTAACACAAGGATCAATCACCCAGGTTGACTTTTTATTCTTTAACACCTAGATTTTAATTTTTCTAAAGGCTCTAGAGTTGCAGGGATAACCTTGGAAGTAGGATTGAATGTAAACCAAGAAGAGATTGCTCCCTGTGTTTACAGAAGACAGCAGTTCTGCAAGGTATTAACTGGTAAGAGTGATTCATTCAGATGCACAGAATCACAGACTGCTAGGGGTTGGAAGGGACCTCTGGAAATCATCTCGTCCAACCCCCAACTAAAGCAGGTTCACCTAGAGCAAGGTGACCAGGATCTCATTGTCCAGGTGGGTTTTGAATCTCTCCAGAGAAGGAGACTCCACAACCTCTCTGGGCGGCCTCTTCCAGGCTCTGTCACCCTCACAGGAAAGAAGTTTTTCCTTATGTTAAGGTGGACCTTCCTGTGTTTCAGCTTGTGCACACTGTCCCTTGTCCTGTCACTGGGCACCACTGAAAAGAGACTGGAAAGTGATGTACATTGTAATGCTTCATATCTTTGCTAGTACATTGTAGATCAAAGCACAGACAAAACTAAGAAAATTTAAACTATCTATATGCTTTTTATTGAAGAACATGGTAGAAACAGTGCTTTTGCAGCATTTTTTTCCCCTGTATTTCAAGAATTGAGCACAGTAAACACATGGGATTAGTTTAATAAATGTGCAGTCTCTCATTTGGTGTGCCCATGGACTGAGCCTAATCTGCACGTGCCCCTTGACAGAGTTGTAGCAGTTCCCTTTGCACTCCTCCCCAGTCAGTTCCTCCCCTGGTCACACTTGCATCTGGATCTAGCATTATGCAGTCCCTTCAGAGCCCTTGACTGTTTATTTCCACCTCTCTGTACATCAAAGGAGAAGGAAATAAAATGGAAGCAATACTAAGATCCTCCTTAGCCCTTGGCAACACTTTCAGCTGAAAATCACCATTATGGAAATTTCTTGGTAAAGGACAGAAAAAAAAGAAAACACTTGAGACATAATTTTGCTTTAGAAGAATTTTTTTCTTCTTTCATCTCTCGATTTTTAAAATTTCACTTAGAATTTTCAGCTAAAAAAAAATCCCACAAAACTCTGTTCCTTCATGGGGATGCTCCAGATGCTCCTTCTGCATCCAATAAGAACCTTACAGATGCATCTTACTTCTAGTAACGTAGTTACTGGCTGTGCAAACAGCTGGGATATTGACAGCAAGGATAACCAGCAACATAAGGACAATCAAGAAGAAAGAAATGCTCCACTAATACCTCAGTGTACTTGGAAAAGAGAAAGGGGAAGAAAAGGGAAGATATAACATCTCTGCAGGGTTTCAAAGCTTCTGAGTGCTTCTTCAGGCCTATTAAATCCCACCATCTTTCGAAACCACCCTCCTCAGGGAAACAGATTCTTTTACTTTCCATCATTTTCATCTTTCGTGAAGGGCAAAGATCTACACAACAGCCCAGCAGCTCTTGAAACCTCCCTCCCCTCTAACACTGAAAGAGGAAAACAAATACTAACTGAGCATAAGATGCAAAAGAGCCAATAAGCATCCCAGCAGCCAGGATGCAGGGTTTGTGTTTACATGGAGAGGACAGAAGTGCAGGTGGCAGGTAGAACTGATTCAGGGCAGAAATTGCAAACACTGACATAAGCCAATTTTTACATAGTGTCAAATGTGTGAGAGTAGTTCTCTCACCCTCCAGAGCCTTTCTCTGCGAGCTCTAAATGATAGCTCACAAAGACAACAGATACCTCAGCTCACACTTACATAACAAGATGATTTTCTTGGTGGCGTTAATGCAGCTTATGGTAGGCATTAATTTGTACTAGAAAGCTACCATATAATTAATCGTAATTAATCACCTTGGAGCCAAAAAGTCCATTCAACAAAGCAAAAAGTAGTTGAGGCTAGAATTTAGGATTGCACTGGGAGCAGAATTTAAAACTCTTTGGGGCACCTTCGTTTTCATGTGCTATGTTTACAACATTAAGTGCATGTGAGCACTGCTACCTGGTAGCCCTTCATCAGCACTGCCACCACAGCCCCCTGCACAGACAGGGGGCATAAAAACACGCCGTAGTCTGAAACTGTTCATCTACTCATGTTGTGTAAAACTGGCATTATCATATATCACTGATGAAAGCAATCCACAAAATTAAACCAAGGAAGCACATCTCTTCTTTGTAAGAAGGCAACTCTAGAGAAGCATTTAGTTGGGGCTTGGGTTCTGTTCTTAATTACACTGTTGAAAATGTGTTGCCACTAGGCTCAAAACAGTTCAAGCATGATGGTGTTACATATGATTACAACATTTCTTTGCATTATGAGCCCATTTCTTAGACCTCTACATGCACAAATCCAACTGTTCTTTCTGATTGAAAATAGCAGAACAAAATCTTATACTCCCCCCAAAATATTTCTTCTTACCTGTTACCCTGTAACACTTTCTTCAAAATCAGCAAATCCAAATACCCTGCACAGTTAAAGAAGACACAGTTAAAGAAACTGAAAAATTAACTGACCTCTTGCCGTTTGAAATTTTGGACGTATTCTTCGAACTGTTCATCTTTTGTTTCATCTGCTTTTCCTAGTTTTTGAAGCACCTATGTTACAAAGAGTAAGAAAAAGGAATAATTTAATATTTCTGTCACAAAACAAAAATGCTGCTGCTCTCAACACTTCTGTTCTCACAGTTAGGCTTAAATAGCATTTTATTTTTGGAGGTGTTGCGTGCACTACGGTTTCCAAAGTTTATACGGGAAACCATTTTGTCAAAATAAAGAGAGATGAAAGGAGGAATATGGTGTGTTTGTATGTGTGTGTGGAAATACACTTCAAAGTATGGAGTCCTTGGGGGGTATGTGTTTTTTTTTAATGAAGCATCTTTTCTTTTAGCCAAGAATCCCAGGGTTTCAAAGCAACGAAGACTGAGAAATTTGCTGGCACTGCAAGTTGCCTTCCCTTTCAGACAAAGAAAGAAAACCCTCTACTCTAATTAGGTTTTTCTTCTGTTTATGGTTCATTACATCGAAAGGTATTAACATTATCCTTATCTGCATGATTTTCAACATAAAGTCATAGAGAAAATAAAGAACTGCAAGGCTGCATGAGAAATCGTTACAGCTGATGCTTATTTAAAACTTCTACTGGCGTTCGTATTTGCTCCCCTCATTAATTCAGAAAAGGATTGTCATCCGCTGGATAATAAATATACTGCAACATGTCATCAGCAAGGGCTGTTTGTGTGATAGCAATCTCAGAAGTAATTTGACACTATTAAACTACAATAAACGCATTCTATTAGTAAATCCTGGCACTATCCGTTAAGTTTATTATTAAAGATTTATATGTAGCTCCAAATAGGCTTCACCCATCTTGTTGAGCAACCCCCAAATCTTTGTTGAGTACTTGTGTGGGGGATGAACCATCTCACACAGTGATGTTCAGATTGCTCTCCCATGACAAATTAACCAAACTTTCCATTTTCACAGGAGAAAACAAACAAATGAGAAAGAAAAAAATAAAACAAACCACAAAACAGAAACAGTAGCAATTAACTGATACTATGAATAAACATATAAATATCCACCCCCTATTATTCTCAAAACAAAGACTGCACAGCTCCAGTCCTGCCATATTCTCTCCCCACCTGCCTGCCTCTCCCAGCCCCAGCCAGCCCCACACCATAAAACCAGGCTGCACAAAGGGACATCAAGCATTGCCACAGTGGAAACTGGGGGTCAAGGTGATCATGAAGGTGATGCTTCCTGTGGAGCTGTCATGTGGAACTTCAAGGAAGTTTTGACCTATTTACACCAGGAAGTCAGAAAGAGTGACATCAGAAAGGAAAAAAAGACAAAAGACCAGCCTTTTGCTGCTGATAGCTATGTGTTAGCTTTTCATTTCCCCAGATCATTCACGCATTTTGGGTTGCTTTAAGCTTGCTGACTAGTCACAAAGACTCATACACTCTCATCACCAACCTCTTCATAAAATATTAAAAAGCACCACAGATGGTTTTACAGAGGAATTCTTTAATTTAACATTTCAAATCATCACAGGCCTTCACACTGCTCCTTGTCACCCATGAGTCAAACAGTCTGCCCCCAATTGTGGCACAACTTTGATCCACACCGGGCGGCTCTCTGAAAATCCAGCATTACTTTTTCAAAGAGGTGGCTGCCAGGGAAGACTCTTGACCACAGCAGCACATTCAAATCATGTTCACAGGCACAAACAGCAGGCACATTACCTGTAGTCTGAGTGATTCATAACACATGTAACCAACCATGGCAAAGAGATTGTTACAATAAACTCTTTTCTCTCCCAAAATATCAATGGCACACATACAATTCTCCAGATGTGAACTCAGGTCTAATTGTACAAGGCTCAAAAGGCAACAATCTACCTCTCACAGCACCGACCTCCTATGGTTTGGGGTTTTTTTATCCTAGCTCCAACTTTCAATTTCTCGACAGGTATTTAGCTGAACTAAGATGCAGTGTTAGACAGAATTTGGCTTCTGCAAACACCAACCCCAATCTTAAAGCAGGGTTACATTAAATAACTATTAATAACCTAGATTCCCAACTTTTACAATCCTAGCCCAAACCTGAACTACAGATATGTCACATGGTGAGAAGTAGAAGTTCCAGGCCAGAAGCTTGGCACCAGCTAAAGACACTTGTCCTCATGAAGTCCTGCAGCCCATGCCACACACACAGATGTCTCTGGGGGTTTACTCACTCTTTTCTTAAACGCAATCCTAATCCCGTCTCCAGAATTCTATAGAGAGAGAGCAGAGCAGACTGGAGCTAGAATAAACTATTCCTTACAGGTTCCTTTAAATCCCATCCATATAGCCCCATGGACCACTGAAGGTTTAGCTCAGCCTTTTAAAACCAACCTAATTGTAACTGCATCTTTACCACTTGTAGTCAGAAGAAAGAGGTGACCAAACCAAAGGTAAGTCTTAGAAAGTGATCTACCTTTCAGCACTTATTTGTGTGCTTCTGTCTCAAAGTGGAAGTCTCTTGTCAACAGAAGTTTGTAGTATGCAGCTTATTTTTGCTCAGTTTGGTCACTGCCCATAGGGTGCCTTTGGGTTAGAGTTAAGGCCAGGTAAAGGCTTGTCTACACTACACACAGGTTCCTCTAACTCCAGCCACTCTTGTGGACAAGCTGAAATAAATTTTAGACACATCAGACACATTGTGTCTATACAGAGTACCTGGATCGAGATTAGAGCTAGGGTCTGGTTTAGGGCTTGGGTTAGGAAAAGGCAAGTAGACAGCCTACTAGCATTAGGTTTAGATATTGGTGAAGAGAAAATAGACTTATATCAATCAGGTTACTGGAAAGCATCTGATGGACCTTAAAGGTAAATTGAAGGCTGTGCTCAGGAGCAGCAAGTGTCAAACCTCCCCCTTAAACCTCAGTTCAACCACCCTTTGAGATACAGATTAGATTTACTCACAGGAATAGCTCAGTTTATTGGTGGCCCCTGAGGACAGAGGAAGAGTAGATAGTGTTTTACAAGAGCCTTGGAATGCTATACAATGTGCCAAAGAAGGAGATCTGGATGGATAAGTGGCTAATATTTTATTTTAGGTCCATGCGGTAGGTAACCCATATTGTGGATTCGATTCAGGCATTACAAAAAGAAAGAGCAGAGGAATCAAAGCTGTTGCTGAATATTCAATGGCCTGTAGGGTTCAAATGAGGTCTAGATTTGGAGAACGCAGGTGGTTAGCATTTTTTTTCCTTAGCATGCTCATACAGAGAAATAATATTTGGGGATAGGGTTAAGAACATCTACCAATGTGTATAAAGAGCCTGTACCATTTAAAATAATATAATTTTTAAAAATTAAGGAAACAGACATGAACTGAATCTCAACAAATGTAGTCCTTTGTAGCCTTCTGAAGACTGTATAAAATAGCTGGTGAACATGATTACCCTATCCGAAAAAGAAATAGGTAAAAACTACCCCATTTCATATAAATAGACTAAAACAGCTACCAGTAAGTTTTCCCTTAGAATGTCATAAAAAGACCCCAAAAAATTAAAAAAAAAAAAAGGCAGAATTTGAAACAGCCGCTTTATTTTTTGTCTTAATTTAATTGTGGTCTCCAAGGGTGATATTGTACAATTTGCTTAATGCACCGAATTACGTTAAGGATCTAAAAAAAAAGGAATTTCAGGGTTGACCCAGTATGTCACTAAGAATATATGAACTAAATAATTAAGTCCAATTAGCATGGAGAATGAAGTAAAAGCTGAATTTGATCCGATGGTAAACCTAGATGCTGTCTAGTGAATACACGTAGAGCGGAATCGTCTGGCAATGTGTTACTGAGATAAATAAATGACAGATTCTACACAAACACATAAAATTTGACTAAAGACATGAAGCATGTCTGATACCATTATAAATGCCATCAAGAGTACAAGTATAGATAGAAAATACAAGAATATTTCCGTTTAGGGATGTTGCA
Source organism: Todiramphus chloris collaris (assembly GCA_025345505.1). Taxonomy (NCBI): domain Eukaryota; kingdom Metazoa; phylum Chordata; class Aves; order Coraciiformes; family Alcedinidae; genus Todiramphus; species Todiramphus chloris. The sequence continues at coordinate 14,899,923 of JANVCC010000019.1, forward strand.
GTAAACCTTTTGGGAGACAAAAGACTAAACAGATCCCCTTTAGTCTTCTAAGTGCCTCCATTTACCAAATACTACATTTCAGTTCTATGAGGATCTATGTGAGCTGAGGCAAGAATATAATAATGCTCTGGTCTGGTTTTGAAGTCTCTAGAAGATTTACTGGTGCATTAAACACAGAAATGGTAATTTAAGAAAACACACTTTAAATCATTAAGGAGCAAACAGTGACCTTCCAACTCAGAGCACACACCTTTTTTTTTTTTTTTTTTTTTTTTAAAGAAAGAGTTGCTGTGGAGATAGCCAATAAATTTACAGGAGCTCAATTAAGTAGAAGGGAGCAGAAAACTTTCAAGAAGCAGCTATGCTCTTGCTCTCCTCTGATCACTCTTTCTTATTCATCTTCATCAGAATCTGCAGTCCACAAGGATCCCATCACTGATTTCAAGAAATGACTAAACTTAGCTCAGGTTTCCAGATCAAAGTTTGGTGATCCGTAGTCACCATCCTTTTTTCTGTGCACGCTTGCACTATCAATGATATATAGAACAACTGGTCATTCAGCAAATAATTCTATTATTGTACTGGTATTTGTTCCCCAGCCTCTCATCTAGGTTTTCTCTTACACAGAGCACACCAATCCTCATTTGCCCACTACCTACAGTTGAATTTCATTGCTGCAGTTTGACACAGTGGCTTGTACACTAGGAGAAAGGCCATCGCAGTAAACTGCAATTTGAGAATGTACCATTTAGTGGAGGACTGCAACTCCACAACCATTATCCTGATATATGACAGAGGCAAATTCTGCTGCACAGTGTCACAAAGCAAGTAGGAAGCAGTACCAACACACTCTGCTATGTAAGAACATACATGGCTGCCCAGAAAAGCTGTGGACACTTCATCCCTGGAAGTGTTTAAGACCAGGCTGGATGAGGCTCTGAGCAACCTGCTCTAGTGGGAGGTGTCCCCGCCTATGGCAGGGGGGTTGCAACTAGATGATCTCTAAGGTCCCTTCCAACCTAAACCATTCTATAATTTTACGAAAATCATCTCTACAGGCCAGTCTAATTGTTTATGTAATACACCAACCCTCTCAAAAGAAGATGCCTAGGGAAGATGCATGACAAGTGTGCAGTGACACTCCTGCTCAACTCTCTCCCAACCCCTAACAAACTGCATTTCAATGAATTCCTGATGTGGTGTCTTTACATTTTATAGCCCTGATGTATTTTTCCCACTGATGGATTGTCCTGCTGCTTGTGAAACTCCAATAAAATATTTGCTGTTTCAAGAAGCATGAAGGTTCACTCTTCTCATGGCTGCTTTTCTTTTGCTAATTTTGTCAGTTTTTGCTTGGTGGTGCTTTGAGTATTGTAAAATACCATGATGCATGGGAAGTTTGCTAAAAATGGGTACTGAATAATATTCAGACAAGCATAAAACACTATGATAAGATATATTCCCTTAATCAAAATCGAAAGAGGGAAATGTGGTCTTTCTACACAGCCTAAATGACAAATGTGAACATTATGCCATGAGAGATGATTATAATAACCTCGCTGCAAATTACAGAATCTAATTGTACATCATTGCCCAGATAATGTAAGAGTGCTCCAGAGAGATCCACAAAATAAACAAGATTATGATTCCTCTCGGAATGAAGCCACAGACTTCTACGTTAATCCTTGGTCATTTGGTTAAGAGCAGAAAGTACTTCCCAGAGAGCACCGACTTGCTCACTGCAGTGCACCACAATGCCATTACTCACCCTTTTCTTTGGAATAGCCAGCAAATTTGGTCTAGTGGAAAGTTGCAAAAATTTAACACAACGGTAGGTGGCTATCATGCTGCCCAAGTGGGATCCTAAGAGGTCGAGCAGTAATACTTAGCTGGGCTGTAGGATGAGCTTTGAAGTTCACAAGGCCTCATTTTGCTGGGGAGAAGGTACACTGAGAGCTATGACAATGTGCTGCAAAAGACGTCTCCTGCTTGTCTCTTAGGACCTTCACAGGGTTTAATGCTATGAAGCTCTCCCACATGGTAAGTTGGCTCATCAGACACTCTCTGCATGTATCCTGAAAGGTGCTTATGATGTGAAAGTGTGGCACAGCTTCAAAGAACTGCCATGTACTTCAAAAAATAAACAATCTGTCAGACCAGTTTTCCCCAGTTTGCCCTGTCTGACTGGCCTGCATGATAGAAGATGGCATCCAAGTAGAGATGCTGGAATGGTGCACAGCAGGTGATTTTCCTGAGATGTAACTTAAAAAGGAAAACAGAAACAAGAAACAGATCAAGATGTAAACAGAAAAAAAAAAGTGAGAAATGAGGGAAAGAATTAAGAGGGAGAAAAACTATTGAGAGAACAGGGACCAAGCTAAAAGCAAAGAATCAACTTTGAGAAACTGTGGGTTTGATCCATTTGCCTTCCTGTAGGCATCTCAGATGGCACAGGATGTCTCAAAAATCTCTGTGCAGGTGGCAAACATGACACAGGACCAATGGAAGTGTCTTCTGGAATAGCAGCTTGAGGCGAGGCAGGATACAACTTAAGCAGCCTGTGTGGGCAGCTGAATTGAGCTATTGATATCTCAGCAACATCTACAATCCTTACACTTCTGAGTATTCTTTTTCCTCACAAAAAATCTCTTAATGCAATAATAGTTCATTCTTTGCTCTCTTTACCATTGAGGAAATAAAGTACAGGAAAGGCAAGTAACTTCTACAGTGAGTTCACAGGAAGTCAACCACAAGCAGGGTACCACATATGATTATTTTAGACTAGAATCTTAACCTTGGGGCCATCCTCCTCTGAAAAGGACTTTCATAGTACAGAAATCTGCTGCGTTCAGACTGTCTGCACTATAGCTATACAGAAGAGGAAGAGTGAACAAAAAGACATCTTAAAGAACTGGAAAGACAATCTGTTTGCCCTTCTCTGGCTATTGTTGCTCTCATAGTTCTTGAAAGATTGATAACTTCATTTGAACAAGAGCTAAATTTAACTGCCTGTACAATTAGCAATAATATCCTTGGCTGGATTTCTGTGTCCTTTACTGCATCCCAAATAAATTAAAGGGCTACTCTGATGAATTAATAAAAAATCCTGTCAATTGCTCTTGTTTTTGCCTATACTTACTCATCCAAGTACCTTGATAGTTTTCTAGTAGTGACCAGAGCATCTCAGCCTTGTAGAAACTTGCTGTGCATCCAGGCTCACTTACTTACACTCTACTCATGATTTTTTATTTCATTCCCTCTTACCAGCTCCTCTGCTTTCCTTCTCCCCTTTGATTTATCCTCTATATTTACTGTTGAGCTGACACTTTCCTTAATTTTGCTCACTCCAAAAAATAACAGCAACTGAAGAAACATGTTATTTACCGCCCTGCTAATGTTTCACTCTGTTCATGTGACAACTTCATTTACCCAATCTTCTATTCACTTTCTGCCCTATTTCATCTGGAATTTTTTCAAAGCAGGAGACTATCTGATCCTTTACCCTTTTACAGCACCAAAGACAAGAGGACGGTCATCTTGAATTGTTTGAAGATCCTACCAAAAATCCATGATTAATAATTTCTCTTTGAATGTCTACATTCACCTGCTGACCAGATCATTCTTTCACTGTTTATTTACATGATAGTCCTGTATTATAATGAAGTACAAAGACATTTAGCACAAAAATCTTTCAAGCTGGAAGCAGACACAATACAGTAAAAACTCTGTCTCCTGTACAGAAGGGCCGCTAAAGCTCATCCTCACACAAGGAGTCCAAAACAATTTATCCTACCAAAGTCCTCAGCACTGATACCTGACAGACAATCTGTTATCTCTAAATTCATTAATTCTTCCCTGGGCCAAGAAGAGAGATATCAAATATAAAATTGTAATTTATACATGGCTATCATAGTTTGGATTTCTTAATTAAACTGTTACATTATACCTGGAAAAAGACAACTTTGTTCTTTAGAGACCGTCTCTCTGGATTAATCACAGCAAATGTGTGATGTTTTTTCTGTCTGCTGGGAGTCAAATGAAAAATAATCAAGCAAAAAGCTTTTCGGTCACAAGGTCAAAATAAAGATCACATTCAATAGAACAGACCTTGAATCTAGAAGTGCATGTGTTCTTCCACTGTCTATTTTCACAGGATATTTGTAGCAAACTCTTGTTTACTGTATTTTATCTCTGATGATATACTTTCAGCGGATCAAAGAACTTAAGGTCTCCAAGCTTTCACTTTAAGTAGTGATGCTTTTCAGGCTACTGCCTCTTATATTCACATTGCAGTACCTGATTTTCTGTACCCCGTTCTGAGATCTAGTGACAATATTTCCTATTAGTCTTGACTGAAATCTAACTGAACCAATTTATAATTAAAAAATGGATTTTGGCACTAAGTGGATAAAGGACATTAGTGGTAAAATATAATGTTCCCCCGGTAGAATTATATGAATTTATAAAGCCTTGTTTGATGCCATTAAAGGTATGTCTAGGTTACTTCTCATCATAAAAGGCAGACAAAAGGTAATGTACAAATTAAAGTAACTTTTTCAATGTGCAGGAAGAACCTGATGAAAACTTTTAAAAAAACCAAACAATAAAAAGCCCAAACAGAATTCCTGGGTAGAAAAAACCATCTGATTTAAAAGAGATATTTTGATTTCATATGTTTTCCTAACGGTTGTCTGAGATTATCATCCACATCCTTAGACCCCAAATTAGTTACATCAGTAACCATGCAGAGATGATTACAAACAAGGATGAGAGTTCAGCCATTCCTGACATGGGTAATTAAGAGACCTCACACATTTCTCATTGCACAGCCTCAGAGTTAACAGGTGAATTTACTTTTCTTCCACTTCACCATTACAAGACAGGCTACTAGTGGGTTTGTGTTTATCAGTTTGGCTTCTAAATTAATCCATATGCTCAAAGTAGCAACACAGATGCCTAATCTTGACTGCCTCCTCCAGTCTGAGCTGTGACATTTCTACAGATACTCTTCTAGAGCAAGGTATTGGCTAAGACTAGAAAGATACACCCACACTTGGTCCAGCACACACGGGGATGTGGATGCTGCCCACCATGAGGCTCCTTCATGTCCAGTAAGGATGAGACTAATCTCTGCAGACTGAGAGTGATGTTCATTACAGGACTGATACAGTAAAGCCCTGGAGAAACAAACCCAAAATTTTCCAGCACGGTTTGATGTCTTGCCAGTAGAATATTTCACCACCTGTTAAGATAGTCTCATGTCATGCCAGACATAGCAATGCAGAACATGAAGATAACTTTGTCTAGTACTTTGCAAAACATTTTCCAGATTGATGTTCATCTGTGGAGGAATTTACTGTTTCTTCATAGATCAATAATACATAAATATCAGTGATGTGCCTGACATGGCAACAATTGCTGATGAGGTACTCTTACTTTAGGGATGCTCCAAACCTCTCTCCTCATTCAGAGGAAGACAGTGACGCTGACGTAACGCTTCATGTGAATTCACACCTCTCCAGATAGAATGATAAGTAAGTTTGTTTCAAAAAATTGAGGAAATTATCTCCCAAGTGTAAAAAATCAGATAGAGCATATACACTTGGTTCAACTAATTTAAAAACTCAGGAATTTTTTGAAGCCACTCAAGTCTGTCTGTCCTCTTTAAAATAGCTGTTTCAGGAATGTACTGATCCACAAGAGATTTCTTTCAGACTTATTGGAAGAATTTGTGAAGGCATAATCTCATAACAATCACAAATTCCCCAAGACCAACTCTATAAAGGATTAACTAAACCAGCATAATATGGCTAGTGTAACGTGCTAGTCAGATATTTCTGAAGTTACCAGTTTTCCTTCCTATCGCTTTTTAGAATTACACAGCATTTTTGCATGACTGAAGGCCAAACAGTACCTCACAACATTAAAGTATTCTAAAGCTGCTCAGCTAATATTGTATATTTCTACTTTTCTCATTAATTTCTGCTAAAAAGAAGCTTGCCCATTCTCAGGAGTTTATGTGCATCATTTCTTCATTCTCACCCCAGGTTGTGGTCTTTTAGTTACGGAAAAAAGCTATGAGCTGAAGCTGAGGACAGCAAGGACTACCAGCAGTGATGGTGTCAGTGCTCCAGCTTTGACACCTAGACTTTCCATGAGACACTGCAAACAAACAGGGCTTGAGGATGAGCCTCAGAGCTGCTGAACAAGGAACGAGATGTGGAGTTGCTCAGATCAGCAGCAGGCAAGGGCACAGGGAGGGCCTGCTTTCCAGAGAAGCCTCTTCTTTGCCAAGCAAACAGCAGTCCCGTTCTACTCAATGTGCTTCTGTAAGCACAACACATTTAAGCTCTCTAACAGTCATAGTTTCCAGACAAAAAGGTGCCCAGAAACGGAGCCTACCTGCTGATGCTAGAGAAGAAAAGGCATGAAAGCACTGCTTTACTGCAAGAGAAGTAATGTTCTTCTGGGGTTACTGATCATCTGGAGTCACATTCTGATGCCCTTTAATGGTCCTTATTCAGACAAACACCAAGGCAGAGGAATGTACCACACTAAGAACAAGATTAACAAGAAGAAAAAAATTCAGAACCTGGGCAAAGGACATTTTCAATACAGAGAGAGAGGGTTAAGACAGGCAAGAGAAAATATCACAGACTCTGTAGGTGTAAGAAAATCTAGAAAATAGGACTTCCAGAACTGAGACAAAATAAATGAACAGTGAGATGCTGTGGCCATATAACCAGTTAGTGTAGTCACCAAGGCACGCTTGGAGAAACAGCACCAGCAAAGACAAGCTGGAGTGACCTTCATCAGCAAGTCCTGTGTTGTGAGGCCTCTCCAACTCTTCAGAGGCCAACTGTTGGCAGTGAGGCTGAAGCCATACTTCAGTCAACAGCCCAACAGAAACGTTCATCATCACACGTAAGATGGAAGGAACTTCTTCCATGGGAAATGGGCAGAGGCAAGTTACTACCGAAAATCACCAGGAATATGGTACAAAGATGAACTCAACTGGAGGGAAGAGGACACTAAGATTCAACTTAAGTGACACTGTAAGTGACACAGAACAGCACAGGACAGTGACAAACAACTCTAGTCTTTCTTCTGAAGCATCCAGATGCAAAGATGGAGAAAATGATCACTGTTTGTTTGTAAAATAACTTTAAAAAAATTATTTATTTAAATAAATTAGAAAACTGTTAGCACTCCTGCCTTCTGTCTACTCTTTTCTACGCTGAGAAAATACCGTGACCTCACCCTTCCCTTGTGGTCAATTTTTCTAATGTTTGACTCTTCTCTTGGATTTTCTTTAGACTCTCTCCAGGTTGGAGGTAACTTTCTTCTCTAGTAATAACATGTCTATAATATAGTTTCCTAAAATTACTCCAGGTCCTTGAATTCCCTTTGATCTTCCCAGCTTTTCAGCAGCTTTGAAAATCAGTCACATGTAGAAAAATAATTAGAAAAACACTTGATGTATTTTAAGATCAGAGGTAGAAAGAAATGTGTTAAAAGCCGAAAACCAGCTCACATGTGAAAATGGATTTGAAAACTGTGTTGGACATGACAAAGTAGCAAAGAAGATTAAACTAGAATGATTTGCTATTCAGGGCTAAAGCCTATGAAAAAAAAAAATCCCACTTTGCACATTTCTCATCAAGAAGATAACAATTCCTCAATGTCCCACTACATTTGTAGCTCAAATGTACTGTCAGTCTAAATACTCCTGTTCACTGTGATCACCACAGGAGGGTCTATCTCCCAAGCACCTCCTGCAATCACACCTGGATTGGATTATAACAGCTCCATTTCTAGAGAGAGGAAACTGAGGCACCAGAGTTGATTAAGCAGCTTGCCAGCCTCTAATTAATCATGCAACACAAGTGCTTCAGACTGAATGTGTAGATGATGTGTATCAACACCATGCCTATACAACCCTCTCTCAACAACTACTGAGCAACACAAAGAACTAAAAAGGCACAAATAACAGAGTACAAGCATATAAAAATGTCCAGATCTTTATTTCACTCAGGTAATTAGATTTGTGGATCTGAATGTGTGAGAAAGACGAGCAGGATTAGTTTCTCCATCAGTCCCAAAACTAAAGTGATGCATATGGCAACAATTACTTAATATTGCCTATCATACCTACACAAGCTGTTGCATTTCTTGTTGCAAAAAGTTACAAGTTAAAGATACCGGTGCAAAAAAAAGTAAATCAGAGCTTACTGGCAATAGCTCTGTAAGTACAAAGCCAGATTTGATTTTTTTTTTCCTTTGTATCAAATGCAGTCCCTGAAATTTTCAGCTTCTGCAGCAAGTAATTTCTTAACAAAGCCATGTTTTAATTGATTTTGATTATATGCTTTCATAGAGGAAGCTTTTCACATAATGATCCATAATGGCTTGAAAAGACAAGCAGAACTGCAGGCATTTAGAAATATAAATTTAACCTCTGACAGCTATTCACAGATTAGAAATGCAACACAGTCATAACATTCTGTTCAGTTATAGAAATATAAAGGTGTTTTCTAGGAATATGAAAGTATTTGTCACCCACAGGTAGTGAAGGATGTTAGGAGTACTTTAGGAAATGCATGATGTTCTTATATGTCTTTAATAAAAATACAGGTGTGGGGTTTTTTTAGATGCAAGGAGACATTGTTTCTGATGAACAAAGATCATTCCATGCATTGTAACATCACAGACACTTGTTTCATGGAATAACTATTGTCTGTCCAGGGATGTGTATCTCAGGTAGCTTCAGCATTTCCTTGACTGAGCAAAATCATACCTTTAATGATGTAAATCCCTTCAAAGACAACAGGCTTAATCGTGTAGGGGGAAGTATAGTGTGGTGTTTAGGCCTTGGACTTCTGGTGTAGCAGAATCAAAGCCTACCAGTGTCACTGGAGGGCTTCTGAAAAATCCAGGCTGACGCCAAAGACTTTCCAGCATTTACACTCAGGATGAATACTCTGAAATTCCTTATGCTGTTGCAAGGTAACAGGAAAACGTCTAGGACTTTGAGTACTGCAATTAAAATTGATCCAAACAATAACTCTACAAAAGGAAGGAATTTTCCTTCTAAAACCTGCAAAATGTAGACTGAAACCAGATCAGGGATGTGTGGCATAACTCTGCAGTAACTTGGAAGTGAGCTACACTTCTGACTGTCTTTTTCCTGCCTGTATGGTGCAGAAAGCTCTCCAGTTTGCACCCTAAAATGTGTTCGACTCCCTGATCTCTAGAGGTCCCCCATCAGCTTGGATGGAAGCATCACCCTTTATAACCAAATATAATTGCTATCCTTATCTGGTATTTTACTCTGATAACCAGAGCTATGAAGTAGTATCAAGAGGATTTGTGAGAAGTTTGATGAAATGTTTTTTAAATGTCAAAGTGAAGACTGCTCCAAAGTCAGTCCAAATTTATCTAAACTATCTGTGTGATACCAAACTTAGGGCAGCCCAGTATATACTAAACATCAGATCTGTCCCTGGCTGCTGAAGTACACAGAAGAAGGAATGGCTACCTGCAGGCGGAGCAGGAAGGAGATGAACTTGGCTCTGTGGTGTGCAATCCATGCTCCATGTGCATCTGCACATGATACCAAAGTATTATAATACAGGAGAGGAGTATTACAGAACCCTCTTGACCCAACATACCTATGAAGAAGTACTTCAGTCAGTCACAGCACACCCATGTTGCTGAATGCCACCTCCTCAGTCTTTTCATACAAGAAGGTTAGGACAGTACTTGGAAGGCAGCAGCTCACAGAAAGAAAAGTCTATGGTTTCCAGGGAAATAGATTATTATTTTCAGAAACCTCTTATATACTGCAACAGTAACAAAATACTCTAATAGAAAGACTTAATGCATTCCGCAGCAAAAAGTCCCATAATAGCTAACATCTAGAAGTTGTGGAAGTTGGTCAATAGTTTGCTTCTTTTATAATTTATGTCTGAGTATTAGATTACACATTATAAGATGCATTCTATTACAGTTTGTCCAATGTTTTTCTCTGCACAGTGAGATTGATGATAGAGCCAAAATAACTGCAGTTTTCAGTGGGACTATGGGAAGAAAAGAAAGAAGAATGGTACCTATCTATGAATTTTTAGAAACAAAAATCTTAAAAGGCCTCCCCAAACCATCAGTCAATGGGATTATGGCATATCCTTTGCCCAGTCCTGTTTATAGGGGAAAAAAGGCCCTCCAGGTATTCACAGTGATCTAGCTGCTTACTCTGCAGGGTGCTAACACCCTTAGACTATGGACTGGAGATTTAAAAAAACCTCTCAAGACAGCTTTTTCCTTATGAGAGAAAAGGTACCAAGTCATTAGTGTTAGTTAGATTGGACTTTCTCAAATTAACTAACCCCTCCTTGCCTTTTTCATGAAACAAAACTATTGCAGCAGTACTCTGGCACCCGCTTTCCTTCTAAACAAACAGCATTTGCTGCCTTTCAGCAAAGACTGTGTCCTTTATCCTCAGCAAAACACCTACTTTAGATAGCTAAATGTTTCCAAACTTTAGAATGGGGCTATCACACTGTTCTCCTGTCACAGGAGCAGTTTAACATCAAACAAACTTTTACACTTCACTGCAAGTCCTTATTCTAGAGCAAGGTGTCAGTGGCATACTGCCACTGCTCGGACCTTGCATGTGGGATGTCCACTGTTATCACAAGGCTATAAACCTTCAAGGACTGCAAGGAATGTGACATCCATGGGCAAGACAGACCATCATCAGTTCACAATCTGGCTAGCGTGGCCAGCTTAGTTAACCCCAGTTTAGATAGTATCTCTGCTGCCAGTAGATGGTACAGCCCCATTCAGGTCTCATGTACTTCAGGAATGGCCAATTTGGAGCTTTGGTGTTGGTTTTTAAAAAAAAAACCTTCAAGAAATAACAAATTACCATGGATTATATAGCAACAATCCTGCTGTTCACCCTTTTTACGAGATTCTGTAGAAGACTATTTTTTTACTCATCCTTTATGTTAAAACCAACTTGAAATAGTTTAAATAGAAATATAAATAATAAAAGGGCATAATTATAAAATAATTAAAATCTTAAAACTACTCTTTCAAGTCTCCTTGAAATACATAATTTCTAAAAACATTCCACTAATAGATACATAAAGTGCAAGTAAATACATTAAATTGAGCAAAATATTTTTTTGAAATTTGTCTACATCTTTCACATTTATCAGATCTCCTTTTACAATGCCAAGAATTCCATTTGCATCTAATCTGAATCATGACATTAAGGAAATCACCAAGTACCACACCCAAACCTATTCTGTTATCACACCCAAACCTATCCTGAAGAACAAATCTTATGAAGAGTGATTGAAGGAGCTGGGACTGTTTAGTTTGAGGAAGAGGACGCTAAGAGGAGACATCATCACTCTCTACAGCTACCCGAAAGGACCTTGTGAAGAGGTTGGTGCTGGTCTCTTTTCATGGGTAATTAGTGATAGAACAAGAGGGAATGGATTCAAGATGCAACAGGGTAGGTTTAGACTGGACATTAGGGAAAAAATGTTCACAGAAAGAGTAGTCAGACACTGGAACAGGCTGCCCAGGGAGGTGGTTGTGTTGCCATCCCTGGATGTGTTTAAGGATCATTTAGATGTGGTGTTGAGGGACATGGTTTACGGGTGAACTTTGTGGAGTACGGTTAATGGTTGGACTTGATGATCCCAAGGGTCTTTTCCAACCTGAATGATTCTATGACGTCATTAATAAATCAGGATACTGTGGGAAAATAAAGCAGGAAAAGCCCTATTTAATACAAATTAAAAACTCAAGGAATCAGCTGTTGGTGCACATAATTTTACAGATATAATCTCGTAATTCTTAATAATGATCCCAGAGCCAGAAGACAGAAACCTTCAATTGATTCATGACCTATCCTGTTGCAATCTAAGCTACAAGCACACATTAAAATCTGATGCCTCATGTATACTTCATGTCATGCTGAGTGATAAAACTTTAGGACAAGACTTTTATATCAGCTCTCCTGGTCTATTTATGCCCCCTCCTTTGAAATGTCAATGTGACTCATGCTAATTTAATCCATGCAATGCTCTTGACTGCTGTGATTCCTGTAGGCCTGCCGGTAAATTCAGGAAAATAAGGGCAGGTGACTACGTGACGTATTCCTAAACTGTGACACTGTTAAGGAAATGAAAGCTGACAAGATGGCACCTAAAGGAAAGGGTGCCTGAATAAATATGCTACTCCTCTGAGGGTAGTTCTTGCCAAGTTACCCACACTCTCCTCTTTTTATAAAGTCCCAGGGTTTTCCATCTAAAGCTCATAATATGCAAAGTAGTAACAGGGCAGAGTTATTATTCTTGCCTTTGTGACTATTCATAACTTTTATCCTTTCTTTTTCCTCTTTGGGAGATGAATTCTATGCATTAGATACCTACTAAGATTGATAACCACAATGGAAATCCTGGATGCTTCAAGAAATCGTATTAGTTATTAGGCAGATGCTGTTGTTTCCTCAAATTTAAATTAATCCCAGCACCTCAGCAGGTAGGAAACCATCAGAGATGCTACATTTCCACAAAAGTAGCGAAGCTAAATCTTGTTAGTCCCAGGTTGATCACAGCATATTTTTCACAGCAGTAAGAATAAACCCACTCAGGTTGTTATGCTCTACCTTTCTTAATTGTCTCCTTTCTCCTCTTCCTGCCCTCAGCCATTGTCAGCTCTGCTACAGGCTGTGAGACATTTGCCACATCCTTCTAAAGGAAGCTGCACTTCCGTAGTTCCTGAGATGGTTTCTGCATAAAACGCTACAGTCCTCACAGACAAGAAAACAACATAAATGCAAAGACATGTGATTAATGTAAGGTTGCGTGATTAAGTTCAAGTCAGTGTGATTAACAGGGCTACAACATTTGACTCCTCTGCTTTCTCCATCCATAATTAATTTAACTGATTCTAAATCTGCTCTGAAATTAGGATGACACTATTTAAAGCAAGGTTTTCAGATTCAAAGTACCGTGTCGGTTCAGCATTTCTCATTCTAAACTTCAGCTATTTACTATTTTGTTTCAGAATAAATACACATCTGTGAATGCCTGAAGGTCTATCTCAGTGTCACAGTGGCATATTCTTGGGGAAATCACTGCACATGGATTACAACACTCCTCTAAATATAAATGTTTCTGAGATCTCAGGGTCATGTTTGGGTAAAAAAAAAATAGACAGTTTTACCACAGCGATACAAGACTCCTTATGAATATGGAAAGGAAGGTTTTTCATTATCAGGTATGAAAGTATATAAAATGTATTAAAAATTCATAGACCAGAAGAACTTCTCAAACCCAGAGTCTGCTTCGCCGTGTGCAAATTGCTGCGGGCTCAGAGCCTTACATAACAGCATCCAGCCACCTTCCCATCACTACCTGCTCCCCTGCACCCCCCGAGCAGGACCCCCTTGTCACAGTACCCACAGTCAAATACTAATAGCCTGAAACAAAAGAAAGAATCAGTGCATCAAAGACCAGAAATACGAAAGCGATCTCAAGAGCTGCTGCTTTTTCTTGTGGGGTTTTTTTAATCTTCTTTTCTTTTTTTTTTTTTTCCCTTCTATTCTTTTTTCTTTTTTTTTTTTTTTTCTTTCCGCCAATGCAGAACTTAGATGAAGAACTCATGACTGTGCAGCTGCATAAAAATCACTGCAAGTAAATCACATTCATCGAGAAACAGTGTGAGAAAAGAAGTGTGGAGATGAGAACGATTTATTGCTGAATGAAGGACGCTGTATCCTAGCTAGAATTAATCAGCCCCAAATATTTGAGAAGTCAGATTTTGCAATACCACAAGGATTTGCATTTCAAATGTGATACATGTGATCAATGCAAGTATTTTAATAAACATAGATAGATCATGGTCTTTGTACTGTATTTGAGTTACAAAAATCAAGCACTCAATTTTACCGAGCACCAAGACTAAATTATACGTCTCAGGCTCAGCCTGAGCCCTGTCCCCAAAAAGGGCTCTTTCTGGAGAGAAATGGCTCTTGTATTGGTCCTACATCCTGGCTCATGCTGGTCAGGAGCAGTTGGAAAGTGTTGGGCATATCCTAGGTTATGCTGAATAACCCCAAAGCAATCTGCTAGTCTGTGGTCAGAAGGGATTTTCCCATCACTCCCATGCCTCCCCGTGCTAGAATACAGTGCATGTTCAACACTATTTTATGCTGAGGAGGAGTTCTTTTCTTAATAAACCCTTTCTGGTGAAAAAAAAATAAAAATATCAGGAGTATTTCTTTTTTAATAGTAGTGATTTTATCCATTCTATTAAAGAACAGAAAAAAAAACAAACCAGCAAACTGAAACCAATCAACCAAAACCAACAACAACAAAGGAAAAATCTCAAAGGGATATTGTTTAAACTTAAAAGAAAACACAAAAAGGTAGCAAACCTATTTTTAGCATAGAGGGGTCCTTGAAAACTTCATCTCCAAGTCAGGACAACTTGGAAAATCATCACTATTAAACTGAATGGATACCATAATGGAATCAAATAATCAAAGAGATTAGGAATAAGAATGCAACATCTAACTCTGCTACCAGGATAATTTAGAGAAGAATTGGAAATAGCCACAGGGATATTTACTTGGTTATCTTGTACAGGACAGAAAGCCCAGTTAGTACTGGAGGGATTACTACACAGGTAAAAGAGGAATGCAATGTGTTTTCCCTAACATGCCATAAAATATAAGGCTTTAACTTTACAGCGTTTTACCCATAAACCTAAGAAATGTAATTTCTGCCCAAAAAACGATGCAATCACTGCCAGTTAATTGCGATGCAATTATTTCTCCTCTGAGCAGATTTTAGATTCCAAAAAGGTGCCAGTAAAGATGCCAACAGAAAGAGATGAAGGATGAAATATAATTAAAAACTCATATGGCCCCAATTCAATGACACTAAAGTTGAGTTGCATTAATAAATATTTAGAAATTAAGTTGCAAACTACCTCAATATCTAGTTAGGGACAAAAAGCTTCATATTTGGATAAGCTGGAAACCTTTAGCCTGTCCAAGTCTATAACATCTTTTGCCAGTTTCCTATGTCATGAAGTAAATGATACTCAAAAGGATTTTTCTGTCAGATTCAATTCAGAACATACTGTGGTAAGACTTACTGTGGATGAAAAAACTAATAGTCTGTGAGCACAGATTTTTAACAAGAATTAATCTGAACCAAAAAGGGCCATTCTAAACACTTCCCTGAAAAGAACTACTTTTTGAGAAACTCTCTTCCCTCTGCACCTCCAAATAACAAATCTGGAAACTCATACGCAGCTTTTAAATAGCAGAACCTTGGCAATAGCTGTGATAGGAAAGGTAAAAAGTATTCAGAGTTGCCACTTTGTACCTTGCTTAACTTTAAGGAAAGGTATATTGTTCAAGATAGTAAGTAGACAGGCTCCATGTCAGGAGAAAGTGTTGTATACTACATATAGCAAGGGACAAGGCAGCAAAACCTTTAGCTTGCCCCTTGTACAACTGATAGTGCTGGTATTTCTCCCGAGTTTGCAGGTCCCAGAGCTCCTTTCACAGCCAGGGTTCCTCCCTTCTCTTTTTCGGAAGTACTACAGCATGCCATAGATCAAATACAAATGTGCTTTCACATAAAAAAACAAAACAAAACAAAACAACAAACAAACCCAACCAAAAAAACCCCCAAAAAAACCCAAAAAAAACCCCAAAAAACCCACTTCCTCTGTCTCTGAAACACAAGGATAGAATAATTGTCATTAAGAGACATGAGGGACATGGTGCTGCCCTGCAGTCCCAATTCACACTGCTTCATTGCTGGGGGTTTTAATCTTTTTCTGTGGGATCCGACCTTTGTAAGCTGCACAAGGAGGCCATTACATTAATATTACATTTTAACTGGAATTGGAGATGAGAACTGAGCAATTCAGGGATTAAATTCTTTTCAGAACAACTAATGTGCTCAGTCAACCATGTTCATTCAGTTTAGTAATCTACACAAGAAACTGAGAAAGAGCCCATAACTAAAGAGAATCAGAATTGCCCTATTCAAAGCTGGAAATTATGTTTTTCTCATCTATCTACAAGGTTTGAACTTCTGAAGTCCACTTCTGCTTAAATTGACCTTTTACTCAAGAAGTGAGGCTCCTGTGTGATTAAAACCCATTATATAAAAATAACTCCTTACTTAGCAGAACAATTTCCAGGGCCTTTCAAGAAGCATGTCTAATGTTGGCTTTTAAAATACAATTATTATCCCTCATTTTGTTAGAATTGCTCTGCCAATAGAGAACTGGAATATATTTTACACTAAATTCACCCATAGACTTCAAGAAAGAAATTCTGGTTGCAAAGTCTATTTTATCATCAGTAACTGTGACAGCAAGAACTTAATTTAATTCCTTCATTTTGGGTTGTTCACACCAAGATATCAGGCCAGACCACGAAAGTTTTCATGTGTTTTTTTTTTTTTTTTCTTTAAGTTGTAAATTGAGACACTTTACCCTTGAGGACTGTGGTCAACAACTGTGTCATCTCTAGAGTTTCTTTTTTCTCCAGACTATCCCAAATTTATGAGTTTTTCACAGGTAGAGGGGAAAAATAAATAATAAATATGGGAGAATGTTGCTGAAAAAACTGAAAGCAGATCTCAGTAGACAATAAAACCTCTATTATGTGTTCTCAATATTTACTAGATAATTTACATGTCCTTGTTTGCAGTCATCAGATTAGAAGAATCATCTGATAATTCTGGAGTGGTTGAGCTGGTATCAGAGCAGTGTATCTTAATTTTCTTAATCTTTTCCCTAGAGATCAGATAAACACATCCCAGATGATAATACAGTCTCTGACAGGAAGATGCTGTAACTTCTGTAAGAGAAATGTACTCTTGGAGAAGAAATTTTGCAGGACTGAAGTATTGTTCAGTTGGTTTTCCTTCTCAAAAAAAGAAAAGAGCTCTTTGTAAACAAATGTTTTTCACAACCATGCTCATCTGGGGTCTGCTGCTGTGGTTCAGCTCCTCTGCAATGAGCTGTTCTGCTGACTCACCGTGTCCCTGGGCAAGGTGAGTCCCAGCTGCCAGCTCTGGGAAAGTCTAAGCATGGGAATGGAAATACATGCTTGAGGAAGTTGTGGGAAGGAGGATGCTGCCAGGAAGAAAACTTGTGAGTAGCTGAGTTTAGCTGGAAGCCCTCACTGAAGGTTACCTGCACTTAGGTTTACTTAATATAGCACAGGGGAGCACACGACAGACACATATTCAGAGCCTCCAGGCACATAGGCATAGCTGTGACCCACAAGGTGGAACACTTACACTGACTTCTGGCAAGAACATGGAGTATTTTCTTCCTGAAAAATTGTACTGGCTGTAATACTAGCAATATGCAGTATTCATTTTATACTCACTCATTAATTGAGCCCTTGGTCTTCTTCTTTAAAAAAAAAAAAAAAAAGTGCTATTGGAAAGACCAGATTGCTGCAGAAAATTACAATTCAAATAATATCTCAATTTTATATTTTAAAAAATTTCTTACAATTTGATATTCTAATTATCCTGATGTCAAACGTCTGAAGTTGTTTTTTGACTTAAAGGATTTGGAAGCTGTTGCAGCATAGGAAGGAGGCAGATATGACAGCTAAATGAATACCAGATGGTTTATCAAACAGCATGTGTAGGTGTGGGCAGAGGCACCAGGTTTGGGTGGGTTTGCACGGCTCTGCTAGAGTAGCAGCTCCATCCCAGCTGATGAAACCCATCTTCAGCTCTGGTGGGCACAGAAACATGGCTATACAGCTCCTGGAGATGTAGCTTTGGCATCACTGCACTGTATTTTATTTTAACACACGGACACATTTGGTAACAAATTTGTTTCAATATTAGCAATAGAAGCACTTGAAGAAAAGACTGATGACCTTAAAAATAGAGATAACTTTACTCAGATACAAAAACCTTGGGAATCATAGGATTGTTATTGTTGGAAAAGACCTGTGAGTCCAACCATTAACCTAACACTGCGAATCCCACCACTAAACTATGTCCCTCAGCACCTCATCTCCATCTTTTTTAAATATCTCCAGGGATGGTGATTCCACCATTTCCCTGGGGAGCCTGTACCAGGGCATAACAACACTTTTCAGTGAAGTTTTTCCTCATGTCCAATCTAAATCTACCCTGGCACTACTTGAGGCCATTTCCTCTCATCCTATCACTTGCTACCTGGGAGAAGAGTCTGACCCCTACATGGCTACAACTCCCTCACACATAGTTGTAGCCAATGAGGAGGTCCCCCTTGAGTTTTTTTTTCTCCAGGCTAAACAACCCCAGTTCCCTCAGACACTCCTCACAAGACCTGTGCTTTAGACCCTTCACCATCTTCATGGCCCTTTGGACACACTCCAGCAGCAATGTATTAGGAAGTATATTGTGGCTTTCTGTGATACAATGGGTTTAAGGAAATAATGATGATTGGGGTTTTAGCTAAATAAACCTTTGCTAAGTCAGAAAATAATTTTTCAGGGAGCCCTTAAGAGTACAGCACACAAATTGCTTCTGAGTCACAGCTTCATTTGTTAAGAATCTCATCAATGACAAACAGGTAGTAGACAAGTTACACCAGGATTTTCTGTCCTCTTATAAATACTCCTGTGCAACTGCATTGATCCCCCAAAGTGTATCACATGAGCAAACAACTAAACCAGTCAACATTTCTGAGAGAAAGCAACTGTTGCTCCCCCAAATGAAACGCACATACAAACATTAATCAGTGACTTGCAAGTAATATGCAGCTCTGCTCTCTGACCCTTCCTCTCCACCTACAGCTTTGTTATCACCAACAGTTTCCTTTCAAACGTTCCCTTTTCTCTTTTATTCTTGGGTTTCCCTGTTATTCTGTACCAGCATCTCTGTGATTTCTGGTTTCTTGTTCTGGCCTTAGTCCAACTCTCATTCCTTTTCCTTTCACGAAATTGTCTCCTCAAGTTGTTTTCCCCTCACCATCTTTGTGCTCACACCTTCTTTTAGGATAGGTGCTCTTGACCTTCAACTAAATATCTTACAGCACAATCTACCTTGGCACTACTTCTAAGATCCACTGCCTCAACAGAACAGGAATTTCGCTCATGACCAGAGACTTAAGTTTTTAGCTCCTGATTACACACACACCTTGAGGAACTGCAGTTCAGTTTAAATCAAGTATATTTTTGGTTTGTACTCATAATTTACTTAAACTATTTGATAATAATTTTGAAAAGCTGCATGAGTAGTTAAGTGATTTTTTTTATAAACTGCAGTCTACATCTAGACAAGGCAGTGAGTGACCACAGAATAAACCAAGAAAGACAAATTCAATTTGGATGTTAGCAAAGCTGAAGGAAAAATAACTGAAGAGTTATTCAAAAAGTGCACTAGAACAATAACAAGCTTTAAGGAATTGCAATCTGTTCAAAACCATAAAATAAATAAATAAATAAAATTCAGAAATATACATTACTTCCACAAGAGTAATACCTTCAACTGGAACTGGACACCAGCTCAGGCTTTGGTATCATCATCTCCAGCTCCGTGGAGACCTCCCTGTGCAGTCAGAGCTGCACTAGTCAGCCTCTCATGACTGGGAATCACTCCCATATTTATGCAACAGATGTAAACAGCTTCATATTCGCAAGGCTCCTCCCGGGAATAAATCACAGGAGATTGTACTTTTGCAGGAATAGGCTGCTAGTGTTTGATCTGATCAGCATGTGGAGGAAATCTGGCTCTGGTGCTTTTCTTGATGGGCAACTCTTACCATAGGGTCAAACAACAAATGGATTTTTGAGTAGGACCGTGAAGACAACTTTAAAAGAAAACAGCTTTAGTGTCTGTCCCCGCCAGTAAAAATCAGTACACAATATTCCTAATAGCAGCAAATAATTGTAACAACTGCCCGATCTGGAAGTTGCATTATAAACTGTGGTGAAAACTTTAATCAAATAATTTATTTGCATTATTTTTTATTTCCTGCACCATTCCTTTTTATATTCCCTCCCCCCCCCCCCCCCCCCCCCCCGAATATGAGGCTATGAATAAATAAAATCAGGTCTTGAGGCTCTTTATCTGAACTTAGCAGACCTCAGAATGGTCAAAGCTGTCTGTTCATCACATTTTCAGATCCTCAGTTGCAATATACAGCTTCTACTCTTCCTTAACAAGTTATGAAGCACTAATTTCTAGTTAATCACACAAAATGCTTATTAGAAGTGTACAAAGCAGTCAGTAGCAGCTTGGAAAAAGTAATTCATAATAAATAACAAATGCTCCAATTAACTTATTTCAGTTTCCCTTGTTTTTTCTCAACATTTTACTATCTCACTGTTAAATAGCCTAAATAGCTCCTCAAAAAGCATTTAATTCTTTAAATATAACCACAACCTGAAGTAAAAACAGAGGAGTATCTAAACCTGTTTAAAACAGAATATAAAAATATTGCTATTTTGTTGTTAATGTGAATAATTCATTTATGTATTAACCTTTCATATGCTATATGTTTATAAACATTTTACATACAATTACATTTTGGGTATAAGGGATCAGTCTTTTCTGAAGAATGTATATATGGTTCCTTGGAGTATTTTCTTCCTTCATATAAGGCACAATTTTACAAAAAAGCCCTTCAACAGAAACCTAGGAAGGTGAGAGGAGTGTCTCATAGGGCAGTGCACAACACAGTCCAAAGCTTTGAGGCAGCGTAGAGGACATGGTAGAGAAGACAAATTTATAAACTTTATATATATATATGACTCAACTTTATATACTTTTAGATAATAGCTTCACTGGCCAGGACATTATTGAGGATGTGAGCCAATACTGTAAAATACTAAGCAATGACAGACTATACTAATCAGAATGTACCAGTAGCTGTGGAACTCCACTCTGATCTGCTCAGCCGCAAATTGTACGAATTGCTCAAAAAGATAAATTTCAGTTTGAGTTTCTTTTCCTAACAGTGTGATTCCTCTGCATACAGAAAGGATGCATTCATCAAGCATGATGCAGAGCCATGTGGAAGTCCTTCAGCAGACCTAGAGACTGGAAGCAGGGGAGCTCATCCCCAGAGCACTGCAGGTGCCCAGACATTTGCTCAGGGAGCTGGATACCACCACTCGATGCTGTACAGTGCAGAGCACATACGTCCAAATGGCCCAGTTCACCTGCTCTCCCAGTGCAGATGCTTCCTCAAAAGACATCTTGAGATAAAAATCACTGCTTTAGATTAAAACTCACTGAACAATGTGTGAAAGGCCTTAAGAAAAACAAACAAACTGAAATGCAATCCTGAGCAGGTATTAGGACGTCATTCCTGAAATACCATGCATGGATTCCAGTGTCTGGCACACATGTATCACCAAGGGCCACCTTGGACCACCTGTTCTTCTGGAAACCAGTAAGAGTGAAGGTACTGCACAAAGATCGCCATGAAAATATTCCGAATACAGTTTAAAAAAAATTGTATTTCCAGCCATAAACCTACTAGAGATGCTTTGACGCATGCAGAACCTTGAATGTTTTTAATCTCCTGGAAAAATACTGATGGTAAGGTGCCAGATACTTCAACATCGTGATGCCAAGTGGAGAGAGCACATGACACAAGGAGAGTGTAGAAGGTGACAGTCTCCTCTTCTGTTTATCTCCATCAGCTATAGTCTTGGTGCTTTACACCTCTGATTTCAGGCACAAAAGAGTCACAATACCGCAGGTAGAACCAGAGATCCCAGTTAGCACTCACTGGGGGCTCAGCACTGACACAAGAACGTGTATCGGTACCTTAAAATGCATCCCACCAATGAACTGTTATTCCTCTTTATTTTCTATTGAATTGAAATCTGTATAGTTTTGGTTAAAAATAGAAAGAAAACTCAGATGAATCAAATCATTAAAGACCTCAACATTTGAAGAGGAATACCATATTCTCCAAACTACTGGCAAATGAATCTTCATTTGAAAATATCCATATAGGTAGTTATTTCAAGATTACAAGATTCAAGACTTTACTCAGATGAGCTCTTTCAGCTTGACTCACTTCTCTTTGATGTTAAAAAGGAAGCAGGGGGAGAAAGCAGCTAGTACTGTGATCTACAATATAATCGGAAGTGTTAATTTACATTTCACCTCACAGTAACATAAGACTCACAGTGTTTCTACACAAACCATTGCCCAATGCACAATTGTTCCAGTTCTGTTTACTATTTTCACCCAATTTATATCACAGCATTTTGTATTCCATCCCTTTTCCCATTCTGGAGGAGGTCAACAGAATTACAGTAATGCTAGAGGTAGCTTCTGGTAACAGAGATCTGGGAAATGAAACTCATTTGCAGGGAGCCTGAGTTGGCCAGATCATGCTGGGGTCAGCAAGTGAGCATGCCTAGTCCTTCAGCAAGCTGATACCAGGAAAACATGTCGATTTAACGTCTGGAGCACTTTTGCTTGTGAAGATCACAGCCATCTAGCAACTTTCAGCATGGGGTCATAACCTGGCTAGGCTGGCCCCCCATAACCACGTCACTCCACTGTAGTGTAGTGAAGTGTTGCAGGTAGGTCAGAGAAATGCAAAACTCACTACAGGCACGCATCAAGGAACCCATCACACAGTTTTCCTCAGCTTTTTTCCTGGTCTTTACAACAAAGGGATTATTTGCTCAATAAATGTCTCTCAGCTGGTTGTGTCTATAGCTTCTGCATTTAGGTGCATCCTGTTCCCAATGCCTACACACTGCTCTCTGGGAGATACACATTCATCAAAATTAAAATATGTTGCCTGGATTCAGACATCACAGTCAAGGCTTGAGAGAAAAACAGTAAGCAATCAACGCATTAAGTCATTCCGTCCTTGGCAGAAGACAACAGTGTTCAAGTCAAGAAATAATTCATGCTCAAAATAAATAATTAAGGGCTGTATTGTGCCTTTGAGGTAAAGTCCTATCCTCAGAGTAACTCAATGATATACCACCAAGCCTGGTGCTTTCTGCCACCTCCACAGGACTGTCAGAGCAGGGCAAGATGATTCCAGGCTTGAAGAAGCCCTTTTTTCCCTTGTGATTGATCTGTAAGCTAAAATCTCAATCACAGCCCAGCCCCTGTGAACAGCCTGCCATAAGCAGTGCCCCCCTCTGCCCTGTGAAAGAGAAACCAAGTGCGTGCAAACCGCGCTGGCTGGTTTGTTAACTGAAGATGACACTTCTAGGAAATGACATCTTAAGGCTGGAAATTTCCATTTGGGTCCTCCCTGTGCCCCCCTGAGGAGGTCCCAAAAGTCAAATCTTGACACTGTTATTATGCCAAGTCACAACTGATCAAGTTCAGCAACGCGTTATCTCGCTTTGCATGGCTACAAGTAGTGAGACACATTGATATTGCTAACAGAGCAAAATTGAGAGAGAAGTAAGTGTTACTACAGTCTGTGTCTAAATGGCAGCATATTTTCTGTTCTTGTTTTATCCCTCTCCCCTCTACAGGAGCAGGGGAAGCTACAGTCTCCCTGCGGATGCTCAGAAATCTGGTCTAGCAGGAGAGAGCATTCCAGGCAAGGAAGGAAAGACTGCCAGCTCAGCAGAAGTCAAAGAACTTAAAAAATACTTCACAAGGTTTCCCTGCAGGCATTAATCATCCCAATGGCTCATCCTTTACCTAAAAGCAGCAAAAATTTAATCTCGTTCATAGACAAATTTATGCCAGGATTCAGATTCAAGACTGTGCAAGATAAATATTTAAAGAATGGCTTTGGCAACTTGTAACGTCCTAGCACAGCCCTTCAGTAGCAAAGTATGACAGCTGTTTAAGGAAAGAAAAGTCCAAAGCTTCAGAAGATAGAGCAATCCCTCTTCCATTAGCATGGAAGTTGCTCTATTTTGCATGTTAAATACATCAAATACAATCAACTGTTCATATTTAGGGATGAACTCTCATCTTACTGCAGTCTCATATAGGTGACTTAACTACTTCCCAGTTAAAACCATTTAGTGAATTCACAGTCCTTATATAGATACCCTTCAAGTCAAGCCACAACATATGGACTAAAATTTTAAAGTTGTGTGTTGAATAAATTTTACATGAACACTCTGAAATAAATGACAATGTAGAAAAGAGTTCCCATGAGTTGAATGGAAATTGAGCTCTCTTCAGTCATCCCAATTAGCCCATAAAAATGGTACAGTCAAGGTGTCAAACTTTGGGGGAAGACAGGTCTGTAATTTCTATTCTGGCTTAAAAATTGCTTCCAGAAAAAAAAAAAAACCCAAACAAACAACTAAAACAAACCAACAAAAACAACAAACAGCTTCTGAGAAAGTACAGTCACAAGAAATGCTACTTATAAAATGAAAGTATTTCCAAACTCATTATCAGATTACAGTTCTTCCACAATGACAGAAGACACAAACTTTACATCGCTTCTAATGGAGTAAAGAGCACATCCATGTGTGCTTCTTAGAAATGGACAGCAGAGAATCGACACTCACATAAGAAAACATTGTCATGAATGCTGGAATTGCAAATTTTGCTTCTGACAACAGTGTAATTCCTTTCTCAGTCAAGGTATTTTCCACATGTGGACTCTGTGGAGTCCTGGGTGGTGCAATTGAAGGTTTTCTTTCAGGATGAACTTTGAATCCACGTCTGAATCACAACACAGACTGGAATCTGAATCACAAACACACTGGAAACCAGGCTTCAATGTTTCTGGTGATCACAAGACTTCACATGTTCAACAATTTCACCTTGAAAATGTCAGACTTTGACATGCTTTAGAAGCTTACTATGCAGCTTTGATCCCACCTGCATGAGGAACATGCACTTCAGGCTTCATTATTAACCATGTCATACACTATTAGGCAATAATTAACACATAATTTGATTTTACCACTCTATGTAAATATATGTATATATATATAAAGATTTGATGCATTATCAGTTTAGTAACTATCACACTTTCATCTGTCCTTTTAGAACTCCTTTTCATAAGAACAGGATGATTGATGAGAAGTCTGTTACTGTCATCGAGCTGTTGTATTTACACAAATTCAGCTTCTCAGTCAGTCGTTTTGAAATATTTTCAAACTTCTACACAGAGGTGGATTTCAGAGATCCTGAAATCACTACTCTGGCTCTGTTCCACTCCACCACCCCACCTGTCCCCTTTTAACTCACAAATTGAAGTAATTTAAAGTTGTCTTTGGAGCATTCATGGTAAATGTGCTCTAGAAGAAGCACATGTATTTGCCCAAGATAGCTGATCTAAGTTATATGCCATCCAGCCCAGCATACATTAAAGACATTTGTTTGATTCACAACGTTGCAGCTCAGCATTTGGTTAACGTTTTTATTCTGCTTGAAACTCCCTCATCATATCTAGACCTTTTATGAACGTCCCTGAAGGTTGCAGCTCTAGGGCAGCTATAGGGCAGCTGTGTTGAGCGAGTCTCCTGTCTGAGCACTGCTGAAAACAGTCTCCTGAGACAAGCACTCCAATGTTTCCTTGGAAGCTGTCACACAACAGTAAAGACTGAAAAGCTGACAAAATTGCAGAAGAAATGTGGAAGTTTTGTTTTAAAATTTTAAGAATAATCAAGAAGTGCAGAATAAGGAGACCTTGTGTCATAGTATCACAAAAAAGGGAGAGTTTTTTGAAGTAGTCAGTTGTTGAGCTTCCATCACTTTCCGAAAAATAGATTTCATTTGAAAAAATCTGAGGCTTTTCCCCAAAACCTTCTGGCTTGATAGAGGAAAATAATTTTAGTTTTGAAAATAGATGTTATTCTGGGTTTATGCCAACTAGGATGCCAAAGTATTTTGTTTATTTCATAAAAGTTAAATGGAAAATAAACTTCCATCAGAAATATTTAATAAAAGAAAATGAGATCCTTTATGCTGGAGACTCTGACTTTTTAAATAAGGGGCACACAGAATGGCAAGAAGTAAAATTAGTTTTGTTGATTTTGCTGTGAAATAAAATTATAATGAAAAAAATTTCAGGACAGGATTAAAGTAATTGACAAACACAGTGTACTTGACATTTTATACTCTAAGGGGCACTTTTCTCTCAAAAGTTCATTTTCTTCTCAACTTCAAAAAGAGTTTCAGTGGGAAAATTTCTACTACCCATAATAATTGTATTCATGTTTCTCACAATTTATACCAGAGGAATCACTTTTATAACATTCAAATTACTTTGTTGCTGTGCTGTCATTTGGAAATGCAATTAAAAATAACACAGAAAAAATTCCTACATACCAAGAAGTGTCCTACCAAACACTACAAAAAACAAAGTTCAGAGATAGAAAAATTAAAGAAGTGATAAAGATGAAGGTCTTCTTAAAGTTAGTGAGATCTAAAGATTTCTTGATGTCCTTCCACTGTAAGGGCAGGATTGCAGACACTAACTTTCGTCATCTGGGCTGTGTAAGGTTAACAGTTTTCTGTTGCCTCTTCAGTTCTGTCCATAGAGAAAAAAAATGACCCCTAATGAAAAATGCATGTGAGCACACAATATCAGAGGTATTTTTCAACTGTCACTGGACTCAACCTGAGCTTTTCATATGAATCTTCAGAG
The DNA here is from genome assembly GCA_025345505.1 of Todiramphus chloris collaris. NCBI lineage: Eukaryota > Metazoa > Chordata > Aves > Coraciiformes > Alcedinidae > Todiramphus > Todiramphus chloris. The sequence goes on from JANVCC010000019.1 coordinate 14,926,548, forward strand.
AAGGACTGATGGCATTACTCAATGGAAGAGATAAAAGTGGTCTGAAACATTGTTTTCTGAGCTGCCCCAGCCTTAAGGGTCTTGTGCCCACTCTTTCACATCCCCGCTTACTTTGAAGGTGGAGAAAAAACCAGTAGATAAATATGACCTATCCAGGAAAAAGGAAAGAACTGGTACGTTCTGGTTTATGCTTTGATCAAAAGGACTATATATATATATATATATATATATTTAATTGCAAAATACACCTGTAGTTCACAAATCTTTGGAACAGTTTCAGAGATTACAAACAAAAATATCTATACACCAACATCCTAAAGGTGAAAGGATGCTACAGGCTATTTAATGCAGGTCTCTAAATCTCTAGCCTGCAGAGACCAGAACAAGAGATTTACCAGTGGATTTACAGTTGGTATGCATTTTGGCATTCACTATATTAACTGCATGCTAAATACAGACCAAAAATACACACTGCCTGCTGCAAAATCAGTTAGTAAAAAATTATTAGGTAAGGAACATACGGGGGCTACTCTGTGCTTCAGGGTATCTGTTTTGTCAGGAAAAAAAGTAAAAGAACATAAAAGAATTGAAAGAAAAATATGCAAAAGCATGAATATATTAGAAATCTATACATATACATACTCAAGAATCTATCAAGGGCTATTAAACATATGTTTGCTCAGGCAGAGAGATCCTCTGAAATACACTTGGTTCAGACAAACCCTTCGGTTTGAGCTTAGCTTTAAGCTAATCAGAGATGAGCACAGATTAATTGGTTGTTGGTTGCTTTTCTTCTGGAGTTGCCAGCAGACAGACAGGTTTCCACCTGGGTAAGATGATCAATGTAAAGCCAGGCAAGCCAGCAGGATGACATGAGCTTACAGCAACAGAGAATATATCCCTATTATTTCCACTTCAGGTTACCTTCCCTATTCCCTTCAAATTAGTAATTTTGGTATTTATCATACACAGGAGAAGTTTCCATACCATAAACCTGGCATCACAGCAGGTAAAGGCAAGATGTGAAGCAACACTCTTAATCTTCGCAGGTCCAGGGTTTCGAGGCAGGAAGGTACATGCTCCTACACTGACTACATCGATATGGCTTACACTTACCAATCAACCGCACCACACATGGAGAAAGGCTAGCTTGAAACTACTCCCACACAGTAAATGCATCCAGAACATGTCAAATAAAATGTAAAAAAAAAAAAATTCTCCATCTCTCTACATAAATTATGTCTGTGTGGGGAAAAGAAGGGTGTCTGGGGAGACCCTTTCCTCCCTGTTATGGAAAACAATAACATTTTCACCTGGTATATGCGCAAAGATGTTATTTTTTTGTTATTGGACTCTCCAGAAACATGATGAGAGCAAGTTAACAGCAGAGCACAGACACCGGGAAGTTGATAGGTGCTGCAATTCAGTAACTACAGTATTTTGGCTGCTGCTGTATAATCATTTTACAGTGACAGACCGACACTGAGTGCATCACATAGATAGACTGAAGCTAAATATGTTGAATTCCTATGTTGTCTTAGTCCATGTGCAAAGCAGGGTTCCTGTATTTACTGACCCACTCCATATGGTCCATCTACTTTGTAATTTGGCCACCAGGCAGACTAATAAGGGGATCTGTGTCTAAATCCTGACCTTCTCCACAGAGGCATTGACATTACTTTGCTGCTCTACAGAACTGTTCACGAGGCCATATAATAAAGAAGGAGCAACTCAGACCCTGATTAAGCAAAAGCTGCTGTGGAAATTAATCAACATGTTTAAAAAACCCACACCAAAACAAAACAAAATAAACAACCCCACAATCACTCTCAGCTAAACCAAATCCATTTCCATTGATTCCAGAGAACTTGTATATGTGAGCCAAAGGCTGGCAAAGGGGCAGAGCAGACCTTGAATTTCAGGACCTGCTTCAGGCAGTCAGCCCTGACACCATGAATGACACTGAGGTACCCAATAGCTTTTTTTCGCTCCTGCCTACTCATCTCTCCATAACTTTCAGTTCTTCTGACCAAAGAAAACTGCTGCTGATCTCCACCACTTGGGGGGGATGAAGGTCAGAACTGCAGCACAGACATGGGTCATGGGCAAAAATTCTCCTTCGCTGTTTAGAGCTCATGAGGCAGCTCCAGGAGCGTTGCTACATCCATGTCTGGGCTACCCAAAGAAAGAAAAATATTGGGAAACTAGGGAGGCCAGCAGAGGACAACTGAGATGCTCAGTGGGCTGGAGCACTGGGTGTAAGAAGGGACCTGGGCTTCTTCAGCCAGGAAAAGACAGAGCTAAGGGAAGGAGTCTGTTTTCTATTGACAAATACCTAACTAGCCTTTATAGAGAAGACCAAGACAAGCACTACTCAAAGGCTCATGGCAAAAGGGATAGAGCAATCATCACAAGCTGCTATAAGGGAGCTTCTGAGCCGATGTGAGGGATAAAACAAATCACCATGAGATGGTGAAGTGCTACAATGGGCTGCTCAGAGAGGCTGGGTAATCTCCATCCTTGGAGATATTCAAGACAACTGCCAAGTCAGCACCCACAAGTCTCTTGCAACCTACATTATTCAATTCTAAATCCAAACTTAAATGAGGGATCAGTCACTGCTCTGATGGAAAGAGAGAGGAAGAGGCAGGGATGGAATGGGGACTGTACAAGCTGTATATGTATATGTGGTTGACAACTGCATTGAGAAATGCTCATCGAAGGGAAAGGAAAGGAAAGCATTTCCTCTCATTTTTAATAAACCCCTCAACAAACCTCAACCTTACCCTTTTTCCAAAATATGAAGAAACCAGGCAGGTATACTGTCCTTCCCTGTTTCTTGTGATAATGCTGGCGGTTTTGGTGTTGTTTTTTTGTTGTTTGTTTTAATTAAACAAATCAACATAAGCCAGTTTGCACCTATTCTGAAAAAAAAAATAAAATGAAAATATCAGAGGAGCAGAAGAAGGGCTGTATTTTAGGCCAGTAATTGTTCAGGTTTAGACTACACATTGCACACATTCAGCCAGGACTCAAGTGAAGTGAAACAGATAATATAAGGTATTGATGTGCACAAAAAGAAAAGGGAGCAATCAGACTGCATGCACATTCCAAGTATCATCAACTGATTGGTACCAAGAGGCAACGAAAAATTAGCAAGATTAAAACCAGCGACAGACGGCCCCAGACTGATCTATTAAGCCCTCTGTGCGTAGGCGTTCGGTGCAAGGCGAGCAAGCAAACGGCTTGAGCAAGTGAGCCTGTGTGCACGCTTGCTAAACATCAGCACAAGTCAGCGTCAGGCATCTACTCCCAGGTGGATGAGGTCCTTGTGCAGATTTACTCAAATGTGCTGAAACAGTTACAATTAGATGCAAACGCACAGCATCAGCAAGTTAGAAGTATTGATTTCTACAGGTCATAAGGTACGTCAACCAGGGAAGGTCAACTAGGAATTTTATGATCCCAGGAGAGATTTGCTGCTGGTGTAGCCTGACAAACTCTCTCAGAGCACGAAGAAACCCCAGTTTACAACTGCTCAAGATTTCACAACATGGCTTCCGATATCCTCAAAGTAAGAATTGCTCTTACCTCAGAATATATGTATGCACACTACTGCACCTATAAGCACAAGTGTGATTTGCAGAAAGCTATGCAACCAGCTACAACTTAAATCCAGTCCCACACAGAGCCAGTGCAGAGAGCACATGCAGCACTAAATCTTGTGCTAGCACAGTGAACTGGATTATATTTAACCCACAGAGCCTCATCCTGCTGCAAATAAAATCGGCGTGAACAAATCTTTAAAGGAGAGCTACTATAGTGATTTGCTATCAAGTTCATCACAATTCGCAACAGGCATAAATCCTAAATACTATGATGGATGTAATCAGTGTTTCTTAATGTGTGTCTCAGATCTGAATTCTTTTATTCTGACTGAACTCCCACACAATTCAATTCAAGATCAGGTTTTGTATTAAAACAACTCAAAACATTATAAAAAGGCAGAGGGGATAAACAGAGCCTCGGTGAAAAGCTGGTTGACATTGTAGTTTTGTGCATTTCTTCCTGCTATATGAAAATGGGATTAATCTGCATCGTCCACTATATTTCCATAAGATTAAAATACCTCTCGGTAGGACTATGAATCACAGAAACACTCATGTTTATGAAGGACAATTCACTTAACTTACCCCATACAAATCGACCACTGCCTTTTCTTTCACAGAGGGTGAGGAAGGAGGAGCTCTATCACTCCTCCACTCAGCAGAGACCAAAGGATCAGTCAGATCCTAGATGGGAGTACAGGTATTTTCTCATGCCTCTGGCAAAATTAGCTACTGCAGATTTTATGGACCAAGCAACAATACACACCCACACATCCAGGATTAGAAAATAACCCGTTGTTTTGAAATTATTATGCTCTTTAGTATAGCTCCAGTTTACATAATACGAAGAGTAACTGAATTTGATGATCTACAACAGATACACTCCTCTGGAAAAAATGAGATATTAACCATAAATAATCTTAACAAGTTGTAATTTTTTTCTAATATATCTATAAAAGCATTTTATGTCAAAGAAATCAGTCTTGATTTTTGATCATATTTGAATCCCTAGTCCTCTCTTTTCTTATTTTTTTAGTACGTGGAAATATATTAAGAAATTAACAATTTTCCCTTTAAATATAAATAGGTAGCCCCATTAAATTCTCACCTGGAGGTGTTGGCCTGTGTTAACCATTGTGGCACTTTAGTCTTCTTTTTGTGCACAAAATCATTGGGTATAGGATAAAAAAAATGACATGCTCTCACAATTTCTTTTGCTAATACCATAAGGACCAGACTAACTGTCTCTGTGTCCTGGGTTGAGCTAGAACAGAACTAACAAAAAAGGAAAGAAATAAAAAAATGGGTGGTGGTGGTGTATAGAAGGTCAGCTGGGGTGGGTTTCTGATCTTTGAGTGTGTTAAGTGGGCATTTTGACAACATGGGTTCTCCTTTGGCATGTTTGTGATGTTTAAGAAACATCCTTGCAGTTTAAGATGACACTTTTAAAATAAATTCTCCTAATGAGAACTCCGAGCCCTGCCACTTGATATAGAAGCAGCAGAACCTGTAGGATCTTACTTGGAATTGACATTCTCTAGTTTTGTTCTTTTTTATTTTTTAATTCTTTATTTATTTTACTTTTCAGCTTGGTCTCTTCTAACTGCACTTCCTGAAGTTAACACAGATTTTTGCAGACAATCTCTGCTTCCAGCAGTGATAACACTCCATGTTTAGAGATACTGACAAGGATTGGGGTGTGCAGAAAGGCTCTTGCTCACGCTTGCTCCTGTGCAGACCACGGTCACTGCTAAATCTTGTGTGCCACATTGGGGGTGCAGAAAGTAAAAGGCAGTCCCTGCAGGAAGAAGTGGCCAGGACAGGTGACCATAAACTGACCAACAAGGGATTCCATCCCATATACATCATATTCAGTATAAAGCTGAAGGATAACAAGGATCAAATCTTCAATAGCTGATGTCCAAGGAGGATGCTGTCTGTTATGGATCAGGATCTAAGGCACACGTTCCTGAATCCAATTCCAGAATCCAGCTCCTGAATCTGGTTCCCATCTGCCACTGAGTCCAGACTGGGACTTCCCCAGTGCATCCCCAACAGCACCAGTGGTGATGGTGATTCAACTGCTATCAGGGGGGTTTGGTTCTATATTTGGTTTGTATATAGTTGCATATATTTATTTTTATTGTTATTATATTAATTAAAGCAATTTTAGTTTTCCTTTCCAATCCATAAGTCTCTCTCCCTTACTCCCTTTCACTTCCCCTTTGGGAAGGGAGAGGTTAATAGAGAGAGTCTGTCATTCATCTAGTGGCTGGCCCAGCCCCAACCCTTGACACTGTGTTTAGGACATGGACCAATTTTTTTCCTGGATGGACACAAATGTAAACTCTCTGTCCTGCAATGCAGAGACACCTCCCTACCCAGGCATGAGTCTTAAAACCCCTCAGGAGAGACCTTGCTTCATGCCACACCAAATGAAGGCTTGGAGAACTTCTGCTAGAGGAGACACTGGCTGGAGAGGAGGATGCACACAATGCACCATGCTTTCACAAAGTAACATAAAACTGCACTCTGCATCTTCCCAGAATCACCATTTCTAGACAGTTAAGGGATGCAGGGTGGAAACCCTCTGAACCACATTAAGCAGGCACTAGAAGCACAGAAAGGCATGTTCAGGAATAAGGAACTGAGTTATCAAGAACCCCAAATTAAATGAGGAAGGCCAGAGGAAACTGATCTGTTTTGAAAGTCCCAGAGATAAAGCCTTGGATGAAACATACTGTCTTTTAAATACTTTCCAGTAGTACAGCAGGAACTGGTATAGCTAAATCTGGTTTAGATGTAGACATAGCCTGTTGGTGTACGTATCTCAGAGTGGAAATGAGTTTGTAACTTTTTAGGAAGCCTTTAACCACCTTTCTGCTATTTTCACCTTTTTGGTTTCTTTTCATTGTTATATTAAAAAACAAACCAAACAAACAAAAACCCAACAAACAAACAAGATAGACATTCTTCAAAGTTCACTAGAGGTGGGGTTTTTTTTTTTGTCAACACTTAATGATAACACCTTCCCTAAAGCAGAACTGAAAATACCTGAGCTTTAGAGAAAGAGAGAAGGAACTTGGGCTTTGTATTTGAGACTGACTTAATTGCCCTTTTTTTTTCCCCAGATCCATTAAATGTGCAAATATTCTAAGATGCCTTAATGTGTAATAAAACTTGCATGATTGGTGACTGCTTTCGTGAAAGTAAGGAGTCTGTCTGTACAATGGACTGTAAAAAAGTATCCTTCTATGAGCTAGAGGAGGGAAGAGTCTGGGATGGGTTTATGTCACACAAATGCTTCTGATACGAGATACTACTAAGCAATCCAACACTACTACTAAACAGTGTACTTCATGGTAAACCTTTGGTAGTATGGCCTACTGATGGGCATTAGCAAACAGAAATTGGCTTAAGCACTTTGAAACTGCAAACTGGATGCTAGAGGGGAAAAAAAAAAGATCTATTGCTCATAAAACTAGGTCCTTGAGAAAAGCAACTTAACAACCTCACTACTGCACAGTGCTTCCTTTAAAATACAGGTCAAAGTTTTAAAATTCTCTTTCAGCTAAACACTGCCTATAGACAGCAGCCCTTACTATAGAACCCCAGACTCAACAGCACAATCCAAGTTGGGGAACACTGAGCAAAACACACCACACTCAAACTTACAGGCATCCTGCAGTCTGCAAACATGTGTTCCTGATCCAAAATACGTCAGTCAGTCTTTGAACCATATTTGACAGAGTTTGCTCCTCCCTGTCCTGCCACGTTACTATGTCATGACTGTTGGAGATGTGACCCATTAAGGTGTTAAAATGCCATTCAAGTGGCATGTGTGTGCCTAAATTCCTTCCTCATTTGCTTCTCAGCTTGGCTGTCAAATCAACCTAGATTCTCAGCCAGCTTCTGCATTACAATTTATTTTTACTCTAACATGAAACCTTGCACAAAAGATGCTGGCGTTATGCTTGCAATAAATACATTCTTGGACTAATGCTACAGGAAAACAGGGTGCCAGGGTGGTGGTAAGAATAAAACCCTCTTCAGCTCTGCAAAATGCCAGTGAGGTTTCCCTTCTCGAAAACATTCTTTTCAGGCCCTGAAAGTATGGATTACATAGAAGGGTTATTTTTTAGTACAAGAACAGAGGGCATACACAAGTTCAAAAGCGCTGGGGTACACACAGCACCTTGACTTCTCTGAATCTGGAGTGACAGCACTGCTGGGCTAAACGCTAAGGTGACCAGTTGGGTGACGTTCCTGTGGACTTAGCTGGAGCTCCCAATAAAAACAAAGCTTATGAATGCAGCCCACTGAAGCCTCCTCCTTCAGCCTGCACATTTGCACTTCCTCCACTGCTGTCTTAATTGCTGGGCAACTTTGCTCTCCCTTTCACCTTCCCTGTCTTTCAGCATTTCCCAGGTACTCAGCACTGCCTATGTGGGATGCTGTCACTTGATTCCCAGCTTCGAATCACACAGGGAGGACCTTGGTCAGCCCTACAGACCCTGAGGGAATAGCCCTGTTCCAGCAGTGCCATCTGTCCCTCCTCTCACGCACAACAGGACACAAATAAAACAAAATGAACATTCACTAATCTTTGAAAGCCTGCGATGTTTGGAGGCTTGGTATCGATTTTTAAATGCACAGTCATCTCAGAAGTGTGCAGCTGTGCTCACCTAGTGAGTAACCAAATGGTGCAAAAGAAGTGAAATCATTTTCTAAATGGCTTTGGTGGGTTAAGTCAGCAACAACTGGTTTGGTTAGATGTACAAGAAAAGAGGAGGGGAAAATGAAAGTAACAAGGAAAGGATGACGGGAGAAGAGAGGGACAAAGAAGGAAGAGCGGAGGTGAACAAACATGAAGGAAAATACAAGTGTCCCAATTACTAACTTGCCCACACATTTTTTTCTGAGAATTAAGTAGGACAATGTTTAGAGATGTGCTATCAAGAAAGTTACATTTTGGCAGTTTGCAAGACTGTTACACCATAAGGAATGTGTTTATTTCTTTACCTAATTAATTCAGAAACTATTTGATAACATAGAAGGAGGGCTGTACTATTTTTTAAAATCACATAAATTTCCCTGTATTGTTAACCTTCCACATTTCTTGAAATCCAGCTTCGATAGTTCAAATTCATATCTCATCTCCAACATCTGGCTTGGTTTTGGACTTCAGCCAAACATCTTCTCACCTGAACATTAACCTCATTCTCTTCTGGTTGTTTTCCACTTGCCGTTTCAAACGGAATGAATCCGCCCCTGTACCACTTCCAAAGGTGGTTCTGCAGTGACCGTGCCATGGTTGCAGCAGCTCGCCAGCCCCTGCCTGCCTGGGATCCTCTCGGTTACTACCATGCACTTTTCTCCCTGCGATTTCTTCCCTGAGCAAGGTCAGGGAAGATGTTCATGGGGAAAACTACCCTAAGCCTGCACCACACCAACCTGCCTCTGGACTGAGCTGTGCTCCTGCCTGTCTCAGGCCTGAGTACACCCATGAATTCTTCTTTTCCTTTGTTCTGCCTTTGATCCTACCACTTCTGTTTCCCATGTGATAAGAATGAGGTTAGTATAGATCTAAAAAACATGAGGCAATCAATAAAATTCTTTCCTCTCTGATTAGCCTCATTAACCATTCCTTATGATTTTTACAGGGCTAAAACTTGTCCTATACTTAAAATTTCTGACAGTTTTGTGTTGAAAAAATTATTTCATGTTCACAGCAGATTCATTTCAGCAGTATGCCTTATGTATTTATAAAGTTCAACCAAACTGCATAGAGTGGCTACAGCACTGCAAAAAGATAACACCCACATAAACCAACAAGGATTTAGGCGATAATGGCAAGTTGAACAACTGCAAGCCTCATTTAAATACAGGCAACAGAATCCATGCACAGATCTGTACAGGTGTAATGGCAGTATCACATTTTTATTTATTTCTTTACTTGTCTTGCATGCCAATAAGTCTTTAAACAACTTCCTGAATCTAAACCTAATACATGCATGTTACGTGAAAAATCAATGTCATTTCTCAGATCTCAGAGACTGATTATTCTCCATAGGAAATGAAACGTCTTTATTCAGTCAGTGTCTTCTCTGTATGCAGTGTTTCATCTGTTCCTGCTTTGGGCTTAATGTGTATTAACCCTCACACATGTGGGTCACTTTACTGGGCTTTGCTGAGACATCGAATGTGAATCATCAGCAGAAGTAACTGTGTTCCCATGGTACCGCAGACCAGCATCTACCTCAGCTGCATAACACTAACCCTTACCCTTCTGCAAGGACACCAGCAAATGCTTACTGATGATCACAGTCCAGAAAGGAAATTCAGATTCTCTGTGTTCTTTAGGCAATGTTTATATTATCAAACCCCTATTTTGTTAAAAATAAGGCATCAGTCTATTCTTAGAGTGTTTTTTCAAATTGAAACCTGGGAAAAGTAGGATTAACAGTTCCTTGTAAGCCTCTGCAGGCACATGTGTACACATTGTAAAGATGGCATTTGTGAAATGTTTCTGGAAAAAGAAAACAGGGGTTTGTTTCCTAATCTAGACTAGAAATTATTTTTCAAATGGTTGTTTTAGTGACAGCCCAAGACTTTGGCAGGCCTCCCTCTCCTCTTTTGTATTGTAGATAAAGGGGATTGATTGCAGTTCATGGACTGTAGCCCCGGCCTCTGTAACACTACAAAGCACAAATTTAGCAATCTTGTGGGTACGAAAAAGTGGGGTGGAAGTGACTCCAAGATGAGACTTCAAGGGAGCATCAAATGAATGGATCCAAGACAGGAAGAACAAAGCAGAGGATCTTATCTGAGAATAAGCAGGAGAATTTTGTCAGAAAAGAGGTGGTAAGAAAAAGAAGGTGCAACAACAGAAACAACTGAGTAGTAGTAGCAGGGCACTGGGAGTCAGAGACCACAGACCTGAAGTGTGGTCAAGCCCCTGGCTTCTCTGTGCCCCCACTGATAGAAAGGCTGCTGAACTTCTCTCCCATTGCCCCACCAACCTTCTTAGAAAATATCTAAACAGATTTTTACCAAGTGCTTGTCCACACCAGTCCACAACTCTGCAGAATCTCAGAGGCATTCCTTGTCCTACGGGTCATGAAGAACAATTGCTGACAAAACAGAAAGGTAGAGCAGCCAGGAAGAGCAACAGGCTATTTCCAGCACTGGCTTTCTCGCAGCACAAAGGGACACTTCAGAAATGTGTTACGTGCTTCTTCACCGCAGGCCTATGTTTTACCTTAACCTCTTAAACAGATTAATCAACTCCTATTAGCAGAGATTAAACAAGACAAAACACCACAATTGCTTTTCCAAGTTGGTCATTGGTTTATGATTCCAGCAACTATTAATTAACTAACTACTGATTAGGTAAGGAACAAATGATCTTGTATTCAAGAACAGCAAAGGCTTAGTTATGGTGCGCCTGCACTGACGCTGCAGAACATTCAGGGAAGAGTGACCCAGCACTTGAAATGCTTTGGGTTGGAGGCTCCAAGCAGCTGAGTTTGCAGCAGAGCCCACTGAACTAAACCAAACAGTTCCCTAGGGAAAATGCTCTCCGTGTTGAAACAGCAGAACCATCTGCTCCCCCTTCTCCCTCCAGAACGCAGTCCCCAAGGTGAGCAGAAGGACCGGCATAGCAGGCAGTGACTGCTGTCTGATCAGAGGCTTGGGGGGCTGAGGCGGTGCGGGGGGGGGGGGGGGCCCCCACTCTGCTCTTTTTAGGCAAGGGAAAAAAATACCCCTGTTATGTCCAGGCAAGTTCAGGGAGCTATGGTCCTCTTTACGTAGGCAACAGCCAAAAAGTGTTAAAAGGTATCTTTCACTCTTTAATTTTCTCCCAAATTCAGTAGTCTGTCATGCAACACTTGCTTTTATTACCTGGAAGGCCAGTAAGAGAGGCTCCCCACAGCCTGGCCATGCTGAGCCACCTCAGGCAGGGTGGGCTCAGGCATGATGCTTTCCCCGCCATGCTCACCCCTACCTCATACTTACTCTGCACTTCTCTGCCATTTATCTCCACTGAAATATCCTCCTATGACAGACACTGAGCAGTTTCCTTCCCAGTTCCTTCTACCCAACGCAGACGACTTGGGCTACTGAGATGAAAGGCAAAGCATATTCCTCTCTCCTGCCCTCATTCACTGCTCTCTCACCCTCACCATCTGCAGCAGCTGGTTGGACCAAGGGGACAGTAGCTCACCCTATTCTAGGAGACAGGCATTGGTGATCAATCCAGACCAGAAATTCCCCCTCACCACCACATCTCTCCACTACCTGCCTGTAAAGCCACACTCTTAATTGTGCCACAACAGGATGGTGGCACTGCACTGTGGAGAGGCTGCGGACCACTGATGACTAGCATGGGGCTGACCCTGGGTCAGAAATATTGAGTCTCAGACAATATGACAATGCAAGAGACAATCCACTAGAGGAGCAAGATATAGTGAAGAAAAGAATCCAGACTCAAACCCAACAAATTAGCAACAGATTTTAAAAAAAAATTATTTTATTTTCAAGGGAGGGTCGGAGCCAAGAGTAGAGAGAACAGCAGAGGAACAGATGTATGCTTAAGAACTAAAAAGGAAATGGAAAAGAATAAAAGTGAAAAGATGAAATTGTCAAGCAAGAACAGAGGAAGAGGTTGCCTTGCTGTTCATAATGCTTGGGTCAGTGAACATGGAGATAGGAATCCCATAAAACTGAAGAAATGTCACTTTCTTGACTCAATGGAAGCTAAGTGCCAATGAGGAATGTACTCATCTTTAAAAATGATGGATCCATTTACCTTAAAAACTACACGCTAAATACTACAACACAAGAACCTGAGCACAACAGTACTCCCTTAGAGAGAAGGTCCATCTGGCCCAATACTCAGCTCCAGAGACCCCTACCATAAATGTCTCAAGGAGACCATCTGAGCAGTGAAAGTCTACTTCTGTCAGGATCCTGGGGGTGTTCAAAGACCTCAAGGGATGGGACTGGCTTCCTGTGGGAGGATCTCCAATCCCTCCCTGCCAAAAGACCAGGAGACACATCTCAGCTCAGCCTGGGGCCTGTAGTCCCTGCCCCATCTCCTGGATGGCCCTGGGACCTGCCCTACAGAGAGCTGCTCTCCTGGATGGAGCCCTCAGCCCCAGGTCAGAGCTTGTCACACAGAGCTCCAGGCACAGGGCAGCAGAACTGCGCTGGTCTGGTCTGGTCCCTGTGCTGCCCAGCAGTTGAGTAACGAAGAGGCTGTGACTGGCCTGAGAGGTCAGGGGGGTTCCAGCTCCAAACACACTTTCAAGGACACAGGACACAAAGGTTACCAGTGGGAACAGGATTTTATTTTATGCTATTTTATGTTGTTTTTCTGAACCTGTTTCCAAGCCCATGCTCACAAGCGCACGTGCAGCCAGGAGCAGGCTGATGCCTTCTGCAGTTTAGCTTGATGGAACGGAGCTGCAGAAAGCAGCAGCAGGAAGAGAGGCCCAGCAGGGCCTGTTGCCTGAAAAGTGAGAAAGTGAGGAATGAGGGTCAGGACTGACCACATGCAAAGAGAATAAAAGGAGATGTGTGGTACTGTAGACTGTTTTCCGATGCCAGGCATATTCTTGATGAAAAGCATCCTTCTTACCTTCCAAAACTTGCTTCAATGCTGTGCTCCTTGGCCAGTGGCACTTGAAAAGCCTCTCGTGGTGCCCAGAGCTTGTCTTCCAATTGCAGGGAGAGATGAAAAGTGGCATCTGCAGATGGGGCAGCCAGGCTGGAGCCCTTCCAAAGAGACTGCTGTGCACAAGCAAGAACCTCCGCGGAAATGGAGCCCAGGGAAGAGCAGAGCTCGTTCCTGTTATTAGCCTGTACTGGGCAAGAGAGCCTGAGACAGCCAGGGCACAAGTGGTGCCTGAGGTGCAAGAGCTGCAGGCAAGAAATGAACCAAAAGAGCCCAGATAAGACCTGACAAGGGGTGTGCTCAATGCTCCAGAGGAAAAAAAGAAACCCCTGAGGAGCCCAAGAAGCCTCCCCGTCCCTGGGAGTCTGGAAAGGTTCCTCCCCCCGGATGCGGGGCACGAGGGCCTGTTGCCTGAAGAGTGAGAAAGTGAGGAATGAGGGTCAGGACTGACCACATGCAAGAAGAATAAAAGGAGATGTGTGGTACTGTAGATTGTTTTCCAAAACCGGACACATTCTTAATGACACTCATCCTTCTTCTCACAGCTTGCTCCACCACTGTTCTTCCTGTAGACTGTTTTCCGATGCCAGACATTCTTGATGACAAGCATCCTTCTTACCTTCCAAAACTTGCTCCACTGCTGTGCTCCTTGGCCACTGGCACTTGAAAAGCCTCTTGTGGTGCCCAGAGCTTGTCTTGCAATCGCAGGGAGAGCTGGAAAGTGGCATCTGCAGATGGGGCAGCCAGGGTTCCACTGGGCAAGAGAACCCGAGAGAGCCAGGGCATGAGTGATGCAAGAGCCACGGGCAAGAACTGAGCTGAAAGAGCCCAGATAAGGCCTGACAAGGGGTGTGCTCCATGTTACAGAGGAAAAGAAGAAACCCCCGAGGAGCCCAAAAAGCCTCCCCGTCCCTGGGAGTCTGGAAAGGTTCCTCCCCCCGGATGCGGGGCACGAGGGCCACCTTCGTGGAGCAGGAGCAGCGGCCCCTGGCCCAAGTGCCCAAAGGAGGCCTGGCCAGGGGCCGTGCTCAGTGCTGCAGAGGCAGGCAAAAAACCCCCAGGGCCCCTGGGGGGAAAAAAGCCTCCTCCCCCAGCTGCAGGACACGAGAGGCCACCTTCGTGGTGCACGAGCAGCAGGCAGTGACCCAGCCCCAAGGGAGCAGAGGAGCCCTCCCCTGACAAGTGTCCTGCTCCACGCTGCAGAGGAAGGCAAAAAACCCCCGGGGCCCAGCGCCAATCTGCCCCGGGGGAAAATTCCTTCCTGACCCCAGTGCTGGCGATCGGCTGCTCCCTGAGCATGGCAGCAAGACCTGTCCCCTGCTCCCACCCGCTGCTCACGCCTCCCAGGAGATGCCCAAGCCCTGCTCTGCCTCAGCCTGGAGCCAGCTCCGGGGCTTCCCAGAGTGGCCAAATGGCCCCGGCCTCAGCGACCCTGGGGGCAAGAATCCTTCCCCCCGTGCCTGGCAGGACACCAGTGGCTGCTCCAGAGCACTGGCACCCCTGGCACCTTCTCTACATCCCATTTCTTACAGCCGCTGCCCCTGGCTCTGCAGCGGATGAGGATGGTGAGCTCTGCAGGGCTGCTCAGGAAGACATTCCCTTGGCCTGGCCCTGGCTACCCAGCTGAAAAGGATTTCCTTCCTTCGGATGAGCTTTGATAGTGCCCCCGCTGGCAGCTGGCCTTGCAGTGGAGAATCTCCAGCAGCCTTGTCCTGCCTGTGCTCTTCCTCCCTCAGCCCCTCCAAGTAAACCCAGCAGCTCCTCCAGGGCTTCCTCTGGGCTGTGTTGGGGCTGCCCCAGGCCAGCTCTGGCAGAGGGCAGGGCAGATGTGCCCTTTTCTACTGCCCTGGTCACTGTGACTGCTGCGTTGCCAGGCGCTGGCCCTGTGACATCAGGGTGATGGGCACCCCTGCCCAGCCCCGCCCCCACAGCCCCGCCCCTCCCCCAGCATCCTTCCCCTTGGGGCTCCTGGCCCTGAGACCGTCCCTGTGCCCAGGAGGCCCAGGGGTGTCCCTGCCCTTGATGGCCATGCACTGGGCACAGCTGCTGGGTGTCCCTCATGTGCCCTCTGCCACCCAGCTCCCAAGGACACACCTCACCCTGTCACTCTGCTCTCGGGCTGTGGCAGAAACCAGCCCTGCAGCCCAGAGAACACCCCTGTTAGCCAGCCCAAATGCACCAGAGCTAACATCTATGGGGCCACCTGGTGCACTGGGAAAGTGGAGAGGGAAGTGCTGAGCTCTTCTCCGTGGTACCCAGTGCCAGGACTCATGGGAATGGCTCTAAGATCTGAATCCATCAGTGGAGGTTCTGACTTGACATGAGGAAACATTTCTTTATTAAGAGTGTGGTCAAATCCTGGAACAGGCTTCCTGGAGAGATGGCTGATGCCCCAGGCCTGTCAGTGTTGAAGAGACATTTATTTGGACAATGCCCTTCATGCCGTGGTTGAACTCCTGTCAGCCCTGAAGCGGTCAGGCAGTTGGACTAGATGTTCACTGTAGGTCCCTTCCAGCTGAACTACCCTGTGCTATTCACTTAGAGGTGCTCAGTTGCAAAAGCGAGGATAAGGTTATAACTGGTGTTACAAATTGGGTTAGTATCTTAAATTCAAGGTTCAAGGGGAAGCAATGGATATAAACTCAGCCTTTTCATTCGAGCAATCTTGTCCTCAGAACTGACTCAGCCAGTCAGCCTTAGCTACCAACCAGCATCAGGTTCCAGTACAAACAGACATTTAAACACGTCAGTGTTTAATTTACAACTAGGATGTAGGCTCCTAAATTGCTCTCATGCTTTTAAAACTTTAATCCAGGTTCTTCAGCAGCTGACTGTCAGCAGCTTCTAGCAGATGTTGCAAGCTCAGCACATCTATGCTTCTTGAATTTTTGGGGAAAAAAGTCATTAAAGACAAGAATCAAAGAACAGAATAACTTCATATATTGGACACTCATTGGTTTAAAATGAGGGCGTCAGGACATTTGCATTACCACCAAAAGTACCATCATGTGGATGAAATGAGAAGTGGAGTGACCAATTATTATTTCTAACTGTTTAAAACTCATGTTTCAGTTTGAGTAGTAGCCTGGTCCAGCCCATCTTGCATATTTGCCTTCTTCCCCTCATTAGCACTTCAGTTCATGATTAAGTACATGATTTCTTTCTTTAGCCTTACCCTATTTTTTAATTGTCATTTGCCATATCAAGCCATTGACACATTACATGGGAAATGGGTGAGGTAAATCTAAATATATCTGTGATCTTATATGAAAAAACCAAACATTTTTGTTGTCAAAGTCTACCACAGATGGATGATTGCTTTTATGTAAACTAGGAAAATAGCACCAAAGGATGCGCTCATGTAACTCTCACATTTAATGCTTCTAACAGAAGACAGATTTGTCCACCCAGAGATGTTTTCATGACAGCTTTTGTCATATAAATAGTGACAAGACACACACATATATGGGCACATATGGTATCTACACCATACTACAACTATAATTTCTCCTAGACCGCGAGAAACTGAAGGTAACGATCACATCATTAGAAAAATCATTTTCATAGATGAAGGTTTATGTTTTACAGTCCCTCCATGTTTTTGATACATATGTTGCATCAGTAACAAATAATAGAAAACTATATCTAAATACTTTATAAACACAATTGACTATATGGACATATTAAGTAAACTGAAGGTGTGCGAATGCAGTGTAAGCAACAAGATAAAACAACTCAGAACATATTTAAAATCTCTTCAAGCCAGTGTGACGTGACACCTGTCACAATGCCATTCTAATCACACCATCAGAAATAAGACACATCATAGATTAACTCCTAGGTACAATTTACTTGTTGTCATCAAGTATCCAAAACAAGTAAGACACCCAATCATTCTGTATCATTCTCATTTGGAGGCTTTTCTTCTGTTAAGTAAAGCCTTAGCAAAAATAATGAAGGATTCCTTGTTGTACAACCACAAAGGAGCTCAAAGCTAACTGGAATTGTGGGCACAAGAGAATAGATGTGCACAGCTCAGGCCGGAACTACACAAGCATGCCATGAAGAGGGAAGCGAGGGATACAGAGCTACACGGTACTGAGGTGTACTCTGTGTCAGGCCACTGATGGCTTTCATTCCCTTTAAATAACCAAAGTTTAGATCCATTGACAGCAGACACAACCACCACAGATGCCATAATGAGGGCAAAATTGCCAGATGCCTGACTGTAGCACATGAAATCAAACCTGACAATTTTTCTCCTGGTATGGGTGGCTCATCACCAAAGCAAAGGTAGAGCAGCCCAGCCATCAGAGCGCACCAGCATGCTCAGTTTGCACCCCTCAGGCTTAAGGTGGTTAGCATGGGGCTGTTGCATGAGCAGTCTTTGCCAGGACAGCAGGACCTCAGGTAATCAGATTAAGGTGTGCTCTCTGGTATATCCATACATTCCTGTAAAAAAGACCTCTCATGTCTGAACAGACACTCCCAAAAGCAGTACATGTGACTTTTAAGACTTACACCAAGACTTACTGGATGATTAATTGTGACAACAGTGACAAAGACACCAGGAAACGAATAGTATTTTTAAGCTTCTGCTACCAACCTAGCTCAACTCACACCATCAAGCCATCAGATCTCTTCAAACTATTAGATAGTATATTATGCATCTTACTCAAAAAGAGTTGCAGTCCAAACCTGCAAGAACAGAAATGCATTGTGACTTTGGCATTGAGAAGTCCAGTGCTTTATGACCTTGTGAGGTAGGTAGGAGTATTTGAAAGGGGAAAATGCATCACTTGCCTGTGACAGCCTCAACTATTTGATCCTTAAATAATGTCACGATTACATATGAGACTTTTCTACATGTTAATTGTTGCAATTTTTATTCCCTTAAGAGTTCCACAGAATTCAATGCATGGCAAAAAGGAAGATTTATAGGGGGATTTATAGGCAGCAAAGTATGAGAAATAATGATCATAAAATAATCTCTTTTAATTCTTTGGAGGCCTATTACATAGAGCACATAACACAGGATTCATGCTGGAGGGGTATAAAGGTTTGATCAGCCTTCAAAAGAGACGACTTGCGACGCTTGTTGACTACTGTGTCTCCCAAATTCATGCTGAGGGCAGCTTTAAACCGAGCTGCACTAATAGCTGTCACGGATGCTATATATAGTCAGACACTGATGCTTTTCTGCTTGGTTTAGTGTCTCTATCTGTGGTCCTGTTCTGAGCCACCCAACAACTAAACAGGAGTTACTTGTGTGCAATAATTATTATACCCATCGGCTTTTATTAGCAAAGATGGACAAAATAAACATTGGCCAGCGTGGCCCTTGGCTCTGACCCGAAACTCCCGCAAATCCGACTTTGTCGGTTGGTCATTTCCAGGCGACACTAACACAAGAACCGGCACCAAGCTTTCCAAGCCACAAACACCGTCGGCTGCACATTTTGACCAGCATCACGACAATTTGGAGCAGCTCTCCCGAAACCGACGCGGCCGCCAACGAGGCCGCGGGCCTCCGCCGGCAGCTCCCGCGGGTTTCCATCGCACCAAGGCGGGGGGGCTGTTGTTCTGCCACGGACACGGCGCAAGAAGGGATGGCTTCAGCGGGGGATGAGCCGGCGCGGATATTAAAGGAAACGCAATCCTCTTAGGCGGGCCGGCGGGGAGACGAGGCGAAGCGAGGGGAGGCAAGGGGAGCCCCGCTTTGCCGCCGCGGCCCGGGCCACCCTGCCACGGCCCGGCGCGCAGCCGCCCGGCCTCCCCCCGCCCGCAGCCCCGCTCGCCGTGAAGGGCGAAGAGGCGGCGGCGACGGCTCGTGCGGGCCCTGCGGCAGGTGGACAGCGGCACCGCACCACCCCAGCGGGCAGCGACCCGTCCGCCGGGGCAAGGGGGGCGGCGGCACGGCCGGGCGGGGGGCGGCTGCCGCCCTTAAATGGGCCGGTTACATAATAACGTGTCCGTCCGCCCGCCCGTCCGTCCGTCCGTCCCCGGCCGCTCCACATCCCCGCGGGCAGCGAGAGGGGAAACCGCAGCAGGTCTGCCTCCCCTCGCAGACCCCTTCCCGCTCCTGCTCGCCCATCCCTAGGTACCCTCCCTCTCATCCCCTTCGCCCCGGCGCACCTTCTCCTGGGCTCGGTTGAGGCGTTTCTGGACGTTTTTAGCGAAGATGCCGGTCTTCATGTCGGCCATGGCTGGCGGCGGGGATGGGGAGGGGGGGAGAGGGGGGTAAGAGCGGGCGAGACAGAGCCCGGCGGCAGCGGCGAGCAGCAGGGATGGAGGGAGGGAGGGATGGATGGATGGAGGGAGGGAGGGAGGGTGAGGAGGAGGAGGAGGGCCTTAAAGACACAGCGAGGAGAGGCGGGGTCGCTGCCACCGCCTCAGGTGAGCCGCGGCCCGCCCCCGGTCCCCCGGCGAGGCGGCTGTTGGGCCCCCGCGGGGCGGGCAGCGCTGTCACCCGGAGCTGAGGCAGTTCCTCCAGATAATAGCCGACATCAAGAGAAATAACGGGGGCGAAGATTTCCAGAAGCCGCCAGGGCTGCGGTGGCTGATGGTCGTGTCCGGACCAGCACAAGCCCCCCTTGTACAGCCAGAGAGTGTGAGGCACCCACTTACTCCCCTCTAGAAATTTCCACTAGGTCAGAGTTGCTCCCAGTTTCCAAGCTCCTTTGACGCCTCTCCCTCTGGTTTCAGGGCTGCAGCATCACTGGCCTTCAGCACAGGAGCTGGGCACTGAGGTTCAGGGATGTGCACCCCGAGCTGGGTTTGCTGGTGTAGACAGTGGCTACGTTGGGCTCACCGTGCCCACGCTGCTGAATGTGAGCGATACCAGCCGACTTGCCATTGTGCCGCTCTCGGCACCTTCCTGCTATCCATCGCTCGCGCCTACCTAGGTGCAGCAGCCACCAGCAATAAACTGTCTCCAGACTGGTTTCAGGGTTTTCATCTCATTCCTGAAACTACAGCTTGCAGAGAGAACTAGAGGGCAGTTGCAACAATGCTCTCTGACCCCACCTTGACACCCAAGCACCCCACAGTCTTTCAAGTAAATACAGAATCACTCAGCACTGGGTCACTCAAGGTTAGCAAAGTCAGCCTTACCAGGTACTGTGGCCCCAAATTCGATTCTGGCATTTATTTCTGCTGCTTGGCTGAGCACAGAGTTCCTGGATCCAGAGACAAGAAACCCATCAGGAAACACAGCAAAGCAATACAAAGCAAAACACTGGAATGCCAGGCTCTGAGCCTCTGCCTATATTCTTCTATAGGGAGGTCTTCTATGTTTGTAATACTTTTCATTGATTTTTTTTTTTTTTTTTGATTGGTACAACACACAAGCCAAAAGGTCTTGTAGCTGCCAAAACAAAAATCTCATACATCTGGTAAGCCCAGCTTTGTTTCCTGAGACCCTGTATTTCTGAGAGCTGCTCGGTCCCAGATCTGCCTGACACATTTTCTTGTAGTATTTATAAAGAAGCAGATTTAACATACTGACCGTGGCAGTAATTGTGGCCTATATAAAGGTAGTACCTACTTGATTATCACATAAGTATCTTCTAAAAATAAAATAAACCAACCAAACAAACAAAAAAGCAGAAAAACGAACACACAAGGAAACCAAGGCAACTATTTTATCCATAAGATCGCAGGAAGTCTCTTATAATGCTGTTAGGCTGGTGAAAGATCAAAACAAAATCCCAGCCTGCACAGGGCTCCCAAATTCTTTGAAGTAATTTTTCACATCTTCTTCAGAGTTTCTCTTTCTGGTCAGCTTGGCAGCTGATTCCAAAAGGATCACACCGCTTCAGTAATAAAAAAACAATGAAAAAAAGGTGGTATTAGCTTTGATTGCTTATGTGTTTTCTTCACCAAAGGGTAACCAAGGCAGTGTGTGTCACCCCAGTTGTCTGATATAACCATTGTTGGTCTCCCACTGTCAAGCCTGAGAATGTTTCTTCATGCTGGTAGATGACGAATGTGAGGATGTGTGGGCTGTAGCCAGTCATACAGCCATGATCTTCCCCCTCGGTCAGTCGATCTGTACTGGCTTTGCCCCACTTGATGGCCTTGGGCAACAGCCAGAGATGGCTTTTTCACGGGCTGGTTTATCAACGTGCCTGTTCCTCTCCATCAGCTAGATGTTGGAAAGTAATAATCATTAAACAATTGGGCTGATCTCTCCATGCTCCCTGTCTCTTGCATATAATATTTTATTATTTTAAATCTCTCCTAAGAGAAAATTTCCCTGTTAAGATGTGTTTCAAAGCAAATTTCTCTGTGTATGTTGCTGATACCTTAGTCTGAAATAGACCATGCTTAAAACCAAAGAATTTACTACCATTTACCCTCTTGTTTCCTCCCTGTATTTGTTCTATTATTGTTTGGTGTTATTTTAAAATGAGATTTCACCTCAGTTTCACTCCTGAAGAGCAGGGATAATCAGTCATTCATAGGAAAATGCTCTTAATGGAGTAGTGATTTTTGAACTTAAAATCTCTATGGGGAAGGGATAAGGTCAATATTGCCACTACTGCTACGTCACCACTTTTGCCAGGTAATGATCCCTGTTCTCCCACAGTGTCGGTCAGAAAAGGAAGAAGTCTGCTTCTCTTCTGACTCAACAACAGCATGGTTTCTGATCACACATTTCTGCTTTTCTGAGCACTCTTCATTTGTGTACAGCAATAAACTGAGAAGACACTGGCCCCTAGGAGTCCATTTTACAATATCTATAAGAGAAAAAAATTGGCAGGTGTCTAGCAGCCATCTCCAATGCAGTGATAATTACAATACAGAAATCAACTTCTTCGGAGTAACACAGCGACTTTCAGCTCACACAGCTCTGCAACAAACAGCAATGCACTGGAACTCACAACTCACACCCCAGACATGGCAGACGAAAGACATCCCCATCGTAAGCACATCACTTTAATGGTCACTGCAGTGGCAAATTGGAGTGGGAAATGAAGGTTATTCAAATGAAGCTGCAGGACAGCCCAGGAGTTGAAATTGTGCTGTAATTGCAGATTCTGGGAGGCAAAGTGTGTGGACCTTAAATTCAATTCCAGATGACACAAATAGATTAGCAATCATGGGAAACCAACATGAGAAGTTAAATGATTTCAAGTGTAGAGGACATGAATTTTAAATCTCCTTTTACAAATGACAGCTGGGTACTATGCCTGCAGTTTAGGTCAGCCTATAATGAGCAGAAAATGCTGGCTAAATTATCAGAGCAGTTTCTGTAGGTCTTGCTGCTCTTTGGAGGTGGGTCACAGAGAGGAAAGCTGCCTGTCAGAATCACAAGACAAGAAAAGTAAGGAACACAGTGGAAAATGCACATCAAAAAAATGTTTTCATAAAATATATGTGGTGCCAAACCCCGTAAAAATCTAGTCCAGAGGAAATTTTTAATAAGCATCTGAAATTACAAAACATATATGTTCTATATTCAAAGACTTAGGCCTTAATTTTTTTTTATAAAACTCTTATTATTAAAGTCAAATATAGATTTTTTTTTTTAATTTTTTTTTTTTTTTTAATTTTCCTTCAGTCCCATAACTTCACACTAACATCTCTTTCTCAGTCATTAACATCTTAACATATTTTGAACTTGTGCTTACATTCTGGCACATAATACCTGTTCTTCCACTGGGGAGCATTATATCTAAATCATAGAATCATAGAATGCTTTGGGTTGGAGGGGACCTTTAAAGGCCATCTTGTCCAACCCCTTTGCAGCGAGCAGGGACAATTGCAGCTACAGCAGGTTGCTGAGAGCCCCATCCAACCTGACCCAGAATGGTTCCAGGGATGGGGCATCCACCACCTCTCTGATCTACATGTGCCAGGTTTTCACCACCTTCATTGTAAAAAATGTCTTCCTTCTGTCTAGTCTGAATCTCCCCTCTTTTAGTTTAAACCCATCACCCCTTGTCCTGTCACAACAGTCCCTGCTAAAAAGTCTGTCCTCATGTTTCTTATAGGCCTCCTTTAAGTACTGAAAGGCTTCAATAAAGTCTCCCCAAAGCTTTCTTTTCTCCAGGCTGATCAGCTGCAACTCTCTCAGCCTTTCTCCATAGGAAAGGTGTCCAGAACTTCCGGTAATTTTTGTGGCCCTCCTCTGGAACTACTCCAACAGGTGCATGTCCTTCTTGTGCTGAGGACTCTAGAGCTGGATGCAGTATGTTGGGGGAGGGGTCTCACCAGAGTGGAGCAGAGGGGCAGAATCCCCTCCTGCAACCTGCTGCCCACAGTGCTTTAGATGCAGCCCAGGATGCCATTGGCTTCTAGGTTGTGAGCACACAGTGCTGACTTTTGTCCATCTTTTCATGCCCCAGCACCTCCAAGTCCTTCTCCACAGAGCTGCTCTCCATCTCTTCATCCCCCAGCTTGTGCTGATACCAGGCATTGCCCCATCCCAAGAGCAATTCACACCTCATGAGATTCAAAAATGCCCTTTGATTTCAACTTCATTGTTTGAACCTCTTTGGCTTCACAGAGCTACATACAGGTAGACAGTGCTCACCACTGGCCTCGCTTTGATCCCTTGTAGGTCTGTCCTGCTGCTGACTTCAGTCAGTGAATGGCTGGGTGGACAACCCATGCTCTGAAACCCTGAAAACAAACCTTATGTGAGAAAGCGGCACTAACGAGGCTCCCGCAGAACTCGCTCACAGCACAAACTCCAGTGATGTGTCTGTGTGAAATTCATTCCTGGGTGACACCCATGGGACACCCATGGGATGTCCGTGCTGGACTTCTGCAGGGGAGATGTGAGTTCCTGCCCTCCTCCAAGTTCTCTTCCTTGAAAAAGAAGGTATTAGAGAAATGAGCTTCAAGTAGAGAAAAAAAAAATTCTAGAGAGAGAATACCTGGAATTTCTGCTGCCTTTGGGTGAATCCTTCCATGTTTGTAGATAAGAAGGCATGGCAAGACAGTTAGCAGGTTGGGGTAGGAATGAGTAGTTAAGTATCAGTTAATACCAGCCATTTTTACTTTTTACACAGCTGGAGTGTCAATAAAATACAAACTTGAGGAAAAGACTAAGGTGATGAGAAGGACAAGCTTTTCTGAGATCCAAGAATAAGTTTCTGCATGGCCAGAGCTGCAGGGATCCACACCTCCCTCTCCCGGTGAGGACAACTGCCAACCTGGACCCATTGCAAAAGGGGCTGCACAAAGAAATTGGCGTTATCCTTTAGATGGCAACAGTATCTTGGTAGGTGGGGGATATACGTTACCAGTGCCAGCCTCAGGAATCAATGCTGAATAGGATGCTCGTGCTATGGTTGGCCTCATCCTGATGTGTCAGTTTTTAAATTAAAAAGCAGAGAATAGGAGAGAAGATGAATTTTGGAGAAACATGCAGACAACCTATGAGCTTTCCCACAATATGATCTTTTCCACCCAAGTAAGAAAAACTCATGTAACACAATAAAAAAAATAAAAGAGGCTCCCAAATTAAGACTCTTTAGAAGCATGTAATTTTTCTGAAAAGTACCAACCACTCTTAGCTGAAATTCAGGCTCCTTTAGTATATCTGAGGTCAGCATTCCGAGGTCATTTAAAATTCCTTTTGAAAAATCTAGGCACAGATATGCTTGACACATTTCATCTTCTCAGTCAGAAGGTCACAGGACAGAACCAGAAATAGACACCTTTTTAACAGGCAGGTAAAATGAACTGAAGGTCTTTCTGTATGACATCCTTTGGATCTCTCCTGAAAGAAAAGCCAACCTCTTTGCTTAAAAAGTGTATTTGTCCACATGCAATTTTTCATACCTTGTCCTTCCTATCAAATGTATTTATGATACTCCTAGTCTTTACAGTGAGAATCTAGAAAATCACACCTTTCATTTGCATAACAGTAACAATGAAATGGCTGATAATGGCATTATGAGCACCTGTAGCATCATCTAGCCTCTCTGTTCTTATTCCTAGTGCTAATGCACTTTTACATAGTGCTGTCACTTCTCCCACTCGTGTGGGCTAGGAGGACGTGTGTAGTGAAGATGTGTAACCTTAATCCTGCAATGTTTATAATTTGGAGAAAGATGACTAGCCATAACTTTTCTGGTTGTGTGTATGCCCCTAACTTACAAAGGCCGTAAAATGAAAGATAACATATACGTACAAAATAATAAATACATGTATGTTATTATGAAGATCATGAGATTTGTTTTTCTTCAAGAAGACAGATGCCTGTAAACCTTTGTGGGCTAATTCTACTGCTTTGATATCTGTCAGTGCTTTCTAAGTATCAGCAGAGTTTCTCTCCTGGTCATCTGGAGCTGGGCTATGGAGGTTGGAAGCCTCCTTTCCTGCAGCACATCTTGTCTTGACACTTGCTGCTTTCAAGGAAGTGATAAAAATTTAGAGCAATCAAGGATCTTCTTGCAGGAATACAGATCTCCTGTGAAGGCAGCACTGCCCAGCTGTTGCTACTAGCCCTAGACCCACCAGGCATACCCTAAAAAGCCAGGGCCTGCAGGGAATGATGTTACCTCTGGTCACAGGAGAGGCACTTTAATAATGAATACCATACACCACAGCAAAGGATCTACCCACACTTCAAAAATGTACCCCCTCTTGACACTGTCAAATAGTAACATCTTCTACTTTAAATCAAGGAGTTAAAAGTCAGGTTTTAAAATAATTCTCCAAAGATACCCTTAGCTTTTGATTATCAAGGATCCTTATTCAAATCTCTCCACTCTTCTTTCTTAAAACATGGTTTGTTCTTAACTGAGTTGGATTGGTCCCAGCTTCTCTTACCATAAGCCATAAATTGTTCCAAGGAATCCCAAACTGAATTTCATGTCTGTGCTCTGCATCAGAGCTTTGGGAATATCAGCATTTCTCTCATCAAAATTAGTAACAGCAGCACACTGAAAAATTGCAACATACATTTCTATTTGCAGGAAGAACATCTTTCATTTACAACAGCTCCAGTTACACTATTATTGTTCCTCCTAAAGGTGTCCCAGGCAGATACAGGGGGAAGCAGTCTCTGAAATCAATTACAACCGTCCTACCTGTAAATGGCCTGACTGTCTTAAGAGACTTATTTAGCTGTGGCTAGTGTGTTCTTCAGCGTATTTGAAAAGCTGTGTTTTGTTTTGTTTTGTTTCTTGTTTTTTTTGTATGTTTGTTTTGTTTTGGTTGGTTGGTTGGCTTGTTTGCTTGCTTGTTTACTTTTTTCCCAGAAATCTCTGCAGCATTTAAAGGAGCTATAAGCAAACAGCAGTGATTGGATATAAAATAGCTTTTGCACCCAGATCCCAGCAATAATTTCTTTGGCCATTCCCCAGACTCCATTTCTGATCTGTATCACCATATAACAGAGGTACGCATGGTAATAAATACTCCACTCATCCAGCCACTGTCTCTGGGAGATTCTTCTGAACTATTTCAATCATTAGATAAAAAGACACTTTGGATGCTAACAGTTGCTATAACAGTCACTATAGGAACCAAATTCTAACTTTTGCAGGCTTCCTAGTCCTTGGCATGTGAGACAGTGATTTTTCTCACACTACGGGTTTAAAAAAATCTATAGCTAATAATGTTATGCTAGTCTTAATTTAGAAGCATCTTTTTGCAGTGTTTCACATCTTTTATCAGAGGCAGCCTTGGTAAATGTTGAAGTTATACAGCATCCAAATTAAATTTTAACACTTTCTCCCTTCCCTTTCCCCTCTTCAAAACAGTATTGAGAAATGTTCACACATTGCTACTCTCCTCCTTGTCGTATCTCAGAAACGGCACGCAGCAAGATGAGAGAGCTAACCACACAGAAATGAGATCTTCTAACTGTGTGCCTCTTATAAACTCCACTTTAGAAGGAAAACTGTTAGTAATTCTTAATCATTAATGCCTTCATGACTACTATATATTAATTAAATAAAAAAAAAAGCCCTGTAAATGCCTTTAGATGAATACAACTTGTATAATAAATAATGAATGCGTTTGTCTGTAGAGAGAGGTCAGGGACTTCATCTACTTCTTTGCAGTCCCTGAATACCTGTAAAACAGGGAGATAAAATAAAATCTGTCATTCTAAGGAAAACAAGGAACAAGATCAGAGAGCAGACTGAAGGTTCAGGTCCCTTGGTACTGTACTAGAATCAAGATTTTCAGTGGATAGGGCAAGAATTTTCAGAAAAGTCAGGAGTAGAACCTCGCAGTGAATATTTTTCACTGTGCACTGATATCACCTCAGCATAACATCATTCAAAACCAGTGCTTTCAGGTACCTTCCTCCTTTTCTTTTGAAAGAAAAGATCTAGTTATGTCCCCTTCAACATCATGGGAAGAATTTCTGATCAAGGTTAATGGAATAGTAGATGAGCATTAAATAATTTTAAGACTGTTAGTAGCATAAGTGCAGTTCTCAATAATTTCATTATGCCAGAGCTGACGTGCACCAGTTGACCTGCACCTTAACAAGGAGCTCGAATGGGCTGTTGAGAAACAGTGCGGAGGTACGTGTCAGAGGACTGATACACACAGAGCTAATTATTTCAGTGTAGTTGATATCTACCCGTGAACAAATCTTTGAAGCCTCCACTGCTTCTGCACGTCAGGCATGAAACAAGTTTTTTCTGATCCTTCTCTTTGTGTCTGCCAAAAAAAGGTGTTAGCCAGTATCTGCTAGAACACTTCTAAAATCCAAAAACAAGATTAGAAGATATGAACATTTTGGGGAAGGGAGGAGTCATCTTGGAAAGTCTTTTTCTCTCATTACAACATCTCAGACTTGGAGTGAGGTTGACTTCGTCTCACTCCACCTCCCTGGCAGCAGGCAGAGCTGAGGTGAGAGGTCTGGGGCTCCACCTCACAGGTGGAAATCCAGCTCTGTACCTGAACCTTCTGTGCCACCTATGTTGGAGGTGCTCATGGGAGCAGACCCATAGCATGGGCAGGCACATGACTTCTGACCCTTCAGTTTAACCTTTGGGGCAGGAATGGGATGAAAATCTTGGAGGAAATGCCTCAAGAGCTCATGGAGAGATTAGGGATACTGGTTTGCTTCATGAGGACCTGACCTATTCACATTGAGTTTTCCCACAAATGATCCATCCGTGTCTTATAAAAAAGACCTGGGGCGCCAGCAGACTCAGATTTCTGAGGCAAAACATAAAACTCAAGAAATTCCAGCCTGGCTGCACATTTTCGATCTATTTGCAGGATTTTACTGGGACTGTGGGGAAGTAAGGTTCAGCTAACACCAGGAAACTCCCTCATATCCTCCATGGTAGTCCTGTAGAGAGCTGTGCTGGGGTGTGGGCTCCTGCAGACATTTTGAAGCTTTGCTGGGGAAGCCCCATGTGGGCAGGCACTCTCTGCAAAACCAGGAACTGCTGCTGCCACTGAATGCAGACTAACTGCCCTCGAGTCCCATGCACACCATAGGATTTGAGAGATGAGGCTTTAAGCAAGGCCCAAACCCCATGTCTCCCTTTGCAGAGCCAATGTTCCAGATGCTAGACTATTACTAGACAAGTGGGTGGTTAACAATCTCACCTCCTACTCTTCCCACTCAGAGAAGAAAAATCATGATTTAAGGCATCAGGCACTGAGTCCTGGTTTCAGAAAGATGCCCTAGCTACACTGATGCTCATGTGAGAGAAACATCCCTGTCTTCAGCGTTTCACAGCAACTGGCAGAGGTGTGTCCACAGTCTGAGGAGCCTGTTTGCAAACCTCCTCCCCAGGTTGTGACCACACGTGAGCTGAGAGCTGGTTTTGATTCATCCCAGCTGCACAACCCAGGCTCGGGCTCCTGAGATAACATCTGAGATGTGAGGAGATGCTGTGAGAAAGCACGTTGGCTAGAGATGTGCAAAGCCTGGAAAACAAAACAGCAGGCATAGGCAAATTTGTTGAGACTGGGATAGACAGCACATTGAGGAAATTTCACAGGAAAAACGGTGTCCTGAAGAGGTATTAAAATATAAGGGAAAAACAAGGACTTCAAAAAGCAACATGAAGGCTCATCCCCATTGCAAGGGGGGATGAAGGCCAGCCCTTGGCCTGCCAAGACTCATCCTGTGCCTTGCTGGAGTGGTAGCATATTAGCTCAGCAACTCCCCATTCTTGGCTATTAGACAATAGTGAATTGCTTTGCAGTTTTAAGTCCTGTATATGTGGGATATACTGTGTAAAGCCTGCTATTGGTTTCCATCTGCTCGTGGTAAAAGTTGTCTGAACAAAATGACTGAGGGAGTCTGGGTTGCAGAGATAAATCTTTTCTCCCTCTCCCACTCCTCTGAGCTCAGGAAACTTTGGAAACTGCCTCAGCTCCTCTAGACCCAACTTTGCAATACAGTGTAGGCTTTGCAGGACTGAGCTGCTGAGCTTTTTGTTTGCATCTGGGCCTAACGACCTAGGTAGGACACAAAAGGTGATGATGACACATGGAAGTGCATGGGTGAGCAGGGAGCACTGGGACCTGATAAAGATGAGCGAAAGCAGACTGAGCCAGGTTGGTGTAGTGTAAATGTGAAAAGATATTTTAAGTCATGCTTTATATTACGTGACTCATCAAAGTATTGCTTAACATGTAGAGTTTACATGACACATTACCACATGCTTTGAGATACTGCTCAAAACCTTGATCCAAAAGAGCAGTGCTGCCAATTCATGGGCTCCAAAATTAGCCTGCGGATGTCAGAATGGGGGTAAGATGGGATCATTTGACAGGAACCAGCAAGACCCCTCTGCTGACATCATCTTTTGCAACATTCATTACTTTGAAAAACTCCCCTATATAAAGAATTTGGAAAAGGTAAACAGCACTCAGCAAGAGAGATGGGGAAGTTGTCTACGCTCATATTGAAGCATATCACAATGCAAATGAACAGAATCTGCTTTCCATATTGATTATCATCTTCAGAACTAAGATAGAACACATTTAACTTTGGTACGCTATGAAAATGGTTTTAGAAGAAATCAAAAAGAGATTAAAATAACTTTCACATAAGCATTCAGTCTTTTATAGGGAAGGAAAATTAAAGGACCACATGAATGAGTATAACAGTATCAAACCTATTGCCTGGTTCCCACAAACAGATCAATGCCCAATTAATGTTGGTCTCCCTTGTAATCTGATGTGATCAAGAAGCAGTCCTTGGTGGAGGACCAGGTAGAATTGCTTACATTTTTCATTGTTTTTTAATTAGAGTCACAGAGAACTATAAAGCTTCTTTGAAGTTCCGGGGCTTCAAGGCCTGTCCCAGCTACTATCAAAGTCAATAAAAGTTTGACTTGAGTAAGCTTGGCTTAGGACTTCACACTCCGAGGCAGAGGATGCATCTATCCACATGTTTTGGCTCTGTGCAGCATAAACTAACTTTAATAAACTAACTTTTGGTGAGATATTGGAATAGGCTGCCCAGGGAGGTGGTTGAGTCACCTCCCCTGAATGCATTTAAGCATCTCTTAGATGTGGTATTGTGGGATATGGTCTAGGGGTAAACTTGTAGAGTAGGGTTCATGATTGGACATGATGATCCCAAGGGTCTTTTCCAACCTAAATGATTCTGTGATTCTGTAATTGTAACGTAGGCTGTGGTACTACCCAACCTTAATGTGCAGCTGCCTATGCAAAGACAATGAGCAGTTTGGTTCTGAATTTTTAGTGTAGCTGTTACTTTTAATTTGTTTCTAATGTGAGTTTCAAGGCACACATTTTTCTTACTGAGACAGTGTCATTAGGTGAAAGTGAAAACATGATCCTTTTGAAATGGAAAAACTCCAAGCCTCATCCCTCTAATTATATTGCATCCTAGAGGGAACAAAATTAAAGCACAAGGCCAGTGTTTAAGATTGTTGAGGAAACTGAATTCCTCTGTAAGCCTTTACAGTTAAGGGTGGGTTTCATCTCCCCTCCCTGAAGCCCTCTAGAAGTCAGACCTCTGAACAGAAATTAGGCTCTGTTTAGACAAATGGATGGAAGCACTCATCTCCTAAGGCAAACGACAGCAATTGCCTATGGCCACATGCTATGAACTTTAAAGTTAACATTTTTAGGTGGATAAAATTTGGACTGATAAATCAAAGTCACCACAAAGAAAAGCCACCAAGAAGATGAAAGTAAATTGGTAGCCAGGTAGATGCTGCTTAGTGCCTGAAAGGCCAGAGGCTGGAAAGGGGAGAAGGAGAAGAGGTTGGGATGCCTATCAAATGATGCTGCAGTGTCTAGTTCAGCCAGAGTGGTTCAGGCAGATGGTCACGATGAATATTTAAACAGATGCAGCAGGTAAATTGCAATGGAAGCAAAAGTAATGCTGGTGTCAACACAAAACCATTCAAATATTGCTCAAGATCATCAGTTCAGAAGTTGTAAAATTTAAAAATATTTTTCACTGTCACTACCAGGATCACATCATTTTGATGCTTTAATTTTTACATTGGTGATCCATTGTGTAGATGACAGTTACACTGCTGCATTTATAAATTCCAGATGTACATCCCTTGTGAGGTATTCATAGAAGCAGCCCCAATATTTTACTGTGATATCTTAATAAATCAGGTCATGCACTTTATGAGTGTACTGGAACATTTGTCACAAGAGGAACATATTAGGAACAGACATTTATTAATCCTAAGAGATGCTGTGCATAACTCACCACAGTGCAAGGAACAGCAGCTGCCAGGGAGCTGACAATTTCAAGACAGCAAAAGGCAGTAAGCAGAACACCATTGGCTTTACCTACACCTACAGAGGTCCTTCTGAAGTGCATAATTAACTCCTTTAGGAAAACCTTCTTACCAATCTTTGCTAATTCATCTGCCAATGGAGAAATTGAAAAGTTGAATGATCAGAACAATTATATTAGCTAGTCAGGATTGTGTGAATTTGGTTTATTGAGGGCAATGGGACCCTTTCAGCTATCTTGTTTGAGCAAGGCAGGTTTTTGAATCAAAGTCAATAATCCAGTGAGTTTTTTCAGTAATGTGCAGTCGAGGACACACAGCATTTGCTGATGAGAGCTAGTGATGGGAATATATTTACTTGCACTGTATCACTCACCAGCAGGTAACTGGGGAGGAGGGGCTGCTAAGGACAGGATAAGGAGAGAGCAAGCCCTCTATAGAACAAACCGTTTGCTCTAAAAAGAGCACTTAATATGTTCACTAGTGCTGGTAGCACTAATACAACTGCAGAAGTTGGAAGTATCATTTCAGGAAGGATCTCCAGGTTTGGACATTTGGTTTCATCCTGAATTTTACTGAGCATTGAGAGATATAAAAGAAAATTATAACCCTGGAAACAAAGATTATGCCTGTGCTATGAAATTTGTCTCACCCATTTCTGCTTTATTCATGAAGTCTAAAAGTGATTAAAAGAAAAGTGGATTTATGTGGGAATAAAAACATCTGTGAAAGATATCTAACCAGAACATTTCTATGCCCCTTCCCCCCCCCCAAGGTGCCTTCTGATTCGGTTTGCAAAGCAGGGGTATTTCTGAACTCTGGCAGAATCCTTACCAGCAGCTTGAGGCATAAGTCTACTGCAGACACAAACAAGCACTCTTATAAACAGACTAACTCAACATTAAGAGGAGATTCTGTAGCTGGTTCACTTCTTAAAATACATAGCTGATAATAAACAAACAGAATATGTATGGAGCAAGATAGCACAAATTTTTTGTTTGCTTTTCGTAGTTAGGTTAGGCTTAAATGTAGTACTAAAAAGAAGGATGAGTACTTGAGTATAATTAAAATGATTGCAGTGGTTTTAATTATCACTGTGCTGAGATTCCACTTCCATAAATCTTGCTTTATGCAGTTGATCCAGATGGAGTCCAGAAAAACAAGAAATTGCAGACGTATAACTGAATACATCTGAGGGGTAGAGTCTGTAAAAACCAAACTAACCATGTTATCATACACAGTATAAATCTACCCTTAGTTTTTTATTAAGAAAAAGTGTTAAAAATCTACCAAACCAAGTTTCCATGCAATTCTGTCTGAGTTTTGTTATCCTGTTCTCACAGATGAAGATCACAACCACAGACTGCCACTCACCTGCGTTGGCCCAGTGGTTCAGACCATCCTTGAACCATCCCCACTCGCTGGGCTTCAGTCACAACTTGCAAACTAGATTTCATTTGGATGTAAGTAAAGCAGAAAATGTGGACCCAGATTTGGTCCTTTTTGCTCCAGTTACTCGTGGATTTCATATGAAACTCAACAAGCAGAGAGACCAAGGAAATGTGCAGCAGAGCAATATTTTGGGGCATTCACTCTGCTCTCCTAATAGTAATCCCATTCAATTGTTCTTTGGCTGCCACAAGCTGTTGGGGGAACATTATTTTAGAACTGAATAGAGTGACTCTCAGTTCTCCATCCTTAAAAACCAACTTTAAAATTGAGCATCGCCTCTGTGTTGCTGTTTTGGATTTCACTCCTTCTCTCTTGTATTAATGAAATCAGGTGAAACTTGAATAAACTATTTCCCAGTCACATGAAAAGATCCCTCAGGATATGTTAGAATAGAAAGAAAAAAAAAAAAAAAAAAAAAAAAAAAAAAAAAAAAAAAAAGAGGAAAGAAAAAAAGAATAGTTTAGTTAAAAGAGACCTGGAAGGTGCACCTAGTCCTACTGCCTGATCACTTCAGGGCTGACCAAAATTTAAAGCATAGCATGAAGGGTATTGTCCAAATTCTGCCACAGCCCAAGAGTAGAGTGACAGTGTGAGGTGTGTCCTTGGGAGCTGGGTGGCAGAGGGCACATGAGGGACACCCAGCAGCTGTGCCCAGTGCATGGCCATCAAGGGCAGGGACACCCCTGGGCCTCCTGGGCACAGGGACGGTCTCAGGGCCAGGAGCCCCAAGGGGAAGGATGCTGGGGGAGGGGCGGGGCTGTGGGGGCGGGGCTGGGCAGGGGTGCCCATCACCCTGATGTCACAGGGCCAGCGCCTGGCAACGCAGCAGTCACAGTGACCAGGGCAGTAGAAAAGGGCACATCTGCCCTGCCCTCTGCCAGAGCTGGCCTGGGGCAGCCCCAGCACAGCCCAGAGGAAGCCCTGGAGGAGCTGCTGGGGTTACTTGGAGGGGCTGAGGGAGGAAGAGCACAGGCAGGACAAGGCTGCTGGGGAGAACAACCAGCAACCCCTGGAGGCACCCGAGGCTGTCAGGCTTTCTCAGCTGGAGAGCAGAGGCAACACCAAGGGAATGTCTTCCTGAGCAGCCCTGCAGAGCTCACCATCCTCATCCGCTGCAGAGCCAGGGGCAGCGGCTGTAAGAAATGGGATGTAGAGAAGGTGCCAGGGGTGCCAGTGCTCTGGAGCACCCACTGGTGTCCTGCCAGGCACGGGGGGAAGGATTCTTGCCCCCAGGGTCGCTGAGGCCGGGGCCATTTGGCCACTCTGGGAAGCCCCGGAGCTGGCTCCAGGCTGAGGCAGAGCAGGGCTTGGGCATCTCCTGGGAGGCGTGAGCAGCGGGTGGGAGCAGGGGACAGGTCTTGCTGCCATGCTCAGGGAGCAGCCGATCGCCAGCACTGGGGTCAGGAAGGAATTTTCCCCCGGGGCAGATTGGCGCTGGGCCCCGGGGGTTTTTTGCCTTCCTCTGCAGCATGGAGCAGGACACTTGTCAGGGGAGGGCTCCTCTGCTCCCTTGGGGCTGGGTCACTGCCTGCTGCTCCTGCACCACGAAGGTGGCCTCTCGTGTCCTGCAGCTGGGGGAGGAGGCTTTTTTCCCCCCAGGGGCCCTGGGGGTTTTTTGCCTGCCTCTGCAGCACTGAGCACGGCCCCTGGCCAGGCCTCCTTTGGGCACTTGGGCCAGGGGCCGCTGCTCCTGCTCCACGAAGGTGGCCCTCGTGCCCCGCATCCGGGGGGAGGAACCTTTCCAGACTCCCAGGGACGGGGAGGCTTCTTGGGCTCCTCGGGAGGTGCTTCTTTTCCTCCGTAGCACTGAGCACAGCCCCTTGGCAGGGATCCTTTGGGACACTTTGGCTAGCTGCCAGTAGCTCCTGCTCCACGAAGGTGGCCCTCGTGCCCCGCATCCGGGGAGAGGAACCTTTCCAGACTCCCAGGGACGGGGAGGCTTTTTGGGCTCCTCGGGGGTTTCTTCTTTTCCTCTGTAACATGGAGCACACCCCTTGTCAGGCCTTATCTGGGCTCTTTCAGCTCAGTTCTTGCCCGTGGCTCTTGCATCACTCATGCCCTGGCTCTCTCGGGTTCTCTTGCCCAGTGGAAGCCTGGCTGCCCCATCTGCAGATGCCACTTTCCAGCTCTCCCTGCGATTGCAAGACAAGCTCTGGGCATCACGAGAGGCTTTTCAATTGTCACTGGCCAAGGAGCACAGCAGTGGAGCAAGTTTTGGAAGGTAAGAAGGATGCTTGTCATCAAGAATGTCTGGCATCGGAAAACAGTCTACAGGAAGAACAGCGGTGGAGCAAGCTGTGAGAAGAAGGATGCGTGTCATTAAGAATGTGTCCGGTTTTGGAAAACAGTCTACAGTACCACACATCTCCTTTTATTCTTCTTGCATGTGGTCAGTCCTGACCCTAATTCCTCACTTTCTCACTCTTCAGGCAACAGGCCCTCGTGCCCCGCATCCGGGGGGAGGAACCTTTCCAGACTCCCAGGGACGGGGAGGCTTCTTGGGCTCCTCGGGGGTTTCTTCTTTTCCTCTGGAGCACTGAGCACACCCCTTGTCAGGCCTTCTCTGGGCTCTTTTGGTTCATTTCTTGCCTGCAGCTCTTGCACCTCAGGCACCACTTGTGCCCTGGCTGTCTCAGGCTCTCTTGCCCAGTACAGGCTAATAACAGGAACGAGCTCTGCTCTTCCCTGGGCTCCATTTCCACAGGAGGTTCTTGCTTGTGCACAGCAGTCTCTTTGGAAGGGCTCCAGCCTGGCTGCCCCATCTGCAGATGCCACTTTTCATCTCTCCCTGCAATTGGAAGACAAGCTCTGGGCACCACGAGAGGCTTTTCAAGTGCCACTGGCCAAGGAGCACAGCATTGAAGCAAGTTTTGGAAGGTAAGAAGGATGCTTTTCATCAAGAATATGCCTGGCATCGGAAAACAGTCTACAGTACCACACATCTCCTTTTATTCTCTTTGCATGTGGTCAGTCCTGACCCTCATTCCTCACTTTCTCACTTTTCAGGCAACAGGCCCTGCTGGGCCTCTCTTCCTGCTGCTGCTTTCTGCAGCTCCGTTCCATCAAACTAAACTGCAGAAGGCATCAGCCTGCTCCTGGCTGCACGTGCGCTTGTGAGCATGGGCTTGGAAACAGGTTCAGAAAAACAACATAAAATAGCATAAAATAAAATCCTGTTTCCACTGGTAACCTTTGTGTCCTGTGTCCTTGAAAGTGTGTTTGGAGCTGGAACCCCCCCTGACCTCTCAGGCCAGTCACAGCCTCGTCGTTCCTCGACTCCTGGGCAGCGCAGGGACCAGACCAGACCAGCGCAGTTCTGCTGCCCTGTGCCTGGAGCTCTGTGTGACAAGCTCTGACCTGGGGCTGAGGGCTCCATCCAGGAGAGCAGCTCTCTGTAGGGCAGCTCCCAGGGTCATCTAGGAATCAGAGTAGGGACTGAAGGCACCATTGGAGACACATCACCTGGGACCTTGGCTGGAGATTGTGGGGGAAAGGCATCTTTTCACAGGAAGCCAGTCCCATCCCTTGAGGTCTTTGAACACCCCCAGGACCCTGACAGAAGGAAACTTGCACTGCTCAGATGCTCTCCTTGAGATATTTACGGTTGGCCACTTTGGAG
The DNA here is from genome assembly GCA_025345505.1 of Todiramphus chloris collaris. Taxonomy (NCBI): domain Eukaryota; kingdom Metazoa; phylum Chordata; class Aves; order Coraciiformes; family Alcedinidae; genus Todiramphus; species Todiramphus chloris. The sequence goes on from JANVCC010000019.1 coordinate 14,963,580, forward strand.
ACATAGTACTGGGCCAGATGGACCTTCTCTCTGAGTACTGTTGTTCCCGTGCTGTTGTGTTGTAGCATTCAACATATAGTTCCCCAGGTAAACATCAGACATTTCTGGCAATGAGTACAAGGAGATAAGTAAAATCCACAGGGAACTGAGCAGGTATTGCTCACCTCCAAAAGATCTGCAGCCATTCAACTGAGCAGAACATCCTGCTTCACGGTGAGGGCTTGATCTTTGAGCCTTGCTAATATCAGAGATGTGGGGTTTTGCTGTCCTAGGGAGTCTCAACTCAACTGGGTGAACACAGAAGACTTCAAAAAAACTGCACTTCCCAGTTGGCATTGTCCAAAAGCTTTTTAAACACTGACAGACCTGGGGCGTTAACAGCCTCTCCAGGGAGTCTGTTCCAGGGTTTGACCACACTCTCTGTAAAGAAATGTTTTCTCAAGTCCAAACCTTCCCCGACAAACAAGCTTAGAGCCATTCCCACACGGCCTGGCACTGGGTACCAGGAAGAAGAGCTCAGCACCTCCCTCACCCCTCCCCAGGAAGCTGTAATGAACGGGGAGGTTGCCCCTCAGCCCGCTCCTCTGCAAACTAGACAAACCCAGAGTCCTCAGCTGCCCCTCAGAGCACATGCCTGCCAGCCCCTTCACCAGCTTTGGTGGCCTCCTCAGGACACATTCAAGGACCTTCACGGCCTTTGTGAATGGTGGGGCCCAGAACCACACACACTGCTCAAGGTGAGGCTGCATCAGCACTACACACAGCAGGATAATCAGCTCTTTGGCTGGTTGTGCTGGTTTTGATGAACCCCAGGATGGGGTTTGCCTCCTTGGCTGCCAGGACACACGCTGCTGACTCCTGTTGAGCGTGCTGTCAACCAGCACGCCCAGACCCCTTTCTGCAGGGCTGCTCTCCAGCCACTCCCACTTTAGACTGGTGTTCAGCATTACTTCATCCCAGGTGCAGAATCCAGCATCTGTTCTTCTTCAATTTCATGCCATTGGTGACTGCTTAGTGCTCCAACCTACCCAGATCCCTGTGCAAGGCCTCTTGTCCCTTTAGAGTGTGAATGGCAGCTCTCAGTTCAGTATCACTGGCAAACTTACTAACTGTGTATTCAATTCCTGCCTCCACATCATTGATTAAAAAAAAAAAATATTCTCAATGAATTTTTATTTTTGACTCGGGGTACTTTTATATTGTTAGCAAATGTTTTTCTTTTTGCTCCCCAGCCTTTTTCAAGATGATCTCTGAGTACGCTGAACATCCTAGAGTCTCAACATTTATTGCTGTGGAACTTTACCAGCCATCACTCCTTCCTCGTGAAAGCTGATTGTGTATCAATTCTCATCCTAAATTCATTTACATTAGAAACCCTTTGGTTCATGTTTCAAGGACATTTTTAATTTTTTTATTTAATCCTGTTGAAGGATTTTAACATGAGCTTTGAGAATTTTTTTCAAGTCTAAAAATATTATACCATCTGAACCGATTATTGACAGATTCATCAAGTCCTTCTAGAAACTCAGATAAATAGGAGGCATATCTTTCATCTCAATAATCCATGGTCACTCTTTTCCCCAGTTTAAAAAATACAGTATACACATCTTTTTGGTCTTTTTTTTTTTTTAAATAGCACCTCTATTGATTTATCCACCAAAGAAGTGAGAATCGCTGGTCTGTGTTTCTACAGATTTGTCATGGAGACTTTCAGAAAATATTAGTGCCATATTTACAGTGGTTCATTCTTCTAATATTAGAACTTAAAGACAATCACAGTTAATCACATAGCAATATCCCGGTGTGAGATCCACCAGAGTTTTAAGTGAATATCTACTGATGCATGTAATTTGATACTATTTATTTGGGTTTTTTTTTTTTCCCTAGAGCTTCTACAAACAGTTTAATTTCAGAATTTTCCAGAAGTTGAAAAAGGTCCAGTCTAGGCTTTCCCTGAACATTTTCATAATAAATACATAATACTTCAAAGAACTGATTTGTTTTTCCTGCTGGGGTCTCTCTTTGTTGAAACGCTTTTTTGCTTCCATTTTCTACAGGTGGCCTTATATACAGATTGCTGATGGGTTTTTTATTGTAAGCTTTCCCATTTGTAGCATATTACTTCTCATAGAGTCTCCTGGCCTACTTTATTGTGGCTTGACGTTAACTTGCCAGAATGTAATGTTCTTTTCTGTTTTCTTTCTCTAGACACAATCTGCATTTTTTGAAGATCTGTTTATGTCTAAGCAGTCTCTTTGCTGTCTATCAAGGCTTGCATGGAAAGGGGAGCTGCTTTCAAAAAGATGTCTGCTATCGTGAATTTAGCATTTTTCACACCACTTGTAAACACTTAACTATGTCTTTCCTCATTTTGATGAAGGCATTTTTTTTTTTCTTTGAGCAGCTAAGCTTTACTGTGACAGATTATTTTCATGCTTCTACCTCTTATAAGGACATTGAATTTGGCATTAAGGGGACTCTTACCAAGTGCTTTTCCATTATAGCATTCAGGTTCTGTGCAGTTCCAAGGGCAAAACTCAAGGGCTGCTGCTCCTTCTGTGCTCTCTGATGAGGTACTCTGAGGGCTAGTCTCTTACAGCACTCAAAATATAGTTTTCTCCTGATTCCTCATTGTGACTTACACAGGCAGGGCTAAAGTCTGCCAGTGTTACTGCTCTTTCTGTCCTTGAGACCTTGCACTCTGTGCTACCATATCAGTCAAGTGGATGATAATATATCCCTACTATTATTATGCTTTATATGCAGCCAAAATATTTCAGGATATTACTGATTCTTTATTACCTGTTGATGGTATTCTTTTATTTACCTCTTTTGATTCTAATTTTCCGTAAATGTACCATGCCTACCTTTCACTCACAAGGTTTGCTCTGATAATCCTACATAATTTGAATAATGGTAATTCTGGTGTCTTAGTGACACCTTCTTATCAGAAAGACCTCAAGCTTGGAATAGATGACCTCCAGAAAACCCCTCCAAACAACAAGTCTCTGATATACATTACAATTTGCTCTGAATTTTATGTTATGCAATTACAGGTTTTAGGGTTTCTTTTTTATAAGAATATATTTTTACTTTTCCCTACTCAAAAATATTTAAAAATCTGTCCTTTTGCTTCAGAGAGTTTTTGTAGCTTCTCCTTTGAAGAATTCTGGATGAAAACAAGCAAAATTCCTTGATAGTCTGGTTTAAAACACTTCTAACTTACTTCAGTGCAACAAATTTAAAATCCACACCAGTTTAGATGGAACCCACTTCCTTAAAATCTTATATCCCTTTCCACCATGCTCTTTTCTCAAGGGTATTTTGGGACTCTGCCTTTCTACTTTTCATGCTTCAGCTACTGGGAATATTTCAGAAGTGTTACCATGAGGATTTTAATAGACCTAAATGCTTTATATTCCCAAACCCTTTTAGGTTATTTCTCGTACATGATCATGTGCTGGCAACAGTTACTATGAATACTCGAGACGATACATCCACCATCACAACAGACAAAAAGGGAAATTGCAAATGGTTTTTGTTTGTTTGCCTTCCCCCAGCAAAAAGATACACAGAAATTTGCAGTACACCAGAATCAAATGATAAGTGCAACATCACATTATCAATTAGTGACCAGTTTTGGATTTCATTTGCTGGGATTCATTCCCAAAAAAATCATCTTGTTGCCTGCCACTGAATGAACTGTAAAATAGAATCATAGAATGGTAGGGGTTGGAAAGTACCTCTGGAGATCATTGAGTCCACCTGCCCTGACAGAGAAAGATCACCCAGGGCAGGCCACACAGGAACATATCCAGGTGGGTTTTGAAATTCTCTAGAGGAGGAGACTCCACAACCTCTCTGGACAGCCTGTTCCAGTGCTCTGTCACCCTCGCAGGAAAGAAGTTTTTCCTCATATTGAGGTAGAACTTCCTGTGTTCCAGTTTGTGACCATTACCTCTTGTCTTATCACGGCACCACTGAAAAGAGACTGGCCCCTTCTCATAGAATAGTTTCAGCTGGAAGAGACCTTCAAGATCATCAAGTCCAACCTTGCTCCTATCCCTATCAAAAACCACCAAACCATGTCCCTAAGCACAGCATCTAACCGCCTCCTAAACACTTCCAGGAATGGTGACTCCACCACATCCCTGGGCAGGCCATTCCAATGCCTGACAACCCTTTCTGGAAAGAAATGCTTCCTAATATCCAGCCTGAACCTCCCCTGGGCCAACTTCAGGCCATTTCCTCTTGTTCTGTCACTTGTCACCAGGGAGAACAGACCAACTCCCACCTTGCTACAACTTCCCTTCAGGTAGTTGTAGAGGGCAATAAGGTCTCCCCTCAGCCTTCTTTTCTCAAGGCTAAACAACCCCAGATCCTTCAGCCTTTCCTCATAAGTCACATGCTCCAAACCCTTTACTAGCTGTTGCGTGCTGGTCAGAAACCAGATTTTGTGCATCAAAATTAACTTTTTGCTCCAACCATCTTTGCAGAAGTTTCTCCAGTTTCTGGGTTGGAAGCGCATCCATTAGATCTCGGGGAATACCCCTCTGGAGTCCCAGATGCCACCATCCTTGGCTACTTAGGGGAGTCCCTCTGGCAGGATCATTACGACAGATTAGTTTCAGATCCTGACTCCTTTTGAGCGGTGCAGACCATTCATCACCTTTTCCTGCTTCCCATACAGCTCTGGTTTCAGGTCTCTGCCAGCATCCACCCACAGGGCCATATTTCCTCCCAAAGTTTATCAGCTCTTGGGCTACTTCCACCCATGACCACAATTTCCTGCCTGACCTCCAGTGATCAGGACTTACTGTTCCTTCTAAAGCGGCTGTAATTCTGTCTGCTACAGGGGTATTTTGTATCTTCCCCTGTATCTGGATTGCAATGGGTTTTAGAGAATCAGGGAGCCCTTGGATTAGGTGGGTCATCCGTTCAGGGTCCACAGGCAACATCATTTGGGATCCCTGGTTAGGTTTAAGCTCCTTCTCATACATCATCTGCAAACAAGCTGCCTTTTGCACACTTTCTACCAGTCGATCCACAGTACCTGTTATAGCCAGGGGGTCTCCCCTCTCCAAAGGGTTCAGTCCCCCAGCCCAGTACGCTGCCCTCTGCATCAGAGACCATGGGGCACGATGATTGCCAGCAGTTAGAAACACACCCGGTCCCCAATATCCTTCTGCTTCCTTCTCTGACAACAAGATTCCATCTCCCCCTGACAACGACACTCTTCAGACATACTCTGTTTCAGATTCCTTTGAAGTCCTTGCTAAATCCTTCTTCAATTTTGCTAACTCAGTTGCTGTAGACGGAACCTTTTTAGTAACAACTTGGGGACGATCATCATCTGCCTCATACAAATACTCCGTCTTAACCAGGGGATACACATGAGGAGGATTTTCTGCTGTCTCTTTTGCTTTCTGCAAATCCTCCTGAGGATAGATTTGCCTAATTCCTCTCTCTTGCAACTTCACCTCTGCAAATGAATCACTCTCCTTCCACAGTTCTTCTTTCAGTGCTCCCTTTAACAAGACATTTTGGTTTTTTCTTCCTCTAACGTTTGTTTGGTCTCTGCTAACTGCTCTTGTAGTGATTTAACTGCCAGTTTCAGGGAGTCTATGACAGCATCCCTTTCACACAACCACTGTCTCCTGTCTTCCACGGCCGCTGTCAAACTCACTCCCAAAACTGCACAAATTATGGATTTTCCCTTCCCAGGCTTAACTTTAGCCTCCTTCTGCAATACCGTTATCCTGTCCACCACGCTCTGTGGTTGGAACCAGTCATCTTTTGCCCATTCCTGCCCCTGGGGAGACGGGTGGGCATGATATATTCCCAAAAGGTCATTCAGTTTATCTAAATCCCTATTCAATGAATTCATGGGGAAAGGACCATAAACATCTATATGTGTATGGGCACTCATTTCAACAAAGACGGGGTTATTTTGTCCTGAGAGGGCCACACAATAAATTCTCTATCAATATTCCCCCATTCACTCTCAGGAGATCACACCTTAAAATTTTCTTGAGACTCATCTCTCACTGAATTCTGTCGCTTCGTCCTTCTCCGTCTGTTTTCCTCGCGGACAAACAGAACTGCGGATCCGAACTCCACACTTGCTTCGTACCAATGTACATCTCACTCACACACTCACAAGAGTCTCTTATAAAGCACCTAGGCACTTTTCTGTTTCTCCGAGAATCCTGTCCGTGACACCAATTAAAGATGTTGCGTGCTGGTCAGAAACCAGAGCGAGATTTTGTTCATATTCTTGGGAACAGAATTAAGACTCAAAACGGAGTCAAAGTGTCAAGTGGCTTTATTTGCCCGACAAAAGTTTGCAAAGCAGAGAGAACGAGAGAAAGGAAAGGAAGGAAGATAAGAGTCAGCTGCGATAGCTACCACCACGGATCTGCGGCGTCCCGTCAGTCCAATGTGCTTTCAGGTCCGGTGGGAGAACATTCCGTCTGATGTTCATGGCTCGTGCTCTTTTATTGGGGACTGTCCTGCTGATCCGCACCTACCACTTGGTGGTGGCACGCATGCCCAACACCATCTCTGAGGGGCCTCAGGTGGGTTTCAGGGGTCTCTGGACCCCTCGGTCTTCCAGGCCCTGGGTCTGGGCTCATGTGTAGGGGAGCGGTTGCAGCTGTCCACACTGATAAGGCACCATTTCTGACAAGCTGTGGTCCAGTTCATGGTTTGGAGCCTGTCCCCACTGATAGAGCCAGGTTGCTTTGTCATCACCTTGGACAAGCCATCGTCCAGTTTGTAGTTTGCAGTCTGTTCACACTGATACAGCAATGTTGAGGCATACACTACACCGCCCTTGTCACCGCCTCTGACACTAGCTTTGTAGCCCCCCTCTGTACCCTCTCCAGCACCTCAATGTCCTTCTTGGAGAGAGGGGCCCAAAACTGGACACAGTATTTGAGGTGTGACCTCACCAAAGCCGAGTACAGAGGAATGATCACCTACTTGACACCCACCCTTCAGATATTTGTAAACATTAATAAGATCCCCTTTCAGTCTTCTCCAGACTAAACAGTCCCAGGGCTCTCAGCCTTTCCTCACAAGAGAGATGATCCAGTCATCCTCATAGCCTCTGTTGGACCCTCTCTGGTATTTCCCTGTCTCTCTTGAACTGGTGAGAACAGAACTGGACACAATACTCCAGGTGTGGTCTCACTAGAGCAGAGTAGAAGGAGAGAAGAACCTCCTTCAACCTGCTGGACACACTGTTCTTCATGCATCCCAGGATACCATTGGCCTTCTTGGCCACAGGAGCACACTGCAGTCCCATGGATGATAACTCATCCACCACAACTCCAAGGTCCTTCTCTGTGGAGCTGCTTTCTAGCAGGTCTACCCCTAACTTGTATTGCTGCCTGGTGTTACTCCTCTCCAGGTGCAGGCCACTACACTTGCCCTTGTTGAACTTCATTTGGTTCCCCTTTTTGCAGCTCTCCCATCCTGAATGACAGTAACTGAATGAGCAGTGAATGAATTCAGTAACATGGTTTTATTCAATTCAGCAAAAAGGCTGGTTGCAGTCACAAAAGAACAGGTTGGGATGAGGCACAAGAGGGGAGAGGAAGGATTCAGTATCTAGAAAAGTCTGCTTAAGAAATCTTCATAATTTAATTTCTTTACCAAATCTCCTTGTGCAATACTAGATTGATTCTTCAGATCCAGCAGCATGAGCCTTTCCAGTGTAACACTGCAATGCAGCATATGGCAAGCAGCATTGAAAATCAGCTATGACTATGAGCACACATATTTTACAGGAGCAGCACAAGGTATAATCTCTTTAAATTCCCTTTTTGTTTTGTTCTGATAGTTTTGGAAGTAGACATCACCAAAATGGTTTTCACTGTTTCCTAGAATGATAAATGAGAGTTGAAAACCTTTTCAGTGGTGCATCCTATCCATGACCACAATTGCTCATTTTTAAAGACATTTCTCTTAATCTGATTTTTAATAAATCCACAACTGTCTACTGTGGCTCTCATCCTCCACTGCCACCAGAGATGGACAAATCTGCATCCTATGTGAACTCTATTTGGGACATGTCACCCATCTGACAGCTGGCTAAATGCAATTTTACAGCCATCAGACACCTAGATACACTACCTTGTCAACCTAATTGAACTTAAATCCTACTGGGTGACTAAAAGCAAGGGGGGAAAAAAAACCCAACCAACAATTCAGCTGCCCTTCTGCCACTTTCTATCCCTTAATGACTCTACTATGCCTCCACCTCTGCTAGCTCCTCCAGACTGAAGGGGCATCAGCCTCCACTCAATAGGTTTCTGACTGCTGCTGCTGTTGCTGCAGGCACCACATCTGGTCCTAGAGCACAACCCAGGAGCAGAAGCTAAAGGCAGCCTTGTCTGCTCATAATGCAGATTCCTGTGGGAATGTCACGGCCTGAACACATCAGAGCCTCTAAGACCTCTCCCATTGCAAAAGCTTATTATGATGGCCATTTATCAAAGCCTTTTAAGACTAAATTCAGGTCGTTCCCACTATGACTCATTGACTTCTCTCAGAACTTCTCACGCATCCCATTCTCTTGTGCATTTGATGCCTCAGACACTTCAGATGTCCTGCTTTCTGCATAATTTAATATTTTATTATAGTAGAAGAAAGCACACATTGTCTTGAAGAATGGAAAAAACATCATCTTGGGATTTTTCCAATGCCAAGAGAAAATTAATCTTTCATGGTGCAGCGAAGTAAGAAACCAGTCCCAAAAATGTATAATTAAAGAGTCATTCTCTAAACATGATACTTTGTTTCTAACAAGTCTTGTTTAAATTGTTTTGAGAGTACAGCATTTGATTTAGTTCTAGTATTTGGCAAAGATCTGCTTGAGAGGGAAGCACTTCTTTAGAGGAAGAGACCCTGATGTTGTGCCTAGCATTTGTAAACACAGGTAAAAGTTATGCTGCATGGATTTGAAGTCAGAGTGTACAGAAATGGGAAATCCAATGTGAGGTTTTCATTTAAGAGGTTATTTACAATTCCAGTTCCCTTGAATTGCAGTCAGGAACTCTATTCACCAAGCAGAAAACCACTGTGATAGTGTGCACAACAGCAAAGAGGAAGTGCCTCCTGAAAAGACTCTAGCTGATTAACCTCAGCTCTAAGATAGAAACTGATTAAGTTTCCCAAGATGAAAACCTGGTAAGCCAACCTATACAGTTTATACAGAATATTGACAGTCTCTATCCAGCTATCAGCCAAAATTCAGAAAAAGATGTTGCAGCACAGTGTCCTGCTAAAAATACATTATAGAACATAGCAGACAACTGGATATTTCTTGTTCTTTGCCTCTCCATAGTCCTTGACAAATCTGCATTCACCTCCTCGGCAGCAACTGTCTGTGAAAACACTTATTTCCAATAGGAATATGATGTGGATCTAAAAATGGGAAAACAATTCTCATTTTGCCTTTGCTCTGGCTCTGTAACACAAGACCAGTGTCAGACATTGAACAACTTACTCCTGTTCCAACACGCAATACCTGCTGTGTTCAAGGTTTCCCACAGGTGAGCAGCTGTCAGAGGCAGCTACAGCTAGAGGACATACGTTGTATACAGAATGATTCCTTGAAGTATCAACTGACCCACTGATTCAAGCATCAAACACAGCTGATTCAAGACATCACTGCTCTGGTAGAGGAGCTGTCTCAAGCCCACCAAGACACAGCCAATAGCCAGTAAACATGAATTTCAGCTGTAGCAGGAGACAGCAAAAGTCAGTCATGCAGTGATCAACTACAACACCACCTAAAAGATCTGCAGAGCCTGTCCCAGCCCCTTTCAGACACTGTCCATCATCCATAAAAAGATCACACAAGAAATAATGAATCTATCACAAGGGCAATGGGCACCTCTTACTAGCCACAAAAACTGGCTAGAGCTTTACTCCCAGTAGCCATAGGTCTTCTGGTAAAAAATAACTCCTTTTGCACATGTCAACCTTTATCCTGATGCTGTCACTTTTAGAGTTCTCAGCATGACTAAATAGCCTCAAGCTCACCAAGCACCACTAGCTCCTCACTCCTTTGGGTGAGCCAAAATCTTCAGTGTAGCCCAACATTGCTGACAAGTCTATCACACAGCATCACCTGTCTCAATAACACAAAGCTGGATAAGAAAAATCATCCAAAGACCCAGTATAACTAAAAAACACTTGTCTCTTTGATATGACAGACCAATACATTCTCATTTGATCCATCACATATCCTTTCAGTTAGTTACATTGGGCAGAGTTGAAGAAAACGGTGAAGAAAAAAAAAATTCTCTTGTAAATTTACCTTAAGTTAGAAGCACAAGAGCTTTGATAAATGGACTGAAATCTTAAATAATCTCTGGTGAAACTGGGTAAGTACTATTCTGTAAATTTCTGAAGCGTTATGCAACTTTAAGGCTACTTCTTAGGCAGAACTGCTCACCAGAAGAAAAGCTCTTGGGTAGCTGAATATTTTAAGACTCAAACCTCAGACATTTTCTATGATGTGAAGGTTTCTTAGGAAGAAAAGTGAATCAAAGTAAGGACTACACATTTCTTGCTGAATCTTAATGAGCAAATTTAGAATTCAGGAACATGAAAAGGGTAGTCCCTGAAGCCCAAATGAAAGAAGCTTTGGATTTAGAGAAGATTTTTATTAGATTTTCATACAATGATTTAAAATTACTTGCACAATGCTAAGAATATGCCCAGGTATAATGCAGTATGATTGCCAGTGATGGCAGGCTAACAGAGTCACTGAACGCTCAAATGCTTTAGGAAATTGAAGGCCAAGCTGAAGTAAACAATAGACCTGCTTTAAACTATCATATAACTCCGAGCAACAGAACATTTTGTGTCAAAATTGTATAGAAGTAATTGGACTTTTTCCTCCAGCAAGCTGACAGCTTATGGCATTGCACAGCACATTCCTGGGGTACAATATAGAAAAGCTGCTTAAGAGCTACTGAGGAAGAGGGGTTTTTTAAAAAGTTTCTAAACTTGTCCACAGACACACAAGAGCTCAAATAGCGTGGTGAAACAGTCCTTGAGCTCAGTGGAGCATTTAATTTACTAGGAATCAAAGCAGCTTTTCTGATCAGTGCAGTATAGAGTGGGTAAATGAACAATATACCTGAGACTACCTGTACGAGCTGCTGAAAACAAACTGCAACAGAGATAGGCAGTAATTCTTACGGGTGATGCTTGATGTACATGGACTATACTCTGCATGACTAAGCTCCTATCCTCCTGTTATTTCATCTACTTCAAGTCCATAAGCTGCATCATGTTTTATTTTTTCCTCAGCTGTCTGTATTATCATACTAGAATATGATCGCTATCTTTTTGAGAGATCTATCCTTTTAATGATAATTGGGTCTCTGCACCCATGCAGAGTAAATCCTAGCCTAATACACTCAAATTTTTATTGCAGTATTATATGGATCTACACAGTGGACAACAAAAATCACTCTTCACATTGCCAGACCAGCTCAGCCAACTGCTTGGAGGATATCAAGAGCATAATGGATTTACTTAAACTAGACATCCAGGTTTCTATAATATAAGTTATTTTAAGGTGTTCAAAATATTTTTTGTTAACATCCAGCTGGACTTATTTAATTTACCTGTTAAATTGTTAAGGCCAAAAGGTCAGATGTTGCCCCCCCAGTGATAACACAACCACACTTAGGAAGTGTAAAAACCTACCACTAACATTTAAAAATAGTTTCTGGATGAGTTTAACATGAGAAAAGCCCACCTTAAATTACTGCATTGTGAAGATTAATTGATAAAATAAGCAGTTTATAAACAAACTATGAATGCATAACCACACAACCAAGGTAAATTGCCAGTGTGTGGGATAAACAGTTGCGGAGTTTGTTCATTTAATGTATGAGTCAGCACAGAGCCTGCTTCCAGTCCTGAAGTAGTCCCACTGAAAGCAGTTGGACTCCTGTGGGTCTCAAGTTAAACAATTCACTAAGTCAGGACTGAAGTAGTTTGGTGGGCTGAATTCAAGGTAATTCATCTTCCCCCCCCACCCCCCGATATCTAACCATGAGCCTGATCTGGTTCAACACTATAAAGCACTTTAACCGAAAGCAAGTACAAATCTCCAAACTGTTGAGTTTTTTCTTCCCATTTTATTTCTCTTTTCCAGAGTTAAGTAATGAGCTGAGCAAAGGAACAGTGACACATGAATTGCATAACAAAGACTTACTAGGGAAAGATTTCCACATTTTCTCTTTCCCCAAACTGTTCAATAAAGTTAGAGAAACCAGTTTTAAATCACAATCAGAACTATATACAGAAACGAGGACTAACAGGAACTACAGTGGCTCTGCAAGGTCATAACAGATTTGGTGTCACAGACTGGCATGGAGAGCTAGGGGATTTCTATTTCTTCATCTCCAGGATTGCACTTCCTGGCCCTCGGTGTTTGGCACTGCATATGTTGCAGAACTGGACAGAGGACACCTAGAAATGAAAAAGAAAATAAGAATCTCTTAGAGAAATGCGTCCGTGCTAGAATGTGGGAAAATGAATGAAACGTGCTAACTCCTTCCTCAACATCTCTGCTCACAGTAGGCTTCTCTGGAGTCAGAGAACCTCACTACTCACTCCAAGAGCACTACCACCCACACCCCCCCACCCCCCCGAAAAATAAGGTCAAACCTCTTCCACAATGAAAATTAAAAATACAGTCAGAAGTACCACTGATTGTGTACATGGATAAAGAAAAGAGTCAGTCACTTGGTTGGCTAAGGCCGCTGGATGTCTTAGTCACAGCTTGGTCTTTGGATAGTGCTCCATAGATTGTTAGCAGTCCAGAATAAGGTCCTTTTGATATGGAACGTGTGTTTATTGTTACTCCTGTGCTTAGCTCTGCACAATGCTTCATTCAAGCATTACTTTCCTTTCAGTATGTCACCAGTAGCAACTGATTACCTAAGGCCAAGAAATACTATAGCAGTGGAATATTTGGCTCAGATATATACAGATACTTGTGCATTTGTATGTACTATAGAATATATATCATGTCATAACCATCTCGCATTTAAAAATCCCATCTGACAAGGTACCTGTCCCAGAAAATCAAGAATGCTAGATAAACTTCAGATTATTTCTTGGATAACAAAATTTGTGGTAAATATCGTTTTAAAAAATATTTACTAGTTGTTGGTCTTTCTCGTGCAAATTATGTAATTCATTAAGATTTTCATAACATATTTAAGTATACATGCTGTACCATATGGCTACAAGCATTTTGTTTGGTTACTTACAGATTAGTGACTCACCAAAGTTATTTTTTCACTAGATGCTCATTTTCAGAGACAGATACACAATCAGAGAAGATTAGATTCCAGTTTCTTTGTGATTTTGTTACCATTCTGATGCTTTCATTCCTACATTCAAAACTAGTTATAATTAAAAGTTACTTTTTTGGTTGTTGTTGTTTTTATGAAAAAAAAAAAAGAAAGAAAAGCAAAAACCTTTCCTTGATGAAGAAAAACATGTTCTGAGCATAAAGATATTTAAATATTAAATAGATTAACAAGTCAGTCAAATATTAAATAAATTAAATAACCATATTAAATATTCACTCTGACACGAGTCACTTTTTTCTTTCAGGTCAGAATCACTTAATATGGTTCACATGAGAAAATGTATTTAGTCTTGTTTTTAATTAAATTTACTTGAAGTGAGAGCTGCAACAGAAAATAATTAACAAAAATATCAAACAGGTTTTATTCCCTGTATGTTTTAAAGCTGAACTGCATACTCAGATTGGAGAAAGTGATAAAATACTTCTCAAACAGGAGCAATTTGTTTCTAAATTGGATGAACTTTAGTTGCAATGACAGCCTTAGTCACATACTACCCTGGGGTAGCATCACAAATAATTATAGTAATGATATTATAATTCCTGATAGACCCATGCCCTTCTGCACAGTTGACAAAGGGAAATAACTTGTCCTTTTATCTTTGGCAAAGGTGTCAGAGAGATAAATTAGTTCCTTACTGTGTTAGATACCGGGAGGCACTCTTTGTGAAACATGTGTCTGCAGTGGAACACCACCACGTTGAAGGACCTGGATGCATCTGGGAAAAAGTACATTCATTACAACAGGGCAGTGAAACAAATGATTCAGTGGCCACAGAGGCATATGCCTGCATTCTATTACACACACAGAAATATCAAGCAACATCTCTCAAAATAATTTCCAAATTATTCTGGCTCACTTATAGAAACCATGGAGAGTTTTGGTTTCAGGTTAGTATGTGCTACACACTAAGTTTGGGGAGGAAGAAGAGTAAACTACCACCAAATAATTCATCCATTTTGAAGAAAAGTCAGCAAAATAATTCCTGCCCTAGTGCAGGGAGAACCAGAACATGAAGCAGTTGTAGCACCTACACTGCATACCACAATCTTGAAATTTGGCAAGAAGCTGCCTAAGTGCACGATGTGTCTTTTGACTCCCACATGACTTTTTTTTAGCACAATTAGAAGTCTACATACCCCATCCACATATCCAGAGAATAACCATCTCACTCATCAGCATCATCCCTATTTGATGCCTTGGCTCCCATTCCCTCGACACACGCAGTCCAAGGCACTAGCACACACTGCTCTGCCAGGTTTTCTATCACCACGTGACCGCTGTGGTCTGTAGGTTGGTGTATGTGATCACAGTAGAGTTGGTTTTATTTAATTAAGTGAAAAATGGTACTAACCAGAATAAAAAACTTCAAGCTATTCTAGTGGGCTGTGTGTGCTCAGCAAACAAAAAAAAAAGCATCCATTACATATACGTTGTCTTACCTATACTTGTTTGAAGATGCCATGACAGATACTCTCCTAGTATTTCTTCTTAAGATGTCCAACAACTACACTGGTATTTCTGAACAACAGTTGCCTTGCAGAATGTACATCTTCAAAATAATAGCCTGAATTTCTAGTTTCAAAACTAACTTTAGAAGATGTATTAAAACTACAGCCTAAGTTGTTTCAAGTATGACAGCAGTGACTGAAGCCAAGATTTTTCCACGACTCCGAGTATATTCCATAAAACTTTATAATCTAACAAGTTCAGTTAAAATCATTCAACAGAGTTGGACAAGATTTGGTAGTAACACCTCAGTTTTGTGGTTCTAGTAATCTTAAAAATCTCTGAGAATTAAGTTGCCTTCCATGTATTTCAAAACAGTAAATAAGGAAGTCAAAGAAGAGTGAGAAAGAAAATCTGGGTTTACTGCAATAAAAGCATTTCAAATTAGACTCCATTCCCATATGTGAATTCGTAAGAAAGCTTTGCACAAGAGACTGAAGTTTATACAGTGATTATCAAGGGAGAATACTACACATTTCTATGAATAAAAGCAAACAGTAGTTCCTCTAGAAATTCATTAAAAAAACCACACAAAAAACCCCCAACAATATTTCTCTCTTCTAGAAAATCATCCTACCTGAAGGAAGTATTGGAGACAGGCATGACTCGCAGATATTCTCCTCTAAAAAAACAAAACAAAACAAATTTGTAGTTTTGTTAACAAACTCCATGTTTACTTTTTTATAAGGCAGGCATGAACACACTGCTATTACAGAAATGGAGCTTGCTCTTAATGTATTTCTTAAGCTGCCTAACAGAGTCTATTAAAAATTGAAGAGCAATATTGAAGCAGCATTTCTATTAACAGCACAAGAAATGTTTAGATCTTCTGATGCTGATGATGGCAGGACTGAGGCTCTTCAGCATCAGTGCTGTAGAGGCACAAGGCAAACCAAAAAACAGGAGCATAGAATGAGTGCCTGATACCTCTGCAGCATTTTGTAGCAGAAGCTCTGATCCCCTGCCCTTCTGTCAGCTTTTGCCTCTTGGTATTAACACTCAGCTGGTGTGAATTACAGCTCTGCTCACACACATCACTTGCACCTTCCAAAATATTCTCTACATGTTCTGAAAACTATCTTGTAGCTTTTGCTTTGGTTGCAGATTATGATCATCTGACTGTCTGCATTGACACAGAACAGCATTTTTCACCTTTACAGAGAAACTGCAGGACATGATACATTACTGGCTGTGCAGACATTAAGAGGGAAAGCTGCAGGCTGGGTGTCTTGTAATGAGATACAAGTAGTTCCTTTGCAAAGGGGAAAGCAGCTACTATCCTACTACACTCTACAAATCAGAGACAATATTGAGGCTTCTGGGGAGCTACCATAGCAGACAGTCATGTGGCTCAGGTCTATAAACCAAGTAAGAAACTTCAAAACTTTGAAAGTCACCATGTTTCCTCTGTACCCACCGTCTACTAGAACACCCTTCATCTGAGTTCGATGCATTTTCTTCAGTAAAGAAAGAGAATCAGCAACAAGTATCTTTTTGCAACCTTCCCTCAGCAAGATCTGTTGGTGCAAAGAACATAAAATACAGCAGTTGATGAATAGATGGGAATATCAACTATCTTGGCAAGACTCCACCGGGTTTCCACTGCCAAAAAGAGCGTGCAAGGAATGTTTAAGACTTTTCAAGTTATTATAACGGAGGGAAAGGAGCAGTCTCCTGTTACCACCACCTCTACCTAAATGAAAAACCCACATTATAAAAAAAACTAACAAGCCAACAACAAAGCCAAACCCAGCAACAAACAAACAAAAACTAAAAGAAACAAAACAAAACCAAAAAACCTCACAACCCTAAAATAAAAAAAACATTAATTAAAAAAAAGTCTTTTACATATATACTATTGTCATAAATGATGATCTTCTTCCTATAAGCTTGTTTTCACAAAATAGGGGAGAGGGATTTTTACCAGTGCTCCTCAGAACTTGTTTGCAAACCATTTTGAAACTTCTTCTACCTATGCCTTTCCTGTCTTCTTTAAGAAAGGCATTTGAAAGTCATAAAATCTTCATAAACTGAGTAATTCAAAATTTGTTTTGTACAAACGTATCACCTGCTAAGGCGTCACTTAGTAAGCAGTATTAAATGTTTATACAACTAACCAGAGGTCCTGAGTTCATTCCTCCTTAGCAAAAGTCCCAGCCCCCTTTTTATTTAATATTTTTCATTAGATTGACACATCGTTGCCTGAGAATGTTGTAAAACACAAAAAGGATCAAGGGCATCAAAATTACACAGAGCCTTATTCCACAACGTTTAATGATGCAGGTATGAAAATATGACAAACCCAAGTAACTCTTCTGGAATTTTTCTTCCTCCTCCCAAAACAGTATTTGGAAATTGGTTTTCCAAGACAATTTCTCTGCAAAATTATTTCAAAGGCTTACTGTCAATTCTAAGCTGAATAACACTACAAAAAAAAAAAAAAACCAAACCCACCAACAAACAAAAAAAAACCCACAAAAAAAACCCCAACAGTATAAAGAAGCAATGCCCATTCCTTTCTCCTGATTATTTGCATTACAGGAGACACTGAGCATTCTAAAATAGTCCAGGATACAGCTAATACAAACACCCAGAAAGAAGTATAGCAATAGATATTACAGCCAAATGAACACTGTCCAAAATCCTATCTTCTCACATATGCATTGTGAAGTAATAAGGACACACTGCCAAGAATGACCTGCAGTTAAGTCTGCAAATCTGGAATACATTAAAAAAAGTAAGTAACACTTTATGCATTTCAAACTGGCCATGTCAGTGAGCAAATTACATTCTCCAGTATTAGACACATTGAGCTATGAAACATTTCAGAGTACCAGAAAAAAAATTAAACTGAATGCAGTTCTACAAGCCAAACACTTAGAAAATAAATCATACCTATATTTGATAATCTCAGAAACTATATGAATATGCCCTTCCCCATCCAAATTGATCCAAGGGCAACAGAGAATTTTAAATTTTGTTTTAAATATAGAAAAATGTCACTAGCTTTGAAAGAAATACTAGAAACCTTTTGCAAAGAAAATGGAATGAGACTGTATTTCAGAATGAGTGCTAGCCTGATTCAAAATATTCCCAGTCAGCAAATTGCATCCCAGAGATAGTTAAAGAACTTAGAGTGGATGATGTCTTGGCTGTGTACTGGAGTCTTTGCTAGCTGCACTCAGCAGAAACAGATGGAAAGCCCCATGTTTAAGTGAAAGTAGCAAAGCAGGCATGTTAACCAGAGGGGTGGAAGAGAGATACAACGGGAAGAAGGGACAACAATTTACTATTTTCTACTCAAAATGCAGTGTGCCAATAGGAAATTTTTTATTTTATTTTAAATTTTTTTTAAAGAGGGAAACAGTAGACATAATTAGATGACTGGAAATCCTCAGTACTGCTTGATACCTTAAACAGAAGTAACAGAAATATCTTACAAGACACATGTACTCTCTTTCCCCCATTATTTAAGCAGTGAGATTTTTTTTCACATATGACAAACAATGACTGTTTGTTAGACCTTACTTTGCTAGAAGCAGGCAGCTATTGTTATATAAAATGAAAAGTCACAATGAAGAATGTAAAATGTCAAAACTCAAGGTAATAAATCTCAACGCTTCTGCAGAAAGAGATTTGAAGAGCTCAAAGATCAGATGGATAATTTAAGAGTTATAGAAAGTGAAGCAGGAGAGAGAATCTAGAGGTGAGACAGAGCAAGAATGAATGTTTGAATTAACTTCTTTACATTAAAAGGAGAGAGAAGTATATAACTATGCACCCTAAGATTAGGCTAAACAAGTCAAAACTGATGTCAGGTATAAATCTGTAATAAAAGCACCTTCCAAGGAGGAAAAAGTAGGACCTGGGATGAAACCAAACTTTTGTACCCTTTAAAACCAGATGATACTGAACTTTTTTTACCCTTTGAAAGCACATCATTGTAAGCACGAGCAGGACAGCATGGTACATATACCGAAAGAAGTTTTAGGTAGCTATAATGCTTTTTAACAAATTAAGGAAGACTGCTGAAACCAAAACATTTATTGCAAAAAAAAAAATCTTAGTTAATTTTCTGACTGTATTAGGGAAGACACTACTGCATAATTAAAATCCAAAGCCATAATAGCTTCTATTTAATTAAAAGTGTCCTGACTTACAAATGCCTAACATTGTCTTTAAAGGAAAACACTGCAGTATGCAGCTAATTTGAAAAGGTATACTTAAAGGTCTGGGAATAAATTCAGGTCTTGATTCACCTCAGCACTGAAGTCCAAGTCTCTCAAGGCTAATTAACCAAATTCTTCCAAACAGCATCACGACCACAAGTAAATGCTCATTTTTCTCAGCCTTTAAAACCAAAAGGCAGATGCCCCTCTGTGCAAGCTGTCCCCTGCTCCCTAGTGCCCCCAGTGTGTCTGAGCAGCAGTTTATTCAAGTTCAGGAGCAAAACCAGTTTTTCAGGTGCTATTTCAAGCAGCATTGATCAGATTGCCACCAGAGTCTATAGTTCATCAACTCTGTTAAGAATGGATAAATGTGAATTCTATGAATGGATGAATCTCTGTTATCCAGAGCTGCTGCAAGTTCAATCGAAGTGCAAACTAGTAAGTCAACATTTTACTCAAACGGCTAACCCAGAAAATTTAGAGGTACACAATCTTAAAAAAATGCTTCTGTATTTTAAAACTAGGGGGAAAAGTCTTAAAATATCAACATCTATTGATGTTTTCTTCTAACAACTGTCATAAAAAGAGTTGAGAAATTAGGTATTTCTTTCTGAAATGAAGGAGGCATTTAAATCTTTTCCAACACAACAAACATTTCCTAAACTTCACTTAGAGACCAAAGCTGGAAAGGCACCTATTTTATATGAGTGTGAAGTGTAACAGGCTTAAAACTGTGCAAAAATAAGGAGATTTTTCTACCAGCCTCATTTGTGGGACGTATAATAGAAAGCTTTATAAACCTGGAGCATGATCATGTGCCTGACTTTAAGAAAGGCTTCTGCATTCCTCATTCACAAGTTCAGACCACTGTGGAATCAAATGCCACAGACTCAAATATGTGTGAATCATTTCATTCTCTTTTTCAATTTAATTTCTAGGGAACTGAATATAAAAGACAAACACAAAGTTCAGAGGTACATTCATTCAAGAAAGAAGGTCTTTGTTAAGATCAAACTGTCGTATGACTGGTGAATTTCAGTCCAAAGAAGTTGTAAGAAAACAACATCAGTAGCATTGGTCTCACTGAAAAAAATAATAGTTTGAATTTAAATTTTCCATGGTGATAGTAGTAAATGCTGAATCTGCTGCAATTTTCCAATAAGAGTATTACTGCCCTAATAGGGTCAGCTAAGGGAGCTTTCAAAAATTACACGAGTAGATTCCTAATGGGAACAGAGGTTCTGTAAGAGTCTCAGAGAAGCAAAATCTGTGTGGAAACTGAATTTAACTGACACCAACTTTTCAACCGTACAGAAATAAAGTTGAGATTTGATTTTGTGTCTTTGAAAATGCTTTTAAATGCAAGCAGTAAAGATGAAAATTATTAAACTTTTGTCAGGGTATCAATATGACTTGACTCAATTTGGTTAGTTTGCCCGAGATTTGAATATTATTTAGTTATGTAGGAAACGTTGACGGAAGAATGGCGATTTATTTGCCATTAAATAAAAAATGTGCTAGGAATGTGTCATTTCTAATAAATAAGCAGGTGTCTCCTTAAGACAACATATCTTCAGGAGTTTATAAATTCCCAGGAAATAGGCTGTGGTCTATTTTATCTCTAAATTTATGGCATCAAAGAACTAGATTTCAGGAGTTAGATATAAAATAAAATAAAAAGTTTTAGACTATATTTCACTTGATAAATACTCCTGTTAAAATTCAGACAGCAATAACTTCATCTTTGTTGCCTATGTCTTCATAACTTTGTTGTCTATGAACGTTGCTGTATATAAACATAAAAATCCATATTATTTCAGCAGTAAATAAACTTTCATCACTACAATAAATCAGCATCACTCGATTACGTACTATGGTTTTAATACTTTAACTCAGATGATGACAATGAGGAAACATTGAAATAAAGGATGCTCAGGAGGGAAAATACCAAACAAAAATAATCATTTGGAGTTTTAATCCCAATTCAGAAAACCACTTAAATGAGTACTTAAAGCTTTTCCTGCTTAGGAGAATACTTAAGAG
This sequence comes from Todiramphus chloris collaris, assembly GCA_025345505.1. Taxonomy (NCBI): domain Eukaryota; kingdom Metazoa; phylum Chordata; class Aves; order Coraciiformes; family Alcedinidae; genus Todiramphus; species Todiramphus chloris. Next base: position 14,984,713 of record JANVCC010000019.1, read on the forward strand.
TGTGCTCAGTTTTAAATTTATAGAAGAACAACATTTCCTCAAGTTGGAAAATAAAAATGGGTGTTCTTGAATAATAAGGCAGCTTAACCCTACTTGTAAAGCAGAGCTGCAATGCCACAGCAAAAGCAAATGAGTAGTAATTAACTGAAGTTGTAACCTAAGAACAAAGTCTCATGTGATCTGCATTTTATTTTAACCCAACAGAATACCTGATTCTATCTTAGTGCTATGCTAGGCTGGTGGGTAGTGAACAGATATTAACTGCTTTCAAAGGTGTAAGCTAACCACATTACTTGAGAGCTGAGGTGAGCTTAGAGTAGCACACAGAACAGTTGCAGAGGTTCATCTAAGGAGTGGTAATTGATTAAAGTGAAGCAATCAGTCTGCAATATGCCAACATTAATTAAAACTTAAGTTATTCAGGGAAGATCCCAGACTAAAAAAAACTTACAACAAATTTTCTTGCATTAGTAGACTCCCTTGTTGGATTCTCCAATGCACACTGCAAGCCACACATGGCATGCTTTGGCAGCCCCTCAATTTCAGTCGCTTGGTTTTGCTGGGATGTAAAGAATCGTTTTCAGAAAGAAAGTCTGTCAAAGGCACTGCTTTTAACTCCTACCCATTTTTCAAACCACATGTAATGTAAAGTTTACTGCTATGGAAATAACAGGAACTTTGCATCTGCACACTTACATAAGCATACAACAATCTTACCAGGGCTCGCAAAAGGAGGCCAAAATTAAATAACAGCACAGCTGCAATACTTTTTAAGAGCTAATATCATGAAAAGACTAGCATAGTTCTCATGTTAGTGACTCGCAAGCCAAGCAACAGTTTCTGACTTCACCTGTGCACCTCCTTTGTGGATCTTGGACCAAGATTTTTTTTTTTTTTTTTTGCCTTTGAAAATGGGAACAATAAAACTTACATGCATACAGAGCTCAAGGTCCAAAGAGATGATATTACAGACAGTCCTAGGCAAACATCTGCTAAGTTAGGTGATAAAAGTAAGGAAGTTTTTACCAAAATCCAGACTTGTGCCAGGCCAAATTAGAGGATACAGACTTCTCATCATGAACCTACACAACACTCTGTGAAGGTGTGACCAGGTACCATGCAAACACACCACAGACTAGCTGTAAAACAGCTAATGAGGCAGCAGTCATCATGAAGCTAGGGCAGAACTGCACTCAGCTTAGATGTTTACTTGAAGTCCCAGTCTTGTCTTGAAGCACACGCTGAATGCAGTGACAGTCCTGCTATGAAACTTGAGTTTGCCAATCTAAGGTTACTTAGGTGAGCATGCAAGAGCTGCGCTCGCATCTCTGAATCTCAGTGTAGAGACACCATCTGTTCATAAATGGTGCACTTTACGTTGCCTGTAACACTTCAGGAACAGTCTTATTTTAAGCTATGGATTACATTTCTATAAAAGGAAAAAGTACACCCTTTTTTTTTTTTTGGCTATATTGTTTTCCTGTCATACAAGCAAGCCAAGCACAAATTACATTAAGCTTCCCTAATTTCTTTTATTCCTGCGAGATCTAAATTTTAGCCCAACAGTTATCCAAATCTACTTCAAAATGAATTAATTTGAAATCCATGAAGCATTTCAACGTTAACAGCAAATCATTTTAGATATCGCTTTGAAGGTTAAGTACATCCTTTTAATCCCAAAGTAATTTTGTTAAAAGGTATTTGAAGACAAAATGATTCTTCCCTCCCCTAAACGTGACCAAACGGTGTCATCAGCTTTGCCTGAAGCCACACACCATATTTTGCATACGTGTAGGGCTGCAGCTATGCACGCAGCACGTTGTCAGCCTGCCCGCAGACACACCAGGAATTATATTTTGATTTCAAGTGAAGGCAGGAACATGAGGATGAGCAGTGTGAGCAGCAGGGTACTGAGAGCAGCAAGATTAAGATGCAGCTGTTTAAATGCAGCAAGCTATTCACCTAGTATCATTTTAGAAGGATATTAGTGTCTGGTGCAGTGTCCTGGTTTGAGTGAGAACAGAACTAATTCTGTTCAGTGATTTTTCTTTTCAGCTCAGTTCTTCTAACTAACTGCACTTTCTGAAGTTAGCAGCCTGTTTTCACAGACAGTGTCTGCTTCTAGCAGTGATAACACCCCATGGTTAGAGTTACTACCAAGGATTGGTGTGCAGACCAAGGCCACTGCTGGATCTTGTGTACCACATTGGGGGGTGCAGGAAGTGAAAGGCTGCACCTGCAGGGAGGAGCGGACAGGACAGGTGACCCCAAACTGACCAACGAGGGATTCCAGCCCATATACAGAATATTTGGTATAAGGCTGAGGGATCTGAAGGGTCTGTGGCTCTTCTCCCCTCTTGGACTGCTTTGCCAGCTTTGCTTGGCTTGGCTCAGGTCCTCTTTCAAGTTCCTTCCTTGGAGCACCCAAGGAGGCCTCTGTCCGTTCTGCCTTCGATCCTGATCTGTGTGTTCCTGAACCCAGTACCAGAATCCAGCTCCTGAACACAGCTCCCATCTGCTGCGGGGCCCAGTCTGGGTCTCCCCCGGTGCCTGCACAGCATCAGTGGTGATGGTGATGGAATTACCATCAGGGGGGCTGGGTTTGATACTGTTTTTGTATATATTTGTATATATTCCATTTTTATTATTATTATTTTAATTTTCATTGAAGCTGTTCTAGTTTCCTTTTCTAATCGCTGAGTCTCTCCCCCTTATTCCCTTTCTCTTCCCCTCTGGGGAGGGAGAGGGGTTAACAGAGAGCATCTGTTATAGGTCTAGCCAGCTGCCCTGACCCTAAACCATGACATGAAATCAATAAAAAACTGGAAGTAATGTTACAACATGCATTATATGCAAGAATGTATCTGTTTATCTGGGGTAGCTCACAGCACATAACTACTGTCAGAACAGGACACAAAGTGCTTCTTTGAAATACTGAAAGTCATAATCTAAAGCCCATATGATAATAAAATAGAAAAACCTTGGGAAGGCTTAAACCCTGACTTTTTAAAAAGCCTTCTGACATCACTGAAGGCTCTATCAGATATAGGCTTTATTTGGCCTGGTAAGAGACCAACTGTGACCATACTGAAAACCATCAAGCTGATCTATTTTCCTAGAGATCTCCAAAGACTGATAGCAGATGGGAAATAAATGTTTATGAGGCTCAGAGTATTGGGAGTTTCAGCTGCATACTGGGCTATGTTTTCTTAGACTTCACATACTCACACTGGAGGCAGTCAAATATATTAGCTCTATATCCTTTCATCTCTCAGTAGAATGGTGCAGAGCAACATCACAAAGGTCTCGAGTTTGTGCCTCCTTGGTAGCAGGGGGATTTTAAGTGTGGAATGCAACTCTCTTTTACTTTCAGGTACATTGAAGGGTACGCTTCTTGGAAGTTCTTACAAACATGCATCAGGCAAACACAGTCATGTAGGGAACTGCATGTATCTATATAATTTTGCTGAGATAAGAACTCCCAAACTGCAATGAGCAGTCTGGTTTTTTTAAATGCAAAGACATCAACACATTCTGCATAAAGGACATGAATTTGATTTGCAAAGTTCATCTTCCTTTAGTTAGTATAACACTTCACATACGGCTCTAATACCTGGTGAATGTTTTATTGAATGTGTGTTGTGTTCTGCTTCCTCATATACAAAACAATAAAAAGTACTGGTCATGAGACTTTGCAATATTGGACAGTCAGGCAGCATAAAACACTACGAATCCCTCAAGATCCTTCCACTTCCTCCCAACAGACTTAGGACAGCATGGGGAAGATTTAGAAGTGCTAGAAGACACCAGAGAAGAGACTATTCATCTTGACAAATTTCTACCCTTTTTGTCATAGCTTTGTACCAACCCACAGTGTCAATGAGAGATATCTGAACAAAATAAAGAAAACCTTGCGATAGCATTTCTCGTGCTGTTCAGTGGCAAAGATGTTTTGCTGACTCTCTGAAAATAAGTATCACAGGAAGAATGCAACATTTACCTGCAAGTTGTAGTCTTGAAGAATTTTCACTAGTGAGTCTCTCAAGTTAGGAATCTCCATGCCTTCCTTGATGCGGTGGATCAAAAGAATGGGATCAACATGGGTTCCAATATTGTTCAACAAACCAGTAATAAAAGCTGTGAAAAAAGAGGCAAAGAAATTAAAAATCCATCAAAATACTATGATTACTATGAGGGTGGTGAGACACTGGAACAGGTTCCCCAGAGAAACTGTGGATACCCCCTCCTTGGAAGTGTTCAAGGCCAGGTGAGATGGGGCTTTGAGCAACCTGCTCTAGTGGCTTTGAGCAACCTGCTCACTGCAGGGGTCTTGTAACTAGATGATCTTTAAGGTCCCTTCCAACCCAAACCATTTTAGGACTCTATGAATACCTGACCAAAGGATGCTTGAATGACAAGCTAAAGGCTTTGGCTTATTTTATGACTATTATATACTACGAGATAACACTAAACCTCTTTTGCATAGCTTTCATATGTTTCTTACGTCTGTATTTACTTGAATACAAGCCTTTGTGGAAGAGGAAATGCATTTTGGCAATTCACAGAACTTCTAGGGTATTTGGAGAGGAGATAACAAGAGTACCCATCACAAACCCACAAGTAAATGAATTTCAATTCAATAAAAAAGGGCACATACAGCATTCCCAGTTCTAAGGTTTAAAAACAAATTTCCAAGCAGTTAACTCCAATATGTTTCTAAACATTGATGAAAGTGAAGAGCACCTGGCTAAATGAAACACTAGAAGGACAAACCTCAAAACTGTGTTTTTAATTCAGCACACAAAACAGAGGAGTATCACTGGAGTTCCACTGCACTAAAAGCAGATGGAGCAGAGATAATTCTACACCCTTTGAGTCCCTTCTGCTCTTAAGATGCCACTAACTGTAGCATCACTTCTAGTGATGGACTGTAAGTATGGGTAACTTAAGAATGCCATTATTCTAAAGGAGTAACATATTTTGTTGCTTCTTCCTGTCAGAATTAGCAGCCATGGGATGAAAAGGTCTGTATTCTGACACTAATTCTACAAGACATTCAATCCTTCAGAAAAAGAGATCCCCAAGAGAGACTTTAAAGCCTTGTTTTAAAGCCCTAGAAGAGGTTGCAAAACTAATGGAGTAGACAGTTAAAAATAATTCTCTATTTTCTCAGTCCTATGAGCTCCTCTGAATCTCCTGAACAAAACTGATGGTGCTTATGAGATTCAGATAGTTTCTGATTCCATCTAAACTTTAAACTCGAGTTGCTATTCAAATAATGGATGAAAAGCAAAATGTACTCATTATTACAGATCTTACTTTTGTGCTGCAGACCCAAAACAAATTAATTATTCTACTGAGGGGCAGAAAGGTGTAGGTTCTTAATTTTCAGAATTTCAAAGGAAAGCAGCTGCAATAAGCATTCTACGCAATGTCCTCATCAAGCCTGCAGACTGTGTTATGAGGCTGTCTAAACATAAAGCCTCATTCTGCCAAATTAAAAGCATCATTCTCCCCTTGATTTGTCATTAAGGACGTAGCCGTGCAGAGCTTAGTCAAATGTTAAATCCCTAAGCACTCGTTCTGTAGCATGCCCACATGCTGCCTTGCTGGAAGTTTTAGTGCACAGTAAGACAGCTATGTTGTGCTCTGCAAACCAGAACACCTCCCTGGCCATCCATAAACACCTTATCTAATATGCACATGGATAATTCAATCCTTTAACTGCAAGAGCATTCCACAAAAAGAAAAAATCCACCATAACAACGAAAAAACCAACCAAAAAACCAGACACGCAAGGCTTCTGAGAACCTATCCCGCTTACGTGGTTTGTCGATAGAATATAAAATGAGGTCTTCCCAAAGCTCTCCATCATCTTGTTCCTTGGCAAATTCAATAGCTTTATCTACATCTTGCAATTCTTCCATTATCATCTTCAAGGCACTGCGGCTGTTACCCATTCTGCCTGGAAGGGAAAAGTAAGTAAAGAGACAAATATCCTAAATGTTTATCAACGCTCACTGTTTTAAGAAGCTCTTTCAATTGTCTCTGAGTAATGCAACCAAGACCAAGCATAATCTGATGTAGGAATGCAATTCCCAGAGCAATCAGTATAATCTGAACAAGTGCTTGGAGTACTTGGCTGGACTGGGACCTGAAGCCATGTGTTGGGGTCACGTTAGGGGTTCTGAACTGCATCAGCATCTAAAGTAAGGGGGAATGTTTGTATCCACACACATGTAAACTACGACATAGAATAGCCCTTAAGAGCCTGCCTCGGCACTCTTAACTTGCAGTAAGTATAGCACAGTTTACACCCATGGAAAATGAGAGGAGAGAAGAGGAAGAAGAGTAGAAAAGCTGCAAAATTATTGATATATATCCATATGTAAATGCTACACTATTCTCAAATGGTCCACAACACATTCTTCTCACTGAAACAAAGATTGATTAAAAAGCGCTTTTCTTTCTGTTCATGACTAATACATAAACATACATAAAAACCTCAGTCCTGCAATACCTCCCATTGAGAGGTAGATCCCTTGGCCTGCTGGAGGAGTTAATTTACAATTAGTTTTATTTTAAGATAAATAAATGAAAAAAGGCAATATAAGAAAATCTTCCACCTCAGAAAAAGATAATACTAAGTTTCTGAGATATATTCAGAATAAAATATTTGATTTATTTCTCTCCTCTCTTCAAACTGATGTTACTACTCTTCTCTTGGAGATTGTCTCAAAAATACCTCCCTCACACCTTTTCCCCATAACCGCCCAACACCTCCAAAACCCCAGAAAACCACCAAATCAGAAACTCAGTAACACAATATAAGGAGTTAAGACATCACACGAATCATCTAGCGCTTTGTTTTATTTTCTAAATCGTATTATTTGGTTGTACTGACTGCATAACAAATTTGTCTCTGGGAAAATGTGTTAAACAATATTAGGCAATGCATCATACATTTTCCTAGCATAAACTTTATGACAAGATTAGAAAAGCATGTGGCAATTTATCACACTAAGAACTACTTACTCAGAAGATAGACTGTCTCTTCTACAAAGTTCCTCTGCTGACAGATTTCAAGAGCCTTGAATTAAAGGGAAGGGAGGTGGGAAAGAGAATACAGGAAACCATGTAAAATGATATTTTATAGATCACAAATGATGAAAGATGCTTACAGATATTTTTCCATGAAGTTGCATTACTCATTTTCACAGAAGTACAGCTCTCTTAATATGCATAGTCAGGTCCTCTGGCATTAATTAAGAGGAGAAACTCCATGACATTTTTATTTTATTTTTTCTCCAAGATTAAATAAATCTGGGGATAGGACAGGTATTTTAGCCTGGATTACCCCAATGTCTACCTTTAAATACACTGGCAACTTTTTCTGCTAAATACTAATGCTAATCTGTGTGTAGCTGAAAAACACCTAGCACAATTACCCAGACTGCCAAACTCATTACCAACAAATGTACAGTAACAGGAAGTTGGCAGGGCTGGTATGTCATACACGATGCTATGTCTGGAAGCAGAAAGCAAACTCAAGATTCATGGCATTACTGCGAAGACAACTGTTCACTAATGAAGACTTTCATACTTGGGAGATCAAAATAATAAATGTGTAAGACACAGCTACAGCTAAAGATGTAGGTAGGAATTCACTTTTTCTTCCACTGTCATTTCAGATGGGTTACTATGAAGATTAGAGATACGGACAACAAATTTTGGGGTAGGGTTAAGTGAATTACTAATGAGATACTTCAGAGGAATGAAGGTGTGAATAATACTAGTAAGTTATAAACACAACTGACAGCCTTTTCTCTCTCCAATTGGAAGTCAAACTACAAAGTACCAGGTATTCCAGATCATTGGATGCTGCAGTTTCCTGACTGTCACACTCCCTCTAGAGGAAACCAGAGAACATTCACACTTCTCTTTCAGTTCATTTTATAAAACATTTGCTAAACTGCACTCGAATAAAAGTAACTTACTTTTCAAAGGACAAAAGTGATTTCTTCCTTCTTGGTTTATAATTTCTTTAAAGCAATAATAAGAATGAATTTGTTCAAATATCATGGCTTTTTGCAATTTGTATGCTGCACTGGAACATGCTTAACAGCTACTTAAATATTAGTAACTGGGAAATTCTTAGTTCCCTTATTGTTTCCTTAGAACAAAGATTTGTATGTGGCAAAAAGAGTTATTAAATGTTATGCATGGTAAGAACTGCAGAATTAGCAGCAATAGTAGATACAGTTAAGTTTGATAGAGTGTTGCTATCTTTCCTCTCTTCCTTAGCTTCTTACTGAAGCATACTAACATTTTAGCACAAGGTTAGAATGACAATTTTCTAACATCCTTTTCTCTCACTTGGGTGATTATTGCACTACACCTTCCAAAGGTTCATGGATCTCTGACATATTCTTGCTCACAGCAGTGCCAGCAGTGTGCTTGCATCATCTACACACAGCACTTTTCTGTGTCACCCATCATTGAAGATAGGTAGCTGGATCTGAAATAACTAAAACTAATCTGCACCAAAAGAAAAGAAAAAAAAAAAGTGCAGGAGAGGTTTAATACATAAAATCATGACCAGGCAAATAATATCTAAAGGAAAAACTAAGAGAAAATCTGAGAGTTAAAAACAAATAAGCCAATACTATAGACAAAAGTTTCTATCTGGAAACCCCTCAGCCTCATTGCCTAAAAAGAGCACCGAGACAACTTGGTTTCCTGTGACAGTTTCAAAAGAGACAGCGCCTGGAATCTTTAAGTATTTTCCAGTGTTTCCTGATGTTGCCCAGTAAAGTTGACAAAAGCACGCATATAAGAGAGGTGTCAGGAACACTACTAGTTCTTTTTAGAATGTCAACCACATAAAATGCAATACTCAGTATTACATTTAAGACTACTCCACTGGTGTCATCGTTACAGCTGCACACAGAGAGGCATCCTTTTACAGTCTGCTCTGCTCAGACATTAACAGCAAAGACAAATAATAAAATGCTGTCCAAACTAAAGAGGAAAACAAATTTTCATTTGATTTGCTTTAATTCAAGCAGGGGAAAAAAAAAGACTGTCCTCCCTAACTTTATTTATGATTTACTTTGATGGGAAAGAGCAACAAAGGAAAATGGGAAAAGGTTAAAGAAGGTGGAAACATGTATTTCATAAACCCCAAGTCTACTAGCAGAAGTAAAAAGACAAAATACTTTTAGCTCTGCTAGTTCAGGGACTGTTATATAGTATATATTATTTGAAAGCAACTTAGGATCTTAGAATACAAAGCAAGAAAAACTCCAGTTACATCTACTCATTTTTCAAGACCTAACACTGTCTAGTCCTATATTTGGCAGAATGATTGATTTCTGGCAACCACAACCTGCTGTTCAGTCAGGCCAGGCACTGATGAGTAGATGTGCTGTAGGTATGCACCAAGTGTGAATTCAGGACTTCTGCATTAAAAATCCCCACCAATTCCTGCCCTGTGAGTTGAGAGAGGAAAGGCTCTGCTGCCAGTCCCCTCTGCAAACTGAACTTCTGTAGGTGGTAGTCACAAACTCAAGGGATCCCTCCTTTTGGCAGCAGAGGGCAGTACCAGACACAGTTACAAATTGAAAACACTACAAACTACAGACAAAAACCAAGGACCTGTGTTTAGGTTTTGGGGGCTTACCTTCTCCAGTGGACAGTGCGTGCTGTCCCTAAGAAACGGGAGTAGGTTTGGACGGTCGTATTCAGCATAAAGGCTGATCTGTTTCTCATGATATCGTTGGCCTTTATGGTGGTCTCTTTTGAAAAGCTTGTGCAAATACTAGGAATCAAAAAAGAGAATCAGAACTCAAACCCAGTTATACAGTATAATTTGTCCTCCACTAAAGAAGTACTCCTAATTTCCTCAGGAATGTGCTAACACATACGAAAAGGCACAGAGATTAAATACAGAAGACTAACTTTATACAGTTTTCTGCAGTACCCTTATTACAGCAATCTCCCAAAACAACTCTGTCAAACAGGTTTTCAGCAACACTCAAGTAGCTGCCCTTTAACCTTCAAGGAAGCTATGGGATTTTGAATTTTATGGAAAACTTTGGAGAAAACATTTGAAGTATCTTGATAGGCTTGCCCATTACAGAAAACTATAGCTGAAACTTCTATCACATGAAGTGTTTTAACCAAAGCACCTTCTAAGTATCGATACTGTGGCAAAGCCCCTTCCTCCCTAGACGCACACAGGAAAGCTTTGAGTGTCACTTTTATTCAAAGGGAAGCAGGACTCACAAACTGATGCATCCCTTTTGTAAACTGACAGTCATCTTTGCAAAGCTCTTGGGCAGTGGGCTGCACACTTCACAGAGCTGCTTCCTATATCAGATCTCTAACACAATCCTGCTCTCTACCAGGTTGATGCCCTGAGCCTCACCTGTACACAGCAGCAAGTTAAGCTTCCCTCCCTAACACAGCCCGAGCCCACGGTCACACGGTACTTATTCTACTGACAGCACGTTCAAATGCAAGAGGTGCTCTAGGAATAGCAATGTGGAGCCACAGCCTTACAGGAAGATTGTAATTCTGCACAAACAAGAACAATCTTGCATCATATGGAAGGTAACAGCTCTAGAAAAACAAGCAGTTCACTGTCTCTATGGATCAGCAAAATGTGCCTCAGAGTTGCACCCAACCTCATTTTTGTGCAGGGGAAGCAGAAGGATTCAAGCAAGAAGCAGCTGACCAGAGAAGACAAGTGTCTATAGTGCCATAAGGAGAACCTCACAGTATGTTAACAAGTAAGCAGTACGTTATCAAGTTCTCACAGCTGCACATTTTAAAATTATTTTACTCTTGTAAGGATGCTATGGCCATGTTAAAAAATGGATTAGAAAAAGTAGCCACTTTGGCTCAAATGATTTATGACATTTCAATGTCATGTGCACTTTGACAGGATAACCACAGTTGTAAGAGATATTCCCAGCAAGGAGTTTATTCAGCGCAACTGGACATCAACAGAATATAGAAATATTAACCACGTGCTGTAGCTCAGGCCTGTTTTCTAATTCTTCAACAACTCTGTCAATCTGAAAGAAAACAAATAAAACCAACAGATTAGCAAACCTGTAGAGGACTGAAAGAAGGATGGGTAATACGAGCAAGCATTAGACTGCCATGCCCTGAACTTGTATACTCACAGAAATTTTATCTTCATTATCCAAAAGCATGTCTACTGCTTTCTAAAGGAAAGAAAGAGAACCAAGTTACACACGAACCATGTACACAGGTTTGCCCACACTAGAGTATTATGGTTGTTCACTGATGGGTACCAGATGGATACTGCAGACCTACTCTTTCCACAGTAATTCAGAGAATAGTTTGCATAACATCAGCATTCTCCGATAGCCCAGAATTACAAGAGAATACATTATGTATTCTTCCAGAATACTTTTAAGTTGTCACACTAATAGCAGTCAATACTGTGCACTTATATTGCAGGTGAAGTATGCCCCACCGAATCATGGGTCATAGAAGACCACTGCCAAATGATGTAAAAATACCGTTTGTCCCTTTGCAGAAGAGAATTGCGAGGTGATGGCTGTATAAGAAATCCACAACTCAACTTGTTTTACAACTGGATTCCTCCAAACTGCCTGCACACTGATTCCATAACACAAGCAGACAAGACCACATAAGCAGAGAGGACACCAGGATTCCAGTTCTGCTTCCTCTGACAAGAACAAGCTTTGCTTCACATGCCAAGAAGACAAACCCACAAATTCATGATATGATTTACTCTATTTAATAAAAAAAGAACGACACTCTTTTTCCCCCTCCATGTAGTTTAGAATGGGCATACCAAAGGTGATCATCTTTGGTACAGATTGCAACTTACTTTAGCTCCAGTGCTCAAACAACTTACTGGACTGAAAAAAAGAGGAGATCTACTTGGTTTCCCCTAAGGATGATACAAAAACGCATTTGCTCAGGTTTTATAGCCAACTGGGAAGAACGAAGATTGAATTCAGCACAAAATGCACACTTCCCGATTTTTGGAATTTAGGTCAATAACCTTGCAAACTTTCAGAAGCAGATTAATTGGCTGCAGTGAAAGAAAAGTGGTAAGTAGATTTAACATAGGCCTCATAATAAATTCACTGCCTCCTTTCTGTGGCTTATCAATAGCGTTATTTGATTAGAAACACAGGAAGAATACTGTGGTGAGAGTTTACTAGTGAACCACAACAGTGATCTCAAATCCAGCACTCTTCTCACAGTGTGTGATATCAAATGGAAATACAAAGGGAAAAAAAAAAAAAAAAAAAAAATCAATCATCCTTGGGTGAACTATTTTTGCAGTCTAGGCAACCATCATCATCTTTACCTCAGAATGTAGCCAGACACAGAAGACTCTCTGCCTCAACACTATCTTTAGCTCATTTACTCGAAGATCTCCAAGGTCCCTTTCAACCCCTAACACTCTGTGATTCTGTGATTTATTTTTAATCTGTTAAAATATCTCTAGTGGAAAGTGAATATAAAATCATTAAGATCACCATACCTCTGAATCAAAATCCATGAGCAGAACAATTTTGTCTCTGATAGAACTGAAAAGATTGTGCTTGTGGATCAACTGGAAGACATCTTTGTGCCTCAAAGTTAGGTATATTTCTAGGGCTCTACCATAGCGCTGGTCATAAGTATACCTGATAAAAAAACCAATGTTATAATACATGTGACCTTACATATCTAAATGTAGGAAAATAACCTATGATGGAAAACATAAATATGCTCTAGGATGTGAAGCTTGTTAGGATACTACCTGATAAATAACTAAATAATTGCTATGATTCATTTTTGTTAAAGGGAAATAAAACACCAGGCAACATTAATTTCAATTCTGTTCATATCAGCTGTCGTGTTGTGTTCTGACCTGTGGTTCTCTGCATTTTCATATGCCTGTTTTCAAACCACATTTTTGGAAACTAATTGGAACACTCTTCTGAGCTGAAAAAACCCATTGTTCTCTTAAAACTTTGGGACAGACTGTGACAGCGTAATAGACAGTAGCTTTGCTTTCTTTAAAGAAGCAGTACGAGAAGAACTTAACATGGGAATCATGCTGAGAAAACCCAAGAGCTTTATCCCTGTGCAAAGTAGCCTAGAACAAGGTAAGTTGTGGCACATTTTCCAGCTGCGTATTTCCATGCAATAAACCTACATGTACTACTTTTGAAATAGTGTGGGAAAACCCCACCGTTTTATTTTCCTGTGGGTAATTCTGAAATACACACTTCACAGAAGCGGCTTCCTCTGACGGCATAAAGAGGAATGATAGCTATTTGCTTTGGAAAGAGGAGTAGAAAACCCAATCTCACACTAAATTCCTTGCTTTCATACTCAGTAGATGCTTGATATGGAAGGGGAAAGAATTGCTAAGCTGTGCAATGAACAGTGGAGAGGAGAGAAAGCCAATACTCTGTAGACTGCAGCCAAGCAGATATTCCTGTTAAGAAAGTTAGGCTAATATTTATATATATATAGTGCACTATTTCAAGCTTGCTTTTTGTAAAAGCAGTTGAAAATTGTACTCACAATTCTGCAAGTGTTCGTAGCAAAGTCCTGTTCTGTGGATCTTTCTTCAGGTGATCCACTACAGCTTGAACTATGATTGTGTTATTGTAGAGATCTCCAGGCCACTCTTTTATCAGGGTTGCAAACCCCTACAAGTATAAGAGATAGTAACAGAAATAGAAAGGACTGCCTAAGGAACATTTGAAAACATGAAAGCTTGAGCTAAGCCTCTGAGATGGTACCTGCTGTGCTTCACCTCTAAGCCACTTTTACATGCCCAAAGCCATGCACAGTGTAGAACACAGATTTTCCTTCATAGGGCAACATTATTAAGATTCATGAAGCAGAGTCTCTTTCAGGTGTTGTAGGCTTTACGCATCACCTCAACCACTTATGCTACATTAAACAAATTAAAAATAACAGTATTTATAATAAATAACCAATCTTACAGTATGTGTGTGCTCTGAAGAACATTCTACTTAATTCTCTTAAAAAAACCCCTAAAATTCATCTTTTTAATCTTTTCATTGTTGTGGAAGTGTGCTTGATAATCTGTTTGAACAACAGAGAATCTGCTGCCAGAATTCTACAATTGCTGAGGGTGTTTGCCTGGCAATAACTATTACACGTGGACATGTCAGGCTGCAGTACCTCGTAGTCACTCTCCAAAAACTCATGCAGGACCATTTCATAGATCAGAGGTTTCAAAACTGGATCCCGTCTGGGCAAGTAACGACTAATTGCCTAGAGGAACAAAAAGAACAAAGTGTCAGAAGGGGAATGTCACGTAACATTCTGGTACACTGATGATAGGAAGAAAGAAAGAATTGTTGTCAAACAAAAAACCTAAAGCTACACACAAAACATGGCTCTTGGTAAACACTGGAAGCACTGTAAATTCATATTTGTAAGCAGCATCCTCAAGTTATTTCTAACTTCAGGGTTGCACATATTGGAATCGCATTACTTATCTGAAAGAATTTTCATTACAGATGGGTGGTAAGATACTAGTTAGAATGGAAGAAATCAGCCATTGCAGTTAGAAAAGTCTAGTCATTTAGGAAATAAAATCCCTAAGAGACCCTGCAAAAGAAAAAAGTTCTCAAAATCCATTTTGTCCAGTCTTGATCTTAAATCTTATAAAAAGGCATAAGCATTCATTAGCTGAAAAATGTGTACTTCTGATTTATGACTTTGACTTACTGGAATGTTACTAGATTTTATGAAAATTTTGTTTTGCCAGCTATTTTTACATACCCAAATGAAAATTAATTTGAAAATACATCTCTCCACAGAATGGATGAATGTGTATGATCTGTTGCTCTATAGGAGGTTAAGGAACCGAATTCTGGCAGGGAGGCAGATGAGAACCTGCCAGAAAGAATCAGCTCATACCCTGAAATTTCAGCACAGCGTCTTATTAGCACTAGTATTTCATGCAACTAGAGGCCAAGATCATTACTGCCTGCCAAAATAAACCCTACTGCTACCAGCTGTGTTGGGACTTCAGGGTTTGTAGCTGAAGACCCAACACCGATGAAATTCTTCCAAGCGCTCAAGTGATGTTGCCTGTTGCCCACTAAAGGCACGTGGTGCAGTAGACTTTTGTTACTGAAGTTGCTTGAACAAAGCAGGAGTAAAAACACCTCACTACATTTCTTTTTTGCAGTTTTACAGATAGCAAAGACCATTTCCAACAAATTCTCCTAGTATTTAAATCAAAACAATTGCCTAAGTTACACATTTCATTAAAGTCTTTCATCTGCAGGTGAAAAAGGAGGTAAAAGACCAATAAAAAAAAGCACTGTTAATGACTTTACAAAAATTAAAAGTTCACTGCTCACAGGAGACCTCTCCCCATGCTGTTTGAGCTTGGACAATCTTTGAAACATACCACGCTGCCAACATCAGCTCCCACCATCTGTCACAGAATTGAATAGCTTGGTCTTTCAGGGTCTTGCCAGCTGCCCTGGGGAATCACATTCCTGACCCACTCCTAAAAAAAGCCTCTCCCAACCATAAAGCAAGCAAGCTAGATGTCAGCTGGAGACTCAAAGGCAGAGGATATTCTTCGATGGCTGTTTTCTTTCCTGCTTACTGCCTTCCTGCCACGTCCTAAATGAACAGCCTTGCCCAACGGGCTTTGCTGCAACTCTTGTCTGTGGTTTGGCCGCACAGCAAGCTGCTTCATGGCGTGGGGGCCTGGCTGTCTAAGGAAGGAAACCTCTCCTGCCCCCAGTCTCACTACTTTGAAGGAAAAGCTCAACCACCTCCTGCAGTTTGGTTGCCGTGCCTCACAAAGACTGCAAGGCATCCGAGTTACTTTTAGGCCTAGACGCAAGGGTGATCTAGGATCCATGCTGGAGGTTACAAACTCTTCCTGGTTTATTTTTAAGCAGTAACTAAGGAGTGAGGTCAGACAAAAATCTCCAGAACCAGGATGCCTTTGTATCAAATCCTGAATCACGTGGTGAAAGTGACTTTAAATAAAAAGAGGATACTATACATAAAAAAAAAGTCTTCCTTTGTTTCTCCTTATGAAGGCTTCTGATTAGCAGGTATAAGGACGTTGACGTGAGATAGCCTAAAACATCTCACCAATAAGCCCAAACCACAATTCTTCCTCCCTCAGGGTATACTATGAGATGGAAGAGGCCGTCTGGATAGTGCTGGTCTACGGTACATCCAGCACAGTGAGGTGCAGTCTTGCACGTGTCCTCTCTAACCAATGTTTTGGTCATTGAAGCATTGCTGCCTCTAGCTGATCCTCCTGCACCGCTGCTGAAAGTCACTGCTGTCACAGCAGAGTCAACAGAACAGAGCATATCCCTCATGTCACAACAGCCAGCACTCGCAGAGTTTGGCATCTTCCTTTGAATCCACCTTACTCAGCTGTTTGAGCTGAGAAATGGGATTATACTCTGAAGTGGCTCAACACAAGCATGTAGTTTCACCAGGCCACTGCTGCTGGAAGAGGAAAGGAGCAGATCATCGCAAGGCTCTAAAAATCTTGCAACTGCCTTCACAAGGTTTGCTAGAGGACGTTCACTGAAGACACAAGAAACATCAAGATACCAAAATGCAGCCTCTGGTAGCCAAACAGGACCTTTTAGTACAGAACACTCAAAAAAACCCCACAAGCAAACAAATGAGGCACTCACCCCACAGGCTTTGACATTGGGGTATCACTAATTAGTCCCTCTGCAGGAAGGAAAGTTTAAACCTTTAGTTTTACTGCCACCTTAGTTACTGGCAAATCATGTTAGATTGGTAACATCACATTTCAGGCAACTGCTTACCTGTAGCACAAAATCTTCAAGAAAATGCTCTTTTGAAATACACTGTCTCTAAATCTCAAATAGAGTCTCCTGATCAGGGCTTAAAGCCATTATAGCCAAGTCATACTGTTGTGTTTAATACCTGCTGGTTCAGTAAAAAGGTAGAAATTCCTAATAGCATACAAGTGACCCCAAAGCATTACAAGAACCGCTTCATTTAGATCTGTCTTAACTTAGTTCATGCTTTATGATATTCAGGTATCTTTAGGAACCTGGCAAATATTCTGCACAATTGAAATAGTAAAATAAGAAAGGTGTCTTTTATAAGTGGTGACCCTGCTTTAGCAGTGGGGTTGGACTAGATGATCTCCAGAGGTCCCTTCCAACCCCTATCATTCTGTGATTCTGTGAACTGCAGCTTGAAGCTGAATAATGTAAGGGACTTCATCTTATGTTTTTCTAAGTCCACTTTCAAGGTGCTGAAAACAACCAGCTGTTTAGAAAGGCAGTAATTTAGCAGAGATGTTTTTGTAGCAAACCTGGAAATATTTTTATATTTTACAGTCTGCTGGATAACATAAGTGGAAATGAGAAAAACACACATTCCAAACACTTGCATCTGAAAAACAAACCTAAGAGGACTAAGAAACAAAATTTCACCTGTACCTGTACTCAGGTCCTTTACTGGATTGAAATAAAGAGACACAAACATGAGATTTCATCTTCCAAGGTGCAAAGAGTGCACCGAAACACTAAGAATTCATACAAAAGGAAAGGCTGTTCTTGCACTGAAGTGGCTCCAAAACAAAAGCCAGACATTTCTGAAGACCATAATGCTGGAACACTTTTGCTCTTTGAACAGAATTAAACAGCTCAAAACCGATAAGAGACTGCATGCTGTGAGATCTTAATAATACATCCTTTTAGGCTCATTGAGTTTGAATAGGAAGACATAAAATTCAGAAATAAACGTACACATGTTACCAAAGGGAGTGTGCATAATGTTTTCTACTGGTTTGGCAGTGACAGTGCTATAGCCTTATGTCCTGGGCAATTTATTAACTGGGAATCTCACATTAAACATGTGCTCTTATGGTAGCTGGCTTGTGACCAGGGAGAACACAAGACAAGGCAGACTGCACCTCTTTCTTGACACCATTTCTAGCACATGGCATTGGTTTCCCTTGTTGCTTTACAATTTAACTACTCTTTGGCACTTAAAGCTGTGGGCTCTGTTGCAATAGACTTGGATTTTCAGGAAGGGCTGACACCCACAGAGGCTATTTTCCTTAAGAGCTGGGGTAGAATTTTTAAGGACATACGGGAAGGGAGTGAAAAGTAAATGGGAAAGATGTATGTGAGCATCTTTGCAAGTAAAAGCCTTGGGGGTGTGTGGATGCTGAAAAGCTGCTAGCAGAGGAATTTTCCTAGGTTCTCACAATATTCTGTGAGAACCCTGCCTTTCTCACACGTGTTATGAGAAACAGTAGGACGGTTTTGTAAACTAGACTAGCACATGGTGTTTCGATAAGTTTTGTTTATGGTACATTGTAAAAATATTTTGAAATAGGTGCTGTAGGACTTTAACCAATCACCCTAGGAGATGGGTGATTACTGACGAATCGCCCTATGGGGCTGGGGTATAAAAATGGGGTTGTAAATTAATAAAGTTGCTTCTTTTGCCTGCTCTTGCTGAATTTATATGTTGCTGCGTCTCTCCGCTCCCGGCATAAACAGCAACAGGGGTGGGTCTTTTACTCAGGCCTGTCAAGAAGTTAAAAGTATGTAGCTGAGTACCGGGATGTGCTATGTCTCCAACCCTGTTTTATGGCATGTTAAGGTACACACATCAATCTGAAAGACAACTGTATCACTTGACATGTGGGGCAGAAATTGCAGGGACAGCATTGTATCCTGCTACCGCACAAGGGCCATGAAATGCCATCCTTTAGATACTGGGCCAAAACCTGCAGAAGATACCACATCCCAATTACTTGAGTGTAGACAGTAATGAACTTACCTTAAGCTGGCCTATTTCTTTAAACTTGTAAACTTCAAATTCCCAGAGTTCTGTGTTTTTGCCAAGAATTTTCTGGCACTTTCTGGAAGGAAGATGAAAGGGGAGAGAGCTAAAGTAGGCATACAGAATAACACAAATGCAACAGCATTACTGCAAAGATTCCTTTCCTCTTTCTTCTCCCTATCAAGACACTTTCAAAGGCGACCTATTTTGGCAACCATTGCTTCAATGGTTGGTATTGGTATGGTATGCCAGGTACTCTTCCTTTCAGATCTTACAATTTTATTGCATCCAAGAGGACTTAACTGCTTACAGTGAATACACCCTTATTGATTAGGGCTATATTAACTTTATGAGTCAAGTTCTTAAATCTCAACTGAGAAAAACTGAGCACTTCAAAAGATACACTTATGCTTATACATGAAAACATAAATCTTGGGTAATTTCTGATCCTTACTTTAGATACCTGTATTTGACATTTTTGTTTACACCCACATAACCACAAATTATTTTCTGATGGTCGTACATGTAATGACACAGTAATGAACTTCAATTATCAACATCCAAAGAAAACCTCAGTTCGAAAATCCAGCATGACTTTGAAAAATCAAGACTGACTTTCAAAAAAATATACATGTGTCAATTCTAGTTAAACTTCAGAATGCTTACAGTAACTTATAGGTCACTACAGGCAAGAAAATATATGGCACAGTAATACATCTGCATGTTTTGAAACTTCAGAAACACCAGAATGCATAGAAAAATCAACATTACAAAATATTTCAGAATCAATAATTTGCTTTTGCTTCTCCCCCTACCCCAGACACACTTTAGCCAGCAAAAAAAAAATCTTTAATAATGAGTTACCGAGCAGCCAGGTCATACTCTCCTTTCTCTACTAGGTGATTAATATAGGCTAAGCCAATGTCCTAAAGGGGGGAAAAAAAAAATTAGTTATAAAAGTTTGGAAGTCAACTACTTCACTGCCACCAAAACTATCATTTCAGCTGTATGTACTGCTGTTAAGTAAAGCACCAGGCCCTAAGTGGAAACACCAAATTCTCCTTTAGATGTAGGACCCACAGAACAGTCAACAAAAATAGCTGCATAGCCCACTCATGGGTTCAGATTAAGATGCTCTCTTAAATAATTCTCATAACGTCATTGATGCTGATGAGACTGCACCACCTCTACATATTAAAGACTGTTCAAAATGCATAAGCTGATGGTTCAGTGCTTGCATTAGCTATCTTCAAAAGAAGACCACCAGTCATTGCATGAGAATCTTTGTCAACATAAAGCTTGTAGGGGAAAAAAACATTGGCTGAGAATATAAATCCCAGAACTGCTCCATAAAGGAAATAGCAAGAATTTATCAAGGTTATTACATATTATTTCATACTAAATTCCTCTTCTTAAGATTTTATCACACTGGTAAGCTGCAAAATTTTTCTGGGAGGCATTTAATATGATAAAATTTTGGTGAAATAGCCATACCTTCTACTGTAATCTCAACATTGGTGTCAAGGTCAACACAGCCCAGTGTACCCATTGCATATCTTAAGAGTCACATGACTAAAAAGCATATTGTTTCAGAAAAAAAAAGGGGGGGGGGGAGAAAAGGAAAAGAGAGAGCTGCACAATGAAAAAGAAGTCCTTGTATACAAATACAAATAAATTTTTAGGCCTTCTAAGGCACAACATAAATTATTTGATCAATATTGACAGCAGAGAGTGGAGTGTAATATGAACAGAAGTATCCAACAGCTTCAATTGGTCAACATACTAAAAAGTTTTAAGAAAACCCAGCCATGCTAATACACAAGATTTTAGGATTTCATGGATTTCATTCTGTTAAAGGAACCACCTTTATACTTCCAGCTTCACCATTCTCCAGAATGGAGATTTCTGGCAGCCCCTTTCTCTTGCGGACTAGCTCCCCAGTGAGCAGAGAAAGTATAAGGAAAGGAGCTGGCTGTTTAGGACCCTTGTGTCCTTTTCAAGAGGTGCAGGGAGGCAGTGATCTTTACTGCAACCTAAAAAATCCCCAAGACCATCAGACTTGTCAGGTAGTGTGTGGTGTCATTGGTCCGATTGCTGCTGGACAGTGACAGCTTGAGCTGTTTTAAATCCCTGTACCACTAAACCTTCACTTAGGGATTGATGTCAACATTTTTTCCCTCAACACATTCCATGGGTATTGGATTAGAGACCAAACACTCAACACCTCTACTTGTATATACCCACAATGAATTTCACCCCGGTGGAGCAAATTTCTGCAAACCTGAAGTATTTTGTAATTTTTTTTTTAAATTTTTATTTTCCTAATGAATTGTCAGGATCTACTTCAACAATTCTTTACATCTCTTGCAAGGGCACAGAGTAACTAAATCACATCAACTCTCTTGATTCAATTTCTGGACTACACAATAAGAAAATAATTTTTAATACAAACTGATATACAGTGTGCACATTATAGCAGGAATCTGGCTAAAATATTAAACACATCTTCTCACACTTTGTACTTAAATACAAACTTCCATTTAACGAAGCAGCGGTATTGATACAATACCAATGTGTTTACATTGAGGTCAATTTAAAGAAAAACAAAAAAAAGATAAAATTAGCAATGCTTTTGTAGCTACTACATTATCCCACCACTTTTGTCTTAAGAGCAACAAAGGGTAGATGTTTGTGAAAGGACTATAAGCACGGGAAATAGCTATCCAGGAGAAAAGGAGCTTAACTATCTAAAATAATGAGAATTCAAAGCAACGTAAGAGAGTTAGATGTGAAACTGCAGCTGAATTTCAATAGCATTTAAAAGGTCTTCCAATTGCACCTTTTAAACTCCTGCCAAAACCCTGTCATATGTACAAGGTAAAAGTTAAAGAGAAATGTGTCACCCTCTACCCCATCTCTAATAGTCTAATACTGTGTGCTACTTGAAACAGCAGCAAATTTAATACAAAAGTAAAAGCAAACAAAAACCCCATCAACAATCAGTGGAATTCTCTTCTTTTTAATGTCAATAGCATCGTCATAAAATCCAGATCCTTTTGTGTTTCACATACTAACATTCCTGTTCTGCAGCTGAATCCAAGAAATCAAATGCCAGCTGGAGTATGCCTAACAGCTATTGTCAGCACGATACAGAACCGGGAATGTATTTGTAGCATCTCACAGCACTCTACAAAAAAATCAGGTGTTTTCTTTTAAATGGAAGTTTTGAGACTTACCAAAATCTTGTGCTTTTTTATGGTTTTCTGACTGATCTCAGCTGCCATCAAAGCTTCCTGTATTTCAAAAGTAGAAAATAAAGATACTAGCCAAATATAAAACCTTTCAATATAGAAAGCTCTAGAACTGCGTAAATCAACTATTTTTCAGAGCAGGGTGTTTGAATCACTAGAATTTTTAATGCCATGGTTGGATGAACAGCTTTGAATTCATACTCAAACAAAAGCAGTCAACCAAAGAGAAAACTACTTTTGTTTCCATCTGGGTTCATTCCCTATTACTATATTAGGATCAAATCATAAGATTACACTGAAACAGACAATGCAATCGCCTTGGATCATTTTCAAATGAGAACCCTTCACTACCAAAACCTGTGAAGAAAGACCATCAGGAATAGAAGTGGGGGAAGGCGACCTTGCACCTCCCCAGCCCCAAAGTCTTTTCCAGTCAGACTGATTTATATTTAAGTGTCATATCCCTTCTTCTACGAAGAAGGTACAGAAACAAAGCTGGCACTTCTACAAACAAAGTGAAACCTTTCACATACATCATAATGCAGAAGCCATCTACTACCTTGAATGGCTTTCATAAAGGCGCATGCACAGCTGTCAGTTGCAAATTACTGGCGTCCTCGGGGACCAAATGCCACGATTTACATAAACTGCAAAACTGTGCTGATCATTTGAGTTTGCTATTCAGATGCAAAAACATCCACAAGGATTTAAACAAATCTGCATGAGGAATATCATGACTGCATTAACAAATGCCCTATGTGCTGAATGGCTTTCCTACATTTTTTTTTATCTCCTTAAAATGGACATCCAACACGTAACACATAAATAGGAATTTGCTAGTTAACTTTGTGTCATAGCAAGAGTTCTAAGGAATTAACAGCAAGACATCAGAATCCAGAGCACTGGGCGCATGCTGATGTTGTCTGTAGGAGTTTGTTATTATTGTTTTAGGTATTTCCATATACACACAAACACACCGATATTTATGCAACCACATACTAAGCTGCTTTTTCCCCAAGGGATCCATATACCCTTGATTTCTAATGTTGACACTGCTTTTTTGTGAGTAACACTACTTGTAGCACTTATACCTACAGTTCAAGCCCAAATTATCTTACTTTTAAAAGCTTCAACACTAAAGGTATGTAATGTGGAGCAACACACAATACCCTAAAGAACCTTTTTGTTCTATAGTGGAAGCAATAAAGTGGAAGAAAAATAATGTCACCCAACTTCCATCTTTAGTAGGGCTAGAACTAGAAAAATATCCATGTAGCTCTTTAGTTAACTGCTCTGCTTCTTTAAAGCCAAAAACCAGCTTTAATAATTTTCACTGACAGCCAATACACTTCTTATCTGATGCCGAGAGCTGTATTCACAGCATCTAATTCAGCCACCTCACCTGGGTGCAATTCAGATGAGTTGTTTCACCAGGAAGACTAACTCTCTGTATAGTCAACTCCTATCCTTCACAAGCATTTAGTCAATGACTGTAGGAACAGTCAAAATGACCTAGAAATTCATCATCCCCCTTCAATTTCCAAACCAGGAAAGTCTGAAGAAAAGAATGCTGTAAAAATTACTTCGTATTTCTTCTTTTCTAGCAGCCAGTCTATGTGGTCATCTTGGTCCCGCTCTTTAGCCACAACCACATCTCTTGGGCTGATGATATAAAAAAGCGATTCACCTTCCGAATACTCTGCAAACGCATACAGAATTTTATTGTTATTATTGTGATTATTTTATTTTCCTTAAATAAAGTCCTGCTTTTTAATACATCCTTGAAGGGAATTTAAAAAGAGGAGATACAAGGAAGACAGCAAGGCTACGCCTGCAGAGCATGCTTGTTTGGGAAGTTATATTCTCAAATAAATTAAAAATGGTTTAAATGGAAAAATAGCTTTAATAAATAAATAAATAACTATGTAAGTAAGTAAAAATCACTACAGCTTATTGTAAATTCTGATTCATCCACTATGTGTAAACTTTACGATGGTTTAGAACACATTATTATACTTTTAGAGGACTATTACACTACATAGTCTGCAATAAACTTATCGTCCCCATCAAGGTCAAGGCCATCAAAAGCATAAATGATAGATGCTGTAAACCCTGGGGACAGAGCACATCATTACAGCAATGCATTTTCAATGCTATAAGTTAAAGTTATATGTATAATGCATTTGCTTATACCATAAGCCTTTATTTTTGAGTAAGCTCAAAGTAAAAATGTACTGCAAGGTAAAATTAAGCACAGAAGATGACTTCAGAATAGTTATTTCCACAGAACCCATGAAGAAACACTATCAGCATTTGTAGGTACAGGAAATAAAACCATCACACATCCTTTATCTGTATCTACACATGCATGCAAATACACTCCTGAACTGATAAGCAATTAAAAAAATAATAAAAAAAGAGGCTTGTTTTAAAGCCATCCTAAAAATTTAGACTTGTCAGAAAAACTAGAGTATTCACTAAGCATAAAGGTACAACTGTGGACATCAATGTCTTGCTTAGGGATAGGTATAATGAAATTCCAATTCTACGGATCGCAGCAAAGATGTTTTGGAGATCAGGAGGAGACATACTACATTTCTAGGGGCTTAAGGGCATTCATGTACACTGAGGCCCACCAAGCCTATAATTTGACGCATGCTGCCAGAGAAGATGATTAAAATCCAGACTCGTGGATTTTAAAGGCCAGAAGGAATGTTTCTGTACAACACAGGCTACATAACCTTCACCAAAGAATTCTGCAACAGCTTTGTCATGCATCTTACTGAACTACAACACATATAACAGAAAACCATCCCACCTTATTTAAAAGACTCATGCATACTGTGCCAGGCCTTAATCTCCCTGCCTGTTACATAACTAAACTTCCAGGCTGAACATGCCAAACTCCAGTTTCTGTTCACTACATTTTACCATTCCAGGGGCAGTTATACACCAACAGCTTTATTGGTACAGGGAAGCTAAATATCAGTGTGCCCCTTTTAAGTTGATCTTACATCTTACTGTTGAGATGACATTTATTCCATCTTTGTCTCCAAAGTAGCTCTTCCAGACACTACACCACTCTTTTCACTATTCCTGATGCCCTTTGTTACAGAGACATGAGAGTTCCCATGGATCGTTACGTTGAATACATCTCCATCAAAGATACTGCCTTCCACAGTTCTGTACAATATGTGAGATCTTTATTTCTGCCTTCCCCAGTATGCCTGAATTCATAGATCACATCACAAACCATAATGTTTAAATATGCACATTTGTTTTTACATATGTGTGGTTCTTGTGGATTTCCACCTTACACTTCAGTGTCATAAGCAGTTCCAGATGGCTATTCAAGAAGATGACATAAAAATGAAAAAGTAGGCTGAGTCCTCCTGAATGAAGATTTTTTTTTTTTAACCAAGTTATGCGAATAAAGCAAAACTATATTAAGAACACCTACCTAAATGATAATCTCTGCACTCATTTTCCTGAAATCCTCGTACTGTTAGTGCATCAGAAGAGATCT
Organism: Todiramphus chloris collaris; assembly: GCA_025345505.1. NCBI lineage: Eukaryota > Metazoa > Chordata > Aves > Coraciiformes > Alcedinidae > Todiramphus > Todiramphus chloris. The sequence goes on from JANVCC010000019.1 coordinate 15,010,360, forward strand.
CTTCACAGGACTCGGGTAGGGGTTGTACAATATCCAGTCTAGGCCTTGCACAACACTCCACCTCCTAGAAAAAACAACATCATCTTAGCTGCATCCTATATAGTTAACCTTAGCAATGTCAAATAATGGGCATTTACAAAAAAAGCTGAAATTAAACAGCAGCAAACTTTCCCAAAGGTCCAGTACTTTGCACTGTGTACCAAGTTGCAAATCATACAAGTTGCACAGTCATGCTCCACAGAGTAGCTGAAGGGCAGAGGTCTATGAAAGAATTATATTCTAGTATTAAGATGAACTTGGGATTTTTTTAGTTGGTGTTTAAATTTGCACTTTTAAGCATCCAGCAGCAGCAGGGAAAAGATAATGTGAGAATAATCTAAAACCCTTGCTGTGCTGATGATTTTCGATCAACATGAACTTTCAAGTGCAATGTAGGTGGTTATGGTAAGACGACATCATGGATTTTCTACCCAAGGGAATCTGCTGTTTTTAACTAGCTGTATTTTTAATTAAGTCAAGGTCCAAGACATGCTTTATTTTCTACTCCTGGCTGTGAATTATAACAAAATACAGCATGAAAGAGAAAGGAGACATACAAAGCAGATTTACACAGTTCTAGTCTACCTGTTTGGCAGCAGCACCACTTGGATCTTTTCTCAGTTCAACTGTTCCAATGTTAGTAAAAAAAAAAACAAACCAAAACCAATCTAAACCCCCCAAAAAAACCAACAAAAAAAACAAAACAAAAAAAAAAAACCAACAAAAAAAACAACCAAGCAAAACCAAACCAAAACAAAAAAACCCACGTAAAATAAAGAAAAGAGGAAAAATCAAAGCAAGCCACGAGTTCATGAGTTCAATTTTGATACAATTTGTAAAAAGGAGGAAGCTGCCATTTGAAAGCTGTGAAATCAAGCGTAGGCAGAATAGTGTGCCTCACAACCCAACAGCGCTAGTAGCAAGCAGCACTTCTGCTGCAAGCTGTGGCAGCTTGGGCTCTATGGCACCAAGACACTAACAGAGGGGCTCCCACCACGCCAGGGCACAGACACAGTGTCGGGGTGGAGAGTACTTTTGTTTGCGTGCTAGAGTTACCTAGAGAACTCAGAAGCTATCAAAGTCCAGAATTTGGACTTTGTTTAAAAGGCTAATTAAAAGCAAATACATTAAAAAAACCCAAACCCAAAACTCTTTCCTATATTCTATTACCATTACATGATCTGAAATTCTTTTTTCATCTTTCTTTCCTCAAGCAGCTAGAATGACTTTAACCTTTATCAGATAGTCACTACCTCATTCACACTAGATCCTTTTCCATACTACTTCATTAACAACAGCTTTCCAAATTCCTTGCTCCCTAGCATTCGAATCCACCTTTTCCTCCTCCTTCCTTATCCTATTTGTTTGCCTCCTTTTCTTTCACCGACTCTCCTGCACTAAGGACTACTGTACTGACTCTCTTGGGAAACACTACTGTGACATTATTTTTCTCCTTAATATAAATAAAGAAATAATAATCTGACATCCTGCAGCAGAGCTAGAAGCTAACCCTATTGATTTCAGCAGGCTCAAGCATTCGTTTGAACCTACAGCATTTCATTGCCTAGCAACTTGTGCACCCAGTTGCTTAAGGTTACTATGGTGATGGTTGTCTAACGCAGACATACTATCAAAGAGATGATCAAGAGCATCTGCCATTCTCACATGGCAACTTCAAGGATTTCCTCCACTGCCTTGCCTTTTATTTGGCAATATGAAATGAATGTTGGAGACAGAGATGGCACTCGCTCGCGCACAGTAGAAATGGCTGACATGAATTCTAATTTCTACCTATCTACACGTGTATCTGGCTGTACACAACTACAGGTTTTGGAAGCAAGGGAGACAATGATGCTACTCGCTCGCAATCACGCATCCCTCCCTGACACAGTGACTCTTATTGCTTGAGTTGCTCAACTTCACTACTCTCATGTCTTCTAAGATGCAGTGTCAGCAAGCCCCTCTCATGGCTAAAAAACATTCTTCGTTTCCTTTTAGTGCAGAAATAGCGAAAAGAGAGAAAAGGAGAGAAAAAGGGAGAGGCAAGAAATGAAATGGAAAAGTAGAGAGAACGACAACCTAGAGACTTTCTCTGCTTTCTGGAAGAAATAAAGGAATCCAGACAGGACTTCTGAACAGCAAGTACATTCGTCTTCAACATCACCTCCACTGGCCTTATTTAACAGGTCAGAAAAGTTTCAAGCACTGTTTGCTACCAGTGGACTACAGATTTTTTTCACAGGTAATCAGACCTGCATGACTAGCTTAAGGCCCAACTCCCAGGGCAGATTGGTGCTGTGAAGAAACTAATGTAAAAACAATTACCGTTTTTTCAGAAATCTCCTTTACGTATGAAAGTATAACAAGCTGGTCACAGAGAGGTGCAAGTCCACTGATATAGAATTCGGTGTCGAACTGGAAAACTGAAACACAGGAAAGACAGCAGATTGTTAAATAAATGAAGGTGTATGAACTACTCGCTAAGAAAAAAACCACACACAACTGATTTTCAGCAGCAATCGACAGCATGCAGTAGCACTTCAGAAAAAGGGAGACTCAATTCACGTAACAAATCCGGAGACTTCCCAGTTGGATCAGCAAGATGAAATATTACACTTAACAGATTAAATTCCATTAAGGCTTGCAAAAAAAAAAAAATGTTTGTGCACCACAACATGCTAGAGATAAAACATTTGAAAGAATGGTCAGCCTGATTTTCAGTAATTACATTGAAAAAAAAGGAAGCAAAAGCAAAACCAAACTCAACAAAAGAGGCAATAAATTAATAACTTCATTGGTTTGCCTATTCGCAGCAAGTTCATGTGGCCATACGAGAATCACACCTGCTACATCTATCGGTATCATATATGAAAACACAAAGATCATTATTTATTTACCACCACTTTAAACATCACAAAAGATTTACAGTTACCCTCATTACAAAGAAAACATGATCTGCTCTTGTCTTGTCCTGCTCTGGCAGGGGGTTTGGACTCGATCGTTGGACGTCCCTTCCAACCCCTAACACTCTGTGATATGGCTAGTCCCTTTTCCGGTTCAGAAAACTGAAAATGTAATTTCCTAAATTTGGTCTTGATATCGAGACAGTTACGTGATGACTATTTTGAGAAGAGAAAGAGAGAACTAAACTGTAGTTACAAAAAAGCACATTAAAGCAGACCTCTGCCACACAGATAGCAATTTAGTTTTATTCTGATGGATTTATAGTGCAGCTCCTCTCTCATGGGGCCCAAAACAGGAATCATCCAAGCGCTTTTATTACAAAAACTTAGACCTAAAAGCTTTTATAAAAATATCAGATGCATCTTCATTTTCACCCCAAACATGATTTTAGGAGAATGTAAGAGTAAGTAGAAAAAAAATATTTCCTTGCTTACTGTTTAGGACACTACATTACTAATATCTACTGTTTAATAAAATAGTTACTAATTATTTTAGCAAACAGAAAATACAGGATAATGACACTAAAGTTAATTTTCATTAGTTAAGGTAATAAGAAGGAACAAGAGGAGTAATCATCCTCCTGCTGAAGGAGGAAAAAAATACTGTCAAGTAAAGTACAGATTAGACACCTGTCTCTCAATGAATAAGCAAATACTGGTTTTCTCTTAATGACTGCTGACACTTTGACATCACTGGGGGGCCAAAGCACAGCACAAGGGTAGAGCACTCAATCTACTCTAGGAGACAATTGGCTCACATTTGTGATCCTGTACATAGTTATTTCATTCTAGCCTGCAAGACTGATGAGATTACTTCGACCATGTCACATGTTGCTCTGAGTGATGATTTTAAACAACCCATGTCAGAAACATCTACATAACAGATCTTATTCCCAGTTTACAATTTAGTATTTGACATTTTAAAATAATATGGAAGGCAGAAGGATAAACATGGAAAAGGAAAACCTAAGTCATATCCATAATGCTGGCTAGAAGAACAAGCAAAGAAACTTTCAGCTTTAAGCAGTGACAAGAGAAGGCTCTCAAAAGCATAGAAAATACTGTGGTTTGAATTTGGAGGGGAAAGCAGCATGGTGAATGGTACATTTAAAAAGAATAAAGTTCAAAAAACCCCATGTGTCTGTCTTTGTCTTTCACTGGAAATTTAATTCCCTTGTAAGAGATAATATAATGCCCCCATAATGGTGCATTTAGGATCAAGCAGTAGTACTGTTCTGGGAGACAAAAATAAATAAAAATCATCACTTCAGGTTTTGTTTTTAAATAGAGTTTAGTTTCCTTGGTTTCACTTTCAGATTTCTCTCAGCTCATCCTCCTCGAGAGGCCTTGTTGAAAGACAATGCTCCAGCTCTGCTGCTACAGCTTTGAACAAAGAATAGCTGGCGTAGACAGTGCTTCTCGACCTCTTAAAAACCTTTGATGCAGTTCATCAAAAAAGTCCTACAGAAAAAAAAAAATCCCACAAGTTACAGCTGCACAGAATACTAATAGATTAATTTGACTTGCTCTCTGGACACTGTTGTGATCACAGGGGAAAAAAAACCTTAACGTGGAGGCATTGCAGTAATGCTGTAAATTGAAGAAGGATCCAAAACAATGAAACCAAATGTAGCATTGAAGTAAATGGGAATGACCGAGGTATGGCCATGTGTCATACACGTTTATGCCTGTCATAAGGGAAGATGGAAGACATGCTGACAATGGACCTACTCTAAGTTCAGCATCTATGTACAGCTGTCAAACAAATTACAAGGAAGCAAGAAGCAAAAACCTGTAAATCCTTTTTTTTTTTTTTAATTGTTCGTTAAACGAAATGTATGGAATACACCACACTGCAGAAGTAAAACTATATGCAGTACATTATTTACCCAAACACTATAAAGCAACTTTCCCTGGAGTTTAAAGATACACACGTGCACATTGTGGAATGAAACAAAGCCTATTTGGTTTAATCAAATCTCAAAAAAGCAGCCCCTGCTTTTCCACCAGAGAATTACAGAGTGAAATTCTGGTTAACAGCAGAGGTTTTAGGGCCAAAGTTTCAACATTGTCTTTCAGGAAAGTAAGCAAGGAGCTGAACTAGCATGCAGATACTTTACATGAAACTTACTGTGTGTCAAAAACACAGCTGTGGGTTTGGTTTTCTTTTTTAAAATCTAAGAGATATATGAAAGAAATGGAAAAGCCAACACAGAAGATAATATTTAGGTAGTCTACTTGTGTATCAACAGCAGCAGAGCCACAAAGCACAGCGCTTACCTAGAACTGTGGTGCACTTTTAGCTCCTGGGGTGATGCCACTATGCATTCCCAAATTACCTTTTAACCAGCTACTTCAAGCACCTGTGCAAAGTCTGCAGTCATTGCTGTAGGACACAGTGCAGCAAACTCTTAAAAATTTTCAGGATGTTATCTCCACCACAAGTGCTTTTACTGATCTAGGCTATTTATGCAAAACAAAAATGAGTATAAAATGGCATGTCTTGATTAGCTATGAACATGTGTATGCAGTTGCATTTGGTATAAAATAGAAAACCTTTTTTCTTTTTCCTTTTTCCACAGTATATGCATTCAGTTCCAGCTAGACGACCAGAAAAATGTCCCGTATATGCATCACTTAAGATATCTTTAGATGGATAGAGACAAATCACAAAGCATAAATGCATATACATATATTTTTATTGAAAGAAAAGAACGTTCTTACTTTTAGGTGTACTATCCAACAAAATACTTGACGAAAACACAAATCTAGTCCTTTCTAAACAGGTTTTTTTAATCTGAAAATCTTCATACATGAACACCTGCCCCAGCATTTAAATATTTCCTTACAAATGATCTCTATCTCCCATAAGTCTCTGCAACAGTCGTCATATATTCCAATTTCCAGGGCAGACCTACTTCTGACTAGAAGCCTAAGTGGAAAGCTCAGGATGTGCCCAGTTAAAAAAAAATGCCTGCTGTGACTCAAAAGGAACTGTCAACTTCTGGGGACGAGTAGTGAAGTATCCCACATGGAAGGTCCTTTATTTGGGATCCAATGTCTTTAGAACTCCCTGAAAATTTTCTATCTGACCTAATATAAATGAAATCAAGAAACTATTTACCTAGTCATGTACATATTGCGATGGCATTTTAATGGACTATTTTATTCCTTGAATTTTGGTAGAAAGAGTAGTAGGATATGGTTAAAGTTGATGGCGGTTCCTATATGTTAATGATTAGCAAAAACTGATGCTCCCAAACTTGTAATTCACAGCCTTTACTATTTATAATCAAACCAGTTGGAAAAGTCATATTCAAATTTGTGTTTGAACATTGAAGGTTCAAGAAAAGTTTAGAGAATTACCATTCATCAGTTATTCTATAACTTGGAATATGAGATGGCAAGGTACATGAGCATTTTCGTTAAAACAAAGCAGAGTAATGAAAAGGATACTGTGAATTGAATATGATCACTAACAAAACCAAAACCACATAGGCTTAAAACCAAAACTCTGTAAAGCCTCTGCCACTGAAGGCTCTTGCCTTAGTACTTGCTACCAGCACAGAATGGAAACGAGCAAAACTTTTAATACCAAAACAATTTCTCTCCATTATAGTATCCCACTAACCAGAAGCATCAGGGGAAAAAAGCCTACTACATCAGCATGCCAGCAATCACCCATCTGGTGAGGTCTACTCTTTCAATTAAATTAGAAAAATGTTTTGTCTACTGTAAGCAGTGTTACAATTTGTTGTTTTACCTGCAGTCAGGTTGTGTGTAATAGAAGTGCTATCACGGTGCTGACACGATCTTGCCCCTATTCCATCTCACACAGTAATAAAAATCATCTTTAGAAATATGACAACTGCCTGTACAACTCTCTGGCTACAGACACACAACCTTTAAGGAAATCCCATGGAATCATTGATGACAACTGGAAAGTCAAGACCCTAAATTTCAAAGCTTCAAAGCTAATTTTCTGAAAAAACCTTCTTCCATTACATTGAACTGAAAAAAATTTGTTAACCAACAGGGGAAAATATTCAGGAGTCTGATAATCCTGACTAATTTTATAAGAAATCTATAAGTGAACTGAATGGAATCAGCTATATAATTTTTTGTTTGTTTTAGTTTTCTTTGGGGGTTTTTTGTTTGGTTTTGTTTGTTTGGGGTTTTTTTGGGGTTTCTGTGTATGTGTGTTTTGTTTGACAATTTGCTTTTCAGAGTGTATCAAACATCCAATGGAATGTTTGCATAAATTAGCATATAAAGTTGATGATGTTTAGTCACAGTTAATTTCCCGCTTATCACATTCACTAACTAATCATTTAAGATTCATCTATAAAAAGAGAACAATACTGTTACGGTAAATCCCTGTATCTCACTTTACAAACCAAAAATAATAAATGTTCTCATGGTTTCAGATAAAAATGTATGATCCCAGTGCTTGGTGGTAATTTGCCACACAGTTATACAGCTTTTCCCCTCACAAAACACACAGACATGCTGTTATAAGCATACCCACAAAACATGTGATTTTTAAAACAGATTCTATTTTGTGGGGAATTTGGAGGAATGCATCGAGGAAATGTGCTCAAGAGGCATTTCTGTCTGGTTGGAACCTGGAGCTAAGCTGAGATTTCTTAGATAAAATCTAGGCTAAAATAAATAGTACACGAAGTCTCTAATCAACTTAAAGTCTTTTACTGCCTTGCGGTGTTAATATCTATTTTCCACTCTCATTAACATCCTAAGTAACTGAGTCAGAAATAAAGTACTTCTCCATAGAAGTATATAAAAACCTGAGCTCCTGTAGTGGGTCTGGGTGAGCTGCTTTTCCCCACCCAGCCCTCCTGCTGCAGCACTGGGAGCTGGAGGGTGTTGGTAACACACCCGTGTTATGACTGCCAGTGCTCACACGGCACCAGAGGATGGGGAGCAGGATGGGGGAGAGGATACAGCCGACCTGAGCTGACCAGTGGGATATTCCATGCCATAGACGTCAGCTCAACTGTAAAGGGAGAGGGCAGGAGGAGGATGGGGGGCATTCTGCTTTGTCCTCCAAGCAGCTGCTACGTGTTCCTGGAGCCCTGCTTCCTGGACTTGGCCCGACATTGCCTGTGGACAGGAAGTAGAGAATAACATCTTATCTGTCATAACCCACACCCCTGTGCTTTGCGTCTCATTCTCTCCCTGCGTGCCGTGCTGAAGGGGGTCGGGGGGAGTGATAGAAGGGCTTGGTGGGCACCTGGTGCCATGCCAAGGTCAACCCACCACAACTCCTTGATAAAGCCATGGAGGACTAGACTCCATGTTCCACTGTGAAAGAGCATCGTATTAACTGCAAAGTGCTAATTAGTTCTTTAGCAGCCATCCTTCTCACAGGCTTGAGTTGAGGAAGGGTTCCCTGTTCAGACCAGAAGTTGTCCAGCACTGCAGCTTTTGTACACACATCAGGAGTGAGCACAAAGGTCAAGCACTCTTTAAGAAGGATCACAATGGCATTTAGTCCATGTTAAGCCTGTAATTCAATACCAATACTTGCTAATCAATACACTACTTCACAGCAGTAGCTGACAGAGCTAAACTGATAGGATCTTCTCAGCTAACATACAATTAAACCTAAATAGAAACATTTCACTGGAGTTTATCTTCGACGCTGAGCAAAGACCCACGGAGGTAATGAACTGTTAAATATAACCAGAAACAATGGTAAAGATTACTGAAGAAAAAAGACCACTAATGTACTGAAAGATGTAAAAAAAAAAAAAATCAGCAATACCACACAGATCTCCATGTGGGGGAGCTGTATAGTTCATCAAATTTCTCTTGCAGCCAAACACAGCACTATCTTCTTTAAAATAAAACAGCTGGAACAGTTCAGTGTGTTACTTTCCCACATTACAGGCCATCTGGTTTAACATCACATATTTATTTCCTGCCTTAGAATAAATATCGAGACAGAAGATGAGGAGAACCTTGTTACACAGGATCCTATGTACCCAACTTGCAATGCAGGAAATACTCTTCTTCTGTTCCTGGGCTGCAAACCACTAAAGAAACGTTCATGATCAACTAATGCCGTCACAGTTTACTATGATACTACTGTGGAACTTTGAGGCTCTCAGAATGGCTCTAAAAGAGCATAAATCTGCAATTGATGTGACATGAGAAAACACTCTTATCACAGACTTTTCATTTTGGCATATGCATGTTGCCAAAATGTTGTGAGTCAAAACATCTAAAGGATATACTTGCCTTGTATAAATTCTTATCTTAGCTTATGCATCCACTTAGGATACTAATGGTCTTGCAAAAAAAAAAAAAAAAAAAGAAAAAAAAGAAAAAAAAGAAACAAAACTAAAACCTAGACTGGTTGCTGGTCTGACCATTATATCAGACCTTCCAGCTATGCCTTTAAAAAGTAAATCTGAAATAAATTGAAATAGATGCTATGGCATGATAGACAGCTCTTAAGAAGACCTGTGTGACCACATCCAAAGCTATTGCAATTTATATTGAGATTTAAACAAATAATACCTCTCTTCCCTCCCAATCTAATACCCACATTCCAATGAGTGCTGCTGACAGCACCTGGCAGAGCTGTTGCAGTGCTTTGACCTGAAACCAGAAGGGAAAATCTCAAGCATGTCCTTAACAGGTTAAGCAAGATAAAACACCAGTCCTCAAGAATACAGATATTTTAGACTAAAAATTGTACAATGAAAAAGTTACTTCCACAAAACCCTCTAATTTTAAAGGTCATACCTAAATACTCTGATGACAGCTTGGGGTTTGTTGTTGTTTTTTGTTTTTTTCTTTCAAATGAAGCTCCAATAGACTAGCTCCCTCCATTGTAGTCACTTCAGAGTTGAAGTAGAAGTTGCTTCTGTTGTCACTATGTAAACAACTCCATTTAATTATTTCCTAAGTGCTATTTAAAGGTACAGAAAAAGGTATACAACAAGATCTGAGGCCAAACTGAAGATTGAACTTCTCCTTGACAAAAGTCTCTCAAACATTGTAGAATTTCAGAGTTAATTAGTCTGTTGGGATGATGGAATCTTAAGCAACAAATATCAGGTCTCAGGTAATTGTCAGGCATGCCAGTGTCTCTCAGTATCCAGAGTTCCTATAGAGTTTAACAAGTCTCCCAGCTGATTTTCAGAAGCTATTTTAAAATGGTTCTTTCCTGAAATCAGAAAGCAGAGTATACACCTATGGCATGCACCATTCTAATCTGACATGAGTACAGTCTTGCTTGAATACTCTTGTCTGCAATCTCATGTCACTACAGTCAAGACAAGGAAGCACCAAAGTTTACAAACTGTTGTCCACTCCAGTCTGCAGCATCCCAGAGGGCCTGTTTATCTTCCCAGCACTACCTCTTAAGTACTTCCTTTCCCCAGAAGAAGCTTCTGAGGACAGTTGTGACTTTGTTTACATCCCCTCTTCCCCTCCAAATTTCCTTTGAATTCCACTTTGTGCTTTACTTAATACACAGATTCTATCGAGACCTTTCCTTTTAATCAGTGATAATTGAATTTATTCACACCACCTAAGCTAGACAAGGAAAAAAGCAAAGGAGAGCATGCAACACAGAAGCAAAGGCAACAAAAAGAAATGAAAATCAATTTTCTAGCACTATATCAAAGAGATATTTAAAAAAAAAAAAAAAAAGTTATGCGCAGTGTAGTCAAACAACAATCAAATAAAGTAGTATTTATTTTCTCCTTACTACTACACTGATCATCCTTTAACCAAGATGAAGAACTAAGCTCTTTTCTGCATGAAGGGAAAGTTAAGACATCCACTGGTCGCACAAGGATCTCTGATTTTAGATCATCACAGAATATAAGAGTCTCTACAAATACAAATAACCCCCATATATGCAGGAGGATACTACGACAACCTCATCAACGAAAAATAAGGAGACATTTATGTTGTGACTACATGTTGTCTCTGAACTGTAACAGCTTTTTCAGGCTGGTATGTGAAGACAGACCTTTAAAGCTTATATAATTTTGAAACAGAATGGACTCGCACAATCATACCTATTTCCACATAGCGGTTTGGAAGGTCACGCATTTCACCAGCATGCCGTTCTTTTACTGAGCAAATCTAGGAAACAGAGATTTGGATCGTTATGACGAACAAACTGCAATTCCTAAGATGATAGTAACTTTTTCCCAGAAACTCCTCTTTTTTTTGTTTTTTATTGAGGCATTCTCAGACTTGCATTTCTGTATTTTGAAAAACACAGGCTGTAAAGCAGTGATGATGCACCACTGAAGAAGAAAAGCACAGAGGAAAGCTGTAGCTGTTGTGCACAACATGGTAAATATACTGCAGGAGGAGAAGGCAGATGGACCACGCAGGAGAACTCGAAAAACATTCGCTCACTTTGATTTCTTCATAGTAGCATATATGTTGAGTTTGGGTTTGGAACCTTCTCACGCTTTGTGTCTCATTACTTTACAATTTCAGTAAGAATACACTACTGCAACTCCCAGTTACAGGAGGAGAGTACTTACATATAAAAGAAATGCAAAAACCCAAAGCACGCACAATAGAAGGGGGAAGACAGGTGTCAAACTTAGGACAAACCTCCTCATTTGTGAAACTCTAAGTTTAATGCTCCAAAAGCTTTTTACACTTCACCTACCTCACTTTACCCTCCCTTTCCATCTACTCCTACCGAGCACTTTTAATTTCCCACTGTGCAGTGATGTAGCAGCCTGTTATTAGAAAACAGCCAACAGGCTTGCAACAAACTCATGTCAGGTGCTGGTCTGAGGAAATCATAGTCAAGTCTGCAGCACACATATCTGAAATGCCAGTTCCCTGCTGAAAGCAGAACAAACCCCCAAGCAGCCTGTCCCTGTCCCCCTCAGTCCCACCCCCACCCCCAGATGACTGGAATCATGTGGCTGTTTCAGCAGTCACAACAGTCTAAGCCCCAAAACCAATCCCCTCCAAAAATACATCATGGTAAGTTGATGCTTATCAACTGATGCTTCATTAATTCTAATCAAAAGCAAGTAATTCAACAGCCCACTATAAACTTTCAAAAGAGGCAATCTCTCCAAGGCACAGAGAAGAGAAGCATCCCCGAGGATTACATGTGCTGCGCACTGACACACAGAGATCTGTCTGACTGCTGGGTGTCTGTCACTCCTCCCCCTCTTGAGGGTCAGTCCAATGACATTTCTATGGCAGCAGGAGTTCTGCACACTATAGTCAAACCAAATTCTATTTTTTTCGATTGTCTTTGCTTTTCAGAAATAATCCTCTATTTGTCTGTGATAACAGCAAGCATTTATTACAAAGACAGGTAATTGCACCTTTACTGAATTTCCCCAGCCAATAATCAGCGTTAAATTATCCTTCCAGCAAAGGCTGCAGGGATACATATCTGGGCGAAGGCTTATGTCGTCTCGAGGCACATTGGTAATTCTTTGCTTGGAGATCATGTCAAGTATCTTCACACCCTGAAAGTTTAAATACAAGAGAACTTTACTCAGTATGACAAACTCCTACTCGCCATATCCCATATTATTCTGTACACATAACAGTTTATGGCATAAATTTCAGAGTAGGGGTGAATATGCTAACAGAAAAAGCTGTTGATACACAGAGCCATCTAACCCAGGAGATGACAAAAGAAACAAAGAGATCAGAGTAAGTTAGAACTGTTAAATTCACATGCCAAATGAAAAGATACAATAAATGAATAAATGACAAGCAACTCCATTCATGAACCAGTTCAGCTCAGCTTGTTGGGCTGGTGCTACTACTGGAGAAATGAAAAACTCAGCTGTTCCACAACAGCCACCGTAAAGAAGTAGAAATTTTCACCCTGGATAAAGAAAAGATGTGAAGCAAGAGCTTATTAAGAATAATCCAATCTGTATTCCTCCAGAAATATATTTCTAGTCTTATTTTAAAACAGAAAAGAGAGGTCATTTAAATGATGCTTAGTTTTGCATGCTGTAGTTTTTCACTGCCTCCTCAGGAAATCTCCTAAATTAACAGAACAAAGAGTTTGAAGAAAAGAAAATTAAAAGTCATTTGAGAGAGAAAGGTAGGAAAAAAAAAAGAAGCGCCATTAATCGGATTTTTCTGTGCCATTTAGACAAGGTGAGCTATAACCTTTCCAATAGTGAAATGGAGATTAATTCCATGTTAAATAATGATTTGTTCTTAGGTATTTAAAAACAAAAGTCTCTAAAATAAACCAAAGTATTTTAGTAGATATCTCTTTTCTGCTCACTGAGCTTCAAGAACAACTCTGATGATCACAGAAAAGGGGACGGAAGGGACCTTGAAAGGTCAGCGTCCAGGATGCCATTCCACGTTAGGATTTTTCTAGTGACAAAACTGATTTAAAAGATTCCCCTGCCTGTTTCTGTTCCCCCCTACTGCGAGTTTCTATGTCACCAGCTGTACAGATTCAACTGTTTGTAAGTCAAAGAGCCTAAGCATGGGGGTCATGGTCTAAGCCTGGTTTTGCCTTTTTAAAAAAAAACAAAACAAAACAAAAAAACCCACCAACAAACCAAACAACAAAACGAACAAAACATCCAAACAATCAGAAGGATCAATAAGTGGTATGGGGGTGGACAGTTTTTAGGGTTTTTTTGATCATTATCTCCTCAGTTAAGAGCCATCAGAATTTCAGAAAAGAACTTATACGCAGCATCTGCAATGTATAGAGCCCAAATCTCTGGGTAACAAACAAGGAGCTTATGCTTTGTGTTTTCTAAGCTCATCTGATAAAATTTGCAATCCTGCTTGAGCTACACTGCAATAAAGTTGTCTTTTAACAATCTTATAACTCATCTTCAAGGACGATTTTCAGATAAAAGTGACCCATATCACACCTTTTGTCTTCCTACAAGGCAGCAAATCCTACGTTTAAAGTGCCTTTCACACCAGTAGCATAGTTTTAATTATGCTGTTTGCATCATGAACTGAAAGGACTTCCTGTCATGAAGGAGCCTAAGATCTGCTCAAATGAGAGTTAGACAGCTAAATGACTCTAAGGATTTCTTCCTAAGGTGTCTCAGTTTGTAAAACTTACACTCTTGGCCATGAAGGAAGGAGAAGATGGTACAGCAGCAAACGTGGGTTACCTGAGCATCTGACAAGCAGAATTACACCTTGCCTAGATAACCTCAGAATATCCAATGCCTAACAAGCTTACAGACAGTGTGACAATGCTAATTGCATGGGGGGAGGG
>JANVCC010000019.1:15024706-15111886 GCA_025345505.1 Todiramphus chloris collaris
AAAAAAAAAAAAACCACAACAGAAAAAAAAAGCCTAAGAAAATAAAAAATAGGTAGCCATGCACAGATAGTAAGAAAAAAGGCTGTAAAAGATTTTCTTTGACTTTGACAGAAAAAAGTGGAACACAAAACCTCGATAGAGGATGGAAAAAATTTTTAAAAGGTAAAGGGGGAAGGGGAAAGGCCAATAAGCAAATATATTAATCTTTTGGAGAGCAAGTGTCATTTCATTTTTCATTGAAAGATAGGCCCTGACCATGGCTTTTTGTCTCTGACAGATGGCTCTCAACATTTTATTAGCATTCTGTGTTGTGATGTGGCACATCATCTCTGGGGATAGCTGTCCTCGACTGTCCTATCCATTCCCAGCAAATTCACTTATATGTATTTTAATTGTATGTCTCTGAAAAGAAAACCACCTTCAAAAAAGTTAATGCCATGTTGATCAAGTGCTCATTGAAGTTTCAATTCTAATGCAGTTATTAAAGGGGTTAAATAAACAAAAGTCCATCTCTAACAATTACATATCAAACTGGTTTTGAACGGAATAAAAGAACAATGGTTTTAAAATATTTTAATAAATGTTTCCCTTCAGGAGGGAAAAACAATAGAAAGAAAAAAGCTAGTTTTTCAGAAATACTTTCACCACCTTTTAAAGTAAGATTCCGGAATTTAAAGAAGATACACACTTAAAAACATATCCCTCACTGTTGATCTTTAAAACACAACCTTGACCCATCAATTAGATATACAGTGATAAGTGAAATGCAACACTCAGCATGTAAGCAATGGTTCCCTTTAAAATATGAATTGCACTCAAGAGAAAAAAACGGCCTATTTTCTCCTAAGTCTAACCTTTTCTAGTGACCTACCAAAATGAGAAATTCTTACTATCAGTTTTTATAACCTGCAACATTTGAAGTGCATATTACAATCTCCAGACATGTTTGGGTTTTCTTTCGGGGCTGGTGATGTTCTATTATTTACATAAGGAAGAGTTACATTGGCATTCCTTCCTCAGACAGTTTTCTTCACTAAATCACACTGGTCAAAAATTGACAATACAACAGGGTACAGCAGTGACCACCCCTGACAGTGGCACACAGAGCTACTTTTCTTAATTTCTTCAAAACTGGTAACCATATGAAGAACACTGACTAGCTAGCAGGAAATGCCAGAGGAAATGTCTATGAAGAAATGGGATCTAAAACACCATCCTTCAATGCCTTTCATACTCAATTCTTCAAATGTGCCATTTTTCAATAGGATAATTTTGGCAATTAACATCAAAACATTTCAAATACCTGTGTAACACAGAGGTATTTTTGTTCATGTAACAGAGATGACAAATACTTACCATGTTATTGGCCCAAGCAATTAAGTGTCCTCTCCATTTTACATTTCTTATATTTCCTTCTCCTTCATGTAAAACCGAAGGCTTCCATCTGTTCATCCAGCCTCTCTCATATAACAGCAACTATGAAGAAGTGCAGCAAGAAATATTTTTGTGATGCAGTGCTGTATGTAAACACTGGAGCTATTTTTTTTTGCTTCATTATTCCCTACTCTGCTTGGATTCAAGGGCAACAAAAAATACACACCTGTCACAAACCAAAAGCAAAGATAATCAAACATTTTCATATGGTACATACTCATTGAGAATCTTGTATACTGCAGAATACAAATTATTTGAATCATAATAGTGATAAGCAGGCCTTCCATTAAGTTTCTCCAAAGAACAGTAGGTATTATTTCCATTAAGGATAAAGAACTTCAGGCATTTGAGAACCTACACATATAGCACTGGTGACAACAGTTGAGAAAGCTGGTAAAGAAACCAGGCTGCCTTACACCCCTCCTGATTTTGCGATACGCTCCTTCTTTGCTCCAAAAAAACAGGTAGTCAAAGAACATTAATGAAGACTCCCAAGCCCAAGACTTTTCCCTGCCCCAGGTGGAACTACACAGCCTTCCACAGGACTCCAGAGATGCTGAGAGTTAGTCCCACATGCGCAAAACACATTGTACCACGAGCGCTCCTGATTGTAAACCTTGTCTGGTTGGGAATCCTGGGTTCTGCAAATAAGGAAAGTATTTTAGAGTATCCAAATGTATAGGCGATGCTGTGAAATGCTTTGCAGCAGCAAAGAAAAGCCCAACTGCACGCAGACAGTTTGCACAACAGTCCAGCTCTTTTACTGGTTCCTGTATGGTCTCAAGTAGTGATTTAATAGGATTATAACATGGAATCACTCGGAGTGATGCAAAATGCAGCACACAGAGGAATAAAGTAAGAAGCTGAAGCATCTATGAAGATCATACCCTAAGGGACCCATCCTGCCAACTTTTGCATGAGTACACCCATGCACAGAGCTGAACCAAAGCTAAATAGAGTACTTATGTTGCTAATATTTCACTGCACGTGCTTTTTTATACATGGCTTCCCATCACCCACATTTGCATTAATACATGAAACGCTAAGCGACCAGTTGTTCACCTTTAAACAAAACAGAGGGTTTTTAACGGCAATGACACAGACTGCCTCTCTCCCCCAAAGCCACACGATGGCACCAGAAGACAAGCAGCGAGTCCAAAAGTTTAAAGCAGTCACTATCCAGCACAGTCTTCTCAGAAACTTTGGCGTTCAGCGCGCTGCAGACACCAACCTTCTCGCTCAAGCGTTTTGTGCCACTTTAACACCCCCCAAAAATGACTCTGTGTCCTTCACACAGCTCACATGAAGGTTCACCTTTTAGACAGTCTAGGGGTTGCTGTTTTGGGGGTTTTTTTCTCACCTATGAAAAGGCTGCTCAATAAAACTCTTACAGAATACGCTATTTTACAGCAACCAAGGCCAGACACTGAAAGAAGGGGTAACGTCTGTGGTTTTAAGGCAGTGCCATACAGAGGGATTTCTATCAGCAAGCTGGTGGGTGGATGTGAAACACAGGCACAGCCCCCAGCCCAAACTAATTGGCTCCAGTCAGAAGCATGAGGATGTCATTAAAAACTAAGTGCTGTGCCAATCCAGACTCGAAAATTACTTTCTTCCGAGTTCAGAAACTCCTAAGGAGAATCTTGACAGAAAAAGAACTGACAGTTGGATGCTTCTTTCCACAGCGTCCAATAAAGACAGCAGCAAAGTACACTGTATTTTCATCTGGACTTACTGGACAAAGATATAAAAAATGATGTGGATGATGTGAAAGGTTAAAACTGGCTGATATCAGTTATATTAACTGAACTTTGAATCTTTTCTGCTTGTGACTGAATTGTGATTTAAGTTTGTTTATTACACACAAGACCCACATGAGCCTGAAATAACACTTAACAGCTATTTTGCTACTGTTCATCATTTGTGAACACAATGCTTTTTCTTACTCTTCCCAAGCAAGAAACTGCAAAGAAAATAAATGACCTGAGAAAGAACTAGTGAGGAGACAAGAAAATAAAAAGAAAAACCAAACCAACCTTGCTTCAAGTCTATGCTCAACTCTAAGCACATGCTTAATTAAATTCTCAGATGAAGGCAGTAGAAGACAAGTCTGATATTGCCTGTAATAAAGATGGAAAGTGAATCTGAATCACTGCAGCACCCAGAATTCCCTGTTTCATATCAGCAAGTGCAATAGGTCCAACACTGAAGCCAAAGGACACTCAGCACTGTGGCTTCAAAAAAAAAACTAATCCCAAAATGTGCTTTCCTTATTTATCTGCATTTTATTGTTATACATAATGTGATTTATTTATTATTTCTTATAGCAATGACACCTGGAAACTGAATTACTGAACCGTTTTAGAACTGCTATCCAGTGAATGCATCTCTCTCAAAATAAGCAGCCTAATTTATTTCTTAGTCTTCCTTTCTATCTTCACATTGAAATGTTTATTGCACCAGAAAGCCATTTAAAACTTCAAGAGAAGCTAGACACGTAACAAAAATCCACCGTGTCTGGAGGGGTTCCTCCCACCACCTCCCTCTCTTTGGTAGGGGAAAAATATTTTAGGGCTTTATTCCCCATAAATCCCATATTTTGGCAGTCAGCATTCACAGTACTTATATTTCAACAGCAGCCACAAACCCACTTTCTTGCATTCTCTGCAATACAGTTTATATTTTCCCCTTTTTGATTTGCCCTGGTAAATCTTTCTAGTCCTTTGTTACAATACAGCAGCACTTAGAATGCTCTTCCAGCATCTCTTGCGTGTACCGCAGCACGGTAATACAGCTAAAATAAAATAAACTCTGATTTCAAGGGTCCCCACCCACACTCCTTCACAGTATACTGCCATCTTCTGATAGTTCACCACTTAGTAATTTGTGAAACGTCTTAACTGCTTATGCTTGTCCACTGGATCATTAATAAAAACGAGACACTGAAATGCATGAGACAAGAGGATGGTGCAGGACACTTTTTTCGTAATTCTCTTGGATTAGTGAATACATCTCGATGGGTCTCTTTCACTACCAGGAGCTTAACCTCCTCCACAAACAGCTCAAAACTCTATTTTAGAGTGCATCCACTAAAGAGAATAGACTAGTGCTTGGATTTAATGGAGCCTCCCATGCAATTAGCATTAACACTAATTACATGTAATCCCAGTCTTTAAACTACGTACAGGGATTCTCAGTCCTCTGAAGAAAGAGGCCAATGATTGCAGCTTTGGTAGTATCAATACAGTGAAGTAATTCAATTTCATCCCACTACCAGATACCACCTTCAAAACACTGAAATAAAAGATGTCTGTTCTCACACAGGGAAAACTTTCAAAGGAAACACACTTTTACTGAAGCACTATGAATAACATCACTAAGTTTCAACACAGCATCTTCTCTATAAAGATCTAGAGGAGTTTTACAGAAGAAAAAGCCTGAGACTTCAATTTGTAACTGAAGAGCTGCCCTTCCCTCACCTACCGCAGCACTGTTGGATTAGGGTTTATTTCACGAAAGAAAAATTAAGAAAAAAAATCCCATATTTTCCTTGTCCTGTTCTTTGTTTGCATGTGTGAAGATGTGCCTGCCTTCCTGTGGCATCTCTTCTGGGGTTTTTTTTTTGTGTCACCAGCTCTCTCCCTCAGCCAGGAAAGATCACAAAAACCTAGAATGCTACTGCCGTAGTTACAAGTGATGACTACAACAATTACTGTTTTCAGCATAAACCCAACTTTTACAGGCACAGCCAAGACTAATGGATATCCAAGAGTATCACAGAACAGCATTGCTACATGAAGACTTACTGTTTAATCGTGCATTCCCAGGAAAATATATATAGCAACAGTGAAAAAAATTATCACTTCTGTTTGGACTGGATGAGCTCAAACGAGGCAGAGAAAAATGTAAGCCTCAAGTTTTCAACTGAAGATGAGTTTTCAAAATCCTGTCACCAAAATACTGTTGTCTAGGGAGCTGGAGTGCAGATGGAGGGGAGGGCAGGAGGTGCAGTCAAGGGAAATCAAGCAAAGAGGCAGTGGTAGACAACAGGAGGTAAGTGATAGCAACGGTGAGATAAGGAACAGGAGCTGCTGCTGTAGCTCATGGACAGAGAAGCTAGAAGTTTTCAGATGTTTAATACAAACAAATGCCATAGGACTTTTATTAGGCTGTACTTTTAATAACTCAACTGCTAGATTCCAGCTGTCGCCTATTCACAAAGAGCTACAGAATTAACACCTCAGAAAGCAAGTCCTGCAGCCTTGCAGGCAGAGACACAAGCTCTCACACATTTCATATATTTAGATCCTCTTTGCTTGCCACCTCAGGCAATGAAAAAAGTTTTCTACACAGACATTTGTGAAAAACCCAGCTATAGATTACACAGACACAGGACTATGAACCATTCTCCCTTTGCACAAACCAAATTTGTTACAGCAGAACAACAACATTTTGGGTTTTGGCATAGAGAAGAAATGCACATCCACATAATAAAGAAGAAATGTAAACCAAAAAATCTGCATATTAAGCACACAGCACATTACTAGATATCAAAGCCTCATCTGCTCAACAATATGGGAAACATCAGGGTATTATACATCACAGCAAGCAAATTGCAGACCTGTATTATTGTGGCTTGCTTGCTGCTACAGTTTGTTCCTGCTTATGGTAAATTATCCAATGCATGGACAGAAATTGCCACAGTATTTACTCTTTCTTCACTTAAACCAGACCTTTTGAGTATTTACTGACTGACATTTTATAGCTTACAAAGCAATCTGCCTTTCTTGTCTGGTACTCTTCTACCCAACATAATGCCAAACAGCTGACTATCTGCTTTCTAAAAATGGACTGTGCTGCAAACAGCATCCTGACAATTTAATAATTTGTCAAAGTAGTCCAACCAGTTATTATGAAGTACGTATCATAGGGTTCAGAGGTAAAGGTCATCTACTTACTCACAAAGCAAAGTGCATCTGCTGACACTAAAAAGCAGATAATTAAAAAAAAAAAATCCAAGACATTCGGGGGCAGACTTGACTTTAACATACAAACTCCACTACCCATAATAGCCGCTGCAGATCCCCAAGAATGCCATTTCTCTTCCTGCTTGTGCAGTGTTTTCAATCGCTCTCCTTTCTCTGTCTATAATGTTGCTCCACCTGGAGTGGAAAGGAACTTAGATCATCTTGTTTCAGATCTCAGGCAGGAGACACCATGGGTCCAGCCCAGGATTCTAACATTGGATTTGTTTTTTATAATGAAACATTTGCCCCAGGTAACACTAAGTTCTCTCTGCCTTTATAACAGACAAAGAAAGAAGAGTCTAATGTTTAGGCATGGGTATTGATAGGCTCTGCTAATTCTGGGAGGATAAATTGGACAAACATATTCAGACACATCTGCATTTGAAAATCAGTTCTTACAGTGTATCTTCTCCAGCAAAAGAAATAGAGACCCCATTAAAATTAGGCTTTTATATCTATTTGCACCATATACATATAATATAAATATATTATGTAGATATAGACACAGATAAGATATAACAATGAGACTGCTGACAGTCACAGTGCAAATTTTCAGTGGTATCTTGGTTCCTTAGGCCTTGGGAAAAAAAAATTCTATATTTTTATACAGAATGTATGTATTAGGCAAATTAGCAGGCTAAATTGTTTAAGGTACTGAATATCGTACACCCATACTGGCTTCAGAATTCATTTGCTCAGTTGCTCTGGGTCCCCACTGGGTAGAGAACCCTCCAAAAATCCTTCATTAGTGCACAATCAGCAGACTGACTAAATCTCTCCAGAGTATCCACTCTCCTAGGAATTTTACTACACAAACCTTTGTGCCTGGTTACTGATGTTTATCAAAACACAAAATAGGGAATGTCATCAATGCCTCTGCCAAGAAAGAAACCTCAAGTTGTCCTGCTCTCCTAAGCTATCTTTACATAAGATGCAGTATCTGATACCTTGACTTTGGAACTGAAACATCCTTCAAACTTCTCTGCTAGTTCTGCCTCTTTAACCCTGTGGATACACCTGATTCTTGGACTTTGCAATAACGTTCATTTAGTTATGTGCTGGACAAGACCAGCACTCTTAACAGCTAAATAAAAACTACCTTGTTTTCAGCTTCACCACCCTATTTAGTTGGCTTTTACCCTGTTATTTTTTAAGATTAGACCCTTTTTTAAAAGGTAGAAGGTTATGGCATTCAATAGCACAGTATTTGTCTTTTCCCTTGCTTTGAAGCTTTGCTGCTTGCTCTGGACAAGAATGCCCTGTTATTTACAGTACACAGTATTATTATTTCAGGGTTACCATCATCTGCCAAGTCATTACAATGGTGCTGTAGTTAATTGCAGACGTAAGAGGGAGGATAGCAGGGAAGTGCCACTATTTGGTATAGTATCTATTGCTTCTCACTGCGATAGTGTCAACATTTCCACAGTTCCTGCCTTGTTTCTAGTCACTGATAACATCCATTCATTGAGAAGAAAACTTTCCAGCCCAAAATAGAATGCACCAATATTATTCCAAGCTTAACGAAAGTTCTTTACTTCAAAAAACTAGTAAACAAACAAATTAAATTGGTAAATTAGTTCATAATAGGATTTAGGGAAAAATCACTCTTAAAGGGCTCCAGTACTTGCCTAGTTAAGCAATTACATAAACATATGCACAGTGGAGTTAAGCTTCCAACAATCCACAATGATTTAAATCCCAGGAAGCACTGCTCTTAAGTCAGCCTTAGGTCAGGCTGAGTTTCTAAGATGTGGCAAATGTCAGCATCACACAGTTCACCCCAGTTGCAAACATCCACCTGTGCTGGGAAGCGGGGATCTGCACAGTGCATCCCTGTAGCACATCACTCAGCTTTTTTTCTCCCGCCTAGTTTTTTGTTGTTTTGTTTTGGGTTTTGTTGTTTATTTTTTAAAGAGATTCTTGCTCAATTTGAACATTTGCAGTGGGTCTTCGAACACTTGCAGTGGGTCTTTGAACTGAAAAGTGTATTTTTTTAATGCATTTGTTTATTGTTATGAAGAACTGTATTTCTCAAAAGAAAAAAATAATTTAAGGAGATGTTAAATTTACAGTTATTCCCCCAATAGGGGGATCACTAGGGATCCTACTGAAATGAAAACATTTAAGCAGAACTTAACATGCGGGTTTTTTTTTTTTTGAGAGGAGACAAAACAGAGTTATGGTCTGGGGGGCAAGTTCTTATTTCTTGTGTGCATGTGTGGCTTGGCTTCTTTGTTTCGTTTTGCTGTAAAAAAATTAACATGAAACTTGAGTAGGAAATCAAGAACATCCTTCTCATACTGAGACAACAATGTTCTTAGTGCAACTATAGGGGTTTGAGGAAGTGACTCAGTTTCTTTCAGGGTCTTTCTATCTACTCAATTTATCTTAGTAGACTATTTAAAAAACCAAACAAACAAAACCTCAGCATTTAAAATGCTAATATACTTTATGTCATCATCTCCCAAAACAAAACAAAGACAGACTCCACAACCCTTTGGAGGAAGAGTTCACTCACTTCACACTATGTTTTTGAACGCAGCTCAGGCAAGGAGCATAGTATGAGGGCTTTAAGCAAAGCCTTCTCTTAAGCACGATCCGAAATGAGGATAGCTTTACCTCCGTCCTTACTGCTACCCCTGCCTTGGAGTGGGAGGGGAAGACAGGCAGCCTGCCTCCCTCCACTGCCAGCTACCAGCTAAGAAGTTGCTGTGTCCATGCAAAGGCTAAAAGCAGAGAGATCTCAGGAGCAACAGGAGGTCCCATCCCTCTCCCCAAAGGAGCTCACCCAACTACACAACCTCCAGACACAAGGGGGAGAGGACATGCGAGGCCCACAGCCTGAGGTGCTATGGACGCTTCAGCCCCTGTACAGCTCTTTGGCTTTACACTCTAGGTGTCACTAAGAAGCAGGGATGTTTTTTCAAGGCCCTTTTCTTTTCAGGAAAAAAAAAAAAAAAACGAAACCCTTAAATAAATAAGAAGGTAGAATTTAACTTTCTGAATTTTCACAGACCATTTTGCTGTTGCCTTCATACAAGCATATATGTGCCTTTTGGAGGAAAGGAGAAAAGGGGAAGGGTTTCTACCACAAGGCTAAGAGGTTTTATTTTTTTGTTTTATGTATCAATAAAATCAAATTACAGGTGTTGAGGGACATTTATTTCAATGCTAAATACCTTATGTTAAGATGTCAATTAAAGTTTTCCTGAAGAGGAAAGTTCCTCAGCAAAAAATGAATGCATTAAGAACGAGCATACCATTCCCCAGAGGACAGAATATAAAACAACCTGTCAAGTAATCAAAGATAACCAAAGAGAATGTGTTAACTCCCTGATGTTTTTTTCTGTTCAGCATCAGGTGAATGCAAGCTCTTTTACCACCTGACGGAGCCCGGTTCTATTAATTCCTTGCTTCTCTCTTTCCATACCTCTTTTATCAGCACTAAAAAGCTTCACAAACTGGTGGCTGACAAAGACATACACTGACTGTGCATTATTTTAAGGATAACACCCACTCTGACCAGCCAGCAAAGGCTGTCAAGCACACATGCCACTTAAAAAAAAATAAATAAAAGAGATATGCTTTGAAACAAATTGAACTGTTAATGAAAATTAAGTTATATTCAGCACTAGAGGTCCACTTCTTACATGATGGTAAGGGAGAGCCATAGCATTCGATTTGATGCATCTGTAAGTGAGGATTATTCATCCTTAATTCATAAGAGAAGGCAACAGGAAAATTCCAGGAATTCAAGAAACCATTCTGAAACAAACTTTTCGTATTTTGACTGAAGACTTGCAATGTGATATTTGCAGGAACTAGAAACAGCTGTAATCTGGAAGTCAGAATTGCACCCTACACCAGTAAGACACCTAATGTGTACACTTAAAATAACAACTGCCCCAAGCAGAAGACTTAAGAGCTGTACCCTACTGAGAGCTCCCCTGAATTACTTTAAAACCAAAAAAAAACACATAATGAAGAAGATTGATGAAGATACTTGTTTTTGTTTTGTCTTTTCCTTTAAAGAAAAAACAAAACAAACAACAAAACCCACCCACAGGTAAAGCAAAAAAAATCCCAAACACCAAGACCAATATGTCTTGTAAAACATGAGCATTAAGGTCTAACCTCTGCTCCCACTTTGACAAATTCAAATGAATGGAGAAAATCTGGCCAAGGAAAGGCAAATGACACTTTTTTCAGACTATGTAGATAGCAGTATTTCTACTCTCAAGCTCAACTTGTTGAAACGTGTTTTTAACATTAGAAGTGCACTTTTCCTCTCCTCTGGAATTAGTCTTAATTAATTAAGAATGTTTTGGAATACAATGCATAAAGAGAAGGAAAAAGCAGACTTATTTGTCCTAGGTGTTAAAAGTCACATACATAAGCCTTCTGAGCTATTTTTAAAAGCTGTTTAAAGATAGCCTAAGTTTATTACGCTATGACTACTTACCTTTTTTCCTCCTGTTACAAATTGCTTGAAGTGGGATCTTACGAAATGAGGATGAACAGCAACAATCTGAGGGGGATGGAGAATAAAAACAAAGAAGAGAGGGGATTGTGGCTTAAATTAAGAGTTTACAAGGAGTACCACACTACTTTTTAAACTAGATAAGTCTTTGCCAAGTATCAAGTATTACACCAGAGCTCTTTCTCTGAAGTAGAGCCCAGTTGTTTCAGACATCTCTGGTTTTTCTCTGTATTATATGGCACTTGACAAGTGAGATGCCTGACACTAAGGGCCACGTTACACTGAACAACTATTGTTTTTGCACAGTGGGCAGCACGAGAACTGTGCAGCACAGGACTGCGATGAGCAAGGGTTACCCCAATTTAAGTCTTAATTTGCTTGGGGCCTGCCTAGAGGCCACGTACAGCTCAGCCCTATTGCAGGACAACCCTGTCTAGCATCAACACAACTTAAACAGCCTCTTTGCCTTATGTGTTGCATGTTGAGTGTGGGAGATCCAGCTGTAAGAGAAGTAAGGCCCTAGGAGGCAAGTGAGTCACATCTGATGTATGTGAAAACCCAGTGACCTCATTCCTTCTTCCCCTGCCAGGAGCAGCTGCAACATGGAAGACCCCAAGCAGCAAAATACAATCATTTGCCCACACCAAAAAATAACCCCAAAACAAAAGCAAACAGATCTTCCCATATGCCAACTAGAGGTGCTTTTTCAACAGCAAGACAGCCACAGGTGTCTCAGGCAGAGCATAACTGAAGTTTTCCCTTCAGACAGGGTGTATCAGCACTGCCACCCGTTGCCTTAACCCGAGGTAGTTTTAATGGATATGAATTGGCTACAAAATATTGACCTCACAGTTAGCAGAGCCCTCAAAATTTGTATCACAGATCCACAAAGAAAGAAATACGTTGCGACAGGTAACAGCTGAAACAGGACAATTGCTCTTTCACTTTGCCTTTTGTATTTGAAAAACTCAATAATATTTCTTACAAAACCAAGATCGGCTTTCTTCCTGCCTAACCAGATCAAAAGCTTTTATATTGAGATAGATAACTATTTTCTGGTGACTTGAATAACATTACATGGAAAAGATATTCCTCTCTCTCATTTAGATTCAATGTGACCTTTCTGTTATTAAAGACAACAAAAACACAATTACTAAAGATTATAACAAGCACTTACTTTAATAGGACAGTCAAACGTTTCATGAAACTCTTCTCCTGAATACAGTCCAAACACCTGCACCTAAAGAAGTATATGGGGAAAAAAAAAATATACCAAATAACCACCTGACAATTAAGGATTAATGTAAATCATTAACAAATAGAAGATTAATTTGATTCCTAAAAGTTACATCTCTTTTCCTAAAGAAAAAAGTAGTTATATTTAGCAATTCAGAGTTAATTGAGACATCTTGGGTTTCTATTATGGCATATCTCTAAATATTTGCAGCAGTGCAAAAGTACTTATTTTAATATTTTTCTTTATTGTTTTTTCCACAGAATCTCAGAATTGTCACAGTTTGAAAAGACTTCCAAGAGCACCATGTCCAACTGTCAACAAAAAAAAAAAAAAAAAACAACCAAGAAAAAAACAAAAAAACCCAAACACCACCTCACCATCCCACTACAACATGTCCTGAAATGCCTCATCTACACGGTTTTTAACACCTCCAAGGATGGTGACTCCACCACCCCCCTGGGTAGCCCATTCCAGCAGCTGACTACTCTTTCAGTAAAGAAATCCTTTCTAATATCTGAGCTAAACCTCCCCTGGTGCAACTTCAGGCCATTTCCTCTAGTCCTGTTGTCAGTTGAGAGAAGAGGCTGCACCCATCTCACTGCAACCTCCTTTCAGGCAGCTGCACAAAGCGACAAGGTCTCCCCTCAGCCTCCTCTTCTCCAAGATAAACAATCCCAGTTCCCTCAGCCTCTCTTCATAGGATGTGTTCTCCAGACCCTTCACCAGCTTGGTTGCCCTTCTCTGAACTCTCTCGAGCAATCTCAGTATCTTTCTCATGGTGAGGGGCCCAGAACTGAACACAGTACTCAGGGTGAGACCTCACCAGTTAGAAGTACAGGGGTACGATCCCTTCCCTTCTCCTGCTGGCCACACTATTGCTGATCCAGGCCAGGATGCCACTGGCCTTCTTGGCCACCTGGGCACACTGCTGGCTCATATTCAGACAGGTATTGACCAACAACCCCAGGTCCTTCCCCACCAGGCAATTTCTGGCCACTCTTTCCTAACTCTGTAGCATTGCATGGGGTTCCTGTGGCTGAAATGCAGGACCTGGCACTTGGTCCTGTTAAACCTCATACAGCTGACCTCAGCCCATTGATCCAACCTGTCCAGATCCCTCTGCAGAGCCTTCCTATCCTCAAGCAGATTGACACTCCCCCCCAGTTTGGTGTCATCTGCAAACTCGCTGATGGTGCACTTGATCCCCTCATCCAGACCACTGATAAAGATACTGAACAGGACGGGCCCTAGCAGTGATCTGGGGGACACCCCTGGTGACTGGCCACCAACTGGATTTAACTCTGTTCACTACAGTTCTCTGTACCTGGCCAGTCAGCCAGTTTTTAACCCGGTGAAGAGACCACCTGTCTATGCCATAAGCCACCAGCTTCTCTAGCAGAATGCTGTGGGAGATGGTGTCAAAGGCTTTAATAAAGTCCAGACAGACAATTCCCTTATCCTTTAGGTAGGTCACCTGGCCACAGAAGGAGATCAGGTTGGTCAAGCAGGACCTGCCTTTCCTGAACCCATGCTGTCTGGGTCCAACCCCATGGCTGTCCTGCCCTTGCCACATGAGCTCACTTAAGATGAGCCTCTACATAATTTTTCCAAGTACTGAGGTCAGGCTGACAGGCCCGTTAAAAAGCAGAGCAAAAACTACAAGTTTCTTTTGCTTTAAGCTGATCAAATCTGTTTAACAGATACTGATCTAAGTAAGGTAAGAGCAACATAATAACATTCAGGGTAAAGTAAATTAAAAAAACCCTTCCTTTCTGAGAAAGAACTGTAGGATTTTTTCCCCTCCAAGCAATACAGGGTTTACATAATAAAAAAGAAATTTGTGACAATAAAGCAAAACTAGCCTGAAAACCAAGTCCTATATGTTTTTTGGCATCCTCTCCTCCTCCCAAGTGCATTCAGTACCATTCTGTTTTATTCCAGGGCAACTGAAAATGTCTTTCTCTAAAGATTCCTCCTTTCTCTTCTCTATTATGTCTCACTAACATTTAATAGCCAGCACTGAAGTTGTAACCATAGGCCATCAGAATATCTATCAGAATCCATCTGAAGAAGGTTCAACATTAAAAAAACCAACCCAAACACACAAAAAAAGTATGTTTCTACTGCCAAGAGAATTAACACATTTTAATATATTTTCTTACAGAAGAGGTACAGAAGTGTAACATGTTAAGAAATATTATTAGACATAGAAGCTGTGACTAACAGAATTGGGTTTCTCAAGGTTTTTGTAAGTACAACACTCTTTTGGGCTCATATCTCTTCATTCAGCATGTAAAACTTCCTTCCCCAATTGTTCAATGAGACAGTTGACAACTAAGTTCCTATAGGTATCAGGAATAAAACAGGGCTGAAGACTTACGGCTAGGTATCACTAATTGATTTAGTAATTATGATTTACACAAAGTATAATAAGGGGTTTGCTTTTTCATTATGATTTTAAGAGGTTTCCATCCACTGCCAAAAGCTTTTGGAATAATATCACCTGAGTGGGATGGACTCTGCTGGGGGGGAGGAGAAAAAAAAAAGCATCCCATGGGGTGATCAGTGGAAAAGTGTATCTGACAGCAAATCTACTTTAGAAGGTTCTCAGACAGGTTTAGTCATTCATCCTTATTTTCTGGAAAAGGTAATCAATTTAGTAACTCTACTCTGCATGATCAAGCTGTACTCAAAGATCTAAGAGATCTTTTAACCTTATTTATTTCTCTCTACCCATCCCCATCATGATTCCTTCAGGGGGAAAATGAAAAAAATAACAGTAACAAAAAATAACAACCCCACGAGACAAAAGATCTGCAGAAAAAAGCCAGCAAATACCAGTAATGGGCCACATAAAAGTCATGCTTAATGGCTCTAAAAAGATCATGTCAGAGGACAAGAACCCCTAAAATTCCTGCAGACAGCGAAGGAGACAGAGTAAAAAAAAAAATTAGACTTCAGGCAAACTACAAGAGGAACTAGCCATCAGCAAGGAACTAAGCCATCCTCAGAGTGGCTCAAAGTTCAGCAGCCTCAGTGAAGTTAAAAACATCTCAAACCAGCTCATCTCCCTTTCAAGCTTGTTTCCTGGATACATCTCCTAAGCAGCATTATCAGCTCTGTCCATTACTCATTAGCGAATATACTGCCTCTAACAACACGCTTTAAGAATACTGCTGCATGCACTGTATAGGGCTGAGCTACTGCTCCAAAGGATTAGAAAAATCAATATCTGGAGACAGTGAGATGTATCACAAAGCTGTGATTATGTAAGCCAACCAACGGGTTGTATTTGAGTTGGGCCTGGCTATAAGCCTAGAAAACATTTGGGCTGATGTCTAGAGGATTTTGTTTTCTGGGTTTTTGTTTTCATCAGTTGGCACAGCATATCCAATGCAACAGACTAAATAAAATAAGAAACAGAGGCAAAAAAATAAGCAAGAGAAGAAAGGTGGAAGATAAAGAATAGACATGGTTTAAACATAACACTGCAAATTCCATGGAAACAGAATCCTCTAAAATGACAGAGCACCCCTCAAATTAAAACTAATTAATCAAAATTAGCATTAGCAACAGTGCCTTCACCATTTTCATACTGCATAAAAAATGGCAATATGATATTCCTTTAAGAGTAAGAAAACAAAATGGAGCCAGTTAACTAAAGCGGAAAAAACAACTCAGCATAAAATACATGCTATCATGTTTACTCTAGGGATGCCATATTATAGTTTGTTACTTCTTAATGCCTTTTATTCTTCTGAGATAAAGTGATTTTTTGATATTACAAGCCTATATTTGATTTATCTATTTCTACTTTCTATGCCCACTCAGCTCATGATGGTTTTGGGTAGCTGAAAAAAGGATTTCATCAGAAGAGTCCACTACATTTTGCCAGTCCTGACCTATTTTAAATATCCAGAACCCGCCACTCTGGTGCACCCAGACTTAGCTGCTTCTTTGTTTCCATGTGTAGAAGATGACAACCTTCAGTGATGCAAAGGCAGGAAAACACACACATTTCATCTACGAGCCACATTTCTTGAAAAAATGATCAACATAATACTTCATGGATATTCTTAACATTAAATGCTGTTACAGGCATTACACAGTAAGCCTATGAACACACAGGTTTTGAACATAATTTGTATTTCTTCATATTAAAAAAGCTACAAGCCAATAAGGGTGCAAATTACATCACTGTTACATACTGGTGTGAGTTAGACCTGGGAGTTAGACCCAGGAGTTAGACCCAGGTTCTTCAAGACAGCATACAAGTAAGCAAAAAACTGACCACCAAAACCACCCCATTTGTGAAGCTGCAAGCCCGATTCCCCTTCTAATTATTCCAGCACTCAATTTCTCTTCTTACACCCTAATATTTCAACACCAGCCATTTTCCCTAGTCAACAGCCAGACTAGAATGGTAGTGGTGGTGTTGATTTCTGTTACCTTCCATACCAGTGGTGACTGGCTGCAGTTGAAAAATCTTCCTTGCCAATGGACTCAAAGAATCAAACGTGAAGTACAGTAAAGCTGCAAGTGGAGCCTGGAGCACTTGTTGCCCACGTATGACATACAGGTGACAGGTTTTGACATTAGCTTTGGCTGCCATCCGCCAAGAAGAGGGTTAGAGAACTGCACTGTGCAGCTATGCCCCCCTCCCAGTCAATGTAGCTAATCCAAATCTAGTTTGGGAGTGGGAAAAGAAAGAAGCAGTAAAAATAACACCAGACAGCAGAACAGATATGAGGAAGGGGTTCTCATCATAAGATCTTTCTTCAAGACAACAAATGGCTTCCATCTCCTTCATATCGTATCCACTTTGACATGTGAAAATGCACTCCCTGCATATTGCAAAAATCTTTTGCAGTGGTCTAGAGGACTTACTTTCATTAATTGGTAGAAAATACTCGGATGAACTGAAATGACTCAATGTCACCTACTGGATCCACAATAGCTACTTCACTAAACGGAGGAAGATTTGCCATTTGAAGTACTGGAGTCTTTTCAGATACAGCCACACCAGAGTGGGGATTATGGATTTTTTAACATTTCTGAAATCAAATACATATTTTTAATACTAATTTAATATATGAAAAATGTGTGTGGCTTTTAAGTCTCACTGCAACATACGTATTTTGAGTCAGTAATCCACAGTCATATCTGAGGAGCCCCTACAGCAATTACTTCCTTCCCTTGCCATTCAAACCACCCAAACCAACAATGCCAGCTCAACGTTTTTATTACCTTGCACAATTACTGACCCTTCCCTTATCTTGCTTAGACAATTAGGATACTTGCTGTGTTTCTCACAGGCTGTAAAATTCTACAACCCACTTTGATAGGCACTAGTATCCCAATTACTGTGTCAAGATACTGACATCAAGATATTGCTGAGAAACAAAAGGCGTGGATACTAAACTGGCTGCCTGTCTGTTAAGGGGGGAAAAAAACCCCACCTATTTGGAAGAAAAAAACATAAGCATATACAGTCTAAAGGGGTTGTTTCCCCATTTTGCCTGCCATAAAATCCAATTTTATTTTTAATTCATAGAATTTCTACTGAATGGGATACATCCATTAGGATCACTGAGTCTCTTCCCCCCCCAAGTCTACTCTGTAAGAAAGGTTCTCCTCAGTGAGTCAGATGGATATGGAGAAAGATTTAAACAATTTTTAATGCATTGCATTTGTATATGAGCGTTATATTAAAAAAGAAAAAGAAGCTTAAATACACCCTGTGCATTAGAATTTTATCATTGCAAACCAACGTTAGAAAAGACTGCCATCGACTTAAAAACAAAGAAGACATTCTAATAAGTGGAAAATCAATCACCAAAAACACTAAATGTCACAGCTCAACATTCCAGAGCAGCACTGATAATTGTTAGTTATACACTGCACAAATGATATATGTCCTCAGTCAAGGAAGTAGGTGCCAGTTTTTTAGGAAACTGTACATATATTGATTTTACATTTATTTAATGTGGCTGTTGTAAGACACTTTATTCTTCTGATAAACTATGATTGCTTATCAAAAGATTCTATAATTCAAGAGAAACATTCATAACGTGTGTGAAAATGAAAACCACCAGCCCACAGAAATCATGCCCACAAAATCCAATTTTGTGGATTTATAGCAGAAAGGCATTAAACTACTGTCTTGCAGGAACAGCAGAGTAGTCACTGAAGTATAACTGGCACAGCGGTAATGATTAAGGTGACATGTCCTCCTGCCACAGCTGTTAATCAGCTTAATACCAGTTACATTATTGACATTCTTGTAATTACTTTTCCTATGACACATTTGTGCAAAATACATTTGAGTTTAATTTTGAGTATTCAAAGGTGAGCTCAGTTCTCAAAATGGACGGTCAGAGTGGTGGGGCTAAACGCAGGAATTAACTCCACAGATATCACAATTATTGCAAGCGTAATATTGAGGATCACCAGCTACCTCATTAAATATATAAGCAGGTTTGCTGTACCTTGCCATCTTCTGAGCAAACACCCATATGTTCTCCACTTTCATCCAGGCTGATCTGATTTATCTTCACTGGGCTCTAATGAAAGAAAAGAGAGACTTTTAAAGTTGACTTTAAAGTTACATCACCAATCACACGCTTTAACATTCCCCACACTTCCTGTGATTTGTCTCTTAGTGGCTGTGTAATGTTTAGCTGCACAAATCAAAAAAAATCCCCACAGAATAGGTAGTTCTACAACAATGCCAAAAGACAACCTTCTTTCCAGCCTTTTGCCTAACCCAGAAATTTGACAATTTTTGCAGTTACACGCCTCAGGGCTCTGGAGCTCTTATAAAGTGCCAGGCTCCCCAGACCTTGTGCATCTGTGCCTGCACACCACAACTGTTCCTTAAGAACCTCTCCTGCTATCAAAACTCAACATAAAACACGCTGACCACACAGGCATCAAAGCAACTGAAAATTCTCCTGGTTTGGTCTGATGGCTACACTGGTAATTACTTCTTCCTTCAAATCCCTTCTCTTGCTTTCATTTTTGCCTCTAAAAGTGTTCTCAGAAGTGAGAATTAAAAGGTATTGAAGTGCAACATAGGTGTACTCATTCTTAGACAAATACTGAGAAAAGCCTGAAGACAGTACAAAATTCCATAAATTTTCCTTTCTCTACACAGATATACTTTTGGTTCTAATCTACAGGGTTATATAGTCTCTGTTACTGTTTACGATATAAGGATAGATGTTTAAGCTAAAGTACCAAGGACTAACTTATAACATCATTTGGGTAATAAAATGCATATCCTCTGCATACAAAACCCCATCCAATTATATTCAAGTACCAAAAACCTTCTTATGTACCATGATCCTGATTTCACCCTCCGTAACAAATACCTCATCGTCTCAAGCATTACTGAAGGATCTTCACCCAAGTCTCTCTTCTGCATTTAAGAACAACTTTTCTTACTCTCATAAAATTTTGAACAGACTGAACCACAAAACAGATCACTTCTGTGGTACTGAGCATGATAAAAAAAAAAAAAAAAGAAAGAAATCCATCATATGTTTGTGTGAAAAGAAAGTGTCACTGGAACAGCGCTGGAGTCACGGAGTCACATTAGATGTTACACAACTGTGTCTAAAATAACACAGGTCCTTATATGCACTATAGCAGTTCGAATTTCATAAAAAGTACATCGTAAGTAGTTATATAAAAACGCACTGTCCAGATGGACTACCTACAGGAGATAAACTGAGGTCTCACAGCCGTTGGAAAGCTTTTCCTTATAACCTTTCACACACAAAAAATTCCAGCTCGGGGAAATGAAGTTTTCCTCTCTTCCACCTTGAAAAGAATATATGCCCAAATCACATTTCATTTTCTAGAAGCTTCTTTCTAATCAAGATTGAACAACTGAGCCCTGCGCTGCAACATCAGTTGCCTGATGAGTTGGGAAAAGGACAGTGCCAGCCCTTTTGCTTTCTTGCTTCCTTGTGTGCAGGAGACATCACTCTTGGTCTCACTTTGTGTCACCACAAAATGCTACCTGGAAATATTGCAATTACTGCCTATCACAAAGCAGTCTTTCCGCTGTGCCTTGTTTGCCAAAAAAGTGCACTGCTGAAGAAGAAGTCAAACTCATTTTCCTTGAAATATGTGCTTCAGAAGTATTTTCATTCGGCAGAGAGCAGTTACGCTGAGTTGCTGCATTCCAAACCCAGAGGTGAGGGCAGCACTGGCACTGCAGGCAGCTGGGGCGGATTCCCCGGCTGCGTTGCTCCCAGCACATTCGGGGGGGTGTCAGCTGAGGAGCACAGCTCAAGCCCACCAGCCTGCTGCTGTAGTCAACATCCCTGGGAAAGCTCCGATTCTCAGGTGCTACACACACGTTGGGCTAATTCTAACTGGAGGATATTGAATAAGTCAAGACATGTCAGTTGTCAGTCTTGCTTTCTAGCAGCTTTATAAAAATTACTAGCACATACTTTTACTCCTGCCCCACCTTGAAAACGCCTTTCTAAACTTCTGGTTTGCTCATCAAGGTGCAAGAGAAGATTTTGTGTCTGTCTGGGGGAGGGAACAACAAAACTCAACAAAAAAGAATGCCAGCACATCCCCACCATTTTCTCTACAACGAGAAATAGCTCTGGGCCTCTGAAAGAAGCATACAATGTTCAACAGAGTTCTTCATGGAAGTGGCCTGGCTTTTTGTTCTGGGCTGCATCAAAGTCGACAATGCCACAACTTTCTCGCTAAGGTTCTTCAACTGGAAAGGCAAAGAGTCCATGCTGAATAGCCCCATCTTGACACAGCGTCATACACTAAGGTCCAGTGTTCAGTCGTCCATGTTTTTCCTATCTCTCCAACACCTACCATCTGCCATCAGGGCAGACATGACAGTAACAGCAAATGTAGCAGCACTCCTGTATCATGGGCCTTCATAGATACACTCTACTATAACAAAGCCCAAGACACAGAGAAAGAAAACAAGACACACCAGCAAAGTCAACAACTCAATCCTACAGACCACGCTGTTTCCATTTTGCCGCCAAACGGCTTTGATAAAGTTTGACACTGAAAAACTGAAATGCTGGAAGTAGACAAGGTAGACTACGTAAGTTATTGTCAGACAAAAGTTGAAGATGTGGAGGAGAAGGATGGAATTTACCTGTCATTTGAAAGTCACGTGGCATACTTTGGATATCAAACGTGTGATAGCACTCAGGTAAACAAACAGTGCCTAGCAAGGCAAAAATGTCTCCTTACATACATATAGAATGTCGTCAGTGGCAGAAAAGGTGATTCCATAGTATTTACACTTTCCCCCCCATTCAAAATTGCACCACAATACTGCAGAACTGCTTGTTCAGTGGTAATTTGTTGATACAGTACTGTATATAACTGGCAACGTATTACAAGTCTTCTGCATACCCAACAGCTCTATCAGTTACTTTTAACTTTTCCCTTCTCCAGTTCTTACTTTCCTGTTGTGTGCACTACACACAATTGACTATCAAGGAAGACAAAAAAAACCAGACCTGCTCACTTACACAAACCTCCAGCTAAGTTCCAACAGAGATGCTATTCTAGATGATGTACACAAGGCAAGGCAAACACAGAACAATTTGGTTTTTTTTCAGCACTTGAGTTGGATTAGCACTACTGGCCTGTTCTGTGACTATTCCAGCCAGAACTTTCTGTGGAGCTCAGAAAGTGAAATTACCATGAACTTCAATACAGTCAAGGCTGAATGTTAAACGCATTTTAAAATAAAGTTCCAGAAATGCCAAGATCATCTTGTTCACAGCTGAGTAACAGTCAAGCCTACCATTTCCAGAACAACATTCCACTGGAAAGCTGCTTAAGATTTGTATCTCAAACTATCCAGGAAATCAAAGACCACTGGTAAAATTGATACATGTATTACCTAAACAAAGGTGTTTCTTGTAGAATCAGCTCCAATTTATCTTTTTATATCAATTAGTTTTATAAATATACAGCTGTACCAGTCAAAGTTACTTACCACTTCAGATGTAGTTGTGTTTATACCCTGCCAATATCCTGTGGATAATTCTGATATTACTTCTCTTTTCTGAAAAGATAATTTTGTGGGTTAACTTCCCACATCCTACTTTTAATTTTAATTTTTATTAAAAGTTATCAACACAGCCATGGAGTTACAAGTCTTCCCCTTACCTTTTTTTTTTTGTTTTCTTTTGTGGTGTTTCTTTAAACCTTATTCCAGCCAACCCACTGGAAAGTTTAACTTGCCAGAACAGATTTTGTTTTTTACTGTACAAAGAATGAATGCCCTTCCTGCAACATTTACCTTTACAGGTCAACAATAGATGAAGAATCACTCAAGGTTAGAGAGGACACAGGTAGTCACTAACTCACGACAACCTGGAGGACTGATCGTTTGATACAGTTAGAACCAGGATATGTTCTGGGGTTTGGACAGTTGACTGCTCAAAAGGTATTTTAAATGGGTGGGGAAAACAACTGTCCAAATTTACAGGTATCATTTTTAATAAGAAAAATTATTAAAAATTACAACAGCAAGCTGAGGTCAAAGTGTCAATCTAAAAACTAGGAACATATAAATCATTTAAATATTACTCACATAAAAAAAGATCTAATGTTAAACACCATGCCATAAAACCACAAGCAGCTGCATATAAAATGCTGGAGAAATTACTAATAATTATGTAAGCAGCACTACACTGGGTGATCTTTTCTTAAGCTAATCAGGACCCTGAGGCTTTAGGCTAAACAAGTAAAAACACAAAACTTCCTTGTGGTCACAACAATACTTCCAGCATTGTATGAATAATAGTAACACATTATTTTTAAAGCAGCGGAATTCAAATCTGGCACTGAGAAGGATCCTTTGTTTGGAAGAGAAATACACTGAAATGATTAACCTGGAAACAGCTTCAGAATTTCATACAGTGTGGAAGTTCTGGCAAAGAAGGAAGAAACGCCTTCAGCTGAATTTCCATTAGCTGCAGTTTTCTTTCCGATGGAGACATGTTTGGAATTCTGGACAACATAAGTAAGTTTGACTTGTTCAAAATCAATAATGTCAAGCTGACACTATAGAACAAGAAAAATGTTACCTTAATGAAAGAAAGAAAAGTTTAGGGAGACGGAGAAAAAGCTAGCAGGCACCTTGCACATAAAGGCTTTTGCAAAATCCTAAATATAAAGGAAAGGAAAAAATAAATCCCTACCAACAAATGTACCTCATGTGATAATCAATTACCTAATGCAAAATGCTTGAAATAAATGCACTTAGTATGGATTATGTCAGCTCTTCAATTAGGAGTAAATTCACGGTCACTCCGAAAGCTTCTTTTAATTGTGTTCCTTGTGGCAACTCCTTCTCCCCTGACGCTCATCATCAACCCACCTTATACTATCAGTCCCCCAATGGTGAACCTGAGAAATCAATCTGCTAATGTATAATTTGTAAAGCTCCTCTGACTAACAAATGGATAATTGATTCTTTCACAAATGCTGCATCCCAATGGATATGAAGTGGATGAACAAGAAACATAAGACTGGATTTCACTCCAATTCCGTGAGAAATGCAATATTTACAAGCTAGGAATCTAAACGTTTTAATAGCTGCCTGTGACTTCATGCCTTTTTGCCATGGTTAGCAGGCAAGCAATACACACATTAGAAGTGTGAAAAGCAAAGCAGTGTTCGACCATACTTACAGAAAAGCTCATTTTACTTCAAGAGGTTCCCATTGCTAATACAACCCCCTTAAGCAGCATTTCCATCTATTCTTTAAAAAGTAATTTCAGAAACTTTTCCTAAATTAACCCAAATATTTTTACCTGCCTATATATACATAAACATACCAAAAGCAGACCCATTAGTCTTTTCTGCTACGTTAGTATCAATCTGGATCTACGCAACCACTATGTAGCTGCTCTCCATACTAAGGCAAATTGTAGGCACACCGTTTGAACTGTAATAATAATAATAATAAAAAAAAAATTGTCTCCTGCAAGTACCTATTTTTCTTTTAGTCATATGTTTCCATCTGCATGACATTCACATAAACAAGCATGTAAAACTCTGGTGTACAGCAATAGGACCAATCAACCCACTGCTCAAAATATTAGCCCACAGAGTGAGGACTACCAGGTTTATATTTGTATTCTTTCCACCATGGTGGAGGTACCCAAGCACAAAATACTGATTTGTAAACAGAAACTGCCACAGTTACTGTCATAAACAAGCTAAGATCCTCTCAAAATACAAGTCTTGCCTTAGGTAGGATGAGGAATTTGCTTTGAAAAGAGCCCAAACTCTTCAGCTTTTACATCCATAAATTAGACATTCTATAAGCATCAACGTATTGAGAAACAGACAATGCCTTTAAGACTACTGAAAAAAACACCCAAACCAAGTAGGTAACTACTGGATATTCTCTTTCTACAAGGGTGCCTTTCTAATCCAAAATGATACCCTCAGCCCACCTACAAGAAAGCCTAATTTACCTAATGTCACAAAAGTTCTACTTTTCAGGGCCTTTTCATTTTGAGAAGTGTAAGAACTGACAGCAAATAAACCATATTATGAGAGAGTCTTCAACTATTAAAAAAAAAACCCCAACCCACACACGAAAAAACCTCACACGCAGAAAACAAACAGACAAACAAACAACAAATACACAAAACCCCCCAAACAAACCAAACAAACCAGAAAGGAAGGTGTGCAGCAACTAAGCACAAGTGTACTACATGTTGTTTGTCCCATCTGTTTTGACTTCAGAACACTGATGTCCAGACATGTCTTGCACTGAGGAACTGCCTTTAAAAAGAAGAAATTGAACCTCTACTGTTCTTCTACCTCAGATGCTGCAGAGCCACACCAACTTATGCATATTTTCCCTATTTATAGTTTTATTCATATAACGGAGGGAATACCAACTCAGAAAAGCAAATTCTGCTGCTGCATCATGGTTCACCTATAACAAGATAAAAAGTGCACACAAACCTATATATTTACACACGACTCAGAAAAACAACGTCGTAACACAAAGGTTTACATTGAAAAAGGCAGCTTTAAAATTTATAGAATAAGCTGTTCACCACCGCCTGCAACAGAAGTAGTATACACTGAATTTACAACACTTAAATTCTCATTTGATGAAAGTTTACTAATATCCACACCAAAGAGGTTTTGTTCAACAACACTGGCAGCTAAATTCTGGTAAGTGAGGATTCCTGCTCCAGTGCTTTTCCTCTAACACTCTTGAACCTGTCATTCTCCAAATGAAAAATGGGAGATTATATTGGTTAGAAGAAAAGGGAGGGGGGAAAAGCTGGGGAGAGTGACAAGGTCTGGGACACAGAAAAATAACAACATTAACTTTTATTTTGTCTGCGTGAAGGCAGACCTTGCCTACAAAGAAGAAAGATCTAAAAGCTTGTCTAAAACTAAGGGAATATGAGGACAAGGAATCTCTTATATAGTCTGAGAAAGTGAGAAAGTCCAAAGAGCCTACAGTGATTTCAATATTTTCCACATCAGTGAATCGCTTAATCTTGTTTGTCAACTACAGGGACTAAGAAAAGAAAATAAAATTAGCAAGGGATGTCCCTAAATCTGTAGCCATTGCTAGATAATAAGAATGCTTGTCCAGGAATGAGGGAACTATTACTGAAAACAAATCTATACTGAAAGCCCACACTGCTTCCTAGCAGAGCTTAACCCTTAGCTAATTCCTGATGGATCCAAAGTAGAATCTCTTTTCTATTGAAGCACTGGTGTAAGGAGATAGCCTCTTGGGAGCTCTGTGCCAAAGTAAACAAACTACTCCTGTTTCTTCCCTCTCCCCAGGTCCCCTTCACCATCCGCTGTATAAGGGTAGGGCTTCAATGTCCCAAGCCTGCCTCTAATACACAGATAGCATCAAAGTAGTAAAGCCATCTGAACATATGAAGCCATATTCCCCATCACACACCAGTATGGAGGACTGAAGTGTACTGATTGAAGGCTAAGGAAGGGGCTGAAGTTGATGACTACTACACCATCCTTGGAAGACCCAGCACAGCATGGGAGAAGACTATCGCAGGCAATCCGAAAGTTCACCTCTGATTTCCCCAACCTCTTTCTTCTCAAAACAGCTCCCCAGGCACGATGAACTCAAAATTCATCAAGGAACATCAAGACTTCTAACAATGAAACTTACTGGAACATTTTCACAGATTATTTCTAGCAGAATATCACCACCACTGTCATTAACATATTTAACAGGATTCTGTAGACTCCTACCCCCCAAAGTGGTAACTATGAGATTTTTCTCCATTTCTTCATAAGCCGCATTTCAGAAACGTGACTGATGAGAAAGGCCAACCAGGTTATACAGAGTAAGTTCTTGTCATGACAAATTTTCTTCCTAGATACTAATTTTTTTGTGCTTTGATCAACAACTTTTAAAGCAGCAAAGACACTCTTGACTGTTCTTCTCAGGGGTCATGCATTGTTGTGCCAACATCACTTCCACAAAGGCTTTCATAACCACCATGGTGCTCATCCCCCTTCCTGACCTAACACAGGACAGAGGACATGACCACATGAAGCCTAGCATCCCTGCTTCTCTGTGCCTTCCAATAAACAGAAATTATCTTATCCATGACTGCATTATTTTCTTCCTTCTCTCAGCTCCTGCAATGAAAAACTGCACTAAGCATTTTTTCCAGTTATTTTAGCCTGCCAACCATTCCACGACAGACAAGGATCCCAACCTGATGGCTACTGAAATCAGTGAAAAGATATCTCACTGGTTGCATCAGGCAGAAATAGAATTATTATATGGGAACTGATTCTCTTTCTTGGACAAAGATGACATAAAATTAGTCATATTCCTGGCATAGTAGAATATTATACTAGGTCATCAATGCTGAAATTCAGCCAACAGTTAGATCTAAAGTGCCATTTTCCTTGTAAACATTCAGTTACCTATACTGGTATAGACTAGCATAAGTCAGAGCTATATGCACTAGTAAGCACATTTCTTGCTTACTGAAAGAACCGTATTCTCTTTGGACACCAACCCTGGAACTTCCTTTATTTGCAATTATATCATCTGGGAAAGTCTCACAAACCCATCAGAGATACTCAGCAATGATCAACGTTGGGTGTCTGATTCTTGACAGGATCCTAAAAACATGTTCAAATCAAAAAGATGTGGGGAGAGGGAAGAGAGTACTCGCACAAGTAGAAACTATGGATCATGAAGTGCACTGTAACTTACTGTAAGCAGCACACTGTATGTCACATCCTTACTCTGACAGTAAGATAGGGAAAGCTAAATGTGAAGATGGATTGATCCTGTGCAGCTTCCTCAATGCATTTACATACAAAGAGGCTCTATTTCAATACCAGTGAAGTGTAGACATGATTGCTTATAATAAACTTTAAATAAAGTAGATAAAAAAAAAAGTCTAACAGATTCATTCATTCTTCCATCTTTACACTGCTCACATTTCACACATTTCAAAACTGCCAAGACGTGCAGCAGCTACAGACTTCAATTAGCAGCCAGTTTATAGTTACAGTGGTGAACCTTCCTGCACCAAAACACTGATTTCTGACATTTCTTATACTTTTATTTCTCTGTGTCCCAAGACACTGAGTGGAACTAGCTTCCTCAGCAGCATCACAGAGGATACAGCCAGCTTCAAAGTAGCTATTTTTATTACCAGCCGCTCTGAGGGTATTAACACCCAAGACTGGTCAAATCTGGACTGTCCACACTTAGCATTCCATCAGCAGTGCAATAAACAACTGCTATACACACTGTCATGTCTTTTAAAACAAATAAGTC
Organism: Todiramphus chloris collaris; assembly: GCA_025345505.1. Taxonomy (NCBI): domain Eukaryota; kingdom Metazoa; phylum Chordata; class Aves; order Coraciiformes; family Alcedinidae; genus Todiramphus; species Todiramphus chloris. The sequence goes on from JANVCC010000019.1 coordinate 15,052,720, forward strand.
TCATCCTTCGGAAAGGGATCTTTATTAGGTTTACAAAGTTCATTATCAATAATATCTTACCCCCTATGGGAAAAAAATACTCAGTTTTGCCTTCATGTTTTGTTCATCATATTATGCCCCTGTTATGTCATTCTGTGTTTTTAATAGTGCTGCATTTTTATTGTTAATGGAAACAAAGGGCTGTAGCTCTATCATTAATGTCAACTTGTATAAAAAACATTGTCCTCCAGAACTCAGTTGCTTTGGACTTTCTAACCAGGAAAACATTTTCTAATGCAAATAATATTTTATTAATGCCAGAACTCTGAATAATTCTGACAAGCAAACCACTATTATTTAGTATATGTGCATGTAAGTGCCTGCCTTCCACACAGAGGAATGTGCCATCCAGGTATAATATGCCCTTTGAAAGGAAAAACAGCTCTAGGAACCAGCAGTATACTAGATTCTTCGGAATCAAACCTTTCCAAATCCTCCCTATGATTTTAAAAATTGTTACGGTTTAGAAAACACAAGTCTGTGTTACCAGTTCTTTACAAAAAGACTTCATCAGTGCTACCTGGAACTCCGTGTTTCACTGCTGCTAAAAAAGTCTTTAGAGAAACTTGGCCCAGTGATCCCTCTGTATATCAGCAAGGAGTGTTTAGGGGCATATGAGGGAGATGTGGCACAACAGGCTCCGGAGTTGACTGCAAAAAGGAAACAGTGATTCACTGAACGTAAGCCTTGTGCCTGTCAACATCACCTAGTCGAAACAGAAACTTCCCAGTAGGGCAGGGATATCCCTGATGGTAAGAATCTGGGCTTCTTCAAATATCAACAAGTAGTGAAAGACAGAACAACCCAGCAGCTTGTCATGGACTAAGCCTCTGGAAGGCACAGAAAAGTGTGCTCCTTATTCAATAGTTTGAAATTCGTTGTAAGCTTTTTTTGAGGTTTTCTTTTAAGAGCCAATTACACTCTAGAAAAGTAATCCTTTGCTTCAATCAGAGGTGGAAAAAATATTATCGTACATGAATTGTTTATTACATCTATGAAATCAGAAACTCTGTTTCTGTGTTTTTCTTAAAAGCAAATAAACTTCATTGCCTAATATTGTTGTCAAACTATAGTGCACAGGACAGGTTTTTAGAGAAAAGGTCACCAGGAGTTGCAAACAAATTACATTTTCAAAATAATTAGAAGGTGTAGTACGCAAACTGCAAATGTTACCAAGCCTGGATGGTGCAAGACTTAGAAGAAAAAAATTAAAAAATTGGTTTGATGATTTTCATGTTTCTGCACAATGTCACAAAGAATTTCATTCAAAAATATTTCAAAATACCACATGTAAATTCACTTAGCAGAATTACAGTAGGGTCCTCTACTTGATCTTTCATAAAAATAGACTCAGAGTTCCTACAAAGTCTGGTGAAAAAAAAATTAAAAATATCCTGGAAACTTTGCATTTTCCCAACTATGCTGCATTAAATACTACAGCAGTAATGTCCTTTGTGTTTAATATTCTCCCATAATGCTGTAATTTTCCTCTAGAATTTTCCAGATTTCAATCTTTTATTGATAAAACACAAAGAATACGACTGGATACTCCCAAGTCAAGAGAAACGTAACTATTTGCTATGTCTAGATGACTGTGACAAAACTGTATTCAGTCACAGCCCTTTACCTCATTATAAGGTGACATTAACAAACTCTTACTGAAATCAGTGACATTAAAGAGGGCAGCTAAGGGACCTTAAATGTCATACCTTTAGAGCTGGTCATGAAACGTAAATGACAGACAACAGGATACTCACTCTGCAGAGAAGTGATTGATACTGGAGAACAAAGGGAACTTCTTTCTATGCTTCCATGTCAAAAAATAGATGAAAAACATTATGCATTTGGAGAGTAACGAAGTTGTAGAAAGACTATTCAGTCTAAGGATGGGGCTGACAACCTTTTCCAAAGAGGGTACATGGGCATAATAGCTGCTAGTGAAAAATTTCAAAGAGAAGGCAGAAGCAACTGCAGTCCCAGGAACAGCTGATAAAGTACATAGGCTTTATACTTTAACTGAAATAAATTTCATGTACATCACACATGTTACCGTTTGTGACTGTACAAGCACGCATTTGATCTCTATAAGCTAATAGCATCCAAGTAATAAATGACTGGACCACACAAGACCCTCTGTAGCTAAACCCATACTGCCAACTAAACTTCTTCTATTATTCTGCATTAAACTACAGAGTTATTGCAAGCTACAAGCTTGAATGAATAACTGAATGAAATCGTGATGCTTCCTCAGTTTTGAGATTATAAAAACTAATCATACATGATACTACAATTGTTTATAATTCCCATATTTCATCCATACTCCAAGAAGCATTTGTAGTAATAACAAATGCCTTCCACATTCATCTGATCTCTTTAAAAATTATTTAAAATTTTTAATTAAAGTAAAAATTTCCTTCAAAGGAAGGTTAGATACAGTGCATACAAAGCTGACGTGCAAAACATCTATGAGAGATTTTGTCTGTATGTTTGTTTCAGTTGTGTCAGACAAGAAAGTTTTCTAGACCTATGGAATAATGGCCCCGACACCACAATTTCTGCCAGTCTAGGCAAGCTACCTCACTTCTCATACAGTGACAGAGACACCCAGGCACACCGTGATTCCTGCCAAGGAAGGGTCCTAATCTTCAATAACTCCATAGTTCCCTTTGGAAATGCTCCAGGTCGCAACAACCTAATAAGCACAGCAACAGAACAAACATCATAAGACATATTTTCCAAGCCTTTATAACATCCAAAAATCCAGACTCAAAAGGCCATCTGAGTTATTCCCACATCTACTGTAAAAAGCTCTGGATTTCCAGATCATCTGCAGTTAAAACAAAAAGACAGGTAGACAAGAGCAAAAGAAGGGCTATTAAAATTGGGTGTAGACATCCAAGTCTTAAGAGCAAAATACCGAATAATATCACTTTTCTCCAGTTTTTCCACTAGGCAGAGCCAGGGGTTAACTTAAAGCACTTAAACTGTAGAGCTGCACCACCCATTTGAGGGAAGATGCCATGGAGGGGAAGGAAACCTGTTCCCTATAGAGATGCTTGCTCTTATCAAAACCTTCTTTTTTACTTCGGTTTTTGGAGCCTACGTTTATAGAAGCTCTCTTGGTTTTGTACAAAACACCATGAACATGTACAGATGAAAATTTAACAGGCACAGTGACACCCCGCAAATACTAACACACAGCTACCCAGATCTGTACTTTAAATTCTGTTGCTTCACTTAATTTCCTAACTAAGCCTTCTTTCATAGGATGACAGTGACAACTAAAATGATGTAGTTAAAGTAATAAACAGGGAATTCTAAGTAGCCTGTCAAAATAAGTGACATCTATATCATCTTAAACTCTCATGTAAAGTTCCATTCCAAGTAACTTCATTATATAATCAAATTCTAAAAGTTCCCTTTCCTATTGAAAGATGCTGCATTAATTCTCACAGCAGTTAGTGGGCTCCACAGCATTTCCAGCAACAGCGTTTAATGCTTAACAACTGTTTCTTCATTAGAAATATCTTTTCTTGTTAGCAATTAAACTTTTTCAGAAGCACATCAAGTCAACAGAAACCTCTGACAGATTGTTTGCAACCTGCTGAGTTATCAGGAGACCAATAGGCCACTGACTGACCTTCAAGCAAGAAACATGCTGGCAAGTGCTGTAACTTTAATACACCCAAGGGCTACAACACCACCACAAAAGGAATTCCCCTTTAATTTTTCAAGGTAGTAGAGATTACCTAGTGATTTTGAATTTCTGCCACTCAGATTTAAGAAAAGAAAATATAAAGAAATGTTTAGTGCTACATAACGTGAGAGCATAAGAAAAAAAATGGTGAGGCCAGGAAAGAAATACATGGTAAAAAGAAATGCTGTGAGAAGGGGCCTCTACTAAAAGTTTAATTCTTTCTGAAATTCCAGCAGTCTTGAATAGCTCACAAACGCTGCATGCTAAATGGACTTCAATTTCTTTGCACTAACTGAAGCTTTAAAACACTATTTACATTGTTTTCTAAGCTCATGCATCACCTCCAAAACATTTCTAATGCATTAAACATTTAAACCCCCCCCACTTGTAAAATAGGTGATGTTTCCTCTTCTCACAGAATATCACTGGCACCAGCCAAGACTTCCTACCATTTTTGCTTTAAGCTTGATGTTTATTAGAAGACCAAAACGGGGGCAGGTTTTCTTGCCCTTTGAAAGGTTTTTGATTTGTTACTTAACTAAACATGTTTGTACAGCTTTCCTCGTATCTACAAGTCCTTAATCCACAAGATGTCAGTTGAGGCAATAATTATATTAATAAATTGTAGACAGTCTAAGAAGAAAAGAAAGATGGAGAGGCATTTGGAATTAACATGCTGTGAATCAGTCCTGCATCATCCTTTGTCAGTGGCATTAGCAGGCTTTTTTTCTCCCACTTCTTGTTGCCTTTTAGTAATAATTTTCAGTGCGTTTGACACATTTCATCTCACTCAATGCACTGAACCCTAATACAAGGGAACACCAGTTTGTCAAACATACGTTATTTGAGGATGCATATCAGTTAATCTTAGGCAGCTGACATTGTCAAAGACAGCCACACTGGCGAGAGCTAAAAACACGCTCGGCAAGGAGGAAAGGGGGACCGTGCGAGAGCACAAGAGTGGCTGCCGAGACATCAGCACCACTCAAGGCCAAAGAGCCCAAATTCCTTGTCTCTCAATTCTCCCAAAACCAAAAGTCTCCCATGCCACTTCCAAAGCACACATTTCCACTGTGGTTGACAGGAGGAGTTGCAAACCTGGAAACCAGCCACCTGGCACAGGATCCAGCATCATATACTTTAGGAGCAGGCTGAGAGCAAGACTTCTGAAAAGATTTTCATTGCCTACATGAGTTTCACAGAAGCCTCTGTGAATATTTATGGGTCAAAGCAGAGCACATGAATAAGCTTTTTAAGCACTAGGGACAGTACTAGCAAATTAGGTACCCACACTGTTTTGCTGCTATGGACATTACGGAGTCAGCTCTTAAGAGATTTTTTTTTAAAACAACACACAAAGAAAAAGTGTGTTATAACAACAGAACTTCCAGGGATGCCAGGCTTTCTATTTTAGTGCTTCTTACAGTGGTTTTTAGCAATTTAAAATGCTAAAGGCATTCTGCCTTCAACAGAAGAGCCATAATTCAAAAACTGGCCATTTTGGAGACTATGCAACATCCCCGCGAGTTTTCTCCCTCAAAGTTCACAGGAGACTGAGACATGATAAAGTAATTATGGTGCAAATCCTCCATGATCAGTCTCTATTTCTGTTTTATAATTTGTCTCAAATCCAGACATGAGTCAATATGGAAAAATAAAGGAGTTATTATAAAAAAATAAACCTTGTTTCTTCAATTTCTAAGCCCATTTATATTATTGAACATGGTTACCTGAGATTAGGAAAGTAAAATGGAAAAATAAAAATGATTATGGCAGAAGGCATTTTCTAAATATAATTAATATAAACTTGCTATTAAAATAAATTTTAAAGGAAGGTTAAAATAAAACACCCTATCTCCATTCTGGTTTATTTTACATACTAACACTATTTCATATCTGGTGACTTTTAAAGCATCCTATGTATAGTTTACCTTTTCTATTTACACATTTAATAGACTTAGATGTATAGAAAAGTAATTAATTTTTTTAATCTCCAACTTGGTTTTAAAAAAACCCAACAATAAAGTCCTGAAAAATACAAAGACTCAAATGCAGAACAATTCATTGAATTGCACAACTGACTTCTTCCAGACAAACAGCTTCATGTTGCCATCATTCGTATTCATTTCTGCCACCTCTAAAGATAGAAAACATCTGCTGAAAAGATTCTTTCAGAAATCAACATATGTAGAAGTCACTCCCCAGGTACACTGTTTACTGCAAACAAAAGATTTCAGTAGCAATACTGCTTTCTCAGGACACTTTTTGTACTCTTCTAATTTCTAGAAATTAGTAACAATGGAAACTTCTATTTACAACTTGAAGGGAAAACAGTATCTGCCATTCTACCAGTGCAAACAGTGGGAAGACCCCACCAAACGTTTTGCCAGTGATGCTTCTAATCTGAAGTCCAAGACCTTGAAAAGTTCACATTAGAAGAAAAATATTCTGATATGCAGTAGCCAGTTGAGAATAAACTGTCTATGGGTCCAACAGCTGACAACATTGATTCAGAAAACTTCTCTGTTTAAGCAGTCAAGGATGTCACAGAGCTGCTTTGTTTCTCCCATAGGCAGCCCATTCTGTTAAACAACACTTAGTAGTTCCTTGGAATACTTTTCTTTTAAAGACAAGTGGTCCTAGATCAAAATCATTTTTCTTCAAACTATAAGAAAAAAAAGCAGCACCCATTCCACCTGATTCATGATATATAATTTATCTGTTGCACTGGAGACATGTACATTATAAAGAGAGACAGAAACATTAAGAACAGAATCCAAGAAACATATCTTTTTCCTGTTCTCCATCTTAAAAAGGAGTCTGTACTCAACAACAGTTTAAAAATAAATCATTGCCACCTCTGTAAGAAGACACAGAACAGAAATCTTCATCCTGAAGCAGGCTAAGTTTTGAAAAGAGATAACCAAGTATGCCAAGTATGCCCCGTAGAGAAGAAAGAGGTTTATATAAGCCCAACTTAACTTCAGCATTAAAAATCTACTCTTGTAGCAAGCACTGGTAGGATTTTTCATTAAGGAAAAGCCAAGAGAAAAAACAGCAGATTTGGGTGGGTATAAAGAGTATGCAAGAATTTTGGTTTACAGTCTTTAGTAGACAACTGGTCCCCTTGTTCCTTGCTCTACACCTAGGCTGTGCCCTAAGTCTTTACAGAAAACAGAGGAGGATTTCACCTTTCAGAACCTGTGTGGGAGAACAGGGCATTGGTGATGCTCTTAGGAAAGAAACAATGATAGTTTTACAAATGAACTCTTCCAAGAACCCAACACAGGATGGAACAAATACAAGTCTAAGATATTTAATGCCTGACTCAATAGAAAATCTCCACTTCATTTGAGTGAGTCTCTGACTCAGTCTTTTACTGCAGAGATGGAAGAATTCAGGTACACTTTAATCCGTCCTGCCCCAAACAGATTACTTCGGAGAGAAAAAAACTGCATCTGTAGCAAGCAGCATACATGTAAAGTACTCAGAACTATAAGGCAGACACCAGAAACTTTTCCTCTTTTGAAATGAGGTCAGCATCAATTCTGTGGGGGCTGATGAACATAAAAAGTTAAAAGAAATAGAACATAATTGGCTTGACTTTCATTAATACCCAGTAAGGTCACCGTCAATCTAACCAATACTATATATAATATTTCTTCCGAAGGTTGTGCCTGCGAGTCTAGGTTTTGGCTGTGACTTCCCCACCCTCCCCCTTACACAACTGCATAATTAGATTTTTCAAAAATATAAACAAAACCTTTCACCCCTCCCATGCAGCTAGCTGTGTCAGCTTTAGAACATACGTTTTCTTTGCAAACATGCCAACATCTTGTGATGGATACTCTGACAAGTGCTGACACTGCTATGAAAAACCAATGCTTGGCTACTAGATTTTGTGACAATGTCAGGATTTAAAAAAAAAAAAAAAAATTGCTAATTCTCTTCTTCCCACCTCCTGTGGAAGACAGGGAATTTGAAAATGAAGTCTTAAAAAACCAAAACAAATACCCACAGTTAAAAGGATCATTCACTCTAGAACATTACTCCAGAACAGAGCTTTAAATTTAGCATTTCATTCATCCTCTAATATCAGGAACCACAATAAGGAAAAAGTCTGCTTCTCCTTCAATCAATACCATCTCTTAAGAATCCAAGCTGCAAAGCATTCACATAAAATATTAGTGTTATATATTTGCAGAAGATAAACTGAACCAGCAAGGCAATCAATCAATTTTCAATTACTTGTGGCAACTAGATAAGATGATAGTGCACACGCTAACAACTGACAATAGTCACCTAATGAGCAGGCTCATGCCTTATGGAAGTCACAAGCCTCTGGATTACATAATTAATAGCCATTTACAAACATAAATATGTAGTTCCACTTGTCTTCGTGAAAAAAGTTTTTTATATGAAACTGAGATGTGCTTATCACAAAACCATCCAGTGCAACTTCTTTTTGCAAGGAGCACACCTTGCATCTTAAGTTATGGGGGGGGGGTAGCTCATGAAATGCATTAGTAAAATTTCATGTGTAACAAGAGGATTAACTTATTTATTACATAGTGCATCACAGAATTTTTATATAGACTTCTTCTGAATAACACCATACTTACAACATCAAACTTCTGTGTGATGTTCCCCTGGACATCAAGTAAATAAACTTTGCCATAATGTGTTCCCAGTGCCAAAAACTGTAAAAGAAAGAGACTGATTATATAAACACAAAGACACTGCAACCTAAACTACAGCAATACTAAATGAAATCTGGTATGTTCTAGCAGATTAATGATTAGCAGAAGCAGGGAAAAAAAAACCCAACACAAAACCAACAAAACACCACCACCGTCTATAGACAAAGGTTATTTTAACTGCACCTAAAGAATAAAACAGGGCTTCAAGCCCATATTACTGTGATAGTGCAAGTTAGCTGTCAGAATGAGTCATGAGGACCCTCATCCACTGACAACTAATGGTGTGTCTGCAGTCCGTACACACTGCCTGATAGACTGTGGCAGCAAATTAAAAATGCAGCGTGAAAGCAGGGACCAACACAGACCTGAAAGAGTTCCTAGGTCCCTTCCACAGCTTTGTTTCAATCATAATTATTTGCTTCGGGCTTTATTTTTAATTCTCCTTCATCATTAACAGAAAAACAAAGCATTCAAACAGCAGAAGGCCACCAGTAAAATACTGCTGAACTACAGAATGTCTCTGACAGCAAATTTAAGCACACAGATAACCACTTTGCTTTGCTTTCCTTCACCTAGTAACACTCCTACACTGAACACCCGTAAGACAAATACACTTTTCCTCAGAAATCTCAGGAGTTAATTTTAAAAAATAGTCGCAAAAGACAAAAATCTCCACACAAATGCGTGCTATCACAAACTTCTTTTGATACAAACAAGAAGGGAATTGATTCTTGGGAGATCTGCTGTTAATTGAACCATGGGAAGTACACCTAAACAGAAAGGAAGAACTTCGGTACTACTTGATTTATGACCGAGGTTTCTTTTATTGCCCCCCTCCTTTCAGCATTACTCAAATAGTCTGGGCTCCTCAATTCTCTGTATTTCACTGCATGTGACCATGCTTCATTGCAACCTATAATGAAATGCTCAAATTTACAGGCACTGCTAAGCGTGTCAGTCAGGCAGCACAATCTTTAAAAAATAACCTTACAGAAAGTCAAGGTTTAAAAGGATTTATCAAAATGGAATTGCTTAAAATGAAATTTCAGTTCAGGCACTTAAAATATGAAGCTACATTAAAAGGAGTCAAGAAAGGGAAAGAAGGGGTTCATTAGAAATTCATCCCCTGCAATGCCTTTCACTCCTGCAAGGTTGCCTTTTTTCAGGAAGAAAAAAGTCCCCCGGGTAAAAAAATCAATACTGGTTAATAAAACATCAGGTGTGCAGACATAACTAGGTATGACTATTCCACTGCACAGGCCTGCTTGAATGCACCAGGTGCCATGACGATTAGTCATCCAGTGCAGACAGCAAGCCTGCTGAAAATATGATGCTTTAGCAGTGAAAAGGAAAAAAAAAAAAATTCAGGGGGAGAAATTAGTCTGAATACAGCAGCCAGGTTTTCAGGATTCCCAGCAAAGTTCAACTGCTTGAATCAGAGGTATGTTTTACATAATGCCGTATAATTTTGATAATGATGACTCTTTAACAGGGCTCTTCCTGCTCTTGTAGGGAAAAAACACCAACCACCAACAACAAAAAAAAACCCCAAACAGAACAAAACAGAAGACACCCTTGCAAAACCTATAATCCAGCTTCAATTTTAAGCTCTCTGTTGGAAAAGACCTATTCCTAAAAGACTCCAGTACCTGGCTCCTAACAATATTGATCCTTCTCATAAATAGTGTTTCTAGTTTCCTGGAAAACTAAAAATCCTGGGATACTTAAACAGCTTTCCTGTATTGTCACTCTTTGTAACACTGTAGTTAAAGCCGTATCTGTGCACATCCTTATAGAAAAATCCTGTTCAGCTCCTAGCCTTCAAAATTTACCTGAGGCTCCGGGAAAAAAGGTAACACATACAGGCCACAGATCAGGAGGAAATGCTTGCCAATTTTCCAAATATCTGTGTAATTCCAAGTTGTCAAAAACATTTTTAAAAGACTTATTGCTTTCATTCGCACAGTTAAAATACAAGCTTCATCTTAAGAGCCTCTTGAGCCATGGCAACAGTCCTTTGAGTAAAAGAAACACAGCACAAGTCAATCTAAAAATATAGCCAAATAATAGAGATGGATCCCTCAACAATAACTGTTAAGGAGGTATTACTGGCTGTGAAAAATTATACATTCAGAAAATAGCTATTCTGTTTTACATGTTAATAGCTACTTGACAAAACATTTAACTCATATGTTCAGATGCTTTTCATCATTCCTTCCTATTTTAAAATGTTCTTCACTATCTAAAAAAAAAAAAAAAAAAAAAAGAGAAGAAAACTCAGAAAATAAAAAAAACTCAACCCACAACTGTTTTAATCAGTAAAGAAATGCAGGAAAGGTTCATCCTAGTAAGAACAAAGGAATGATTCTTTGTAAAATTTCTTTACTTTCCACTGTCTAGTACTTTCTCCCTTCCATTCTCTTCTATGTCTCAAACCTTACTAGTATTAGAGCATGTGCATTCCCTCTCCCTGCTTTTAACTTACTGAATCAGGGAAGGGGAACAGCAAAGTGTTAGTATGACACACCCTAAAACACCCAAACAAACAACAGAGGAATAGTGTAATTACTTTCTTCTGCACTGTATTAACAGAAACTCAGCTGCCTTTCACACGCTAAGCTGGCCCCTGGCATGATCAAGTCTGTCTTCAGTAATTCCCATTGTACAAATAAGCACTGAATAAAGGAAAATTGAGACTACATTCCAAATCTAGTTCATAATGCTGTCCATACTTAAAATCGAGTGAGCATTTTCCCAGTAGCTTTTGTAAACATCCCATCTAACAAACCTCTGCACCTTGAATGCTCATCCCATTTTCTTACTGAGAAAGTGTAAATTGTCCAGCACAGGTTTATCATGAATTTTGTTCGTATTAGCGTTGGCTTGCACTGCACCTCTAGATTTGGCAGCACTTCTACACAGAAATACGCTGATGCACTTTAAGCACAGATAAATATATAAAACCAAGCAGAAGTTTTATTTCTGCCACAAAGTCACGTAATACCTTTTCATGCACCGTCATGCAGCTGGCTGCATCCTTCTGGAGAATTTCAGTCACTCCATTAGAAAGCCGTTCATACTTCAGCTTGGGTTCTTCTTCGCTCTCATCTTCCTAAATTTTTTAAGGGTGTTAAGGATAAGGGAGCAAGAGAAAAAACAAACGTGCATTTAGAAGTTTATTTTACATAAAAACAAATTAAAAGATACCCCAAAACCATGACAAGGCAACAGGCGAAGATGGATCACTGCTTTCTCTTACAACAGCCATTACAAAGAAAAGCCAAACTTTCACATTTGTATCACCACTGGAGGGGGCTTGGGTTGTGATTTTTTGTTACTGGTTTTTCTTTTTACTCCAAAGTTCTGGGGGCAAACAAAGACTGTATAGCAGCATATCAATTCAGCTGTAAGAGGCACTTAGTCGATATCTAAAATGCAGGAAAAAAAATGCACGTGTACTTTGTTACATAAAGTTAGTCATTCACAATTTAGAAAAAAAATATGTATATAAAAGGTATGGATATGGAAAAACAGATGACAATAAAATAAAGTGTGCCACTGTAGCCACAATAACTCTAAGCTGAAGCATGCAGGTTACAAGAAACTTCAAGACCTTTACAAGATGCTGCACCTCTGTAGGAAGTAGAGAGGCAAAATGCTGTGAACGAAAATAAAAAGAATCCACTAGGAATAAGTTAATTGTATAAAATGCACCAATGGGTTTATGTTTTTAAAAAAAAAAAGTAAAAAAAAGAGTATAAATATGTTGTCACAAAACTGCCTGGGAAAAGGATCCAGACGCAGCGTATTCTAGGATCATTTCTATCATGTGCATGTTAAGAACTTTCTCTGTTAAATACCAAACTTTTCCTCTTTTTGCTTCTCAAGCATGTTAGGTATTCTCACCTAATCACTATTTAGATACAAAAAAAGGTGATGCATCATGTGGCACAGAGCGAAGAGAAAGGAGACTGAGCTAAAAAGCACAATCAGCTAATTCATTGATCAAAGAACATCCAACACGTTTATCTCTAAGGAGAAGAAAATCCAAGGTGCAAAATAGCTCTCTGCTCATTGGCATCTCTCTGTAATAGACAGTCAGGTGAAGTACAACACCAGAGAGATTTCATAAGCTTCAGTAAGCCCCAGTTAAAACTATACATATATAGACATACAAAACCCCATACATATCCCTTGGTCCTCAGTGGGAAACAGTATACCTGCCATAATAGTCTCCTACGCTCACTATTAATTCTAATGAACACATCAGCGTTGAGCGTGTTTCCCACATAAAACACGTCTTTCATTCCTAAGCAAACAGAATATACCAGTGCAGGGCTCCAGTAAAGAAGCACCTTTACTTCCCACCAACCACTGTTTTCCAGTGCCTAGAATAGAAAATAAAAAAAGTACAGTGTCAGCCTATGGCAGAACTGTATTTGTGCAACATATTCTTGTAGCTAATGATGTGGACAAGAAATTTGGAAAAGGGAAGTGTTAAGTTGTTTATAAGCCATATTTTGTTTAAAATGCCTTTGGAGCACTAAAGCCAGTCTTTCCCAAGTTAAATAGTATGGCTATTTCCCATGCATGCTACCATCACACACAGCACATACCCTCATACAGAACACATCAAAGCCATACGGACCCATGGAAACACTCAATATTTAGCCCCATGCTTATATAAATATGCTTGAAAGAGAAGCCCTTTTAAAATGTTATTTGAGAGCTTTATGACAGAATACAAATGAGATTAATATAGGGATGTCAGCAGTCCATGACGTAGCAGTCTGGAGTGAGGTGTCAAAATGTCCACCAAGAAACAATTTTATTCAGTAAATCTAACGTTGAACAAAGTTGTTACTAGACAGAATGACAATGTCAAATTACAGGGCTGTATATAAATCAGCCAAATTCCTTGTGCCTACAGATCCTTAATAAATGACTGTGGGGGTAGAGGGAGGAAGTAAAGTCAAAGGAAAAAAGGGTACATGTGATGGAAGGAGGGCGTAAGGAAGCATGCATCCATTTTACAGCAATTAATATATTGCTGCATTTCATACGGTGCTTACAAAGATTGCACTTGAAATGCACGGGTAATTATTGAATAAATAAATTCATAAAAATAAAAATTGAACTCCAGTCATCTAGCTTTTATAAGATCCCACATGTTGCTGGAGTCTGGACATCCAATGTGCAACCAACATGAAAAGTTAATTCTAGTCTCTTGAGTACTTTGCATAAAAACATTCATCCATGGACCATTAGATAAAGTTACTGTAAATAAGTTTTGCCTGTCTTATTTATGAGTGAAAACTAGTAATTTTTCCTGCACATGCATATACAAAAAATATATACTTTCAAAAGTCAGTGCACCGAAACATTCTGCCAGGCTTCAAAAAAAGTAAATAAAATGAAAACTTCAAATATTGGGCACGATGATGTACCCATTTCACGCTTTCTTGACAGGTATCTTTTATGTTAAGTAAAAGTCAAGCTAAATGGTGAATTGAAATAGGGTGGGGGCTCTTCCCTGTAAACAAAATTAAATGAAAAAGGTGATTTGCAAAAACTGCAAGATATCTCTACTGCTTCAGACTCTACCTAATATATTAAATGCATTTGATGATCTCTTATTCAGAGTATCAGAGTTTAATCATTCTAAAGGTATTTTTCTATCAGGAAAAGCTTTTATGCAGTCTGAACTTATAAAGTAAACACAAGCCAGTGTTAATAAAAAGCAAATCAATAATTTTTGTTAAATTTTAATAATCCTGAAAACCTACAAATAAAACCATCAGCAGCCTGAGTTGAGTTGACAGTTAGCTGCGTTTCTATGACAACCTAGAGGAATAGTACAAGTCCTGACTTGCAGCAAAGCTAAGATATAAACAGAGTGACATTTACCCCATACAAGAAAACTCACAGCTTTCCTTTTTTAAGGAAAAAAAAAAAAACCAAACAAAAATCAATTGCTCAACTAACATGGATTTTTACTAAGTGTATGGCACTTTTAATTAAAGAGAAGTCCTTTAAACCATCCTAGAGGATTCTAAACATTTGAAAATAAATTTTATAGCCCTGTTTCTTGCACTACAGCATAACACTTCTTTCATATTTTCTGCTTAAAAGAAAAAAATCCCAAGCAAAACAAGCCCAACACTGATTTTTTAAATTCTTGACAAACATATTAAGAGAAAAAGAAATATATACTGCACAAAATGTGTAAAGCACTCTACACACAGCAACCATAAATCCTGAAAGGGAAGGAGACCCACAGCGCTGACAGGAGGAAGCTACCTTTGTGGTGGAGTAAAATAAATAATGACCATTTTTCAACCACAGGAACGCTAATTTGAAACTCATATGCCATTTAGTTTCCTACTTGCCCTTTGCTGCTGGAGCCAGCAGTCAAATTGTTAAAAATACTTTGTAGAGAACCCAGAAAGCACAGGTACCCATAAACATTTCCCATTGAAAGCACATTTCAAATTGAGTGAAATACTCTTTAACCAGTAAAACTAATGCCAATCCCTTACTACTAAGAACCCTTCCATTTGTCACTGCTGAACTCTTGAACTGAAAACAAATTCCTCTTCCCCCATTTAACACCTTGCACGCCTGAAACTCACTCCCAAATCTTCTTCTGGAGATGCACAAAACTGTGGAGAGATGCAAATGTGCAGTAAGCACTCGAAAGGCCCGTGCCACTGCAAGGGATGCTCATCTGCCTTTGTGAATGCAGGTTTGCAACCTTCTTCAGATATTCCGCCCTGTTTTTCCTTACTTTGCCTACAGGAACAACTGTGGTGGAATTGAGCGTAGGAAAAAAACCCCAAAAATCTGAAATTGGTCCTCACGAAGAAAATTTCCAGAAGGAACCTGTGGGCAGTTCCAGGAGTTATTCCATTAGCCCACATTTACTCCTGCAGCAGAGGATCTGCCCACAGGACAGTCTGTCACATGAACTACATGCTCTACTGATTGCGGATACTCTAATTATGTTACGGGCATTGACAGCAAAGTGTCATCCTTTCTGCACAATTTGCCCTCCAAGTTTTCCAAAGCCTTTATGGAAATAAACGGTGCATACATTATAAGGCAAGTGCCCTTCCTCTTTGCTGCACATCTTCTGTCCAGTCCCAGCTAGAATTCCAATTACTGTAGGTGGCCATTCCAACCTTGTTTATGCTTGCAAGTTTTGAGCCTGGAAAGCATTTAAACTCAAACACAAAGACACCCAAAGTCCATCACTTGAGCAATTTCAAAGGAGCTACACTCACATCCTACCCCAGGAGGCCCCATGTCATATGGCTTCCTAAAAGGTCATGGAAAAAAAAAAAAAAAAAAAGACAAAAACAAAGCACAGCTAATTTTTCAGTTGTTACCCTCTCCAGTTCAGATCCCATACCTTTCTTAGGACTTGACTATCTCCCTTCATTCAGGATTAAGAGATACTGAAGCACTGACTTATAAATGAACCTGATTTTAGATTTGCTAAATCTCACGCCTCAAATTCTTCAGAGAAAATGCACACCTGAGTCCCTCAGATAAGCAGGTTCCCTATTCCATTCATCTGTCATCTCTAGTTCTCTCTACCCAGATTGTATTTAGACTAAATGTGGCCCAAATAATCTGGTAATCCAGATGATCAGACACAAATCTCCATATTCCCAGTACCACCATGTGCATCATTTCTCACCTCCTGCTTTACCACATTTCACACAAAGATATTTACTTTTTCTAACAACTGCATGCTAAAGCACTGAGACTTCACCATATTTTTTGTACCTAAAGGCAGTAAATAGGCCTGACAAGCCATATAGTTTCTCCACCCTGGAAATATGCTACAGTTTAGACACCCTTGCTCAGCTAGGACAAGAAGCAGTTTCCTCAGCCTGGTCTGGAGAGCAAGGCACGACGCTGGCACAGCAGTTCTTCACTGCAGCTCTGCAGGCCTGGGGCTGCTGACTGGGCTGCTCTAGATTTTGGTATGTCAATGGTAAAGGGAAGTAGTGACTCTGCTTGCCACAATGTTAGATCAGACGGGTGAAGGAGGCGGTCTGCCTTCACAGTACCATTCAATCCCACCTATAATACAGGTATCCAAAGCCAACAGGTTATGGGTGCTGGCTTCCAGTGTAACACATCTTCACTTTTAAGACTGCAGAGTCTGGAGTCCTCACACGCAAGAAGAAATAAAATCTAGTCCTCCCTCAGCCTCCCCCTTCCAAACCTGCTCTGCTTGGTCCCCTCAGACAGACCTTTGCCAATACCTTAAATTTTCTCAAGTATTCCACTGAATTCTCCCAGACTGGACTTCCATCCCAATTTCAACACCTTTCTGTGTGCCGTGACCCCCATCTTCTTATATTCCAAAGCCTCAGTTGGAAGCTCACTTGTGGTCAGGCAACCCTCACGAAAAAGTAGCTTTCCTATACCAAATTTGTAATGACTGCTTACAGCCTGTCATGAAACAGATGTTCATAACCTACCAGAACCCAGAATGAACAGCTTGACAGACAGACTAAATTTGGATGTAAGGAAAAGCAGAGCCCAGCTCCCATCCCAGGAACACACCCACGCCAACTCACAGACATTCAGGGGGACAGTGAGCAAGACTGACCACAGAGCAAGAGGATTCAGAAACACAATTACCGTCCTCTATTTCCATGCCCATGTTCCAGGCCTTAGTAGCACAGATGTTCTTCAAATACACGGAAGGAAAAAGCAATTTTATTTTACTAATTCAAGGCTCACATACGGAAATGAATATAGCGTCCATTTGCAACACATGGGAATGTGGACAGCGAATTACAAAATTAAGCACAAAAATACATCAACCAGAAGCAACACATGACATAATACATGCAGGAGGATTAATATTCTTTAGGCAGTTTTAGAAAATATTAAAACGCAAGTTGTAACAAATTGCTAATATCTGTTGATGAATTTAAGGAAGTAACATCATACTGTCCAGTTTGAAGACCCCTTCAACTTTCATCCCAGATCATGTTTTAAAGTCCCTGTATTGTTTGATAATAACACTGGGTAAGTTTCTTGGCTTTTGGGTTCTTTTTTTTTTCAGAACACAAAAATTGAGAAAAATGCCAAATCCTTATCTCCCAAATGGCTCACCATGCTTATAATTTTATGTATGGTAACACCTTGGTTATACCTGTGGTGAGGTAAATAAGACTCCTCCTCCTCTTTCTTCTGTTACCATTTAATTAATCCTACTCTTGCCTTATGATTGCAGGCATCAGATTATGACTTGTGCTTTAAGATGAGAGGTAAAAGCTTTGAACTCCATATATCAAATTGGAATTGGTGGCTCATCTACTTGATGAAAGAAGGGAGTCCAAGAATATTTTTGGATATTTGTCCACTTCACTCTACCCCAAAAGCAAACATGCTTTTTGTTTCTTTACATCAACTTCAAGTAAACTGACCTGTTATTAACTGCACTGAGCATGCACACCAGCAGAGTCTTTCTCTCAGCACCATTTGGACAGCTCACCTTATCTGAAGATGTTGACCAGTTCTGGTCAGAAATGGTGGGATTAAGCTTTTCCTTTGGAAAGAGCATTTTTTTTCCATTGTAGCATATGACTTCTTTAGCTTTTGACTGATGCTGCCATTTTTGAAGGAAACCCCACCATTCTGACATGGGAGTCAGAAAACCCTCTAGCCCAACTCAGGCTTGTTCTCACAACAACTAGGACC
Source organism: Todiramphus chloris collaris (assembly GCA_025345505.1). Classification (NCBI taxonomy): domain Eukaryota; kingdom Metazoa; phylum Chordata; class Aves; order Coraciiformes; family Alcedinidae; genus Todiramphus; species Todiramphus chloris. The sequence goes on from JANVCC010000019.1 coordinate 15,070,882, forward strand.
TAAACACCAGTTTTGAAAAATTAAAGAATAATTATTTCTGATTAAAATACCCAAAAATTCACATCACAAAGCTTTACCAAAATTTAGGTTTTAATTGTTGCAAAACCAGTTACTTTGTATAATCAAGAAACATATTAAGTGCAACTTAAAAACCTGTTCGGTCATCAAGTAGATCTCGCCGTATTTGCTTTTTGAAAGGATTCCTGTGTTGTAAAATGATGCAACCACCATACCGTGCCTCCTGCCCACCCCTAGGTCTTACTGTGCTGCATTCTAAAAGAAAAAACAAATCCAAAAGCAAACCAGAAGCAAGCACTCCGTCCTCTGCTTTTTTTTGGCGGATATATCCACTTGTGCTGAAGAAATAAGTGACACAGAGCAAACAAGGCCAATAAAGTAGAATATGTAACTATTACAAAGAGCAGCTTCATCATTACAGTTTCTCCATCCATAGGATAGTTTCCAGACTTGTGTTCCTGGCTCAATGATAAAGGGAGCACCTCTGCTATTTTCAGGATTAGGATCCTAACTCAATTTCACTCAATGCAATCGAATCTCTAACACTAAAGGAATGCAAACAAAAACTCGGTTTAAGACCTTTAACCTTCAAAAGCCCAGTTTGCTAGATAGTGCACAAAACAGAACACAATTTTATTGCAAGTTGTTTTATTTACCGTGCTCTATTTACATATCGACAATTTACCAGACCCTCCAGAGACTAAAACTTATTGAGAGAACATGAATCACTTTTCATCTGTTACTTTCATACTAAAAAGTTTGTTCCTACAAGTAAATTTTAAGAAAGAAATAGGAAAAAAAAAATAGTTTAAGAATGAGAACAGCAAAGAGCATTTTATCTTGAAGTGATTGGTTCAAAAACAGGTAGAGCAGTACTGAATAAAAGCTAGAAACATCCATGGTCTTTACTTTGCTTGCTTAGACAAAAATTGGGGAAAAAAAAAGAAAAAAAAAAAAAGAAGAAAAAATAAGAAGGAGAAATATCCCCAAACTATTTCCTATAAAAAGAGCCACATTATAAAATTACTGATCTCCAGTGACAAACATGCAAATTACTGAGGCAAGACCCGATTATTTACTCCAGTTTTATAGAACACTTGCAAGACAGTGCAAAAGAGCACAGGCTGCTGCTGTATTTTGAACCCTAAATACACACAAGTTTTGAGAGAATTACTACAGTTTGGAATAAATACTAAACCTTAGTGAAGTTTCCAGTCTGTACAAAAATAAGTTTCTATTCTACAAGTACTGCTACACAAGACAACAAAAGGCACAAAGACTGAAATTTCTAAACCATGAAAACACATTTTTGACATGCTGCTAGAAGTATCTTTCCCTAATTCTATGGTGAAAATACAGTAATGTCAGCTCAGCGAAGGAAGTGAAGTAAATAACCTCCCATCCAGTTCCTTTATGATTCCTCATAAGGCAAATCAGCAATACTTCCCCAGTACCTGTCTGTAAAATTGGTAAATATGGATTAGAATGGTAAAATTTCACACAGCAGTTTTCTGTTCTTCCCATGCATTTTCCGCAGGGATTTATTTAATACCTTGACCTCTTTGGGAAAAATGCAGACATACACCAAGAGCAAGGAATTAAGATGATAAGGCTGCCTGTGAATATGTATCAAAATGGGCTGCATTCACAGTATGAAATGACACACAGATGAAAGGCAAAGAAGAGAGTGCTTTATTTCTTTGCAAAATTGTTGCAGTATACAGAATGTCACGCTGTATTTCCAGGAACACCAATTGAAGATCCACTCCTACAGGTTTAAAGGAGCTGGGCACCAGCTAAGTTGCAAAGCAGAAGTAACACAGAGATGATACACTGCACATGAGCAATCATTGTAAATGGCATGTTAAAAAAAATATATAGGAAGGAGTGCATATAGTACAGTTTGATTTCAACACCCATCAACTTGTATTTTAGTGGTAGTTTTGTGCACAGCAAAGAACACCTGAAAACTTTCAAATCCACTTCACGTGTTTGAAAGCACAGGATCAGCCCAAGTGCACCATACAGAGGCAGACAGGATAGACTGTTTTATCTTCCATGTCCAAATCCTATTCCAGCACTGAAAAATCCAGACACAGTTCCAATCTCAATGAAACTACGCATTTCTACTTGTATTTCCCTTTTGCTGAGTAAGGAACTTGGGCAAACATTTGTTTCTCCCTTGAACACTACTCAAGAAGCCTGGTTGCCACCTTGTGATGTACTGCGGATGAAAACCCTACAGTGCAGTTCTGGGAATGGCAGTTTTTAAAGTTCACACAGTCACCACAGTCGAAGAGTAAGATGGTAAACAACTGAATTTCCCCAACACTTTCCTTTTTCCAGCCCAGAATGTTATTCCACTCCAATGAATACATTTAATATTTTGGAAAAGCCACATCTGCATACTCTGTTAACACACTAGCTTTGAAATTACATTTAATTCCTGTAGCACGCACAGCAGCATTTTTACTTTTTATGTATTCCACAACACACAGATAGAACAGGCACTTCTGGTTAATATTAATAGCTCATTAAATGAAGTATCTAATTTTCAGTCAAAACCAGAAGATATTAAAAGAATATAGCAATAATCCATTTCTCCTGCAAGTCAATCCTCTAACGATGTATATTATAATGTTAGTTACTAGTCACTGCAAACTTGTTTTTCAAATTAATGTATGAAAAGATTCCATTTAAACTTCAATAAATAATTTACTATGCTCATCCTACTGACTCAAATTGATAAATTATTTGCATGATACATTTTCTCATTAATAAGGAGGAGAACTTTCTATTTGGAATTTATATATCTTTTCCTTCCATTCTCCCCATTTAAAAGGCCAATTTCACTTAAAGCCATGCAGGGGAAGCAATCACTCTTCAGATTGCTCAGGTATGTGAAACAGAATATGTTTTTTGAGCATTTTTCTCCCATTTTATATTTTTAAAACAACTGTGAGAGAAAAAAATGGCAACGTTGTGTAGAGCTATTCAATTACAGGCATGATGCAAAGAAGCACTTCAAAGGTCAGACAGAAGATAAAAAAAAGGCATGTTGGACTGAGGTGCAGTAGCCAAATCTAATTTTGAACCATATATATTTTTGTTGCAATGGTGATGCCTCTTCAAAAGCTACTAGCCACAGAAGGGATCACCTCTTCCAGCCCAGAGCTCCATGCTCCATGTCAAGAGAACATTTTGATGGAAACAGAGTATGACAAGGAGCCTTTTTTAGCAGATGCTTTATTTACTTGAAATTATTTAATTGCTTTGACCTAATCCAGACCCAACCTACAAAACTAAAATCAGGAATGCACTGAAAAGGAAAAGAAAACATCAGTGCTTTTTAGTTGCATCTTTTTAGGGCTTACATATTTCCTAGATCGGTTTTCAGAACCTCAGAGAACAAAACCCACTATCGATTTCAGTGGTAAAAGCGTATCAGCAAGGGATATTTCTAAACTACTGTAAATTGTTTGAGCCCTGGGTTAACCAAGAATTTCTACAGTATTTGTACTCTCTACGAATTCCCATAAAATTTATAAATATGTAAGAATAAATTATATGAATACATCCCTTTCACAGGGTACCAGAGATCAATTAAGACCAGGAAACAGAAAAGTTAGAAGTGCTGGAATAGAAACATATGCGACACTGTTGACTAACACACACAAGTACCTACTAAAAAAAAAGAAATGCAAATATTAACGCAATTTTTTAAAAAGCAAATATTTTTAATAAATTTTTGCAGAAAATTAAGACCTGCAGCCATCCACCTTTTTTTTTTCTTGGTGGTTTTCTTTAACAGGCCAACAATAAAACCTAAAATATTTACACTGTAGTGCAACACCTAAAGAAATAAAAATAAAAATCAGTGAAACTCCTTACATAATCAAAGGATCACTTCCTGGGACACAGCACTCATTTTATGATTCCAGTAACATTTGTTCTTGAAAAAGTACTCCCTCTAAAGAAGGTACGTACTGGACCAGGGCAATCCACTCATATCCCCAGCATCAAACTAGAATGGAGCAGAAAAGTTTTAACACAGAACCAACCAAATCCAGGACAATAATTTAGCTTTGATTCCCTCATTCAGTATGAAGGTTCTGGTCTTTGATACATCGTGACTTGAATTTTACCAGTACCTCACACTCATAAACAGGCTTTGAAACTCCCTCTTTAATTCTCAAAGTAATCGGAAACTATTGCTCCATTAAAGAAGGGCTGGGGGGAAGCACAAAGGCAAGAAATAGGTAGAGTATAATTAACCCATACACAAAGTCTGAACGTAATTAACATGTACACGAAGTCTGAGGTTGAGAGAGAAGCTGTGGGTCCTGGGACCCCAAGGCATGGTTCCAAACATTTTTCTGCTAGATCCAAGTTACCCAAAATAAGTGCTACTAATTTACACAGACCAGCAATTTTCCAGTGTGCAGTTTACACTTTTATCCGTACAAATTAAGTCTCCATGGAAATGTTTTGGGGCCTATACATACAGTGAAAATAAAAACATTCACCTGACCTCACAAGATTTCTTAGTGTAACATGAATGGTGACTCTGCCACGCTGCGTGCAACTACAGCACACTGTAAATATACACGCTCTATAGCAATACAGGTTCAGGGAGACTCAAGTTGGCTCTTTAGTGAGCTTTCTTTTGAATTAAGAGATACTAAACCAGTTCTTCTCTACAAAGAATACGATTCATATGCGCATTCCATTCAGTACATGCTGTTTGTTGTGTGCGCTACTGTACTCTATTCCTTGGTTTAGAGCTCACTTGTTTTAAATTAAAATAAAAATTTGTGTAACTCACTCCACAGCAGGTCATCATGTAGTAACAGGATTTTCTCATTGAAATCAAAACTTTCACATACAGAATTACCTGCTGAGCATCAACTTAAATGCAAGAAAAATACTATTCTGCATCTCACCTTACCAGCACAGCACACTGCTACCAAAGAAAGCTTTACTATTTACTTTTACATTTATTAGCATCACCTTTTGCTAATTAGCTCACAAAATACAAGCATCTGCTAGACAGAAAACAGCTCAACTGAGAAAAGTGAGATTTTACCAAAACAGACAAAGAAGAAAATTAATTTCAAATTCAGATTCTGGCTGTACATAATTTATGCAGACTTTTTTCCTCCAGTTTACAAGCAGCCAAAAATTAGATTACTTTGTTGTCTATTTTTAAGATTTCATCAGATGTGACAGTCCAAACATGTAGCTCCAGGTGTTGTAAAATAAAATTAAATAAGCCAATGAAACCACATTGTACTGGGACTTTGCAGCCAAACAAACCTGCTCAGGCTCAGCCCCAAGTGTAGCATATTTGGTGATTACATGGGGTTGGGAGAAGTAAAGAAAATATACTTCACAAGCACAATTATAAAAACAAAACCAAACAATCAAAACCAGAAGATAGAAAAAAGAAAATAATTGTGCTTCAAGACTGCAGTAGAATTACCTAGAAAACTAAGTAGTTTTTTCTCTTGAGAATTGAAAGCATGTGTTAGATATACTGCTTCCTCATCATATCATGGTGGAATACATAGCAGTTTGTCTATGGAAGAAAAAAATAAGACCTTAAAATGGCCCGTATCATATATAAGGATATGAAATAAATGTGTAAGTTGCACTGTAGTTACTAGGAAAGACTTACGACATTTCCCCAAGTGCTGACACAAGTAACTACCACTATCTCCACGCTGAAAGGTTCGCTTAACATCTGAACATTTGCACTGTTAATTAACATGTTTGAATTTTACACAATCTGATTTAAATACCTGAGAAGTATTAAAACACTTAACCAGCCTTAGGAACTCAATTTCCTGGGAAGCAAGAGCTGGAACCAAACTTAGAAAGGGCTCTGAGCTGGGTGGTGAGACACTGGAACAGGTTGCCCAGAGAGGTGGTGGAAGCCCCATCCTTGGAAGCTTTTAAGACCAGGCCGGATGGGGCTCTGAGCAACCTGCTCTAGTGGGAGGTGTCCCTGCCCATGGCAGGGGGGTTGGAACTAGATGATCATTAAGGTCCCTTCCAACCCTGACAATTCTATGATTCTATGATTCAAGACAGTTTCTGCAGGCTTCCACATTGGAGGCCTATTAAAAAGCTCTACCAGCAGGTTTGTGTGAATAAGCATCCTGGTATTCGGTAAAGAGCCTATCGTTCAGAACAAATCAAGCAGTTAGAATTAGCATCTTATTTACTAAGAGCTATTAAAGGAATGATACTAAAAGAGTTGTTGGATTGAACAGTTTCACTGTACCTTTGATTCTTTAATGGCACAGAAGTGTAAAAAGTACGGGCGGGAAGAGAATCCCTATTTTGTTTATACATCCAGTTCAGACAGGGAAAATATTTACTCAAACCCAGGAAGTTAAAAATTACATTCTTCCTTGATACAAAAGAATTCCATAGTAAAACTTGGGTGTGTCATGTGCCCTCTGAAACCAACAGGAATAATTTTCTATTTTATGGGAAGAATTTAAATTAAGCACAAGACCAACTGTATATGCAAAAAAAAACTTTATTACTCTGATGATGTCTACAAAGTCCATGCCATAGTATTATCATTTTTAGTGGGTAAAACCACACACAGGCTGCAAGGATTAGAGTCTCAAATTCTAGTACTGCCACCGTGAAATATATCCCTGATTATTTAACCTATGGGCCTCTCAGAGACAATACAATTTTTTGATCACAAGAGCTAAGATAGAAGCCATCGCTTTAATCTTATCTCTGACGATACTTCAAATAACGTAAGCAAGCACTGACAACATGTAGATTTTGTGATTCTACCACTGGTTTTGGTTTCCATCAGAATGTTCATTAGAAATAGTCTAATGAGTGATGTAAACATTAAGACTGTGAAAACTGCTCATTACTTTCTTGAAGTACTTTCTAAATGTGTTTTCAAAGTTTCATTTCATCAGCCACCTTCATAGTGTCAGGACACTATGGACTGGACTTGACATTCAAAGATAACTTCTAAAAAGCATTTTCACAGGTGTTAGAATAATGATTGGATTGTTCTTTAGATCCAACATCTACATTCTCAATATGAAAATCTCCTTTCCACTTCTCCATTTGTGTGAAATAAGCACACACACAAAAAAAAAAAATCAACTCTTTACAAAGGTTTTGTTGAAATTTTATGATTTTCAATTTTATGAAAGCAGCATGACGCCTATTTTTGCCCAAGATAAAAAAAAATAAAACCCCAATAATCTGGCAACCCATTTATGATTAATTCTGCTGTAAATATTTATGTACTATAGACTGAAATGTTGAAAAGCTGTTAAAAAGGCCACTAAAACAAGTTCTCACATGCAACAGGCCTTAAAGAAAAAAAAAATGTATTTGCATTCACTATCTTGTGAAAGTCAATGGTGAGAGGGATTACTGTTGTACTAAATACTGAGTCTTTACCCAGTCATTGTCTATGTGTACTTCACATTACAAAACAACATCCAGAATTAAATAAACCCTTTCACTTCGGGCTAAAAAGGACTGGTCCAAGCTGGTCCACAGAGTAACATTAGAAGGACAAAAAAAAATTCCTGCTTCTCACTAGGAATGCTGTATGGTGCCACTGCTCAAAGCCACTCATGAAAGGTAGAAGGGAAAAAAAAAATATTCCACAAGAAACAAAGCCAGCATCATCTACAAAAAGATTTTTTTTTTTTCCCCAGAATCCACCACTGCAGTCTCTGCAGTATCCACTGTCTTAGAAATTAGGATTTCTGACTGCTTAAACCCAGGTCCAAAACATGAAGATTTGTCCCTAGGTAAAGAACATAAAATCTTCCCAACAGCAAGTCCATTAAAGTTTTGAAAGACTAGGAGACCCCTCCACTTAGATACATAATGGGTGAAAACACTCTATGAAGGTAACACTCTGCTCTGTGTCATCCGTCCTTGCTGGTGGACACAACTGATCTTGCTCAACCACTCTTATTTCTTCCTTCCTGTAGCCATCCTAGACCACACTGAAGTCAAGTATCTCTTTCCAGGTCTCTCATGGTTCCTTGAGTGATGGCAGGTTTGGAGTTAGCACACTGCTGTTTGGGGACAAAGTCTTGAATTCTGTAGGTCCCTTCCTCTCCTCACCCCCAGCCCACTTTTTCCAGCACCTACAGCAGGGTAGGCAGAACATGAGAATTTTTGACAACGTCATCTCAGGAACAGAGGCTCTATAGAACATGCCTAAATCTAGACTGGGAAGCTATTAAAATAACACAGTAATTACCTGAATGTAGTATTACAGCATATATAATTATACTGACAATTAAATTTTCATTCGATCAAAACATAAGTGCATGCACTTGAATTTGTCTCTCAACAGAATTAATTTACTATGATGGGGTAATTGCAGGTTGTTTTTTTGAAAAAAACATAAATAAGTCTCTAATAGCAAATAATACCTCTTTTAATAATTTAAGCCCAGATTAACATTCCTTGATACATAATACCAGCAAAACTTCTAACAGGAACCAATGAGGTAGTATTTTCCCTGCTGTATTGACAAAGAACTAGCACTGACACAGATACAAGCATGAGGCATTTTAAGCAGGCTTACCTCAGATTCATCTGTTGATTCCTCATTAGACCTGGTTTCCTGAAAATGACACAAAGAACATCTATAACTGAGCAGTACTTCCCTTTGTAAAGTAATTTTTAAACCGTTATTAAGAAACAGAGGATAAAGTGGAAGCAACTCAGAGTTCACAGGTTCTATCTTTTCCATTCATACCCAACTTGTGCTTGCACTTGCAACCTAGTGCCACACTGACACTCAGTGGCACCAGATGAGTGTGATACTATTGTCACTTACCTGAAAAGAGAAAGTGTTTGGATCATGTGAGAATCTGTCCCTGGGAAAGCTTCCCTCCTTCCACAAGCAGTAGCAAGTTTTGCAAAGCTGCTCACATCTTGACTTGCAAGACTGAAGAGCATTCTCAGGTTATCCACAAACTAGCTTTGGTATTCAACTATTCAGCTGTTAATAGGCTTACATTAAACTTAAATAATTTCAAACAATTTTTCATAAAAATCCAGCATTTAATAATTTCCTCCTTTCCATCCTATGGCAATGCAAGCCACATGGCTTTCTCTTGACTTTGAAGCAACTGTACCTTTAAAACATCTCTCTCTGCCAAGACAATGAATCTTACTGTCCTACAAAAAAATTTTTGTAAGTCAACTCCTGCTAATCTCTCACCTGTCCACTGAGAAAATCTGCTGATGCAATGTCTCCTCAAAGAGGTCAGCAAAAATGAAGATTTACTTAACGTATTTATCGTTATCAATAGCAATAAAAGGTTACAACTAATACACTGACAGTGAACGTAACCATTTTAACAACAAAATATGATATAAACAAAGAATGAGCAAGAGAAAAGGCAGCATTTCAAATCTTATGAAGCTGTATTTGGACAGCAAGATAAAGAGGTACAGAATTCCACCAGAGAAGGCAAAAAAAAAATAGAAATGGTTACCAACATTTTAAAGATAAATGGAAAGGGGGAAAAAATTAATGCACTGGCAACCACTGTCTTTTTTAGTTTGGCACATATTTATTTTCTGTGTTTATAAACGGAAAACGATTGTGACCTCTAAGCAAAAAGCAAATGCTTCCTTTGCGATAGCGCAGTGTCACCTTTAGTGACCACAGTGACCATCACAACAGATGGGGAAGCAGAAAACCAGCATTTCTACTTACTACTTGAAACTCAGTGTTACCATGAACACCCATCATCTGTTTCCCCCCCCTTCACTCACTACAGCCAGGTCCACCTCTAAAACAACACTTCCCATAGAAGGGTTCTGTGTAGTCTACACTCACAACATGGGCTGAGAAGTTGCAAGTGGAAAGAACATGGGAGTCAAGGGAAGACAGAGAAAAACCCTGGTGTTCTTTCAAGCTTAGGTTGACTTGGCAAGTACAACTGTTTGTAAGTCTGTCTCACAGTCTCTACTCACAAGATGCAGTTACCTTCCAGGAAATTAAAATTTTATTACATATAATCTCTGTGCATCTTGAATTGTACTTCACAATAACCAAATGAGGACAGAAGTACAATACTGTGGTGTAGCACTGCCAGCCTGCTGCACAAACTATAGAGCCACACAGGAAGCTCAATGCAAAATACCACCAGATTCCTAATCAAAAACCTGCCTTTCTCTCCTGAATACCAAGAGTTGCCTACCCAACTCCTTAATAAATCAAAGCTATTAGCACTACCATTTAGATATTCTGATACAATTCACATAGATTAACAAATTTTAATGGAATTTGTTAAATAAAAACCAAAACCAAACAACTCTTCTCCCAACAAAGTAAGCAATTACAGACAGTGACCATTTTGCTAAGACACACGAGACTTCCTAGTGCAGCTACACCACTTCCATTTTCTTTCCCCCCCCTCTATGGTTCTAATTGCTTGGCCTATTCAGGTGAACACAAATGTAGGGAAAACCAGAGGTGATAATTTGTAGGACGAGCTCACTAACACCACGCACACTCATGCATGCGCAGGGTGGAGTACCAGCTACATCCACCTGAGTCACTTAACAGAAATTACACTGAGCTGCAAGTTGTTATGTGCATGGGCATCCTTGGAAAATACTGGCCTACAAAATCAGGGCAGACTAGAAATTGATTCAAATCATCAATCTGTTTTCATTTAGCACATGCACCTGGTATCCCTACTGTATTCACAAGCCATTGCAACTGCAGCTACTGAATTTCATAAAGGGCATATAAATTCAGGCAAATGCTTCACAGCCTTTGTGTTTCACTGCAGAAAATAACATGTAAAAATTCAGAGGGAGACTTGACTTAGGAAAGAAATGCAGAATTGTATTTGTTCCCTGACAAGAACTTATCTGAAGGTGCTTAGAACTGACGCTCACCTACTAACTCACTTTACTAGCAACTTACTAAGAAAAGCTTTTTGTCTAAGTTCTCCCACTCACGCAAGCAAACTGGAAGAGTAAACCACAGTTATGACTGCCCTACGGTTTCATCAGGTTCCTCTCCCTCCACTCCAAATGCACAAACCAAGAGGATTATCCCACACTGCTACTTTTTAGCAGTCTTGTAACTGTGAAAAGGAAATCCCTCAACAGGGATTTATAGACCATTAGAATCCCAAATCATGTAGGAATAGCTGCTCCTGGTAGGTCTCAGACTCTAAGGGAAAACCAGAAGTAGACTTCAGCCAGCTGAAAAACGCCATTGTTCAAGCAGCCCAAGAATGGAGAAAAGAAACACAGATGAGGAAATCACAGAAAAGTGAAGTAATCTTTCACCATTATCATCTCTCACTTAGCAGATCCAACATAACTTCTCCATAAAATTTCAAGCTGGCTTTCCAGTATGATAGATATAGGGTTTGCCCTTCCTTGCTTTTACAAACATCAGATGCTATCTACTATATGTTTAGGCCTATAATTTAAAGCTGACAGGAGAAGAAAACCATGAAACTTGGGTTTCAAAGAAGCCTACATGCACGACATACATAAACATCCCTCTCCGGAGGGGCGCACATGCTCCCCATGGGAAATAATCACAAATTAATATGGTAACTTTCCTACCATCATCCAAAGGGCAAAACACAGGCGCTCTTAATCTCTAAAATTATACAAGAAGATGAGAAGACTTGACACAGTTGATGCTATCCTGAGAACTCTTTCAAATGCTGCCACTGTTAAAAGCTCACAAACCAGGGGATGAAGCCTCCTCCAAGGGAGCCAACCCCTTCCAACAAACCCCCTGACAGCAGAGAAGGTGGAAACCAGGTGCCAATCTCCAATTCAGTCCAATTCTAAGACTTTACCACCTTTAGGCATTCAAGGCAGACGAACATTACACAACTCAGCTGTGTGTTAAAAATCCTGTCTGAGCAAGGAAACATGGAGAAAGTATCTGAAAGGACTTGTTTATTTTTTTTTTCCCCTCAGGAAGGAGTGGTCTAGGCAGGGCAGCTTAGAGAACCATGGGCTACAAGCACCAAACTCCTCACGCTTTGTCTCCGGAGTAAACTCCCCTGTTAACGTGAACTTGCTCGTGTCTCTTGTGCCACTGGATAAACCCCTGTTTCTAGACGGACCCTTCCGCTTTTTAATCCTGGCTCTACAGCGGTGCCAGCTGCACTTCTAAACCCCTCCCTCCCTCCCTCCCAGGCCCAGGCTGCGTCTGGGTTCTACCCAAGCAGCGGAGCTCTCAGGGTCTACCGGCTTGTCCGGACAAAACCCGCCAGGCAGCCTCTGGCAGCCCCGCGGGCAGGCGGCGTCGCACTGCCGCCTCCATCTTCTCTCCTCCGCCCGGGCGCAGCGAGGCTCCGACCCGCCGCCGCCGCCGGCCCCGCAGCCGGCCCAGGGCTGGCTGACCCCTCTGCCCCCGCACGGACAGGCTGTCCCTTCGCCCCGCTGCTGCCAGGGGCCGCCCCGGCCCCGCGCTCCCGCCGCCGCCCCGCTCCTCGCCCGCTGCCGCCGGACAGTGCCCTCACGGCCTCTACCTTCTCCTCGGCTTCCGCCATGGCGCGGGCAGGCAGCGGTCATGTGAGGGACGGGAAGGTGGCGGGGGCTGAGGCACTCTGGGAAATGTAGTTTCGGAGGGTGGGAGTCGCCTCCTTGCGTGGTTGGTTGCGTTGGGTTGCGTTGGGTTTTTTCCCTTTTTCTGTTGTTGCCGTTTGTTTTGGCGGGGGGTGGCTCTCGCCCATCCGTGGGTACGGTGCCGCTGCCTCACAGCCTACACCACGGGCAGAGCCGAGGCCGAGCCCAACGCGGACAACACACCCCAGCCAGCTTTTCCTTCTTCCCTCCCAGCTGCAAGCGAGGCGCTTTTCTTACGCGGAATTCCTGAGGGACACCTTTGCATCCCCAGCTGCGGCCAGAGCCAAGGCGGCCGCCGTGGTTTAAAACTTTAAAACCAGACTTGAGTGCCTTGCTTGCACTTTCTTTATATATTAAAAACGTAACCAAAGCTAAAATGCGACAGGCAGTACTTTTTATCGCTTGGGGTTTGCCACTGGACCTATTCCAATACTAAGGTGGAAGGGACCTTAAAGATCATCTAGATCCAACCGCCCTGCCATGGGCACGGACACCTCCCACTAGACCAAGTCGCTCAAAGACCTATCCAACCTGTCCTTGAACATACCCAGTGATGGAGCATCCACCGCTTTCCCGGGCAACCTGTTCCAGTGTCTCACCACCATCAGAGTGATGAAATTCTTCCTAATTCCTAATCTAAATCTACCCTTTTGCAGTTTCTTACCCTTCATCCTGTCACTACAAGATCTTGTAAAAAGTCCCTCCCCAGCTTTCTCGTAGGCCCCCTTCAGATACTGGAAGGCTGCAATAAGGTCTCCCTGGAACCTTTTCTTCTCCAGGCTGACCAACCTCAACTGTCTCAGCCTGTCCTTGGAGGAGAGGTGTTCCAGACCTCTGATCATCTTCATGGCCCTCCTCTGGACTCCTTCCAACATGTCCATGTTCTTCTTGTGTCAGGGGCTCCAGAGCTGGACACAGTACTCCAGTCTCTGCCTTTGGGATCAAAGACAAGAATTTAAAATTGTGCATGTCAACTTTGGCAAAAAAAAAGAAATTTTAGAACATTATACTGGAAGATGATAAGGCCATACGATTAAAGTTAATTGCAGAGAGGATTACCTTGGATATGAAAATCATGTATATTGTTGCAGTACCTTTAGAAAGTAATTTCCAGAATTTTGACTGAGAAGAGGTAGAACTGTTCTTTAAAATCACACTGAGTGGTTAACACTGGGGCCAGAACAGGGCTATCAAAGTTAACACTGTGAGTACAAGAACATGACTATAACTATCATGAATACTTTTCATTTCCAAATGACCTTGTATAAGAAAACCTCCTCTTTGGGTCTGTTACCAGGTGTCTATGGACTACAAGGGAACCATGGTGAAGGAGCATGTTAAATGTTATCCCAGCCATATAAGCCAAGGGGTCTCTACAGAGAAGGAGATGTTTGGCTGCCATTCTACAAAATATTGAGGCCTCAGCTGTACATAATGGTAAATTTCAGTCACCTTTGTTGCAAAAAAAACAGATTAATTCAAACTGGAAGGAGGCAAAGAACCACTAAAAGGATCACAGAAATTTATAATCTGTTCTATTGGAGAAGACTGAAAAAAAGAAGGGTTTGGCTTCTTCTGTTTAGAAATAAAAAAAGAGCTGAAGAGGAATAAGAGCTATTACAGGACAAAGTATGAGATCAAATAGGTATCAGCTATTTTCAGTGCATTTAGGCTGGAAAGGAGAAGTAGATTCCCATGTGTCAGACATGTGCGGTCCTCAGAAGAACCTTGCTGGCAAAAAAGTTCACTGATTTCAAGATGAGACTAAATAAACTTATGTAAGAGACTGTAAGAGATATTTGCTGACAGCTGTGTTGCTTACCCAGAGAACTCATTCTGGTCCCATTGTGACCTTCTTGAATCTTAGTCCTGGTCAGATCAATGAAAAAAGATATCATTGTTGTCAATGGATCCAGGATTTGTCCTATAATATGTAGTGCACAAGCTATCTTACCTGGTGCTTGAAGACTGTGTATATCTAATGGATGGAAACTTTGCCTGATACGGGATTTTTTCCCCATGTTCAGGGGAAAATCTGTGGAGGGGTTTTAGGTTTCAGGGTTAGGGGTTTTCTTGTTTTGTTTTGGTTTGGTTTTTTATTTTGTTCTCAACAGAGACATTTTGTGGCACTTTTTAAACTGGAATGAACATTAATAACTGACTTTATAAATGCCAAGCAAAACAGAGTGTAAGGGAGTGGACAGCAGATCTTGTAAACTTTGCTATTATAACAGCTAACACTGCACATTTGTTACAAACAGCAGTCAAGGAACAGCTCTTCTTGTTTTCATTGCACATAGAATAAGTGGTATAAAACATGGGATTTACTTAGAGCGTGCTCCTTATTTCTGGAAGAAGCATGCAAAACTAATTTGCTTCTTGTTTAGACTTAAGGTATAAATTCAATCTGTCATGATTATAGGTTTTTATTGTGTCACAAAAATTTAATATGTTGCCGTGTGTTTCTGCCACCCTTCCCACACCCACCCTCCCAAAGTGCTGAAAGCCATCAAGAAGGAATGACGTCAGTGGGTTTGAAAATCTTTCGGCACTTCCTGCAAAGCACTCAGCATCCTACAGACTCTGTCCTGAGAACATCCCAGTCAACCTTTGGAGATAAAAAGCTCAAGAGTAGTTCAGCGTAAGTGGAAAATACTGCATTGCCTAAGGGAAGTAAATGTTCTTTCCTAACCTTAGGACCTCATCTCTCTCAGTGTCTGCCAGCACGTAGATCTGAAGTTTGGGTTAAGTCAGTTGTACAGGAGGGAGAGGTTTGGGATCCCTGGTGAGATCATGAACACTTTGAAGTTTAGGAAGAGCATTTTGGCTCAGATCCATCTCAAGTGAGAGGCCGGCTTTACCTTATTGTTTAGTTTTAACTTAGTTCACCAAAAATAGCTCTCTTCCTAAGTCTCTTTAAATAAAGATCTTAGCCATGCCATGATACTTTTAATGTTCATAGTGCCTGCTTTAATGCAGTTTCCAGTTGATGGGAGCTCTGCAGAACACTTCTAACAGGATGCTGACAACCCCACCCAGCTTTCTAAAACTCAAGTCTGTCAGGAGTTTCTGATGTATGTTTTGCCAAAGAAATCAGAATTATCATAGAAACTTGGACCTTGACCAGCATTCAGATTTGAAATGCTGCCAGAATTTTTCTCTCTTGCTTTAACACACTTTCTCCCCAACTACTGTGAAACGTAGCAAGTATTCATGCCATTTGGTAGAGATCATTGTATTTCAGCCTCCAAGAGCTCTCACTTGCTTTCAAGTAGGATTGATTCATCTAACAAAATATGCAGCTGGTTTATCTCTTGCCACTCTCATCACCACTTACTCAGTTAAAAAAAAACCCAAAAAAACCAGTGCTATCTGTAAGTTAATAGCATTTAAAAACACTATGCTGTATAAAACATAGCTAATATTGTTGTCCAAACAATAGAAGTTCAGAGGCTTTCTTCTTCATGTTTGTTTGTAGAAATAAACTTGCAAAGGCTTTTCTTCTTTTTTTTTTTTTTTTTCCCTCTCCTTGCTATCAAAGAATTTTTTCTGTGAAGACACTTTCAATTTATAACATATCTTCCATAAATAATATCTCGAATATGTTCGGGAACTTCATACTTTATAAGAGATCCTATTCCACCAAATTAACAAAATTAAATCTAATTGACCAGCTATTTTTATAAAAGTGAGAGTGGTAATAATATGAGAAAGATTATTACAAATTCCTTAAAATAGTTGATCTGTGTTCTCTGACATTTAAAGACTCTTCCAAATTATAGTGAATTATTTTCAAATCCTTCAGGAATAACATTTCCCTTCATCTTTTTTTTTCTTCCTCTGACCCTCACTCCCTGTCTGTGTTTCTTCTGCTCCCTTTCTTCATCTTTACTCTCAGGCAGTCTTTATTGAAAGATACCTTCTTGTGCTGGGTAGAACACACAGAGAAGATGAAAATATGTGAAGAACAGTAAACAACATAAAACCAGCACAATTATCCATTTATTAAAGATAAACAAGGGCTGTATATAAAGGGAGAGGTAGTGAGGAACCCTCTTAAAAACCTTATAGTTAAAAATATAAAGGGCCTAGCTGAAGAAAGAGCAAGTCTGAAATTTAAAAATGATTATAGTAGGAGAAAATTTCATAGATCTATAGATTATGAAGCCAGATGGGAATAGCACTGTGATTTAACCTGAACTCCTCCCTAACATGGGCCGTGAGATTTACCAGAATTAATTCCGCTTTGTACCATCTTTTTAAAAGAGAACATACCCTGACATAACATTTCAAATTACGCAGAACTCCCAGACTTCTGATAAGTCATTTCAAGGGCAGTTATACTCACTGCTAGAAAAATAAAGAACACAAAGGAAATGTCATACCAGGCCAGAACAATGGTCCATCTAGACCAGTACTTGGTCCTCTACAATGGCAATGAGAGATGCTGCTTGGGAAGAGCATGCACCTCTGTGCTCCATTCACCTTGTCTTACCCCAGCATCTACTGGCATGGAATTACACATGTGAGAAGGCACACCCCTGACTGCTCCTTCTACTATGTTGATGAATTTGTGTCTTCTGGACCTGCTCATACTGCTTTCCTCCACAATCTCTTGGGGCAACAAGGCCCAGAAGTTCTCTGCCAGCTGCTTAAATTTCTTTCTGTTTTAAACTGCTCTGCTGTGGCTCTCTTACCAGTTTTGATAAGCACCCCTTAGTTCTGATATTGCAGGACTTGGTAGATAATGGGTTTTCCTTATCCCCATGGCAAATTTAAACTTGTCTTACTTCAGCTTTGAGCCACTCCATAACGTTCACTATGGCATTGTCTGCCAGCAACTACTGAAAGGTCTGTGTTAAGAGTTCTGTTCCTCATGTGAGTACTCATAAACTAACATGAAATCACTTCTTAGTTATTTGTTAAGTCAAATAGAAAGATGCCACTGATTCTTTTGCAAAAGGTGTTTTATGTCCTACAAATTATTTCTGTGGATGTCATCTGCTACACCTCCAGCCTGTTACCATCCTTCATAATTTCTGCCTAGTGGATCATGACTTTATTAATGTTAAACTCATGTAAGATACTCACCCTTCTTGCATTTTTTTTGTTATTTGAATAACTCTACCATTTCTAGCTGTCATTCCACCTTTAGGATTTCTTCTCCTTCCCAACAGAATTAAAACACTCCTTGTCTTTAATTCTTCTAACACTGACTTTTTTTTTTTCCTGTTTCCTATAATATGTAGCCTAGATTTCACTTTTCAGTTACTGTCACTGATTTTTTTTCTCTTTGAAACAAAATATAGAAATGAAAGTCTGTAGATAGAAACCTATAACAAATGTTTTCACATCTTCCTTGAGGTTACTTTGTGTTTTGTTATCTTATTGTACAGTCCTCACTATTCTTTTAAGAGTTTCAGCTACCCATTTATATATTCCTCCTAGCTGGTTATTCATTAGTTTCATCATTTTAAAGCAACATTAGTGGTTTTTTTTTTTTTTCAGTAAGACCCATAATCCATATTCGATTTTGATCTGATTCAAAATTAACACATAATGGTCAGAAAGTCTTAAGATATTGTTTGGTCCAAGAGTTTCAGGAACAAACTTAAATTTAATCCCCATGTTCATGTTTGGCTTTTGTTTCCTTTAAGCAACTGGACTTCCTTTCTGTGTATTGAGAACTGCTGTTTATCTTTTTAAGTGAGACCAGTTCTTAAAATAAAATACATATTTAGGTAGGATGCCAAATCTTGACTCTAGGATTTTATAGTTTTATTAACATTTTTGAAATTTGAAATTAAAAAGCCAGAATCCCAATTTCTAAAACTTTAGTTCTAGGTTAACATAATTTTTACAAATTGTATTTCTTACAATGTGACTTTAACAGAACTGTTGATCGTGGTCATTATGATCAAATGTTTATTGTGTGCACTACTCTCATAACAAACTCCTCGAATTACCAAGACACTTCTGTCTATATTGTTATAGGTTGCCCAGCAAGAGAATCCTGGTTCCCAAGAAGATTGGTGCAGACGGTCTTGAGACACTGCTTTCTTGTGAGTTTCTAATGTTATGTACCTGAAATGATGTGAAGGTAGTTTGTCTGTCTGTCTGTCAGGTGGGTGTCTTGCATTATGCTGAGATTTTTCATGTTCAGGGAGGAGACAGAAAGGAACATGCAAAGTCACAAAGCCTTCTGGGGTAGCACTGGAGAACTGTCTCAAGAGAAAGCAGCCACACGTGATGGGGTCTGCTGGGGTATTACTAGCCTATAGCAGACCCTGGAGCAAACTGTCACAGAGGGCACTAGTTTACTTCCTTTACTAGTACAGAGGGGAGACCAGATGTGAACAGCCACGTGCACAGTTCTGGTGATCAGGGCACTGGAGATAAGAAGTGAGCCAAGCTGACAGTACAGACCCATACAGAGAATAATTTTGCATTCCTGTGGCCCTTCTATATACAGGTGATCTTAGCCAGGTATTTTGCTATTATTTTTCTTATGCTGTTACAAATCTACATGAATCTCAGTAATACATGCTCTTCTCAGTGGTGTCCAATGATAGGACATGGGACAACAGGTGCAAGCTGGAACACGGTAGGTTCCCTGTAAACATAAGGAAAAACTTTTTGACAGTGAGGGTGACAGAGCCCTGGAACAGACTGCCCAAGGAGTTTGTGAAGTCTCCTCTGGAGACATTCAAAACCCACCTGAATATGTTCCTCTGTGAGCAGGTGATCCTGCTCTGGCAGGGGGGTTGGACTAGATGATCTTTTGCGGTCCCTTCCAAACCCTAACATTCTGTGATTCTATGATTCTGTGATATTGCTGCTTTCACTCATACCCACCAGAGCTGCTTCCAGATATTGATCATGGGAAACCAGAAGATGGTGTAATTTTAGGCCTCCCAACAGCTCTGTGCTCTGTGTGTTTCCTTTTAAAGGCAACCTATTTGAAAAGCATTTAAACTGCAGTTACCTAAACTGACACATCACGAAAATCTCCCTTTTCCAAATCTGAGTGACATTCCTCTATATAAGCTGTATTACAGTGATACACAGACATACCTATAGTGATACCCAGACATAGCTGGGGTATAATTGGTCTATTTATACTTTAATCAAGAAGTAGGAAGTTTCAGGATACAATAGAACATAATTTATAGAGCATAAGCCATTCTTCTTTTAATCCTGAATAAAGCCTGAAGAAGGTTTTTCCATTAAGAGGCCTTCATTAAAAGGGTCAATGGTAGCAACATTTGTTCAAGTACCTTACAGAAGAGTTTTGCAAAACCAGTGAAAGAACAAAGTACTACCTAAACAGCGACAATCCTGAAGAAAAGGTAATATGGTATATTTATAAACAAATATATATATATATGCAGTGGATAGATGGGTTGTCACTGGAATATGAAGCTTCTCTATATTAGGCTGGGGCTGGCTCACTTCTTATGTTGTGAAGACACAGTAGATCAGTTCATTTATGCCACATCTCACTGTTAAAGATTTGGAGTTCTTTCGTAAATCTTTTCCACTTGAAATAAAAGTGGTATTCTTTTTGAACTTGTCATATTTTGTATGAATTCAAGGTGAAAAAACTATAGATTACATGTATTTTCAAAATAACTTTCTCCCTTGACACACCAAAAAAAACCTCTATAAAGTAATATTTTCAGAAGCAGCTGCTTATCCCTGCTGCCAGTGAAGTTGAAAGGAGTTTTATTATTGATTTCAGTTAGGCAAAGATTTAGACCAACAATTTATTATTTTGAAAATATCAACCATTATTTTCAAATAATGAATATATGAGAAATAAATATTTCAAATACTGTCATGTAGATACAGAAAATTCCATTTCTTTATAGCTGTGTTGTATCTTGCCTTTGATTTTCAGGAGTCAAATCACCAAAGCCTAGTAAAGCTCTCTCCTATTCCTTTTCTTCACAAGTGTTATTTCTGATAATTATTTTCCCTCACTTCTTTTGATCTGCTCTGTTACTGAAGGTTTTTAATGGAATCAATGTTAAATAGATCATTGGAAAATCCATTTTGTATTTACACTGAAAAACACTTTTCTTCTTCTTCTTCTTCTTGACATACACTTAACCTCAAGGAAAAATACTTAGCTTTCCACTTACTTAAATAGTGTACATAACATACAGGAAATGATTGATGAGGTTATCAGAGTTCCTACCTCAGGAATACTGTATGCTTTCCATGCATAATATCCTGGTTATAACCATGGAGCATATTACGTTAACATTCTGAAGTGAATTTTCAACTTTGCCCTCTTTGTACATATATTTTGTAATGGGGCTTAACAGAGATCTGGAGAGTGAAAGGAAAGAACTAAAAACATGAAAAGTGAGGAGAAGCAACTAGATAATTTAAGCCACGCTTAGACTCCTGCCAAGCAGATAGCTACTGATACCACCATTTGACAGATGTGACATAAGATTCCGGTTCCATTAAATTGAATAGGGGTTTTGCTGTCCCTCAAAAAGGGCTTAGGACTTCACCCAAATATTCCATATTCCCTGAGAGAATATGATTTCAAGAGCAGATTGAAACTTTCAATAGGTATGACCACATGAAATTAGAGGCACATAGCTGGTTACAACAGGAAAAAAAGAAGTCTGTGTTTTTGTCTGATAATGTAAAGTTGCCTTAATTACCAGCTAGTACAGCATAACTGAACCATCTTATTTCAGGTACACATTTTGCATTTTCATTCATGTGAGAAGTCAAATTAACTTTCCTGCAGCCCAAACTAAAAAATTAAAAGTATGACAAACCTGTACATTGCCGTCTAGCTGTTGCTACCGCCTTAGCGAGTTACTATACTGAGCAGAGGGGCAGATTGGATCCTGGCCAGAAGAATAAACCCTTGATTATCAAAATGAACTCCCCTTTCTCTCCAGTTGCATATGACATTCACACAAGTAATCACTTAAATTTCAGACCCTTTTTACACTCCCAGGAAATTTTTAAGAATTAAAAGGCCTCAGTGTAACTGAGAATCAGGCCATCAGTTTATTGCCACCAGGCCTTTTAATCACAAATTCCTGTACCTACGAGACAACCTCTCCATTTACTGAAAGCACAAACCTTACTGTGTGTTCTGCTTTCTGATGCTCTAATCATAAACTAGTTTAGAAAAAAACTCTTAAAACCAGTTCTTTCTTTCTTTCTTTACACCTTCAGCTGCATGTATCAACCCGCTTCTTTACACAGTTCTTTTCCTTGCCATCTCTTCCCATCCTCTTACATCACCTCAGGATTTGACCCTAGATCACATATCTGAAGTCTGAAAGTTCACCCTGGGACAAAACTTGATTATGAAGCAATGTGAAAGTCAAAATCCAGGTCCCTGGGGTGCAGGGTAGTTCCTGTAAGTGGTGCCTGGGGTAATATACAGACTATTTAAGTATCTATCTCCTCTTACCTCTCTCCACCTTGTAGTGGAAGAGTTTTTTGGTCAAATACATCCTCAGTGAGTTTTATTTTGATGTAGGGAACATACCTGGTCCTGGTAATGTATCAGTGGATTTCAGCAAATTCAAATGTAAGGCTGTTGAAGTTACATTATCCAAAGGCTGCAGATTTAAAATATGCTGTACAATCCACCAGCCTCTGACACAGAAACAAAACTAATGAAACGTTAACAGTCCTGCTGAAGTCAATCGTCTCTACTAAGGAAGTGATTCACCTCCAAAGGTTTTAAAAGATATGAGTATTTCATAGAAAAAAAGAGGCCACACAGCTTTTATGCATAACATTCCTCCACAGCATTCCGACAGCATGTGGTTATGATATAAAAATGTTAACGAGATGATCGTTCTTGATAATGGATGTGGATAAATACAGCTGCCACATGGCAATAATAGGATGATATGCCCCTCAAAAGCCATTTTTTGAATTAGAAATAAATTCTTTCCATTCTTCTCATTCTTTAGCCCCCAAGAAGGTATTTTGTAGATAATAACTTTTATGAACTGTTGGGTTGGATATTGAAGGGCTTTACCCATTGCATAGCAGCAGCAGAATTCCAGTCCTCACCTTCCTACTTCATTTCAGCAGCTTTTTAGTACAGTGCTAAGAAGCAGCCTCAGTTTTATCTATGCCTGGATTGCTGTCAGCAGTGATAGTGACAGGTCACCAGCAACACTTCTCCACAGTGTTCACTGCCAAGACAGAAAATATCCATAGTGCTTGAAAACTGTTATCAGCTGGTCGCTTCATGCAGCATCCACAAGGAGCAACTCCCCATTTTTCAAGTGGGAAAAGTGAGGCAAAGAGCAATACAAACTCATTTTAAGCAGTTCAAAAAGAAAATCTCTGACTCCTGGTTCCTAGCCTTCTGCTTTGGCTACAGGACAGCCCTTCTGCCCTTGATGGCCTGCCTCAAGTATTGCCTTTTTCCATTAAGCAAATATTGATTTTGTTCTCCTGCTTCAAAACAATATAGAAATTAACATGTCTTTTTTTGGATACTTCATTGGCTGTGTATACACTTGGGAATAGTATTTATTAGTTAACTGCTATTGCTCATCCAGTGGTCACTCGCAACCTTTTTTTTCCCATGGTATGTGTTAAACAGCAGCTATTAAGAATGTTCCTCCGTGACAAAGTGTCAGGCTTTCCCTTTAACTATTTAACATCAGGCAGACAGTCCAGCCCCCAACATAAAAAACAGATGATACAATTTAGAAGAAACAGGACAGGGTCACCCAAAGATCTTTTTATTTATTTTATGAGTGTCTGGCTCCTCATTATAATTAGCCATTTCTATCATGCTGGTGACGGTAGCACATAACTTACTTTTGAACATCGATGAGAGAATACAACTTCTGTCTGAAAGAACAGCCTTCTAAATCAACACAGGATCTCATTTGAATTCCATCTAATCCCTTGAAGTAGCTGGGATTAGTAAAAGATGGGGAGGATCAAAGGGTGATAGGAAAAGATGCGAGTGAACTGCCATGATGAGAGTTGATGGTGTCAGGCACAGCACACTGGGATTTGGGAGGTTTACTAACACATCCAGCACTAGTCCCGCAGGATGAGTATACAGATCTCCTCTGTCAAATGATACATAATATGTTATTTTGGAGTTTAGTCAGAAGTGGGGCAAAATTACTGGAGTAAAAAGCCTATTATTTTCTGAGGCAATCTCTGTGAGAAAGCTTGATTGAGATGGCAGAAAGGGAAAGTCATGGGAGCTGACTGCTATCCTGTGATGTGCCACAGGCTCGCTAAATGACAGAGGGAGAATTGTTTCACTGTTCCATACCTCAGTTTCCCCATCAATGAAATAGAAGTAATGAAGTGTACTGATTGTTGTGAAGTATTTTGATATCTCGAGATGAAAAGTCCTAAGAACTTGAGGCTCGATCCAAAGCCCTTTGAAGTCCTCAGAAGGCCCTTGATTCAGCTATCTTAATTTGCATTTACCTTACTCTGCAAGTCACCCACCAGCCTCCTGAAATTTGGAAATGTACCACCCAACACATTTCTCGAAGATGGAAAAATATATTCTCAAGTAATCATTATCATTATCTTCCACTATTTGACTATTCAGTTTGTATTTACAAAACAGCAGCGCAATATATGCATTTGGATTATTTGTAATATTTTACAAGATCAAGGTGAAAACTTAGAAGCTGGAGAAGGAAAAAACCCAGCATGTTTCCCTGACACCAAAGAACGAACTCTGACAGAAACAAGCTTTTTTTTTCATCTTTCTTCTCTGAAGATAGATGAAAAAGATCAGGAGAAACTATGTCTCATTAGAAGTAAATGCAGTCTGTGGTAATCCATACTAAATTTACCAGGTCGTATCTTCTAAGAAGATATTAGGCACCAAAGAGCAGGTAGTTAGATTGCAAAAAAAACCCCTGCTAAAAGTATTTAAAAGTTGGTGTTTAATTTTTTCAACATAATGAATGAAGTGGCACAGACTTACCACAAGAATTTTAAATCTTTCCGTGTGATGGGTAAGGTGAGAGAAGGTTGTAAGACGAATGACAGTTTTGCTCATTATTCAACAAAGCTCACAACAAATGAAACGGGTGCCTTCAGAACATACTTTGTTTTCTTTTTTTTCTGGAGACTAAGCAGCTTCTTTTTGCTAAAAGAGAAATATTATCTTTATGAAGAAGATATTTTTCTTAATCAATATTTTTTTAACCTCTGGGTTATTACTTCCTCAAATCCCTTTTTAATTTTTTTCCTCAAGTTTGGTCTATGTACTTTAATGAAAAATCTGCAGAACAGACACATGCTATTGTTCACATTAAAGCTTTCAAAGGTTATTAACTGTGATGGGGCATTACTTGTCTTCAGCACATTTTTCTGTAACGTATCACATTCTTGGGATGTATGTGTGTGTATTCATATAATTGTGAGTGGAAAGAATTAGCTGTTGGCAAAGCAGAAATAACCACATGCCAGTTAAAGTCAAAGATCCAGGAAATGCACGTTCTGTTCTTGCTATGCCACATACTCCCTACATCTTGTATATGCTTCTTTCTGCTTCGGCTCAGGTGTCTATTAAATGGCATTAATACCATAGGGACATTTATGTATCTTTCTTCACCACCTCAGAATCCTGGTGATTTCTGGAAACTCTTACATTTATTGTTATTAAACTTCCTGTGATGAAAAAAAGAATTTAACTCTTCAGTTTTCTTATTTGTCTTCACTTTTAGAATAGAAAATATGCAAAGAGCATAAGAAGTGATTTATATTTAAAACCCATTATGCCAGCTAGTCATTCTCCAGAAGCCTTTCCTCACCTCCTGCCAGGTCATTATTTTGCATTACAAAGCAACTTAAGTTCTCAAAAGTACAAAACTCCAGTTTACTTCCATGAGGACTTTGAGAACATCTGGAATCAGCCCAATGCTATTTCTGTTGAAGCCCTCCTTCCAGATCTATACTAGTCAACGGGTTTGAATGTATACCCTCTAACCAGATGTAGACCGTACATCAAAATAGAGCCTTAGATGTTTTATTATTTCTTGAGCTCTGGCCAGAACAGGATGATGAACACTGTGTTTGAAACTGCTGATGCTATTGAAAAACCCTACAATGAAATATCTCTTGCTATCTTTTTTACTTGATTACCAAGCTGAAAGCAAGATTTTATAATAAATGGCAAATCATGATCACTTTCTTTTCTACGTCTGTCACCTATCTTATTTGAAGAAACTTGGATACCTATTGCCTGATTATTGGGCTCAATTCCAGTGTGCTTGTAAAATTTCAGTGCTCTCTCTCATCCCACTCCCACATCACCACAGTTCTCTGTGCACTCTTCCCCTGCCTCTCAGTCCTCTTGCAAGCTACGCTCTCTATCCAACGTGAGTTTGGGTGCACAATTTTAATTGAGCCTGTATCTCAAACTTGATCCCTTATGTAAAAGTAGATAGAAGCCCAGTTCTCACTTCGCTCATAAACGCTTTGAAATTAGAGTCATGTCCTTAACTGCACAGGACCCATTTTTATTTACTAATTAAGCTAAGTCCAGAAAATTGATTGTAGTAAGATAAAACTAAATATAGAAATGGGAATACATGATATAGTAGTATGTGATATCGTGAGACTGAACTTGATCCTAGATGTCCTTTCCTAGCAGATCTCTTATGGAAACATGAGGTTTTTTAATTTTTCTCCTGTGTAGGTTGTTTGTTTTTTTAATTAGTTTGAAGACATTTCCCAAGTGAACAATAATGTTTTAGGATATACACATAAATGATATAAGGGTAATTTTCTTTTTGTGGGATCTGAGCTGACAGAAGCACAGGGGGAAGTCGCTGTCACTGCAGGCAAGAATGTGACATTCCAACTTTATATCCAAACTCTTCTATAAGTTGAGGCTGTTCAGACTAGCAACCACCTTTCTCTAATTCAAATTCCTTTATCAGAATTGCTTGTATGTAAGATTTTGGGACTTTTACTCATGTTTAAGAACATGATCCAATGCTGTTAGAAGTACTAGAAACTCCCATCAATTTCAACTGATGTTGCATTAGAACAAAAGATAATTAAATACTCAGTGGGTTCATTTTTCATTCTATAGGTTAAGTAACCTTAAGGTTACTTTATTTTTTAGATCTTGAATAAATCACCATAAAGGAAGAAAGTATCTCTAATGTTAATGTCAGTAGAAGAATAGCTTTGTTAGCAAAATGTACAGTGTCATTCTTGTGCATGATGTGTTGAACACGTCATTGGATTGAGCAAAGGAAAACTGGTAATGACAGATCTTGTTTTCTAAATATATCATTAAATCTGTAGTGGAATAGGTTTTCCTAGACAAGTAAAAGGATGAGAAAACATTTCATATATATATCAACAGGTATCTTAGTGCACCTCCTGCTTCTAAACTGTATTAAAAAAAAAAAAAAAAGAGCAATCCACAATACTTCTTACTGTGCTTTCTGTGTCACATGCCAAATTCACTGCTCTGCAATACTGACAAATTATGTACATCATGGCTCAAAAATTAAGTTTCTGATCTTGCAATGCACATGGCTCAGGAAATGCAAATGGAAAGCCCTTAGCATGATGAAGGTTAAGGCTTCTAGAGAACTGTGCAGCACTACCCTGGCAAGCCATTTTTTTTTACTTACGTGGTGCTTACCCTTCCTTTTGTGCTGCATCTGCTGCAAACACATGGTTCTGTTAGTCTGGTGGGCACAGGTTCCATTATAGCCATAGTCAATGATTAAGAGATAATTTTATGATTAGCTTTTTTTCCCTACTTACTGCTGCATCCTACTTGCTTTATTTCTGCTCATATAAAAAGTACTACTTCTAGCATCAAACTGTTCACAATGATGCATAATAAACGCCACTATTATCCTTTGAAAGTTTTCTTCTAAGGCACAAAATCATGTCTGCTAGTGAATGAATACCTAAGATACAAGCTTAGTGACATTAGCATCTATGTTTTCTTCTAAGACCTTTCTTCCAAGCAAACAATGTGCAAAGTACCTTCCAAGGTCAAGTTCAATAGCAGGAAATCTCCAGCCGACAGAGGTGTATAGGATAACTGATACAGACACATGCTGGAGAATGAGAATCTGCAATGAGTGAACATCCACCTGCAGCTTTTCCCTCTGAAGCATTAATACAGGACCACAGGAAGCTTCTGTTGTTTCAGCTTCTCAGGAATTATAGGCTGTTTCTGTGTCTTGGTGGTACATTAAACAGAGACTGAGCAATGCAGATGCATATGAAGAGCCTCCTTCCGACACGCTGAGCAGTTAAGGGACATTGGCACCTCACAGAGTTGGGCTTCAGAGGAAGATATCCCCATAGCTTTTCTAAACTTAGGTATTTTCTGAAATAGATGTTATGAAATAGTGATTCTAAAAAGCTCTATATCAGTATCTTTTTTTCCCCGAAGAAAATCGTGAATGCATAGGAGGTTGAGGAGAGGGGCTGGGGGAGCTCACTATCCCAAGAAAACCTTTGTACTATAGCCAAATATATTACAGTATATATGTTCTGGTTGAAACACACACAGAAAATACAGACAAATCCACAGGTTAGTAGAGCTTGCAGAGGTATTTCTCCACCTTGCTCTGGGCTGAGGGCAGAAAACTCTTCTGCCTCCTAGCTTTCTGGAGCATTCAGTCTGCCTCCTGCCCACCTGAGCACTGAGCCACTTTGAACACTGTTGCTCTACTAGCTTCCAGCCAAGGTCTGATAAGCATAGGGAGAACTATGTTCCAGAGTAACAATCCAGATGTATATGCTTGAGCACAGAGAGGGCCAGATGTTAAAGTCTAGGAAGGTTTGTGCTTTTGCTGATCAAGGACCAGAGTCTCTGCCCTACTTCTCTATCATGCTGTAGTATCCTTTTTTTCTACTTGTTATTCAAATAAGACTAGCAAGATGTGTCTTTTCTTTGGGTCAGATCTGCAGTCCATTGAAGTCAACAGCAGTAACTCCTATCCAGTTGCATTCTGACTAATGTTTTCACTTGTTCAGTTTTTAATCTAAAAAAACAAACCTTGAAAAAAATTAAATTATGCATTAAATTTCTATCTTTGTGTGACTTGCTTTCTCTCTTCACCCACTCAAAAATTCCCAATGCAATGGGTTGAGGTAGATTTTGATAATTAATTTTTCAAATAGCATTATTTTCTCCACCACTGCAAAATGCAACAGAAGCTTTCATGCATAGGAATGCTACAATGTTCAGAGAGACATTTTTAAAATCCATACCTCATTTATTTATTTTAAACAACTTTTCTAGTGCTGTATCACTTTGGCCCTTTGATATTTCATATTGGAAACAAGGAACAGCTCTGCAGCAGTGCTGGCTAGCAGAGAGTCTCACCAAAGTAACATTTGCAGTGCAGATGAATTATGAAAACAGATGGTGGCTAATGGCAGCTGAATTAAAAATAACACTATTATTAATCTAGTGGCATTTCTACAGAACTCTTTACCCATAGGTCTCGGCAATTTATAGCTAGAATTTTAAATGGAGGGCTCTATTTTGCCTTTCAGTTGCAAAACCAGAGCACAGTCCTGGCAACTGTAGGCAGCAGCCTGTGCTCCATCTGTTGTGCTCTACATCAAGCCAGCTCTGCCGGCTTTTGTCAGCAGGTGTGCCGGTGGTATCATATGTTGTATAAAGTACACTTTGCAGGAGCATAAGCCCTAACTGTTCTGCTCAAGAAGCAGAAGGACTTTCTGCAAATATTGTTCCCATAAGCCAGAGAAAAGCTTTCTCTCTTTTTCAGAAGAGCAGGAGACCCATATTCTTTCCCTGATGATTGCTCAGGAAGCTTCATGAAACAAAGGAGTGAGGAGACCACATATGAGTGAAAAGACTACATTGGCGGGTTGGGTGGCTAACTGGGCCTGCCAGTCTGAACTACTGTGAGATGCTGAACTTCTATTGCCTTCAGCTTTAGGCTGAATCTGTCTAGAGACTTGCATAGTGATACACCCAAAAATCTGTGAAAAATGCTGAAATATTAGCTTTAGTAGCCTGGTGCCAGGTGTGAGATTCAAGCCCTGGAATAGGCTACCCAAGGAAGTGGTTGAGTCACCATGCCTGGAGGTATTTAAAAGATGTGTAGAGGTGGTGCTGAGGGACACAGTTTAGTGGTGGATTTGGCTGTGTTAGATTTACAGTTGGACTTAATGATCTTAAAGGTCTTTTCCAACCTCAACAATTCTGTTTCTATAATTCTAAGGTCTCTGGACTTGCACTCCTGTGAGAACCAAAAGCCATTTTTTGAAACAAGGGAAGGTCTAAATATCTACAGAGGTTTGTTGCAGCATGTCATTGGTGACACTGTAGTTTGTATGTACTAAGCAAACCCAGGATCAGAAATGGGAAAGCCAAAATTTTGATTCTGGAAATAAGAACTGACAAAATGAAATTTGCTATTATGTTATGGAAGCAGTCTGGGTAGGCACTAAAACAAAGACTCTTTTAGAGATAGAAAATGAGCATTGTCCGTACGAGAGAAAAGATCGTGATTCTTTTTCTGAAGTGGCAGTAGAAACTTTCTAACCTCTTGCGATTTGACTTCAGACATTCATTTTATAGTCCTCTTTTCCCTTGGTGTACTTTGTACTAAATGCAGAACTGGTGCAGTGCCGATAATGGTGTTTTCTCCAACCTCTAACCAAATTCTACAATGTGAAAAAACCTAAAATAATCCTGAATCTTGCTGTTAAACTGTTAGAGAGATAAGAAGCAATTATATGAGACAGTTGTTCTGCCTGAAGAGAGTATTTAAATTTTTATTTCTGCCTTTTACCTTTTTCCTTGATAAAAATAATTACTTTCTCTTACAAGCGTAGAAACTTGTTCACTTAAAGATCATAAAAAATATAATCACTGAAAAGTAAAAAAAAAAATATAATGTACAAAGACATGAACAAATTAAAATGAATTTTACACTCAGAAAAGTTAAAATCCTGCATTTGTAAGTGAATATATTTCACTAATGCTGGTAGTAATTAGAAAACAAAAGTCCTGATGTTTTCACTTTAGGACTACTGTGATTTTATGTTCAGTAATGCTTTTGAGTTTTGAATTGTTACTACAGCTGAGTTTCTGTTAATGCTTAAATACTGCAGTCAAGGCAGCAATACAAATGTCAAGAGACATTGTTTTACTGTCCTTCTTCTGTTGCGCCTTCGTATTAGTGAAATCTTACCCAAGCAACTGGCATGATTAGATTCAAAGCTTTTAGCTGGTTCAACACTGACTGTGATCACAAATCCCGCTTTTCAGTTCAGGTGTCCTGGACAGCAACTAGACTGGGTAGCTGCAATTTCTTTTAACCCTTCACTGAGGACCAGACTGGGTCAGGAAATTTTAGAAAAGATCGTCTGCACAGTTTCCTTCTTTATTTACTACAGTATCAAATGTTGGATTTTTTTAAATTTTTTTTTTAATCACCTGTACGAAAGTTAGAAGGTGGGCCACAGCTTGTTGTTATTTAAGTTATTTAAGAGGTGCCATTTGTTGTTATTTAAGTGATGCCAATACAGTCATCTTCTTTGTCTTCCAAAGCATTAAATTACTCAAACAAAAGAACCCCAGCTTACGCCCTTCAGCATTCTTTCTGAACCAGAGCAGAGTTCATTTCTACTCCAGGAGACTTGCAAAGCTGCATTGTTTGAAAATCAGTCATTAGAAGCCCATCTTTCAGACAACTAATATTAGCAGTGCTGTCAACACAGGTTACAGATCCTGTTAAGGAAAGAAGGGAAATTTGTGCGCCATCCTCTCCCTGCCCCTCAGCCTGCCCATGAGTCCACCAGACCATTAAAGGTTCTAAATGAACAGTTCTGTGCTTCTGTTCAAACCCTGAATATCTATGTGTTTCTTGCTCTAAGATTGTTGGTATTCAAGGTACACAGTAAAACTGAGGATGGTTTATACACAAAGCTCTTCATGAAAAGATCCTAGACCAGACTTTCATAGAAGTTGAGTGGTCAGTGAACAGAATTTCTGAAAGAAAAAACTCAATATTTTATATAACCACTTGCTGGAAGTATATTTAATACTTTATTTTTTTTTTTTATTCTGATAATGTTCTACCTAATAGAATATATTTATTGTACTGATAAGTCTGAAGCACGAACAAAACTGCAAATCCACAGAGTGTACCAAAATCATGACCCAGGACTGTAAGGCTGGCTCAAATGACAGAAATGAACTGTGCATATGATTATTTTCTCTCATTTTTTTCAGTCCATATAGCACAGTTAGGTCATATTTTCAAGCTTTCTCTACACATAACAGTATCAGAAGTTTAAATTTTTTAGATGAAATCTGAGATGACAATGCAATATAGACTCCTGGAACTAGAATTTTAAGGAAAACAATGACTGCAAGACTTAGCAATTAGTTTTGTCTGTGAGCCATTCTGTCTTCCTGAAGAACATAGTAAGTGCTGTACTAGTTCACACCAGAGGTGTTTTCAGCAGTGGTTGCTCCTTGGTGTTTAGGAAAACAGTATAAAAATAAAGTACATACAGAGTGATCCTCCTGACTTCCTACAGTGAAGAACTTGATTAGGCTTTGCAACCAGACCACTGTGTTCCATACCTGTTATCTTGTACCTTTGGCTTTCATAAAATCCTGTGGTAGTGAATTCCATAATTTAACTACATGATCCAAAGGCATCCTGACTGGTATCAGGAATAGTGTGGACAGCAAAACTAGGGATGTGATTCTCCCCCTGTACTCAGCACTGGTGAGGCCTCACCTCAAGTACTGGGTACAGTTCTGGGCCCCTCACTTCAAGAAGGATATTGAGGTGCTGGAAGCGGGTCCAGAGGAGAGCAACAAGGCTGGTGAAGGGACTAGAAGGAAAGTCTTATGAGGAGAGGCTGAGGGAGCTGGGGTTGTTTAGCCTGGAGAAGAGGAGACCCAGGAGGGCACCTTGTTGCTGCCTGAAGGGAGGTTGTAGTCAGGTGGCGTTTGGGCTCTTCTCCCAGGCAACTAGTGACAGGACGAGAGGGCATGGCCTGAAGCTGTGCCAGGGGATGTTTTGGCTGGATATCAGGAAGCACTTCCTGAGAGAGAGGGTGATCAGACATTGGAATGGACTGCCCAGGGAGGTGGTGGAGTCACCGTCCCTGGATGTGTTTAAAGAAAGGCTGGATGTGGCACTTGGTGCCATGGTCTAGCCGATGTGGGGGTGTTGGGTCATAGGCTGGACTTGATGATCTCGGAGATCTTTTCCAGCCTCAGTAATTCTGTGATTCTGTGATCATTTTAAAAGTATCGACATGTTTGAATTATGTTATTTAAACACACCACTTGTTTTTCATGAGCTTTTGTGTTGTAAGTAACACTGACCAACCACTCTGTGTTCAAGTTGTCCCCATTATGCATGGCTTTGATCTTCCCATCTCCTGTTCTATCCCTTCTTAGTCTTGGCTAGAGCTCCTGCTTTAACTCTTACCTCTGGAGTCTGGTCCTTAAGAGACCTTTCCCCATGAAAGCATTAATGTTTATTGGTACTCAGCTGTATCCACCATAATTCCTCAAAACTCCTCCCTCCCAAAGGCACAGACGTTGTCACTTCAATCCCTTGTAAAGAATGTGATGAGTTGTGAAGGTATGATAGCCAGGAAACTACATTTGTGCACCACAGTCATTTTTTGGTACTTGAAAGTGTCTGAGATTGACTACAGATAGATTCTGAAGTGACTCTATTCTCTTATTTTTACACTCCCTCTTTTCTTCCTCCTCCAAACATAGTTGGGAATAGCATCAGCCACCAAGGCAGCAGAGAACATCAATAACTACTTTACGTATCTCGTTGTTGCAGTGACTTGTGACAGAGGACTTGGGAGCCACTTAGTCAATACCCTAATGGAGATGCCTGTTAAAAATACACTGTTATCTGGTTGGTAGATAAAGAAGATAAAACAGGAATGTACAATGGAAAATGTTACAACAAATCAAAATGGTGCCATTCTATAATGCCTTGGAGTAAATGAATACACATGAACTGAGGCACTGGTGAATGAAACCCAAAATTTTCAGCAAACCCTGAGCAGCTTGAGACTTGGATGTTTGGTTGCAGTGCTACTGCCTCAGTTCTGTTTTCATCTAGTGTACAGTGCTACTGCCTCAATTTCTGTTTTCATCCAGTGTACAAGTGAACTTATGCTCTTCTTCCCAGAATTGTAAACACCAAGGTGTAAACAACCCTGTTTTCTCCTCATCAGTCTCCAAAAACTTTGAGTATTGTTTGGAGGAACAAATATAAGGGAAATTATCTCCTTCCTGTCCCAGATATCTACCATTCTGTTTTCAAGAGTCAGGGCTTTCTGTTCCTTGCTGATCCTCTTGTGCAAGCTGGACATACAGAGGCATGAGGCCTAGCAGACTCATTACACTCTAAACATTAGCTCTGGAAGAAATTAGGGAATGTTCTTAAGATGATAATCATAATCTTAGTGCTCAAACTTCGACATTCTTTCTCAGTCTTCAATCTTTCACCTTCTATTGCCAGTGACTCCTGTTGCCCCTTTCCCTCCTGTCCAACTCCCATTCCCTCAAACATTCAGTGCCTATGTCCCATTTCATTGCCTTCTTGCTTCTTACCCTTCATTCTGCCAAAATTCCTATTTCATTTTTTTCTGCTACCTCCTCTCAGTTTCTTGTTCCTCACTTGCCTTTCTCCCTAAACTCCTTCATTTAAAGAGCCTTTAAAGAAAGTTTAAATGAGATATGATATAAACTAAATAAAGTTTCTGAAGATAGATTCAACCAACAGCATATTCTCACAGCTGCCTCAGTCAGTTTACTTTGTGTGAATCTCTTTCCTTTTTTCCACCATTTCCTTAAAAAGTGAGCAATTTGGATCAGAAGTTGTGTCTCAGTTATGTCTCATAATGAAGTGATATAATAAGGCCAAATTTCAAAATGGTGTGCAGTTCTGATATAAATGACCATAAAATTCTTGTTTCGAATGGCTGACAGTAGATGTGGATTCAGTATGGTCTTACTGTGGCAAAAGAACTATGGTTCTACAGTTCTGTGTGGGGTATCCAGCACAACTTGAGGTTTGGCTGGATCCAGTGGAATGTCAGCTATTGTGGCAATGCAGTTACACATCTGTAACTGCCTCCTTTACTTTCAGATACCTCATTTTTATTAGATGTGGTTGAAAAATGGAACCTTTTCTCAAGGGATTTATTTTAATTTGTATTAGTTCCTTTTTCTTAATAGATGTTAAAGTTCTAGAAGTAAGAAGTTGTGAGAAAATAAGAGAAAGTTGACCTGTTATTTGAGAATTTGAGTGAATGATTAATAGTACAGTTTTTCAGAACTTGCCACATAAGAAAGGATTGAGCTCTTTCCTATTTTTAGCATTGCTGCAATAATGGCTAGCAACAAGTGCACAAGAAATTAAGCATCTGACCTCAGCTGGGTAGGAAATATCCATTCAGGTGCATTAAACTGTAACAATACAACTTGGTTCAGACATGCTGTAATAATATTAGCATAACGTGTTAAAATTATTTGTATTTTGTTTTCTTTTTCTTTTTTTTTTTTTTTTTTGTATGTGTGTAATTATGGGCACTCTTTTAGTTAATGAACAAATGAATCTGCACAGCAAGATTCAAAAAAATCTCCTTGGTCTAATTTTACTGTTGTTAGTCACTTTTTACAGCTATATTTCTCGACTACAGCAAAACTGATAAATGTATTATAGGAGTCTCTATTTGATTACCAAATCCCAGTCAGGTAGAGTCAGGTCACAAACCTCCAATGGACAGATATGTGTGAGTTTTTCAATCAAATCTGACAGAAATTAATTTGAGGCTAACATTTCCCTTTGAGATGCCTTCTGTGTGTGCTTGTGCACACAATACAAGCTTTTTCCTGCTGGAAGCTCTTAAAGAGGACCTTGATTTTAAGGGAATAGCTTTTCCCTTGCTGAATAGTAATAGGATTTGATATTATATAGGACAAGATCTTTGAAACTTTGATTATCCCACCAGAGAAAATACTTTCATGTAAACAGGTTAAAGCCATGACATTCTTTTTTCTGACTCTGAAGACATTTATCTTGTGGCTTTATTCTGCTTCAGATAGGTTATTTTATTTCTATAACATCAAATGCTAACATTATTCAGTTGCTATTGTTTTCTTTGATGTCTTGATAGTAGGTGCTTATTGAACTGGGGTAAAACAGAAATAAAGGCACATGCAAGTGGGTGGGTGAGGCTTTGGAAATAGACAGAAGATTAGACAAGAGTGATATTCCAGTACCAGGGAAATATCTAGATTCAAAGTGTATGCTAGATCAAATGGATGTGCTCTACACTTACTTTGGCATCCAAGCCCCTTTCTGTGCTTCCTATCATAGCTGTGGCCTTTGCCTTGGTCCAGGCTACCTCCTTCCCTTCTCTAGAGTAGGAATGGTGCTAACAGAAGGGGTTTTCCATTTTAGCAAAAGGAGAGAATCTAGAGGCAGACCATCATCTTCTTCTTCTTTCTACCACCTACATCTTTTCCAATATGGTAAAAACCGTTAGTCCCAGAAAGAAGGAGCTTTGAGGAGTAGAGAGGTCCTTTAGCTTACGTGAATAAAGGATGGGAGAGACAGTTTTGTTCACAAAGTGGAATACCTCGGGAAAGTAGTTGAAAGAGAGTAACCGTACTGGGTAAAAGGAGCTGTACCCTTAAACAGATGGGATGGACAGCATAAAGACCTTCAATACCACCCTGTCATGCAGCTTCTTCATGAAGTTCTGCCTCAAAGGGAAAAGTTCTTACCCTCTGACAAGATGAGATTGGCTGGAGGCAGCAGACTGTGAGGGAAAACAGAGAAGTCCCATCACAGTCTCGCAGCTCCCACCAAACTGTTGCCCATCACAACATCTGGTGGCTCTGTTCTTTTTTTTCTTATTGATTACTGTGAAACAGGCTAATGATACTGATCATTGGTATTTGGATATGGCTATATGCAGAAAAGTGAAGTAGCCCAAAGGCTAGCAGACTTGATGGCACAGAGGCTTGTAGTGATGAATCCTAATTCATCCTGAATTTCTAGATTCTTTCTAGATGTTTCTTACTTCTACAATGCATGAAGCAGAGAATAACAATAGGCCAGCAGATAATAAAAGATCAGTATACAATTCTTTCAATGACAGGACTTACTTTTTCCAGATCTTAGTCTAAACAAGCAGTTTGTCCTTCGCTGTGGTCCACTGCAGGACTGGAAAGGTACTAAGATAAATATATCTTTTTTTGTGTTTTGTTTTGGTTTTTTTATGCTACCAGTCTTCATGATGCCTGGACCATATGGACTGAACAGGAAAATGCTGAGGGAGGTCAGGTGTTGATTGAGAGAAAGGCTCTGGATCCTGAGCACGGGGTCCTGCTAAGAGACCAGCCCTGTAACTGAGTGAGGTGCAGGAGTGTGGCACAGGAGATACCTCTGAAACCTGAGAGCAGAGTACTGTATCCTGTCTACAGATTCCTGGAGGCTGAAGCTTGTGGCCTCTTTTCCCAGCTCTCCAAAGAGTCCTCCAGCATAAACTAGGGAAGCTAAGATGCTACTATAGATACTTCTAATGTGAGGAGGGGAAGGGGAATGGGGAAAAGACATCCAGAAAACAATCTGCAAGGCATTTCAGTAAATCAGTTTCTACAGTTTTAACTGTGAGGGTGTAAAAACTGTTCTTAGACTCAAGTTGTTGCATATGCCATAAATAGTAGCTTAATATGTATTCGATCAGTGTCTGCAACTGTCCCAAATGGCCTTCCCTCTGAAGGCTTATGTTTTTACCATGGCCCAGAGAATCATCTCTAACAATCAGGAAGGTCTTCCTGAATAAACACAGAGGGCTGTTAACCTTAGCTCGGAGAATCTATGCTCTTAAACTGATCTGCTGCCCTTGATCTGCGAGGGAACTTGTCCTGATATTATGGTCCATCAGGAAAATTGCAATTCTTAAAGGGACTGCTGCGAGGTAGTTTAGGTCCTAAACTTCTGGAGAGGGAATGAACGTGTTTTATATAGTGATTATAAAACCTGATGATTTTATGTAACAGTAATTCCATGGTGTGAATTCTTATCATTCTTTTTTCAGTGTTTTCAGTCCAAGTACTGAACCATTGTGCATTAAAATTGACACAAGAAACTGACTGAAAATAAAAGAGAGTGGTGTATTTTTTTGTTGAATCTGAAAAACCAGTCTATAAACTGAAAGAAAAAAGAATGAGAACTACACTGAATTTTAGGATTCTCTCAATTTTATTATTGATATGGCTGGCAGCATCAGCATCAACTTATACATGTTTTGTCTACACCCAGATAGATCCATCGAGATCTTAGAACCCCATTTCTCAGAAATAGTTCTATTTTGTGTATATAACTGCTGGAGGGAATAAGTTTACAGAACAAAGCCATAAAGACCTTCCAGGAGCAAAAACATGTGAAGATAGAAATCATTAAAATCACAGCATGATATGACTTCTATAAGGCACAAAAAGAAATAATCTAGACATATATGGACTTTATGCATGTTTTACTTTACCTTGAAAACCAATGTAGGACATGACATGGCATAAAGATGCTGTAGAACTAAGCAAGGACCGGCCTGTGCAAAACCATGTACATTTGATACAAGTTGATATAGCCTTTGGCATACAATATTGGTAATAGTCCTCAATTTTACACTCTGAACAACTTGATTCAGATCATTTGAAACTAAAAAAGTTGATCCAAAATACTTTGCATGTGAACAGGGGATGAAGTCTTCAATTCTTTGTATTCTCAGGAGATATAAATCAACATAGCTTCATATGCTTTAAGAATACTTCTCTGATTTACCCTACTTCAGGATTCAGTTGGAAATTACTATTCTATTTACTCAATGCTCAGTTTTAAATTATTTCTGTGTCTTCATATGGCATATGTTGATAAAATGCACTTTTGTCCTGCTCCTTTTACTTCTGATGTGCCTGGTTTTGTCATCAGTGCCATCTTCTTAAATGCTTTTACCCGTTCACTGGCTAAGTCCATTCATCCTTAAAAATAATGGAGTATTCTGCCCTAGCCAGGATCCCGGAGTCTCCACCTCTTCATTACTGGACTGCATTGTGCCATTATCTCAGCTTGTTCTCTTCGTGGCTGCTGGCACCTATTTATTTGATGCAGCAAATCGCTCTCATTGTAGTCTTATTAGCATCCATGTCAAGACAATGTCTAAAGTCCTCCTCTTTCAAGACTGATGAATGCGAACAAGTGGAGAACAGAATCCATTAGCAATCTGTATCATTTCACTGCCACGTTAATACCTCTAACTCTAATTGACAGGGTAATTAAAACCCAAAGATATCCCAAGAAAGCAGACTGGGTAGCTGTGATCATGCCGTGTGACACAGAACACATTCAGTGGAATAGAATCAAAATGGTTTCCCTGCATTTTGTGTCACCAAAGCAGCTGTCCCGATTATTCACATCCTATTAAGTGTGCTTCGAGCATGTCATAATCAATTAAAAATAGTTGTCATTTCAGATAACGGTTCTGGAGTTCCAAAACTAGGGATAGCTTCCTTGGGAAAAAGACTCCCAAGGGCTCTCTTCCATAGGGCCCTGTCACTCACCTGCCTCTCATTCCTTAGGTTTGTGACAGTTCAGGGTCATTCCTCCATGGGAGACCTCTACATCAGAAGCACAACTTTATTTCTCTATTCTCTCCCAAGTCTACTCTCATGTGCTTTTCCCAGAGCTGGTACCTGTCTCTAGTTTCTCCTCAGTTGCTACCAACACTGTTCTCACTCTTCAACCTCTTTCTGGCTCATGTTTTTTATTCACCATCACTTAAATTATTTGGGCTGTCCCTCTCAGCTGAAGTACCACAGCTGTGGGAACAGTGATTTTACATTTATGGACACTGAAATTGTAAGGTACAACTAGTATCAGATGAATGTTCATAACAGAATAGAATAGAATAGAATAGAATAGAATAGTTCAGCTGGAAGGGACCTATAATGATGGCCTAATCGAACTGCCTGAACACTTCAGGGATGACCATAAGTCAAAGAATGGAATTAAGGGCATTGTCCAAATGTCTCTTAGACACTGCCAGGCTTGGGGCATCAACCACTTCCCCAGACTTCGGTTCCAGGAATATAGGCGAAGCAGTCCCTGTTTCCTGGGGAGAGAGACATGAAGAATGAAGATTGGGACCAACCACACACTAAAGAACATGAACATGAAAGACAACAAAAGATGACAAAAGATGACAAAAGATGACAAAAGATGACAAAGAAGAAGTCTGTGGTACTGTGGGGCATTTTCCAATGTATGACATATTATTGAAGGACCACCATCCCCTCCTCACCAAGGGCCCAGGGGACATGTCTCAGCTCAGCCTGGGGCCTTTGATCCTTGCCCCTCTCTCCTGGATGGCCCTGGGACCTGCCCTGCAGGGAGCTGCTCTCCTGGATGGAGCCCTCGGCCCCAGGTCAGAGCTTGTCACACAGAGCTCCAGGCACAGGGCAGCAGAACTGCGCTGGTCTGGTCTGGTCCCTGTGCTGCCCAGGAGTCGAGGAACGACGAGGCTGTGACTGGCCTGAGAGGTCAGGGGGGTTCCAGCTCCAAACACACTTTCAAGGACACAGAACACAAAGGTTACCAGTGGAAACAGGATTTTATTTTATGCTATTTTATGTTGTTTTTCTGAACCTGTTTCCAAGCCCATGCTCACAAGCGCACGTGCAGCCAGGAGCAGGCTGATGCCTTCTGCAGTTTAGCTTGATGGAACAGAGCTGCAGAAAGCAGCAGCAGGAAGAGAGGCCCAGCAGGGCCTGTTGCCTGAAGAGTGAGAAGGTGAAGAATGTGGGTCAGGACTGACCACATGCAAGAAGAATAAAAGGAGATATGTGCTACTGTGGACCATTTTCCAATGCCGGACACATTCTTAATGACACGCATCCTTCTTCTCACAGCTTGCTCCACCGCTGTTCTTCCTGTAGACTGTTTTCCGATGCCAGACATATTCTTGATGACAAGCATCCTTCTTACCTTCCAAAACTTGCTCCACTGCTGTGCTCCTTGGCCACTGGCACTTGAAAAGCCTCTCGTGATGCCCAGAGCTTGTCTTGCAATTGCAGGGAGAGCTGGAAAGTGGCATCTGCAGATGGGGCAGCCAGGCTTCTACTGGGCAAGAGAACCCGAGAGAGCCAGGGCATGAGTGATGCAAGAGCCACGGGCAAGAACTGAGCTGAAAGAGCCCAGAGAAGACCTGACAAGGGGTGTGCTCAATGCTCCAGAGGAAAAGAAGAAACCCCCGAGGAGCCCAAGAAGCCTCCCCG
>JANVCC010000019.1:15111896-15185404 GCA_025345505.1 Todiramphus chloris collaris
CCCCCCGGATGCGGGGCACGAGGGCCACCTTCGTGGAGCAGGAGCAGCGGCCCCTGGCCCAAGTGCCCAAAGGAGGCCTGGCCAGGGGCCGTGCTCAGTGCTGCAGAGGCAGGCAAAAAACCCCCAGGGCCCCTGGGGGGAAAAAAGCCTCCTCCCCCAGCTGCAGGACACGAGAGGCCACCTTCGTGGTGCACGAGCAGCAGGCAGTGACCCAGCCCCAAGGGAGCAGAGGAGCCCTCCCCTGACAAGTGTCCTGCTCCATGCTGCAGAGGAAGGCAAAAAACCCCCGGGGCCCAGCGCCAATCTGCCCCGGGGGAAAATTCCTTCCTGACCCCAGTGCTGGCGATCGGCTGCTCCCTGAGCATGGCAGCAAGACCTGTCCCCTGCTCCCACCCGCTGCTCACGCCTCCCAGGAGATGCCCAAGCCCTGCTCTGCCTCAGCCTGGAGCCAGCTCCGGGGCTTCCCAGAGTGGCCAAATGGCCCCGGCCTCAGCGACCCTGGGGGCAAGAATCCTTCCCCCCGTGCCTGGCAGGACACCAGTGGGTGCTCCAGAGCACTGGCACCCCTGGCACCTTCTCTACATCCCATTTCTTACAGCCGCTGCCCCTGGCTCTGCAGCGGATGAGGATGGTGAGCTCTGCAGGGCTGCTCAGGAAGACCTTCCCTTGGTGTTGCCTCTGCTCTCCAGCTGAGAAAGCCTGACAGCCTCGGGTGCCTCCAGGGGTTGCTGGTTGTTCTCCCCAGCAGCCTTGTCCTGCCTGTGCTCTTCCTCCCTCAGCCCCTCCAAGTAACCCCAGCAGCTCCTCCAGGGCTTCCTCTGGGCTGTGCTGGGGCTGCCCCAGGCCAGCTCTGGCAGAGGGCAGGGCAGATGTGCCCTTTTCTACTGCCCTGGTCACTGTGACTGCTGCGTTGCCAGGCGCTGGCCCTGTGACATCAGGGTGATGGGCACCCCTGCCCAGCCCCGCCCCCACAGCCCCGCCCCTCCCCCAGCATCCTTCCCCTTGGGGCTCCTGGCCCTGAGACCGTCCCTGTGCCCAGGAGGCCCAGGGGTGTCCCTGCCCTTGATGGCCATGCACTGGGCACAGCTGCTGGGTGTCCCTCATGTGCCCTCTGCCACCCAGCTCCCAAGGACACACCTCACCCTGTCACTCTGCTCTCGGGCTGTGGCAGAAACCAGCCCTGCAGCCCAGAGAACACCCCTGTTAGCCAGCCCAAATGCACCAGGGCTCGTGTCCATGAGGCCCCACAGCAAGGGGGACCAGGGACGTGATCTGGCTGGACACAAACCCTTTCCCTGGGGCATAAGGGGGGTGATTTCAGCAGCCACAGCCTGTGGGAAAGCCAAAGTGCAACCAGAGCCATAGGTTGGGATGGATGGTGCCAACAGACCACTATGGAGATAACACAGCCATTGAAACACCAGTGAGTGGAGGTGACACTGGTGTAGTGGAAGGGTTGGCCCTTTTCAGACCTTGAACATTTGGATTCATGCCCAAAGCACAGCCAGGCAAACTCTTCCAAGCTGCAAGCAGAGCCCAGTGCTGCTATCACTGTCATCCCCTTGTCCCACTGACATGAAGCTGAGCAGCTCCTCTGTTAAACACATATGGGTGTCCTGGTTTTGCTAGGACCAAATCCTAGGCCTGCCATGGTTTGCAGGCCATGAGCAGTTTTGAGTCATCCAGGGCAAGTAACCTTAGTTGGCTACAGTTGGAACCCTTCCCATAAACGTCAGCATAAAGGGGCAAGTTTGCTAAGGACTGAGCGTGCTTTGTTTCTGCTTGCTCTGAAGCTGTTCTTCTTCATTCTGGAGAATATTTTCTTGTGTATTGTGACCACTGGATGTTTGCTGGGCTGAGTATAACTTTGTATACTTTGTAGTAGCATTGGTACTAGTTTTGCTATTTCATGAAATCTGTTTTTATTTCAACATGAAAGTCTCCCAATTTGCTGATTTGGTTGGGGAGGTGTCACTGGGTCATAGAACAACTGCTCTGGTTGTTAGCCCTGGATATTGGCTAAATGTAGACAACAGAATACAAAACACACTTCAGCTATGGGGT
This sequence comes from Todiramphus chloris collaris, assembly GCA_025345505.1. Taxonomy (NCBI): domain Eukaryota; kingdom Metazoa; phylum Chordata; class Aves; order Coraciiformes; family Alcedinidae; genus Todiramphus; species Todiramphus chloris. The sequence continues at coordinate 15,113,961 of JANVCC010000019.1, forward strand.
AAAACCTTTCAGAGCTCATTGGTCACTTTAACCTTTTCTAAGAGTTTTTTATCTACCTCTTTGTGGGAAGATGTTCATATCTTCTTTAAAACCCTGGTAAGTCCCCTTTGCTTTTAGGACTTAGTATTTTCTGTACTGAAGGCCTAAGGAAGGTACCATTGTCATTTTGTATGGTGGTGCCAAAATTGGTATAGACCTTCAGACTATATAAATAAGGGCAGTTATACCATAGATGTTCATTTGGTTGTGGTGATGCCAGAGATGAAAAAAAAAAAAAAGGAGGGGTTGGTTCTCTCAGCAGGAACTCTGCAGAGATGTAGAGATCATGTGGGATTTTCTTACCATTCCTTACCAAGGGACATTTGCTACTACACTGCTTATGGTGAGGTTTTCTTCTTGGAAAGAATTCCTGAGTTGTTATGTGTTCATAATGTTTTTCCTTGCACTTCAATATCTCTTTCCCTCCTTTGGCCTTCATCCTTGCTACCTTTCTTGGAAGTCATGGCAGCCCTTTCAGCCTGTGTCTTGCTCCTTCCAGATGTTGTTTTCTTCTGTAGGCCCTCCATGCTTCTAATCAACTGCTTAGTCTTTCTCTGCCTTTATCTCAGATGGAATTTACCTTTCTTGAATCCGATGCATGTGAGGGTAGTGGCACAGGTGATCTCTCACCAGGGCTCTGCACAGTGCTTGCTTTGTCTATGGAAATATCTTGCCTGACACGCAAGAAGCCATTTGCCTGTACCACATTTGTCACCCAAAGTCACCCTGTGACCTACTCATGCCTCCAAGAACATTTGACTATTCCAGTGTTTCCTAACTGGAGAAGAAACTCATGGTGCTCCATCTGATGTTGTGTTACCTGTTTTTACCCTCCAGTTCTCCATGCAATGTTTATTGCCGTAGGAGGTATCTCTTCTTCCAGAGCTTCAGCTGGTAAGGAGTATGGTCCTGGATGCTCTCTGACAACTCCCTTGCATAGCCTCATCTTCCAAGATCTTGCAGCTCAGGCATTTCCTAAGCCAGGAGGTGTCAAAGTATTCAAATGAGCCACCAGTGCATTGCCCTCTGGGAAACAATCCTGCCTTACCTTATAGGCTTCTGGTTTGTGTATGGCTGAACTGTAGATGCAAACTGATCCTCAGCAGGCAACTGAGTGTGAAAGACTGTCAGGGTCATAAATAACTTAAAGAAAGGAAATATTAGACAGACGTAAATAGAGGGTTTGCTATTAGCTGCATTTATCATAGTAGTAATCACTGAATGACTTTCCCATATGCATGAGCAATTAACACAGTTTACTGACAGATGAAACAAACCCAGGAACAATTAATAGATGGCAGCTCTTCCAGTAGCTCAGACCTATCACATTTTCAGTCCTGATCCTGTGCAACACACAGCAGGATATAAAGTGTGTAACCAAACGATGTGAACTGACTATCAGAAGATCAAACATTTCTCACTGCAAGGTGTCCTAATGTAATGCCAAGAAGTACTTCTCTGTATCTAGCATACCTTTGTTTGACACATGAAATATTCAAACATCATTGAAAGTGCTTGGAGCAAGAGAATCACAGGTATGTGGGTACATCTTTTCACTTGGGCTTTTTGGGTTTTTTTTCTTCGTGGGAGAGAGGTATCTGCTTAGGAGTTGAGGATGTAAGGGATATGTAGTGTGTAGGAAATGTGTACATTTGCTGGCACCACTCACTCCTCCTGACACATCCGCTCCTTGTTTTATCTCCAGTGATGCTGCCAGCCCATCATGTTGTGTCAAAGTGGGAGTAGCGGCTATGCAAGATGAGTCATTTACAGCTCAAATAAATGAAAGCAAATATATCATTTAATAAGAAGTTAATCATCATTACACATGCTGAGAAACTACCTGCTCTTCCCTGTTGTTGTGGTAAGGGCATTACTGCTCTGAGAAGGCATATAGTTAATGCTGTGACTCATTAATAAATTCCTATTATTCGATGAACAGAAATATATGCCTTACTTTTTGCTCTTTCTGCTGTCCTTGTCAATGCCATGTGCTAAATTCCAGCAAAGATTTTGCAAAAATTTTGGAAGAAGATAATTGTCTTTACTATAAGAATCATCTCTTTGTTCATTCTTATTTTTTTGGCTGCCTTGCTTGAATGATGTTAGTTCACCCAAATATAGTCTGTTATTCACATGATGTAACTCTCCATTATTGTCCATGCTATATCTGATAAGGAGGTGAATTAAAAAGCCCGTTGTGCCAGATACTGCAGAAGAAACCATGAGCTGTGAGGAATGGGGGTTTATTAGCCTGTTGTACTTAGCAATACAGCTGGGAAGTATATTCTTTACACCATACTTAGTCAATATCACCCTTTCTTGCTAATCCATCTTGCCTCTTGGCATGTTTTTCCTCCACAATTCCCTTGCACCTGGGAGAGGTGTGACATTCACTTGTCATCTGACTAACTGTGTTCCAGCATCATTGCTGTAATCACTTCCCATCGTAAGAGCAGAGTGGTGCTGTCTCTTCACTATGTAGATGGAAGGAATCACAGTCCCTTTTCCTAGATGTTCTCTTAGGGAGTGCCCTCCACCTCTTATAAATTGTAGTTTAATCAAGAATCTGTAAAACCTATTGAACAATTGTAGTTTCTGAGATACAAAAAGAAGTTTTCAACCAAAGCAGCTAGCCAGATCTAGCAGGAAAGGGGGAGAATTTATTCCCAACTTCCCAAAGACACAAAGCATGGCAGCAAACCTCTTTTCTCTAAAATAACAAAGAGAAAGAAACTTCTTTTGCAGACATTTCCTTTAAACGGTGCAGAATAGTGCTGTGGGTAAGAGAACCATCCCATGGGCTGCACAGCAATGGGTAAAATGTAGATTATTCTTAGGCCTTGTTCTAGCAATTTAGCCACAGAATTGTCTTCATTCCCTGAATTTCCTTTCTATGATATGGCCAAGTGCTTATGAAGAGAAGGAAATGCAGTCCTTGAAGTGAGTATGTCCTAGTACATCAGTTTTTGAAAAGTGGAGTTCTGGGCGAGTGGAAAGGGCCCAGAAATTGTGCATTAATAAAATCTGGAGGAGCAGAAATTAGAAGCAGCAGGGGTTTTTTTTTAATAGCAAAATTCCCTTCAAAAAGCAAAAATGATTGACCAGAATGGACTCGCACAGAGAGAGACTGTAATCCATTAGTGCCTTTTAATACAAAACAATTCTTTTGGAATTAGCATAAATGAGAGCAGAATTTTCCTCATACGGAAAACCCACTCACATATCCATGAGAATCAAGATGCAAAATGCAATATACTGTGTGGTTGGCAGAGATGGATTGGGGGGGGGGGGGGGGGGGGGGGGGGGGGGAGAGGAAGAGCCATTGACAGCTTAGAATTAGGCTTGTTTATCTTCGAGGAGTGCAAGACCGAGCCGTGCGTGTTTAACCTGTTCAGCACCAGTGAGTAAAGGGCCTGTAGTGTGAGGTACAACAGCTTGCTCTGACAGCGCTGAGCATCCATCACTCCAGAAAAGAGGAAAAATAGTCCCCCTAGTGTACCAAGGCTGTAAGAAGCAGCAGGATCTTGCTCGAGTCACTGAATCTGCTTCAAGTTCTGCTATGGTGTGGGACCAACTGCGTAAAGGTATTGTAGTAAAACCCCTGGGCTCTGTTGATCATGAAGCTTGTAGTTTTTGAAGCAAGGAACCATAAGAAATCATAAATTATGAACATTTAAAAAATAAATGTATGTTTTAACACATTTTAAATATAAAGTAATTGGGTTTTGCATTGTAGTGTAATCCTAAATCTTGCTTTTCTCACTCAGGAAATATATATTCTCTTGAAAGAAAGAAGAGAAAATATAATATACAGTCATACTATTTTCATAAGCTCTTAGCTTTGTAGCTGAGAGGGAAATTCAAGAACATGATTCTATTCAGAAGCACCAATTCAATTTTTTTTTTTTTTTATTTCAATTAAACAGGGCAGGTATAATGCAGATAACTGATCAGAGAAGAAAGTAGAATCTGAAAGGGAGAAAGTATTCAGTGTGACTGAGGACTACCTCTTTTTCCGGATGGCAGAGATCCAGTGTGCTGCTCAAACCACAGGCTTTGTACCACTCTGAACTTGCTTTCTCACAAATTAAGTGGTAATGGAGCTTCCTCCACGTGTAAGCCTTGATCATAGTCCCAATGTGCCGGGTGCTGTAGTGGCATATAGAAAGGCATAGGTGCAATATACTGCTGTGGCTCCATAACTAATTTCCTCTCATGTATGCAGGGATAGCCAGGGATAAAAAGTTTTAAAGGAGACCAGAATGTCCCTGCCAGGGATACAGCACAGCTGGTTCAGAAGCAATGTTTGTCATTCTGTCCTTCAGCAATTTTCCTCAAGTTGGCATCATTAGAGTGAACCCCGCCTGCTGAGCTGCCCTTTTCACCCTGCTCTCCACCCAAGTCTGCCCCATGTCAGATTAGGACCTACCTTGCTCCCTCACCTTTTTGACTGCTGACAGGAGAGCTAAATCACCTTTTGAGCAGCAAAGCAAGGGGGTGTCTGGGGGGGAGTAGAGAGACTATTCCTCACAGTAAATAAAAAGACAATATTGGACTGATACCTCTTGGGGACGGATGGTGAAAAGCCCAAAGGATGAGTAGTGAAGCTGGGACAGTGCCCAGGGACCAGCTGCACAGCTCTGACAAGACTGGGTAGAAATGGCTGAGGGAAAAGATCGCCAGCTCCACATAGGTAAGGGCATCTCCATGGGTAGCACAGGAGACTCTTGCCTGGTTATTTGGGTTAACAGTGATGCCGTGACCTATGCAGAGGCATTAGCTGCAGGGACATTGTTTTACAGTTTACAGAGTAGATTGGCATTTCCTGGAAGGGTAGGTTAATCGTGGCAAAAAGAGAGGCAGAACAGATCTCACTCTGGGAGGAAGGAGCTCTTGCAGCTCTGCCCGTGTGTGTGAGCGTCTGGTTGGTTTGTTGGTGCGTAAGGGTGCAGCAGATTTGTGTGCAGTGCTGTGCTTGTTTGTGTGCTGCAACTATGTCTAGGTCAGTGTCTTTACTAATAAACCCCCTGTGCGGGTAATTGTCAGCTTTACTTGCTTAGATAAGTTAAGGGAATTGGAAAGGTGTTTGTGTGCCTCCACTTCAAAAAGGCTTCTCCTGAAGAGAAACTATAAAATAAACATCCTTAACTTTCCTTTCAGATTCATACACAGTATTTGCCTTCAGTGTGTCTGCTTTCCTGGAGGCAGCCGAGGCAATCTCCCCTATTTACTCCCCCTTTTACCAGTTGTATTTTGGATTGCTTGCGATGATATGGATGTTGATTATGGCCTTCACAACACTGCCTGGTTTTTCCATAGAATCATCCTGAGGGATGAGACCGCAGCAAATTCTCAGCTGACCAAAAGGCAGCCTGAGGTATTAGTTCAGTGTATTTTCTTTCACGAGTAAGAAGCAGATAAGATTTCAGCATAAATGGTGCATTTTAATTATGTTTGTAAGTGAAATACAGAGCAGATGTTGGAAGTACCATTACCAGTACTCTTTGCTCATCCCAGAGGCAATGTTTCAGTGTTAATATTGTATATCTCTTTAAAATTTTTGTTTTGAAAAACTTCTAAGGCTAAAATGTCTTTTTGGCCTAGGAGAACTTCTGTGCTCCCATGCATGTAGTTGTGAATTAATTTTTTTTTTCTGATTTTTCAACTACTTACCAAAACTTTCTTTCTTAACTTTTTTCTTAGCAATTAAAAAAAATAAAAAGACTTTAAGAATGCAAAGTAAACTTGGTATTTCCTGCCCATCTCAACATAAATTCTCTCCTGTACATGCATGCGTATATGTACATATACACATACATATACATACATACACACAGGTGCTCCATCACATTGCAAATACTCCTGGATGTTGGATCTTAAATTCATATCATAGAAGATATTAGACCAGCAAGTGCTGTGCCTACAGTTAGAATATTGTTGATATTCTCACATTTGTTTGGCTATCACATGCTAAGATCAATACTGTCAATACCTTTAAAAAAGAGATAATAACTTCAAAATATTGCCAGAAACTTAATTAAAATGGCAAGGGTGCACTATATCAAGCTTAGAGACTTGACTGCTTTTTTTAGTTCATTTTTGCTTCAGACAGTCGTTGAAAAGCAGGTTGTTTGCACTAGTGACAGAAACGCAATTTTAGGAGAGCAGAAAGATGCACTAATATTTATATGAAGCTGTAAAACAGCAAAAATGATCTGGGCTGTTATTCTACTATATTGCCAGAGGACTGTATTGATCTTTGAAGGGTTAAAGTGCTACCGGGTTACATTAATGTCACCCTTCAGCAATCACTGGCCAATAACGTATCAGCAATCAATGCTGCAGCGTGTTGTTCACGACACTCAGTTTTTGGAGACAAGTGGCTGATATATTTTGACAAGAAGAAAAAATAGTCTCGGAAACCCTCACAAATCTTAACTCAGAAGGGAAGATACAGGAAACAAACTGCTTCCATTAGAAAAAATGGTAATGTTTGCCTTCATAAGTAACAACATTTTATGTCAGTTCAGTGGAGCAGTGAATGAACCAAAACTCTGCTAACCTTCAAAATGGAAAGGATTCCATAAGCAGGATTTACATAGTCTGAATATTTTATATTTTGAGTGCTCATCACAGCTTGCATAAACTGATATTTAAATATATATTTCCAATAAAGAAAACATTGACTTCTGGTGGAGTAAAGCAGCGAAACACGTTTTGGCTTGTGAGTACAGACACAGGTTTCTCAGCCCCTGCTCCTCTTTTTCCTGTTAGCATTTTTCTGCTATCAAGTTCTCATAATTTGTACATGTTCAAAGGCGACAATACAAGCCTCTTCACTTTAACACAAAAGAAACTTAAAAAAAATAATCAGAAACTCAAACAGCCGTGAAGTAGAAGTACAAAGTGGGGAATAAAAAAACAGAGGCTGTTGGAGGACGCGAGGGGTTAAAGTTCTGACCACTGTCTGCATATATAAAATTATATCACCTTATCTGAAAAGTTTAGGCTCAAAAGAAAAGCCTCGGTTTAAAATACCTTTTAGGTTTATTAAATCTTTAGGCTGAAGATTACAGCAAGTGTTTTGTCTTTGGTGAGTAGCTGTTTGTCTCACTTTATTTACTTGGTATTGGGTATTTGTCAATGTCATTTCATATCTGCAGAAAATTCATACGTTCTATGGAAGTATGTATGTGTGTGAGTGTGCTGAAGGTCACATGACTGTTTCATCCTATTTGGTGGAGCAGCTTGACTTTTTTTCCCCTGCTTTTGGTGATGGTTGTGAGTGCAGAAGTTGATTGACAGATGCATGCCAGAAACCCCCATTCTCCTTTTCAAAGACTACATATGATGGATTGCGATCTTTCAGCTCAGCAGGACACAGGGACCATGCAAGCTGTAATTGGTCAGGTATGGAGTCAGCCATTTCTCAACTCCCCTTTTATTTTTTTTTTTTCACAAGGGTCTAACCATATGATTCACATAATTCATATTTACAGTACCATCTTTCTATCTGTATCTTCAGCTACCAGCGAGTGTAGTACTGAAAGTGAGAAAGGCAAAAGAACCACAATAATCTGGCCAGGGAATCACTGGTTAAACCTAAAACACCATGCTTTTCTTCTAATAAACCCGGTTTATAATTTACTCTGAGCTTTGCCAAATCAATCTGTTTATTAATTTGCCACTGTATTTTGTTTAAATGTGCTGGAGTGGAAGAACTGAGGTGTGAGAGTGTTACGTTTGCTGGGGAGTTGCTTTCTATTTCTAATGCTGTTTATTATTTCTATATTGACTGTATTCCTGTACTACAGGCTGTGGATTTTTTTGTTTTGTTTTGTTTTGTTTTGTTTTTCTTTTTTTCTTCTTTTACTCCTAACCCAGATAATGTGTGATTGAGCTTGGTAAATGTAGTAGTCTTTGCTGCTGCAGAGGGGCAGCCTGCAAATTAAACACTGCCACAATCTGAAAGGTCCAGGTGGTCTGCTCGTGCTTCCTAATGCAATCCAGCACAACAGCTTTAATAAACAGCTCTATTTAGTTCTCCCTCCCTGTATCCAGGGAAGTGAACTGGTCTGGGGCTGCTGTGATGAAATGCCAGAAGAATATCTCTCAAAGGCCTCACAAGCTGATTTTTAGAGCTTTTCCGTTTTGTCGTCTTTGTCTTCCAAATGGGTCAGTGAGTCCTTCTCTTTCTGTTTTGTGATTTCTGATAAGTCTATAGTTTTTCTGTGTGTGTTTTAACTGTGCTGTTTTGAGCTTTAGCCAGAAGAGAGAGGAATCATTGTCTTTTCATTTGCTTGAAATAATAATCTGAAGTGGGGAAAGAAATTAAATTATTTTGTCCTGATGTACAGGGAGGGCTGTTTTCCGATGAATGCAAGCCGGAGTCAGATGAGGGTGTCTGTTTTTCTTTTTCTAACAAAATTTTAAGTGCTTAACACTTTCTCGTTACACACGGACTTGTAAATCAGCCTCTGGCAAAGGGTATTTTTTGAACTCTCAAAAGTTTGTGTTTTTTTGCATATGTTTCCAGTGTAGTGAACGCATGCTGCTGAGGTGATGACATAGTATTTGTGTTTCCTATATGTTGATACAATGGTGGAAAAATACGCATCCTACACACTGTTTTCAACTAAATTATGGCAAAGCACAGAAGTCCCTCAAAGCACATTGTTTATTAATACCATCGTACACAGTAATGCATTTCTGGGCGGAAAATGTCAAATATGTAATACCATGTTTACCACAGACTTTTATTGCTTTAAATATTTTAAAAATAGAAGATACATTTTTTATTAAAAAATCCCCCAAACATTAACAGCTTTCTATTAGGCTGGCTTATACCTAAAAAGTGGGGCATGTTTGCCAGTATTGCATTGTGTGAAAATATGTATTTTAGAGCGGGCTAATTACCTTTTTGTGTAAACTTGTTCAGTCTTAAAGAAATATATTTAATGATACTAAGGCACGTACAATGGAAAGGTTTTGAGAAAGTACACTTGACACAAAATGTACCTTGAAACCGTGCTATATCTCAGAGCTTGTAATAGCTCTTTAATGTAACTTTTGCTTTGGCATGTAAGAAAGTGTAAGTTAGCTATTTTATGCTTAAAGCTTTCTAGCTCTCGGGAAGTGGTTTTGAGGCTGGAGCATGGTTTTTGTTTTTTTTTTCCCCTGTCTGTAACATTCCCTATTTCATCAATTAAAAAAAAGTTCAGTGGATGTCTGGAAGAATGTTTATACCGTGTGTTAGTGTATTTAATTTCCTAAAAATCAATAACAAGGGCAGGGACTTCAAAGAAAAATACATTTAGCTATTTTAGGTGATAAACTTCTTTGGGTTTTTTATGTCAAAATTTATTGATATTATTATTGTGCAACTTAATGTGTTAGATGTTGCAAACATTTTTTTTTAACTCTATATGTATGTGTGCCTATTTACCTTTCATATGTGCAAGTGTGCACACCCCAAATGTGTTCATAAATCCACAAAATTTTCAAGCATGTTTTTGTTTTTATTAATTGTCCAGTTTTTGGTTGTTATTAGCTACATGTGAAGACAGAACAAAAAGTTTAGCCATATTTTTTCCTTATAAAAATGATGTATTTTCTAGTTGTGTAATAAAAGAATTAGTTAAAACTTGGGATACCCAGAGCAATCAGTATAATTATGTTGCTGAAAATAGAAATAGACTTTCTCCATGAACTCTGATACTCAGCTGACAAGAGAAAATAACTATCAAAAAACAAACCCTATGCCATAAAATCTTTCCACTCTGTATGGCTGTATGTAGTAATGATGAAAAATAAAGGTTTGCATTTTTGGTATGTGTATGTTTTTCAAAGAGACATTCATTTCCTGATACTGTTGTTTTAGAAAAAGTTCTTAAGAGTCTTCGTTAACTTTCAAACCTCCAAAAATTAAAAAACCTAAATGAATGTTTAACATTTGGCCTTTTTATATCAGAATTGTAATTTCTCCCAGCTGTGAGAACTAATTTTTTTTTTTACTAATCCTGCAGATGTAGCTTTAAATTCAGTCTTGTTTGCTGCTAATGGAGTGTGAACTTGCCTAATTAAAAATCCAAACTGTACATGTATATCTCTGCTCCAGTGGAGAACAGAAACACTAGCAGTCATTTGTAGTTCAAACACTAGTTTGTGTATGACACGAAAGTAATAGCAGGAGCACGCCGATTTAAAGGCATTTTCAACACCAAATACTTGTTCATCATTAAGTGCATTTTCTGCTTTTATTTTTTTTTATATTTTTTTATTTCATCTGTTTCTAAGCACCAGTGTCCACAGGATTTCCCACTGGTGATGGCAACAGTAGGCAGAGTGCTACAATCCTGACCACTACCTAGCACCTGGCTGTACTGGCTCCAAGGTGCAGAATTGCTTCTCTACCTTTTCTTTGGATCTTTCCTCCCCCAAGCAAGCAATAAAACAGCCAAGTACTCCGAAGAACAACCTTCTTGCCTAGCGTGTCAAGATCTAGAAGCTCATTGCTCATTGTGATTTTGATTCATAACTGGAGTGTTTGGAATGAAACCCTGATCCCTGTCAGCAATAGTCTGTAGCATCCTTCCTTTCACGCTGAACCATAATACCTCTTATTTCTTCAAATGTGTTTTGCTCTTACAGTAACTGTTAGCTGGATTTTTATGCCATATGCCTTATATGTCCAGTGCCCATCTAAACGATCAGGTAATTAAATGAGTCATCTAATTATTCTGGTCATGCTGTATTTTCTCTACCTTGAATGTTTTCTAAAATATGTACCTTACTCTTTTTATTTTTTTTTTTCCTTTTTTTTTTTCTTCCTTTTTTTCCCCCCCATATTTTTTTTATTTATTTTTTTCCCCAGACCTGAGCTTGTGAGTGACAGGTTAGTTCATCAGCATTACAGCCCTCCTGTTTTTGTCTCATCTCATGCAGACAGGTCACTGTGTCCAATCACCCTTCTGGCTCTGCTATCCCCAGGGGAGCCCAGGCCAGCCTGCCATCTTGATCCACCGGCCTGAGGGCCTGGGCTGGCTGCACATTTCTGTGTTCACTGGTTCTAGCAAATAGAGTAAAACAGGAAGGGGGGGGGTTGGGGGAGCTGCTTAAATCAGATCTCTGTAAACTGTAAGGAAGTAAATTAGGTAACATTCTTCAAATAAGCAGGCGTTTGCAGATATTATTGCTATGTTTGAGTTCTCTTTCTACATGGTAAACCGTGTTTATTTTCCATATTTCAATGGTATCCTCCATGTGATCTCATCATCTAGTAAACGCTATTTATGCAAAGGTAAACACGCGCTCTTTTCCCATAGAGAGTTCTGCTCTGAAGCCCAATTTATGAGACTGATATGTTGCTGCAGCCAAGGTGGGTCTTCTTGTTCTGTGTTTTAGTTTGTTGCCTCTTCTTTTTTTTTTTTCTTTTTTTTTTTTTTTTTTTTTCCCCCTCTTCTCCCTCTGTGTGTGTTTTTCCCCTTGACTAACAACAATAGAGCAAGGGGATAGATGTTTCTGAGAAGTCCTTCATTTCCATAACTCATGGGTCACTTTTCAAAAGTTTTATCTATCGTCAGTGTCATTTTGTAATGCAGAGAAATACTTACCCAGAAGTTTAATTCTTACTAAATGAAGATCAGATCTATGTCAGTTTGTCTTGAGCAATCTTCATGTGATTCTTCTTGTAGTAGTAGGGAAGGTCTTTGTCTCTTGGAATACCCATTTCCATCTCTAATCTAACATACAGAAAAGCCTGTAACATACAAACAGAAAAGAACCATCTTGCACATAAATTTAAGACCCACATTTATAATACAGGAAGGAATTGTACCCTATTGTCTACAGTTCAGGACAAATCCTGTTCTTTCTAGCAAGAATTAGACCCACTACTGTAAGTGTGACTACTTGCATAAGTAAGGTCAGACTACTTGTCCCCTTGTCTGCTTAGTGTATGTCCAGCACAGACATCATTGTCCTTTACAGTCAACAGCAGTTGTTTTCTGCAGTTCGAGACTCTGAAACAGAGTATCTTATGGACAGGTACACACTGACTGTTGTTTTCAGCAACAGAGAGACAGTGTAAACAATAAGAATCATGTTTGAAAAACTTCAAAAACATATTTTTTAATATTTATGAACAGGCTGGTACTCTGATAATGAAGCATTCCATCTCCGCAGAAACCCACTGTTTTATACGGTCTCTAGTATACTGTGTCCTTAAGAATTATTATTGCAAGGAGATGCAGGAATGTGGCTGTAATATTTTACAGTATAAATATTTGTTGTAGAGGAGTTTGGATCTTGTTAATTTAATATATGTAAATTCTTTGGTCCTAGGCCTGGATTCCAGCAAAAGAATGCATTTCTTCGTTGACTTTTGCTTTTGCAGCAGAAAAGACGGATTTTTATCATTTTCATTCATGCTTAGAAAGATTTTATTGTTTTCACACCAAAATCAGGTTTTAATTGAAATCTGCTCTCTAAAAGCATCTTTAGTAATTTTTTTTTTTCTCAGGGAATTTCTTTATTCTTTTCCATTCTGTGCTACTCTTCTGTCTCATCTGTTGGTTTGTGGGTCAGGACAATTAAGAGGTCAAATCTTTAAAAAGCGGTGACTTACACTGTGTGTATATTCACAATTATTCTAATTGTAAGAGAAAAATAAAGTATGTCAGATGACCTTTAAATTGCTGGGCAAGTGACACTCATTCAGTGATGTAGATTTTTATCTTTTAGCAATGCATTTACATTCAAGTACCTCTGCTGTGTTTCCTAGATTCTAGACCGATAAACTAAACACCAATCTGGGCCACTTTTGTATGTACAGTACATAGAAGTGACTGTGCTGAGCCTCTTATCTTACACTGACCTGTAGCTGTAACAAGACTTCTTTTTATTTTCCTTCTCTGATCTGAACTGCAACTGAAATGGAAGAAAATAAAAGGACAATCAAAGACAAATTATATATAGCATTTTCTACATTGGATAAGGACATGGCAAAATATTAATTTTTTCCTGTGATTTACATCTCTCAGTGACATTTGGTTGTAATGCTGCTTCATATTCTGAAGCTGTGAAAATGGCAGGAAGAACCTTAGATCAGTCCGTTCTGAATATATTCATATTTATCTCTCATTAAAGTTAACAGGACTTAAACATGTACTGAAAAGTTGGTCGGGAAATCACTTAAGCCCGTGTAAGAAATCTGCAGCTGCTGAATTTTCGGGTGCACAGTCCGGTACTGAACTCAACGGGACTCATCATGTAAACAACATTTTGCAGGATTGGGTCCACCTTGCCTGTTGACTTAACTATCATTGCTAATAAATATAACAAAGCCTGGTTTAAATGATTGCTAAATAATTTCTATGCAAACTCTTTGATAATTAGAACTGACTCTTAGGATTAAAGATAGTAACTCAAGGCTCTTGAACACTTTTATTTTCTAAGGATGTCAGGGCTGCAGGTAAATGGACTATAGCTTCAGGGTTTTTGTTTTATCGTTGGCTTTGAAACCTCTGTGATATGTAGGACTATTTCTTCAAAAGAGGAAGATTAGTTGTTGATATTTGCTACTGATTCTCTGTTGACTGGTAGTGCTGTTCCATAGGAGAGCTTTATCTAACTGTTAGATCAAAAGAAAATTTGAAGATCAAGAGACTGTTCCAAATTTCCAGCCATTTTAAAAAGTGGTAGTGAAAGAAAGTAAAAAAAAAATATATAAAAAAAAAATTTATATATATATATATAAAAGGGAGGGGGATGAGGGACCCAAAAATCTTTATTCCAAGCCATACTTACATGACAAATGATGTAAATTAAATTTTCTTAATCTGTTTAGAATAGATTTTTTAGTTAATAACAAGCCTGGGGTTTTTTGGGTTTTTTTTTTTTCCTATCTAAGAGTGGTACAATTTGTATATGCCACACTATACTACAACAAAACTAGGTTCAATAAACTTTCGTGCACAGTCTTCCTTTTACCCACATGAGCAATAGCAATTGATGTCATTAACACTAGTGCATGTACTGAAAGTTGAGTCAATGTATTTCAGAGGGGAGAGCCTTGGAAACAGATCTTCCTCTCTGGTGTAGTTGCACAGCTGTCCTATGCCCTTTGCTCACATGAATGTGGATTTACAGGGTAGGACACTGATAGCTGTTCTTGTCACAACAGATGGGTCTTGATGGGCTTTCCTGTACCACCTTACTGTAAAAGAAATTCAATAATTTGATAAGCAGTGATGTAAAATCTTACTTAGAGAGTAATTCTTGATTCTGTGCTATTTCCAGTGAGTGTTATCTAAACTACTTGATAAATATGATCTCTTTCCCATAGGTAACTGTTTTCAGGGTGGGGCTCTGAACCCATTGATGAGAAAGGGCAAGAGGGCATTGTAAGGAGAAATGGGTCCTTAAGCAAAGCAAAAAAAAAAAAAAAAAAGCTGGAAAGGAACTTCATGCTACTTCAGTCATTGATTCCATCAAGTAATCTTTATTTTACAAGTTGCTAGCATTTTCAAGGATCTCAGACTCGCGTGTGTTTAGAAGACACAATCCAGCTGTGTAATGGCACTGCCAAAAAGGAAATATTATTAGGGAAACAATAAAAGACAGAAGTGGTTTTTTAGTCACCCCCTGCTATGGAAATAAGAGTTTTAAGCAATAGAAAATAACAGAGCCTGAGGTTTTTAGTGAAAGTCATGTTAATACTATTACACAACAGCTGCTGTTAGATGTAAGAGATAATACTCTATCAGAATGTTGTCTTTTTCACTAAACTGTTTACATCTCTAACTGCTTTTCCACTTACTGAGCCAACTTGTGAAGCTCTAACTCACCTTTTACATGAGCTTAGCTTTGCTCATGTTTCATGTGCAATGAAGTATGGAGGAGTTTTAGTGGAATAAGAATTCTGATTTTATTTTTTTTAAAAAAGAGCTGCAGCCTTTAGCCCTGTTCTGGAAGTCATCTTTTAGGGAAAAAATAAATTAAAAAACATGCAGTATAGACTGACTGAAGCAAACTAAGACTGAAGCAAAAGTATTAATGACTAAAATGTTTCATATCCTAATTTCAGCCTTATAACTTAAAATTACATTGTCTCCCGTCAATGGCAATTTATTCATAGTATAACACACTATTATTACTTTTTTCATTTATAACAACAGAGAACTGTGTCTGACTGTTACCAAATTCAGCCCATAAATAAAAAAGGGATAAAGATGCAAATAACTCTGATAATGTTTATGTCCAGTGGTTCTGAGACACTGCCATGATGGCTATAACAGTTTGTACTGGAACCAGATGCTGCCAAGTGCTGAATGCTTCCAGAGCCCTGCACTTCCTACCAGCCTTTTAGGCCCGACTCTGTTCCAGCAAGGCCTGGATGTTTTCAGTCTTTGAAGGTAGGATTAGGCCCTGAAGCACATGAGGGGAAATTTTTCATCTGAATTTTTTTTTCCTGCTCGTATATTGTTAATGAATCAGAAAGGTTTCCTGTGAAAATTGCTCTGTTTAAAGTGAAATAAAATAATCTGGAATAAAGGAGAATAATGCTGTTTGAGGAAACAAACGGGTATTGCAGGATTCCTGACTATAACTCTTACCTTCCCTTCATTGTGCCCATCCCTTTTTGTGTACAAAACGTGCTTCACATTCTTCAAATGGATTATACAAAGCAGAAATAATATCTGCAAACAAGAAGCTCCCAGTCTTTTGATGGAAAGGTTGAAAGTTGTGGCAAATGTAAAAATGGCTTTTAATGTGGAAGAATAAAGCAAAGAACATCAAACTCATTTCACTTAGTGTCATTCACAATGATTTATCATTATAGGCAGGGCAAACCGTGATCTTGGAGCTGAAACAACTATGTCTGTTAAGAGGGAAAAAACAACCCCAAAACCCAGAATCTTCCATATTGGTTCTTGACATCCTTAGGACTGCAATATTGAATTCAGAATTGGGGAAGCTAAATCTTGCAGCTGGATTTGATAAGATGCTGGTTGAACAGTAGGCGGAAGTGCTGGTTTGTGCCTTGTAATGCCCATGGTGGGAAATAATGAAAAATAAGATTTTTCCAGAAGCCTGGATGCAGTATTCACACCTCCTCCAGCTTCTCACCAAAGTAGGCAAGAAAACCTATGTGTGGAAGTTGGTGAGCAAAGCTCACAATTTCAAAGCCTGAGAGAGGACAATCTGGAGTCCTGTAAAAGAGCACCTGAGGATTTGCAATGGCTCTGAACACAGTTATCTGTTTATTTGTTTGGTTTTGTGCTATTACTTATTTGAAAAGTGATCATGAAACCTTTAAACACATCCACAAGTATCCCCACAGACTTATCAGGAAAGCTCACATGAGTACCATATTGCATATTAGACTACGTGACACTAAATGTTTGGATCTCACCTGGCCTCAATGGGATACAGATATGCACAGTTAAAGAAAAAATAAGCCAGTTCTCCAGCTCCACTCAGTTAATCCTGGAGAACAGGAGTCCATGTGAAGAGTGAATGCAGGCAAAAAACCTGGAGGCTGAGTCTGAAATCTTGGAGGGGTTAGCAATAAACTTATTGTTTGGAAAATACAACCTAGATTTTGAACAGTCAAACAATAGCAACAAAAAAAAAAAAGGGCTGAAGACTAAAGTTTCTTCCCCTGGATATATTGTTTTCTCTTTATTTTTTAAGTTCATGTTGGATCCTTAGTAAGAGGAGAAATTGAGGGTTGCCCCCTAACTAGGGATTTAGAGTGACACTGTAATGAATTTTAACCCAAGAGGCACTGTGGATATTCAGCAGACGTTTGTTCTATTCTGCTCATGTCCTTATGCTAGACCCATCACTGTAGTTATTAGATCTCAAAGATTACATTCTTTGATCTAGTGCTTTCTAAATCCTTAAACCACAGTTTATTTATTTAAAAGGTTATATCCAGCATTGGATTGGATTGTAAAGTACCCTTTGACTCTTTCATGAAGGACACGGTAGAAACACATGCTGCTGAAAGAGTATTGCCTTCTGACCATGAAGTACCACAGCATTTTATTAAGAACTGCGCAAGGATCTGTGCTTTTAATCTGGACAGTGTGTTGAGATTTTTTTTACCTTATCGGTATCATGATGTCATTCATTTCTGATGCGACAGACACTTGTTAGGGTATGCGGGTGAATTTCAGTTACTCTCTAAATTAAAAAAAATTGCAAAGTAGCCTCATATTTCCCCGAGAAGGTAAAAGCACACTAAACCTCACACAGATGTCGAGAACAAGTGTGTTCAGGATGTATTCTTGAGGTCTCTCTTTGAATTGATGTTTACCAGGGTTCATCACACTTAACTCTGTGGAGCTAAACAGTTACATTTGGGTAAACATGACAGCAGCTTTTAAGCTTGTTCCGCCAGTTTCAGAAGCTCTTACATGAGCAAAGTTACCACTGTAGTCTACAATGCTTGATTAATTATGAACGGTGTGATGTGACTCCCAAGCTAACCATCAAGAAGACACAGAAAGCAAAAGAGAGCCAAAACTGAGCCTAGTGTGCAGCTACATCCTGACTGATATTAATTATACTGTGTCCAAATGGCTTTTTTTTTTTTTTTTTTTCCCTAATGGCTCCTGTAAGGAAAACTGTAAAAATTCTCATGTAATTTCCTTTAATTCTGGATAAACTAAGACTGAAATTGGCACGAGAAAAGAGAAAACATCAAAAATAACTATTATTGTTTCATTTCTTAATGCTTGTGTTTGGTTATTTTTTCTTTTTTGAGAAGCTCAGCCTCTGGAGATAGCAACCTGATTCTGCTTTATTCTGAGACCTCTTTATACCATTTGTTTGTACAAACCAGCTGTAAAGTGGGAGTAGGAGGAATTTTTTTTATGTGTACTTCAAAGCTCTTCTATGTTTCCAGAACATAGTGGTGGAAAACCACCACAGTATAAATGGGAGTCAGGTCCAAATAGAAGTACTGGAATTTTTGGATGAAAATGAATAAGGGATAAGCAGAAATCAGACAGGCAGAAGAGAGGAAGGACTAAGTATTATTTAGCTACAAATAGGTGTTCATTAACATCCAGTCTGAAGTGAAAAATGGACAAGGTGAATGGGCCAAATCCTGTTTTACCAGCCACCATCCATACCTTTGCTGGCAGTAATGAAAACACGAAACGGAGGGAAGTGAGCACCAGTCACACCATAGTAGTCAGTATCTGACAGCACAATCAACACAAAATAAAGGCTGCTTTCTCAATCAGTCAAGTGCATTATGGTTTTCAAATGAGTATGCTTAAAACAAAATAACAACAGGTTTAATTTATTTTGCTCTTTTTTCTTTTCCTGTCTTTTTTTTTTCCTCCCCCCATGGGCTGCAGTGTTGCTCACTGTGACATTTGACAAAGATCTGTATTTCTAGAGCATTATTCAGTACCTGGATTAGTGAAAAAGAAAACAAATTAAATTAATAGGAATTAATGTCAGTTAAATTCCCTCTTTCTATACTTTATATTGTCAGATGAATTCTTCAACTCTAAGTCAAAGGGTGAACAAAAACAGAAAACAAAGAGAGAAGAATCAAAACAAAGAATGACAGTTACACTAATGGGAAACATCTTAAAATTTAGTCAGACATGGGAAAAAAATATTAAAATTCAATTTTGGGGTTGACCTAAGAGTTTTCTTTGAAATTTTGAGAAGCTTCCTACTCCATTTTATTTCATAATCCCTTTTAAATGGGCACATAGGAGGCTTAAGGGATTCTGTGAAGGCTGTGAGATATTTCTCTCTTTCCTTCCCCATTTTTTTAGAGCCCAGGAGAAAAATATTGGCAAGGCTTGTAGAACCTTCTGTAATTGAAGTAGCCCAGTATTTCCTATCTTAAGACCTTTGCTGCTGCTGCTGTTAGCATTTCCACTTGGTTGGCTACGTCTTCCTGAATATTTTTGAAGACAATTTCAGCTAAAATACTTCAGCAGTTCCCAAGGAGCATAGGGAAATATCAAATAGTTTTGCCCATTTTAAAGCACTCCATATTTAAAAAAACAACTCTGAATTTTGTGAGGTGTAGGAGCATTGTGTCTGAAGTGTCTTTTCTGGTATCCTGTGACAATCCACCCATGTTTGATTATGTTCAGAGCCTTTGAGAAGTGTAGTTGGCACATGTTTACTTGGCAATTCTAAACAGTAATATCCCCTGAAGATTCACAGAAAAGAAAGGTGTGAAAGGAACCTCCGAAAGTCGTCTGCACAGAGAGAGGATAGGTTTATCTGAGTACATCTGACAAGTTTTTGTCTAAGTGCTTCATGAAAAACTTCAGCAGCACCAACTGTACGATATCCTCGTGCTGTTAACTATCGATGCCTTAGTGCACACTGTTAGAAAGATTTCCTTGCAGCAAAAAGTATCTTTCTTGCTCCAAGTTAAACCTATTTCTTCTTCCCTTTTTAGGGATATCAGATTATTTCTGTTCCCCTTGAAAGCCTAGCTTCTAACTAGGCCCATCTTGGGAAATGGCAGAAGTGGCACCAAGAACCCTCACTCTTCAGTGTACTCAGTGACCACCCTCTGGAGGAGACAGATAAGGAAGAGGCATGATTCAGATGAAGACAGGATGAAAAGCAGGGAAGATATAGGTATAGATTGAAACAATGTGTGCACAAATAGTCAACCAACCAGGACCAGGGAGTGGTGAGGGATGGAGAGGAAAAGTAGATGCTTGAGGGAAGAGTACATCTAAAAGAGAGTCTGGGAACCATGAAGGACAAGTGGGCAAGCTGAGATGAGAGGATTAATGGAGGGGGGACTGGACCTGTATAGGGATAAAGAAAGAAACAGAAAACCTGTGGGCACGTCCCCTCGCTGCTCAGAGATTTATGCTGGCAAATCCCATTGTCAAAGTATCTCGGTTTTCCTCTAAAAAATATGAAACTACACATGCAAAAAGTGAAAAACATTATCTATA
This sequence comes from Todiramphus chloris collaris, assembly GCA_025345505.1. Taxonomy (NCBI): domain Eukaryota; kingdom Metazoa; phylum Chordata; class Aves; order Coraciiformes; family Alcedinidae; genus Todiramphus; species Todiramphus chloris. The sequence goes on from JANVCC010000019.1 coordinate 15,133,964, forward strand.
TTGTTAAGCCATATAATTCAAATTATTTGTACAGTCATAATTTGCTTTCCATGTAAATATGTATAATTATAGACCCTTTATTATAAAAGCAACTACATATGCCACACAGATTGGGTTCCTTTAGTATGACCTCTATACTTCCAAAATTTGACAATATAGATTATATTTTATAATACTTTCTGAATATTATAATTGATTCATAATGGGTTTTGGCTTCCTAGAAATTGCAGAAAGTTTATGTATGTACATATACATACATACACATGTGTGTATATATATATTCTGGGCCAAATTACAGAAAAGATTTTAAATATTTGGCGGTGGGGGGTGGATGTGCATAATTTTAAATTTTTTTTTAAAAAAGAGAATTTTAAAAGAAAAAGTAACTTTGAATTAAACACTCAAACCATTCTGCTTACAGAATGCCAAATGGACTTTTTTCCCCCTCTTTTTCGTATGAATGGTAGGATTAATGGTTCTAACATAGCTGAATTTTCATTTTGAATGAAAAATTTCACAGAGATCTTGCCATTGCTGTTTCCAACAAAAAAACAACCAAGCAACCAAGCAACCAACCAAACAAAAAGGAAACAAGCAGAAAATCCAACTATAAACTTAGGCAGTAGTTCTGCTAGAACAGTGACTTATATCTAGATTTTTGAATATTTATAGACACTGGTTTTTGTACAAAGTAGACACATGAAATCCCTATAATAGGCCATACTCGTCTCTTCATTATTCACAGGCTCAATTAGTTATTTACAATGTTTAAAATGGAAGCATTACAAAGCCAAGTGTTTTTCACTTAAAATGTCTAATACAGTTATTTTACTGCAAAGCAAAAGCTTCAAGTTCCTACAGAGAATCAACTTTGCCTTATAATTTGAACAGATATAATTGCTACTTTAAGCAGCATGAAGTCACTTTAATTCCTATACTACATGAGTTTTATCTGTGATGGGAAGGGATAATTTTCTGAAACTTATTTAGCTTTTCTTCAGCATTATTTACAGTTGCGACTATTATGTATGATTTAGTACGAGCATGTCATCATACTGAAGGAGAACTGGGAGTAGGTAACTAGTACAAACCACTTATGTGGGGCAGGGTGATGTGCAAAGGGAAAGGAGTAATCACCAACATAGGAGGGTGAAAGAGTTAGGATTAGAAGAAAGGGGGAGACACAAGGTGGAAGAAGGGCATGTCAGCTAAAGAAAAGGTGGTTTGGTATGGCTGAAAATTTGAGTTATTTTTTAATAGGTTTGTTACAGTTTTATATATTGAACTAGCAGTAATAAGGGTTCACAAAGGTTGAAAGATTAGGACTAGCGGCCAGGATTAGGCTGTGGCAGAGAGCTGTGTGAAACAGTTGTCTACAGGGAGACTGAAGATAATAAACCTACATCCATGTTATATCCTTTCTTCTCACCTTTCAGCATCTGCTCAGATGCAAGTTCAGGGACCCATCTTAGGCAGCATCAGCAAAGCATGCTTGTTGTGATAGTGGTGCAGGAACAACTGAGACAAGTGTAAAACCAGGGCTCAAGCCCATCCCCTTCCTATTCTTTATAGATAGTTTGCAAAACTTTAAGGCATTCCCATGTTACGGCACCTCCATGCCCAGGGACACTGCTGCTGGCATCAGAGGCAGCAAATGCCACAGAGGGAGACTCAAAATTTGGTCCTTAACCTTGCAGGTGGCATATGTAAGGTGTGTAATTGCAACAGTATCGTGCAATACAGCAGAAAATGAGCCATGAGGTACACAACAAATTTTCTAGTGTTTTTTTCCCATATCTTGCAGTCTTGTCAGTCTTGCAGTGATGTTGGCATCTTCAGTTCTTACACTGTACAATTTTAGGCCCAGAGGTTTAACTGTGGCATTTCCCCTGCAGCTTCTTGGTCACAAGGAAGCTCAGTCATATGTGTAATCTTTTTAAATTAATACAGAAGACACAAAAGGGTCTTAATTTGGCAAGGACATTTATTTACATCACCTGCAGTGGAAATCAAATGGCACCTTTAGCCAGGGAAGTGCGAGGGAACAGCTGCCCCTCAGTCTGGGGGAGCAAGGTCAGGCCAGGCCCGGCCCCACAGCACCTGAGCAGAGCAGGCCCGGGATGGCCATCAGTGATGGCCAAGCCCAGGACACTATACAAGATGTGGCCCGCAGCCACCATGCAAGGCAGGGATCAGCTAAGAGTCCATGCCAGAACATGTAGCCCGTGGCACAGCTGTGGGGAGCTGGAGGCCAGCACAGCTGTGGCATTGCTGGGCTAAATGGGGCTGTGGGAAGGGTGGGGGAGGAGGCCTCAGGTGTGGCTGCTCAGGGCAGATAAGCGATGGCTATTTCCATAGGAGGAAGCTGAGAGCAGCTGGGTACCAGGCTGCTTTCTGGGTGTGCTCTGTGAAGAAAGAGTTGTTTGGGCTGAAGCAGAGTTTGGTACAGCACTTTTCCATCCTGGGTTTTTAAAACCCAAAACCATGATTCATCTTGAACCTGGATTATAAGACCAAATTTTTTTCTTGGGGGGTGGTAGTGAAATTTCTATGGGGTGAAGGAAGGCATGCAGAGGGAGCAGAGGAGATGCATAAATGTCCTCTGTATGCACGTGCCCTCAGGAGGGTCAGAATGTGGTTTCTAGTCCTGGTCCTCCTGGTGTTGCTGGATGACTCGTGCTAGGCTGGCAAGGTGATACTGGGCCCAGTGAAGAGGGCTCTGAGGCTGCTGATGGGATCTACAGGCACACAAATGCAGGCTTGGACTTAATGCTGTCTTCAGGGTGCTCTGGACTCCTGCTGCTTCTAGAACTTCTCAGTTTGTGTAAGTATTATGGTAGTAGCAGTAGTGACTGATGCTGTTTTATGTATCTCTGAGTTAATGTTAATAATGTTGGATAGTAGGATGTCTCATAGTATATAGGAAATAACTGGCAAAGATCCTACCGCCTGTAATAGGGGCAGGCTTGCACTGTATGTTTATCTGAAATCTCATGCTGGAGTTGTTTAAAAACTGGGTAAGTGCAGCAGAAGAGGTGCTGCTGAGTTTCAGCCAAGAGCTTCCATCTTATAACTCATCCTACGATGAAGCCTAGATCTTAAAATGGTGTAAGAATAGACTTGGAGAGGTGCTAGAGTCCACTTAACAAGAGAATGTCCCAGGAAGCCACAATTAACAGGAAGAAATTACGGCAAAAACTTATTGGGATAGTCCTTAAAAAGCTTCATAGACATTTGTTGATGTGCTGTACTCAGTTTGGTATATTTGTTTGGTAGCTGCAACAAGTGGTCCATGAGCCCTTTCATTGGCTTCGATTGTAAGGTAAAATTATTGGAATTCTGTGCAATTTTCTTCAAAGTTGAAAGACAGTAAAAGTGGATTACGCATGATGATAGTGTTGCTGTGTTTTTATTCTGCAGGTGAGGTTCTCTGGACTTCAATGTGTGGGCAATGCTGGAGGAAATGTGGTAGTTGAATGTATCTGTTACACGGGAGGAAGTTAGCTGCAGTGGAGCGTAGGCAATCCATAAACAGCTGCAGACTCTTGTAAAAAGTGTTGGTCAGGAAATATTTGGACAAGTATTGTTAAAAGATTAGAATTTCTTCCTGAGTTGCTTACTAAATCAGAATTATGAAATTCACATCAGAGATCCATGACAAAGATGTAGGCTGTTCTCCAGCATGTAGTTAAAGTTTAGTAAAAGTGTTTGGTTTAATTTTTTCATTTTGGTAGTGTCTGACTTTTCCATGGATTATTGTTTAAAGACTAAAAAAAAAAACCAGAAAACCAAACAAAACAGTTTCAAGATGGAATTTTTTGATAGGTGACAATCTTTTCTTCAAAGAGGGAAGATGTACCACAGATGAAAAAATAGAACATTAATAGAGAGCTTTGAAAGCTGTTTCTAAAAGGAGGAACAAAGAAATAATTATTCTGCCAGTGCATACAAGGGTATGGGTTTCATCTTTTTTATATTGGGTTCTTTTTCTCAACAGCCTGATGAAGGTTTTGACATTTAAGCAGTAAAGATGAGAAAGCTAAAGCTTAGAGATGCATTCTTGTACTTCAACTCCGATACTACTACTTGCAAAATTCCTGTTAGGCTAAACAGAGTCACAGTCCGGCAAAAGCTGAATTATTTTGCCAGTGTGTCCTTTGCTGTGCTGCATCAAGCATTGCCTTACAGTGTTGCTAACAAGCTTTCTTCTCAACAGAAAGTGTTTTGGGCTTACTACAATTAGTATTCACTGTGACTGTTTTTTTGCTCTCTGCTTGTAAAGGACTTGTACATCAAAGGTTTTTATTCTCTGATAATATTATGTCAGTGCGTCTGCATCTTTATCTTAAAGAATCTGTCTTTAGTGTACTTATGCATTCTGAAGTGTTTTACAAATGCTACATTTTCCTGCTTCTGAGCCCTTCATCTACCTCTAAGAAGAAACTGAAAAATATGGAGCTGAGGTTAGTGATTTTTGTGGTAGTGTGTATATGGAAGTAAAGATCATGTCTTCCACTGGTTTTAAAGGAGTGCACCAGTTCCAGCAGGGAGTGTGGGCAGGGTATTGGCAGTGCTTGGGAGAATTCCATTTCCCTCTGCTAGGCCAAAAAAAGGGTGTGGGAGTGGGTGGGACATAGCTCTGCAGCTGCACTTGAGTAGGCTGCTTTTTCACCATGCTCCTCATTAAGAGAATAGATCACAGAAGTTAATGTGAGCTTTTGCTTTCTGAAACACCCCCTCTTCTGTTTCTACCAGGTGCTCTTTTTCCAATCTAGGAGATTGTCCTCCCTCACTTCTTTCCCAGTATTGCAGCTCTACTCTGGGGGGGTAGATGGGTAACAACATGAGTAGATGGAGCTCAGGTGTGGTAGGCTTACTTCATAGTCCTTCTTTCTACAGTTCACAAGAAGCATTCATTCATTTTCTTTTATTTGCCTGTTTCTAGAAAAACCAGGTAAGATAGACCACTCCATTCCTCCATCAGAGGAGACAGAGCTAGAATATCAAATGGCACACAAATTTACTTCTGCTGACTTAATACAGAACCTTGTTCAAAACAGTCTGTACATGTGGACATGGTTCTGACACTGTTGCTAAACGTGCTGTTAGCAATATTGCTGAACAGACTTTTATCATAAAGACAGACCAAGTGTAAAATACTAATTAGGGCCTAATCCAAAAATCTATTGAAGTTTGTGGCAAGATTCAGTGTACTTTGGACATGTCCCAAAGTAAAGAATTAATCACTGTTTTTACCTGGATTTTGCTTCCACAGTTATGAAAATAACCTTGATAACAAGGGACTATTTTGTTTACTGGAGTCTTCCCATTTTTTCCAAAGCTCTCCTTTTTTTTACCTTGGTGGAAGTAATGTGTATGCTCCTAACAAGTATAAACAGACTGCAGAGAAACCCCAGCAGAAAACGCTACCTTGCTGCATAAAGAATGCAGTAATGGAAACTTGTATAAATAAAACTCAGGGCTTTTAGCCAACTTTATTGTGAAGCTACAAACTATTAAGCTTGTTTACAAAAGTCTGTGGAAAAAAGGGTGAAAATCCTGGCTTTGCTGAAGTCAACAGGGATTTATTCCATAGCTGATATTGCCTGGAGAATTTGTGGTAGTTAGAGGTATAGAAAGTCTGTGCCGAGGACAGAACAATTCCAAATCTTCTCTGAAGGTTCTTGATGAACTGAGATTATGGAGAAATGTCTACCTCCCAAAAGCTGTGTATTGACTAATACCTAATGTACCATGAAGGAAGTTAAAAAATAACTGCTCCAAAACCTGAACATATCTTTATTCTCAGTGGCCTAAAGACTCCCATCTTTCAAGGATGAGCCTTTGTTGGTTTGTTTTGGTTCGTGGTTTTTTTTTTTAGTGCTGCTTTTCCTTTGTGGCAGTACTTATGTTTTACTGTAACCATTCACTGCTCCAGGAGTAACAAGAACATTCAATGTGAGATCCTGGTTAAATATCCCATTTATGACAATATTCAATAGAACATTTTAATGTTTTCTGTAATAGTTTAGTATGAATGCACACATTTTCTTGGAATGTGTACGTTGGGACCTTATAGTACTTAAAAGTAATGATGGCAGAAAAAAACAAATGATACATTCTCAGGCTCAAATGGAACTTCCTCAATGAGGTTCTTCTAGTCATAGTAGTTCTGAGTCCTGCTGGTGTGGGAATAGCCTTGCTGAAGTCAGTGGGTGCTCCTCATGCTCTTAAAGTTCATGATTTGCTGCAGTCCTTTGCTGGAGTACAGCCTTGCCTCTGAATGGGCAGGTGAGGTCAGTGTGGGGATCTCCACAGTAGGCTTCATGCAGCAGTTGACTCTTCCTGCTCCCTGGGCTATAGGTTTGTAATCCCCCTTATCAACCTGAATATAACTTTGGGATCAATGTTGAGTTGTCCAAATATCATCCAGTTAGCTTAAACAGAAATATCATATAGGAGTATGCACAAGTGATGCATTCACTTCTACAGACTATCCAAGAGACTTGTATCTGTGTTTCTGTTATACAACATATACAAACTAAGACATGTATTGGTATAAGATGCTGGATGTGTATAAGCCTCCAGACAGACACACAGAATTCAGAATGATTGCAATCCTTGCCTAAGTATAATATAATTGGACCGTAATACACTGATTCAGTTTTCTTGAAGAGAAAGATCCTTCTTGCCAAGATCAGACTTAAACACATATTGGTATTTTTTCTTTCCCCTCAGAAGTCTGCCATTTTCACCTGATAAAAAGATTGTTGCTACACAAATAGGGATTAACACTTACCCCAATTTTTAGGAATTAATGTAGAGTTAATGTTACCTGAAAGGTTTTTAAATGGTTACAAGTATTTCCTAAATGTAAATCATTACAAGGAACTCATAAATGAAAGACTAATTTAAGTTTTAAATTCTTATGTTTGGAGACCAGCAGCATGCTTCTGGTAACCGGAGGGACGTTACACTTTGTACAATTACATATTTTAATGGAGGCGTTTCCTGTCACACCTCCATGTAGATGATTTAGAGAAACCTTTGAAGAATTTTTAGTTTTCCATAAGTACTTGGATGTTTTATGAATCTTGTAATTGTCAGTTGGTAAGCTTCCTTTTTCAACCTAGAATTATGGTTAGACTTTTAAAATGTATGTCTGTATGCCTTCTGATGCTTAATTTCTCCAGTGGTTTTTATCTGCTCTGACTTGAGCATCTTAAAACTTGTATGATAAAGTCTGAGCCAGTCACATTAAACCCTGTTTTCTCTCTATGTGCTATATAGGTAGGTAAGGACTGTGAGCTACACTGGAAAGCCTTGTTGAGCTCTTGTAAGTAACCCTTCAGTTAAGAGATATGAACTGTGCTTTTCATTACATAGCAGTTAAAAACAAGTAATTGCTTAAAAAGCTGTTTTTTAAATTCTGTCTGGCAGCTTAATTCTTGCAAATGAATTTCCAAAGCCTACAATTCTGGCTTCATAAAAAGAGCATCATAAGCAATGTACCAAAGTTGAGGGCTGGAAATGCTCCAACTCTCCTCCATTGGAGGAGGAAGAGGACATGTGCTTCATACACAGTTCACTTAAATAATCAAAAGAGGGTTTTTTCCTCATATGAAGTATTACCTTGATTCTTTGGTATGTGAGGCTATATGTTTCCATCCAAAAAAGGTTTTGAAAGTACCGTGGAATTAAAATTTTTCACAGAACAAGTACTGACTGTCACATAATTCTTATGCGAGTTGAATAGCAGTTGGGAAGGGAAAACCATCTTGCAGAAAAGTTTCACTTCTTTATAAAGAGCTTTTACTACTCAAGTGTCACTTCATAATATATAATCACTTCATAGTGATTAGTGTTGGACAATGCAAATTATTAGTGAAGGGAGGCCTCTGATTTGGCCATGTCATCTGAACTTCCTTTTGACTGTTATGTTCAGAACTTGCCGAGTAACCCATGTCCAAAAATCGCGTTCCTTTTTAGAGCCTTGAACTGGGCTTTTGCCAATAGAGAATTGCTGGTCTGTCTTTAGTTCTGGATGTGTAGTTCTTCACAGCAAGAAGTGCTTTAGTATATGTGCATAGTGATATCTGGAGTAGGCTTCTTGGTTATTTTTTTATCAGCTATCAGTAATAGCTGTTGTAACATGTTTTACTGTTTAAGCAAAGATATCATTGAAGGTGTTGATATTTTTCTCATGTTTGGTTTCCTAGCTTGTGTAGTGATCTAGTAATAACAAATACCAAATGTAAAAAAATAAAAATTGTCTAAGGTAAAAACGAACAACTTTAATCATCTTTGTGTAGGCAACAGTTTGCTGAATCTCATTACACTGAGAAGTTTAAGCTCTCTGTTTGTCTTTTGTTTCTAGATATTGTCCAAGTAAAAATTCCTGGGGCCTGGACCAGCTAATATGCTTGTAGGCAGCCCTGATCACTTAAAGGTAGCCTCCTTGTTCTCCTCTGGCTGTCCAGTGCCACACAAGAAATCTTGAGAGAAGCTGTGAGTTTTGAAGGAAACAAATGTGTTGGTTGTAGAGCAGAGGAGTTGGAGATGAAAGGTCTTAGGAAACTCAAGATGTCTTCAGCTGAGGCTCTGAGCAGTAGTTCTAACATCTCCATGTGGAACATGTCGAAATTGCGCCTGTATAAGTGATCCCATGCAAAAGCACACCTCTGACCCAGGTCCTACAGAAGCAGGTGGTGGTTCTATTGAGTGGATCAGGATGCTTTGCTGTCTTCCTCCTCCCTTCATTCCACCACTAAACTATATCACAAAGTGCCACACCACGTCTTTTAAAATCCCCCTGGAATGGGAATTACACCACTTCTCTGGGCAGCCCTTTCAGTGAATAATTTTTTCCTAATGTCCAACCCGTACCTCCCCTGGTGCAACTTAAGGTCGTTTCCTTTCATCCTAAAACTTATGTGAGAGAAGAGACCAACACCTGCCTCACTACCACCTCCTTTCAGGTAGCTGTTGAGAGTGAGACGGTCTCCCCTGCCTCCTTTTCTCTAGGCTACACAACCTCTATTCCTTCAGCCACTCCTCCTAAGACTTGTGCTCTTGGTTCTTCACCAGCTTCCTTGTCCTTCTTTGGACGTGCTCCAGCACTTCAGTGCCCTTCTTGCAGTGAGGGGCTCAAAACTGTACCCAGTATTTGAGGTATGGCCTCACCAGTGCAGAATATGTGGGGACAACCACTTCCCTAGTCCTATATTAATTTTCCCCAAACAAATTTTGTGAACTGGCAACATGCATAGCACCATGTACTGGAGCTCTGGGATGATTCTCTGAGTCAGCCACATGGGCTGGGGCAGTGGGGGCCTCAGACTGTGGAAGCAGAGTTAGGGATGGTGGTCAAGTGTGACAAGGGGGGGTCACTTGGATGTATTTTATTAAGTAAAGCTATTGGGAAGTGGATCTGAGAGGCACTGGGGGAGATGGAATGATGTTTGCTGGGTTATTTCAGAAGAAAAGGAGGAACAGAAGCAAGTGCTACAGGATGGGGAAGTCCAGCAACCCTTGCAGTAGTTATGTGGCTGCTGCAGGAGGCTGTCTGTTTGCCTCTGTAGTGCCAGGCTGGCACGTGCTCACACTCAGTGCCTGGCCCAGCCACCTCTGGTGCTGGCAGGGTGTTGACTCTGTTCACTGTGGGGCTGTATCTCCCCATGCTGGTGGGCTTCTCCTTGCAGTCCATTATGGCTAAGCCTGTCACCTCTCCTACTGTCAATTTATTAAAAGATTTTAAAGAAAAAAAATAAAAAGGCTACCTCAACCTATTCTGCTGTTTGCTTCCACTGTGCTGCTCTCAAGGAGAGCAAAGTGTCCAACTTTTGTAGCTTACACTAATACCATGTCTGAGAAGATGGAGCCAGACTAAAACATGATGATGCATATTGAAGGGCTCATCCTTTATTGAATGCTAGCTTGTGTTTTCTTCTGCATCTGAACTGGGAAAGTTTTCTATCTCTTTGGGTGCAGAGAATTACACAAAGCCATACTTGTAGGAATAGTACAAATCATGGTGCCGTAACCCTTTACAAACAAAAGGTCTCATTGGGGTTAATTCCATCATCACTGTGGAATGGTGCATGCACAAGGCCCTGATGTGGGTCTAGGGAGCCCTATCCTGGTTGATGTGCTGAACTTGAGTCTGCATAACCTACAATAAATCATTTGCTTGTGCTGTAGAGCACTTAACTATATAAAATTCACATCACTAAAGGGGGGGAAAAAATGCTTGATTTTTCTGCTCTCTGTTCCATTTCCTATCTTTTACTGTGCTAAAATATAAATGTGGATTGACTGAATCCCAACAATATTCTGGCTGCTGCATGCTATTAATGTCCGAATATGCTTTTCTCCTGGGATTCTCCTATGCTTAACTGAAAAGAACAAACAGTAGCATAAACTAGTCCCCTCTCTCTCTCATTCCCCTTGAACTGTTTCTTTCCATCTCTTCTTTCACTACTGTAGTAAGTTCAAGCTAAGCTGCCTATCTCCATGAACTGGCGGTGGGATAGAGTGGCAGAACTGCATGGTATTTCCAGTAAGGGGCTTAAAATCACAATTTCCACTATAAAGACTCTAACAAGAGCTGCACTGTATTAAAACTGTTAGGGTTCCTGTAAAAACTCTTCAGTAATGTTGTACCTGAACAACAGAAAGCCATTAAGACTTTTAAAACATGGCAGCCAAAGTGGGGTTGGTTTGAAAGATGATGGTCCCTACTGGATGGGCTGGAGCAGAGATGCCTGCAGATAGCACAGGCTAGGTTGAGGTGAAATGATTAAAGGAGAATGCCTGAGTTTTATTTCCCTGTGAACTTTTTCTCACCATGCATGCTAATTAAACTGATTGCTAAAGAAAGCTTTTCTTTCATTAGTATTTCCATCCCCCTCTGACAAAGGGAAAATACATTGCCTGTCAGGATCTTCTTTCTTGTTGTATCTGTTGAGCAGAATGTTCCGAAGTCCACTGAGTGCTGCCTGTGCTCGTGCCACGCGGTCTCCCTGCCATCTATGCCCCCTTTTGGAGGAAGATTCGGGATGGTTTTCCCTCTTTCTTGCAGCAGAAAAGACTCAAGGTGAGAGAGAGAACAAATCCTGTAAGGCAATTCTGTCACTCACCTCATCTTCATAATCTTTCCTTAGCTTTCTCTGCCATCTAACCCCAGTATTGATCGTGTCATAGGCTACAGTAGACCAAGGCAGGGGGCTGAAAACCTTTCCAAACAGCAGTTGCCAGTCTGCCTGTTGCAGCTTGAAGAAGAAAGCATGCTGTGAAAACAATCAGTGCATTTGCTTTAGATCTAAGTGATTCCAACTAGGTCGATGCTTCATGCTGATGTGTTGAAAACATTTAAAAAATTTCTCAGAGTTTGATTTCAACTGAAACATTTCAGCATGTGTCTGACTCTCTGAAGTTGTTATTTCTCACTAATGTAGCAGACAGTTGGGTTTTTTTTCCACCCTGGCACAAAGCAGTAGGGAAAGGGGGCCTTTTGTCTACATGTTGTGGGTTATTTGCTTGTTTGGTTTTTTGAATGATTTTATGGGAGAGGGAGGGTCTTTTAATATCTGTGGCTCTTGCAAATTGACTTTAGAGGAATGGTAGGTTTTTTTTCATGAAGGGGAAAAAGGTGATCACAGTTTTAAGGAGTATGAAAGAAAGTATAGTTTTGCTTAAACTGCTTTTGTTCTGTGTATATGAATTTTCATTCAAAGACAGGCTAGATAATTCATAAATATGTGAAGAATATTTTATTTTCTTTAAAGCACAGGCTGCTTCTTTGTAATGTGTTTGTACCCAGTATAATTGGCCTGATTCTCTCTCAGCTTGGGATCACGGAGCAAATGAAGCATTGCAAAAGGAAGCTATCCTCATCCAAATTATCATTTATTCAGTTTCCAGGACTGGCAGGAACACAGGGCGACTTTTCTATGGCAGGTGGTAGCACGATTGGTTTTCGAACTGCTTGGAAAAGACCACAGAGAAACGGAATTTGCTATAGTTTCTTGTACTGTTTGGTTTGTACATACTCCACAGTCACTAGAGCCTATAGGAAGCTAAATCAAGCAAAAACCACAGGATTGCTGTCCTAGATTGGAGCTGGCTGTTCCGTGGTCTCTGTGGGAGCTGATCAGTAGGACCTCACCTCTGATTCTGCTCCACCGCGCTTTGGTACATACTCCTTGTTTTATGTGCCCTTTTTCATGACAAGTGCTTATCAGTGCCTGTTGTTCTCTTTGGGATATCTTTTTAATTATACAGCGTATAAATATATATTAAATATATGTTGGAATTTCTTTTCCTCCAAGGAAGTGAAGTCACCCGTGTGTTGTTGCCATCTCTGCTGCTTGCTTCAAATAACACAAAGAACATTCTTGCACTGTTCCAACAGGAAATAACGAACAAATACTTGCCTTGAGGTATTTCATTGAGTTTCAGTATACCAGCAGATAGAGATGTTCCAGAAAAATAGATATTTTGTTGGAAGAAAATAATAATAATGATAATAAAACCCAACTTTAAAAGCTGTATTTATCTGTGGAGAAGAATTTCCCTCTCCCTGAACTAAGCCTTTGCAAATGCAGTCTATGGTATATGTGTCACTAATGGATTTCATACTTCAGCATTTATTTCACCGAATATCGTTCAATGAACAATAGTTGTAATTTTAGCAGCTCTAGTTTGCAACTGTGTAAATCTTAGATATTAAAACTAGATAGGCCAGTGTAGTGGTGAGTGTGACAAATTCTGGAGTCTTAGTTGGCATTATTTGATTCATTTTTAAAATTAACTCTGGGGATGCTGCAAAAGTCCAAGTTAAAATTTAAATGTGCTGTTAGGAGTCCTGTTCATAAAGGATGCACATACTTAATTTATATATTAAAGCTGATGGCTCACTTAGTTACTTTGATCTTTTTTTTCCATTCCCCCACCCCAGAGAAGTGGGTAGAGTTTAGAGCAGGAGAAACTTCAATGTTGTTTAAGAAGCTTATGCCTGTCAGGAATTTAGCTAGATCAAACTCTTCTGCCACAATCTAGTATAGCTGTTGAGCAATGGTGAAAAGTTTCTTGCCAAAACCAGGCTCTCTTCATGGGAATTGTCCTATTAGTTCAACAGGACGATATATGTGAAAGCAGGGAAAAGAGGAGAGTCATCAGAGTAACAAGTCCTCAGCGGTCCAAATGAGTTACCTTCTACTAGTGTGGACTTGCATTTTTAATTTGCAGTGCTTCGTATAGCATTGGAACTGGTTGGGAATTCCTAACTGTGTCTGTTTGGAAATTTGAGGCCTGTTCAAGCAGAGACCATCTATGCTGAAGTGCTCAATTCCTCCACTGAATTCAGAGGACCTGAATTAGCATGAACTTGTGTTAGTCTCTTTGTTGGATTAATGAGGAAGTAATTAAGGGTGACTATAGAATGTTTTTATATATTCTGATGTGCATCTGATTCTTACAAAGACTACTTCAAACCACTTCCTATATAACCTTTCCACCTTCCATGATTTGTAAACACAAGTAGGTTTCAGAATCATTACCCCAAAAGGAATTCAAACCAAAATTGTGGTGCTTGCCACGTGCATGCTGCCCTTCACCCTATTTTTCTTGATGTATTTTTTTTAAGCTTAGGATTTACACAGCATTAGCCATAATTGGAATCGACACTGGAAAACCACAGAAAGCAATTCACTTAATCTGAGTTTGTTGTGAAAGTGAAAACAGAGTTCTGTCTGAATTCTCTGTAGATTTCCTGGCAGGAAGCGTCTTGCCACTTTCAGGTGAAATTTGTTCAGAAGGACCTTAAAAAAGAAGGGTCTTGCTTTGATCCATCTCTTACAGAAGTCAATGAAAGGGATTCCATTGATTATAATGAACACTGGGAAGCTGTCCCATTCAGGGCTACATGTAACTTCCCCTTCTGGACAATTGCTTTTCCTCAATAGCAATCCAAGGAGAGATTGATGTAACTACACTGGGAAGAAAGAAGAGTAAGGGGGACCTCATCCCAAAGAGCAACTGAACAAGGAGGGAGTAGAACATGATGACTGCTATGCTTTGTTACTGCTCACGTGCTAAACTGAGGGGTGCAAACAAGTCAGCCGTATACTGAATTAGAAGAAAGAAATAAAGGCAGAACAGACCTGGCAGATACAGTCAGCTGTAGGGCTCATCATTCTGTAATATTTTTATCTTCAAATGCTGTTTGTGCTCAGATGCTTTTACTGCTATAAATAAAGTATATCAATATATCCAGGGGGAGGAAAAAAGCTTGCATAACAGTAACAACTACCTGTACCTCTACCCTGTTGCTTTCTTCAAATTGTCTCCTTTGCGTGACAGTAATACAGTTTAAATTGCCTCAAATCTTTTATATACCAAGGTCAGATTACTAATGCCATGTATCCTATAAGTCTTAACACAATTTCAACAGGCTTGTCTACCTAAATTGTCAGCCAGACCATATACCTGTGTCACTTTCTCTGCTACAGAAATCCCGCAGCGCAGCCCTGAGTGATAATCGAACCAGATGTATACTAAATATGGCAATGAGAATGGGACCTAATGTTTCAGATTTGGATCTACTGTGTTTCAGAGTAACAAGGTTGCTTGCAATTATCATGAGGTCTAGTACCCCAGAGCCAAGGACACTGCACCTAAAATGGTAGCCACCAAGCTAACAAAATCAAAGGCTAACAAGTGCATGGGGCTTCTGTGATTTCTAAACAAAAAAAAAAAGAAAAAGGGAACAGTTGGTCTGGAGATAGTTCCTGTTGGAATGTGGGGGTAGGACAGCAATGAGGGAAAGGTATTAGCAGACTTGTCTTATGCTTGCCCCTGTTGCAGACACCATTTGATAAAGCTCTGACTTTGGCACCTGACAGCAAAATACTCTCTTGGGCACAAATCCACTCTTCCCATGGACATAAGATGTATATTAAGAACTTAAGTTACTCCATGATATCAAGGGAACTAGCTAGTGCATGGTCAAAGTTTGCATGCCCTCAATATACTAAAGTCAATGCAAACCTCCTGTAGCAGGTTTAGAAGCTGTGCTCTACCTCCCACTCCCCCCAACCTGTCTCTGCATATTTTATTCCCCCCCCATAATCCAGTTTGCCAAGCTCAGGGTTTCTTTTTTCAGAAACTTTTTTTGTCTGCTGGAAAAAGTTGATATAAAGGGGGAAAATAATTTTCTTTATCCTTTAATCCTTTATTCTCTTTGCTTTTAAAAGTTTATTTACTTCCTGGAGTTGGCCATCTTGAGCTTCAGCTTCTCTGCTGTGTCAAGACTTGCTTAAGCTTGAAGGTTTTTTAGGCTTGACCAAGCATTGACAGCACTATCACAGGAGCTAATGCTAGAGTCTGCCAGTTTGATGGATTAAGTAAACTTATTGAAATCTTTTTTTCTTTAATACTAAAAGATGCCACGGGCTGTTTTCTGTTCTTGTGCTTTGTGTGAAACACCCACTGACATTAATGGGAGTCCCATGTGTGGAATTACAGTAGAATATGGCCCTTAATATTTAAAAGACTTGTCAACCTTGTGCATGAAGTAATCTGGAGGTGTGTTGTGATGCTGCTTGCTCTGCTGAGACTGCTCTCCTTAAGTATCCCCTGCCTTTTGAAGACACTTACGTGGCTGCTTGCAACAGCAGTGCTTAACTGTTTCCCCTTCTAGAAGTATGAAAAAAGATACTGTTCCCTTTCTGTGCCACCTCCCTGCTTTGTTTGGTCAATAAGAGATACCTGAGCTGTTTCAGTCTGGTTTATAAACAGTCATGTTTCCTCATTCATTCACACTGCTACTCTAGGGAGGCAGAGGAGGAGAAATAAAGCTTAACAGAGAAGTCCTTTCCCATGGCCTTTACATACACAGTGTTTGAACAAAATGCCTAATTTTTCACACTACCTACTTTGATTCTCTGCTTGTTCTCAAGTTGTACCTTACTGTAACACAGAGGTGGTGTACTAGGTAGCTAAGGAAAGTTAAATCATTTATGCTAAAAAACCAAGAAGGTGACCACTTCCCTTTGCACGTCAAATGTACACTCTGCTTATTTCAAGTGCACACCCTGAAGGCTGTGACTACCAAATTGTCATGGATGCTCTCAGAGGGCAGAACTTTCTGCTAAGAGAGCCATCTGCAAAGTTAGTTTCTTTATGTTCCCAGAAGGAAAAACTTTATCTGCCCAGCTTCCTGCTTTTCCTCAGTCATGGCTCTTGAAATTCGTCATCTTTAACTGGGAATGACTAGTTGTGCACACAAAGGAGGTCTTAGGTGGCTTTTTGACAGGGAGGGTGGAGCTCATGACGTAATTGCATAACATTTCCTGAAGCTTATGGTTATGATGCCAGAAAGCTAGGGAAGAAATGAATGGAGATGGGAGGGGAAAAAGAAAATCAATAATTTTGACAATTGATTGAACCAGACAAAGATGATGACTTCCAGTCTGAAATGCTTATGAATATTGCATTCCTTTACCATTGTCTAAGCCTTTCATAAGTGTGGCTAGTGAGTTTGCTCATTATAAAGTATTGTGGAAGTTCTGACAATATTTTATTATAATATTGCTCTTTGTGAAATCTGTAAGAATTCTGCATACAGAGTACAGTAAACTTGCTTCTACTGAGGTCAGTGACCCGGATTGGGTCCAAGATGTTGATCTGCATTAATCAGTCCTCAACAGATCTAAGCATGTCCATGTAGAAGTCTACTGAAATGAATGTGACTAGTGCATGTTGTAGTGCACACCACACTAGTGGTGTGGCCTGCTGTGCAAAAATGCTCTGCAACCTGTAGATCCCAGGGATTTTTCTGAGGCTGTTTTTCCAGAGGACCTGCCTGCTCTGTTTCTTCAACTTTTAAATGTTTGATGTTTCTAAACCAGATCACCTGTGTAAGCAACTGAGAGGTGAGTCAAGTGCATCCACTGAAAAGTGGCCTAGATATGTGGTTCTGAAAACACAGGCTCCAGTAATCAGTACATTTTCTCACTATGTTTACTGGTTGAACTTGTAAGTGGTT
Organism: Todiramphus chloris collaris; assembly: GCA_025345505.1. NCBI lineage: Eukaryota > Metazoa > Chordata > Aves > Coraciiformes > Alcedinidae > Todiramphus > Todiramphus chloris. Next base: position 15,151,011 of record JANVCC010000019.1, read on the forward strand.
AGCCAAACCTGAGGGTGACTACAGAAGGCGGATGATACAGACAAGTGATTATAGCAATTAACAGTGTAGATTTGCCAGAAATTGATGGAAAACCTTCGATCTTCTTCCCAGGCTCTTCAACTCAAATTTGTTCTTGAAATATTTACAGAAAGTAGTGCATTGTTACAGGGTGACAGTAGCACTGCACTGAAAAGGCGTTTGAGCTCAACCCCTTGTGTGCTATCCTATATAACATCCCCGTAAGGGTTCCGGGAATATAATTGTTTGTGATTCTCTTTAGCATAATTTGCAACGAGTTAAAAATATTGCTTTAAAATGTAGTTGGAAGAAAGTTTTAAATGTTCTGGAAAACATGTCTTAAGGTTCCTAGTGTGAAATTAATTATGTTGTGTTGCATCAGTGCTGTAATTAGTTGTGGGTATTCAATGATATAAAAAGAGCCCAGGCCTCAAATGCGATGTCTTCAAGGGTCTCCCCTTGATGAATGCCCATCTGGATCTCCTGGATGGAATCTCTTCTCTTTGAAAGCAACAGGAGTTTTGTATTTTGGTGAGTGCGGGATGTTATATTTTGGTGTTTGTAACTTTGTGCAAGCTGCAAACATTGGTCTTTGAAGGTGTACGTGTCCTCTGGCTTTTAGTCATTTTAGCCTCTGTCTCTAAACAGAGTTCCATATTATTTAGTACATTATTTTTTTTAATGTAGTAAGGAGTAGATAGGTAGTTTTAAAGAGGTGAGTATAGACAACCAAGGCTGTAATCACGCAAAAGCTTCCTGCTTGGTATTAGCCTCCAGTGGATATTATTCCAGGAGCAGATACAACAGAGATGGAGTCAGGATCCCTGTACGGTTTGAGAAAGGGCACAGTATCAAAAGCAAGAATGGGTAAATAAAAAAAGTTGTGTTAAAATGGGCCTGAACAATTATGGTACAGTTAATTTGAATTTTACATCAAGTGTGAATAGGAAAAAACTAAAGGAGATGAACCTAATAAAAAACCCAAAACAAACAAAAAAAAAAAACAACCCAAAAATAGTTCATCGCTTTCCTGACCCAAATGGTTCTTGTTGAGTAGCAACAGACCCATCTGGGGTAGGCAGACAGGGAGCTGTAAGTGTCATTCCCTGTCTGAGGAGACTATTACCAAATTGCAGATATAGGAAAAGTATTTAATCTTACATTTGCTAATCTCCTGATCTGTGATATTAGAAAAAACGAAGAAAGAATAAAAAGTCGTGGGTTTTTTTACGAAACAAACAATATTACCTGCCTTGCAGAAAAATCTTGTCACTGAACAAAACAAAGTAGCCCAACCTTTCTGTGAGCAACAGGGGAAACCAAACACCTAGAGGCTCTAGCTCTGACAGTTAGAGAACAGTCTGAATAAAAGCTTACAAACTAAACCAGGTGATTCATGCTACTCTGGGTCAGTTGGTCACAGCTGGAACACTGGACATGGGTCTGAACTATGACTTCAGGAGGGGGCTCTCTGCAGAAATGTAGTGCAAGGTACATACTGATATGAGAGAGAATGGGATTCAGTATGATATAAAGCCCGAAGTTCATCTGTTATACCCTGCTGCTGTGGTAGGTCACGAACTTCTACATTAGCAAGGAGTGTTCTTTAACAGATGAAGCACAGTGTCCTTCTTTGCAAGTAGTATTAGGCTTTTTCCATGTTTTTTTTTCCGATTTGTGATGCTGCAGGGAGATTGAGTGCTTCCATGGTTTAGTTTCAGTGAGGTTACCCTTTTCTAAAACTGGTAAAAGATGACCATTTAATTTTCTCCAAGATACCCTAAACAAGTTTTGCGTATCTGTGGTGAATGAGAGCATGTGTATTATTGTGTGCATATGTTATTGTGTCTGTATGGGCCAGAGCTCCCCTTTGATGGGTACAGGCTGTGAGGCTGCCGCTGACCAGCTATGTCTTTCTGACTGTCAGGTGTGTTTCCATGTGCTCAGGATAAGAGGGAAGGACTAGTCTGGCATTGGTTTACTATATGGTTTTTCACCTAGTCATCTAGGTCAAAATTTCATACTAGAGGAGATTAAGCACCCAGCTTTGAAATGTTGTCCCTGCCTCTGTGTGGTACCTCAGTGTGTATATGTTCGTGTATATGCTCAAGTGTGGGTTTTATTTCTATTTCTTGTCATATGTCGAGGAGGTGTTGTGAAGCCTGATTGTCTGAAACGTGTGAAGTGTTTTGAGATGCTCCACTGAAAAGGTTCAAAATGCACAGGTCTGAGGAGAAGTTGCTGTAGGCTCCTGAGGATCCCTTACTGTGGTGTCCTTGGGTAAAAATGAGACTTGTCAGTCCAAGAGAACTTAACTTTATCCTTTTGTCCCTCATGACAATGATATGAATTTACTTTATCAGGAACTGATATACCACATTTCTTACTCTCTTCTGTATATTTCTGTCCACTGTAAGTCCATTTACCCTGGACTCATCTGTTCTGGTGGACACAGGGATGGTAGAGATAATACAGGAAAGAAAAGAGGTAATTTTAACTACATGCTTCCTCAAGCATGAAACAGTGCAGCAGCCCAGCCCGTTCAGGTACATTTTCATACCCTATGCTCATGCAGGACCTAGAACACTCTTGTTAGTATTGCCCTGTTTATAAAAACAAAACAAGCAAAAAACTCCACAGGAACCAACAAAAGACAATCTGAGAGGATTAAGGAAATCGTGAAAGCAAGTTTCTAGAACTGTGGAAGCATACAAGGCATTGGATCTTCCAAGTATAAATAATGATGGCTTCTACTATCATTCCAATATCTGGAAAATGCCAGGGAAACTTACTCAGGTGCACTGTTTGGTTTTTCAGGATGTCACTAGCTCCATTCTTGTTCTGTATTTTGAAGTATTCAGAACTGCACCACAGGTTTCAAACCCATCCCTTTCGGGGGAGCTCAGTCAAACAAGAAGCACTTTCAGGGTGCTGAACTCAGATTTTTTGTTTTTTCCTCTTTTTTTCCTTCCTGCCTGTGCCTTTCCATCATATTTGGTTTGTCATGTTATTCTGGGCTTACTTAGACTTCGTTTTCAGTGTTCGTTCCAAAACTTCCTTGCAGGAGAGAGCCTGGTCTCCTGAATGTAGATTTTTCTGGGTGGCAGAGGCTGCCTCCTCTCCTCTCCTCTCCTCTCTGGTTTCTCAGCCTTAGAGAGAGGGACAAAGCTCTTTTTTTTTCCTTTTTCCCCAGCATGAATCCCCTCAAAGATTACCACCCAGAATACTTCAGTGCTGGGAGCGCCAGGAATAGAAATGCAACCCAGCATGTTAAGTTTCATACCAGCACTGGCATTTAGAATTAGAATGGACATTTAAGTGCCCACACTGTGCATATTACCACTGCCGCAGAAACAACACTACAGACATTTCTGGCAGGATCCTCTTGCTCTCTGCAGCAGGAGAAAGAGATTGTGTAAAAAGGACAAATGAATTCCTCTGCTTGCGTGCGTAGCCCACTTCTGACTTGGCAATACATGGGGACTGCTCGCTGTAGGCTGTATTATCATCTTGTCTTCAGGCAGATGCTGCTTATACTTATATGTAAAAATCACATGTTTAAGTACACCATGGCTCTCTGATTTGAAAGTGTAAATGCCAGATGGCGTGTGCTACTTCAGTAACTGGCTAAACACCTCTCAGGTCTGTGAAGCACCTAGTAGAGTTGCAGGAGCTACATATGTTATAATTAACTCTCAGTGCCTGCAAATGTAGCTATTATATATGTGTGCATACAAAAAGAAAATCAGATACACTGTGGACTAAATATTTGTGTGTATCTATAGAGTACAGAGTATTTGTGTAGGTACAGAGAGAGTGATATAGAAACAAACATATATGTGTGCATGGGTGTAATGACATTTCCTCCTATCACATCTATCAGGTTACAAGCAGCTAATAATTTTCTTTTTCTACTCACAGCCAAGCATTATAATGGCATATACTCATAAATCAACATCAACATGGAACATTGCTTAGCAAATATAAATGTATGTGCATTGCAGAATGATCGGAGATTACAAAAATATATCAGAAGTCAAAAGTAGCTGGTGGAGAAATGCTATGTCTTTAGTTTATTGAGATTGTTTGGAGGATCCTAATGTACTGTCACTGAAAGAATAATTTTTCCTTTACAATCTACTTAGCAAAGATTTATCGATCCTTTTCCCCTTCATAGAGAATTACTGATCCATTTTAGAAAATCAGATTTTCACACCTTTCATGAGAATGTGCACAGCGCAGTTCCCTAGGGATTGCCAAGGAAGTTGACTTTGACATGAAATCCCTGGGTACCGGCACACAACAGCCTATAGTCTCATCACTGATTTGTTGCACAGGGTGGTAAAATACTTTTATACATTTATAGAGAAATGATTGCACTGCAAGGACTTATTTTTCCATGCTAGTGGATGCATTCAGGGTCCTGTTATTTGCGTAAACAGCATTTTTCAGGGTGCAGGGGGCTGGGTGGGTGTTTCTTCTCATCTGTGATGTTATGAACAGTAAGGTAAGATAAAAGTTGTTGAAATTCATGTTGCAAAGCAGTAGGGTACTGTAGAATTTTTCAGTGTGTGTAAATAACTTTCTTCAAGATGTGTCTACTCTCTGTCCTCATTATTGTAGTATCCTAGGTAGCTAAGCATTAGGCATGTTATATTGAAGTATGCATCATAATGAAGGTGATTTATTATAATTAAAACAGCATGGAGAGCAGCTTTTATTAGACATATTGTTTCACAGGAGAGCTTAATAAAGAGCGTTATTATTAGTTATAGATCTGCGTGAAGGATGTTGTTTACTGAGAGTTATGTGAGTATTAGTCAAAGTCTGAAGTTGCTCATTTGAGCTGTCCACTGTAGGGGGAAAAAAAAGCATTCGGCACAGCAAAGAGAAGAATTTTAAGATTGGAGGGGAGAGAGAAAGAGAGAGAGACAGAGAAAAGGAAATGCCGAGTGCATGAAGTGTTCTCTGCAGGAGCAGTTCTAGAATACTTTATTACATATCTACGGAGACAATGGCATGGACTGTAAGTAGCTCCTGTCTCTCAATATAATAATGCACATAAAGTCGGGGTCAGATTGGGTTCGCTCTGGGCTTTGATGCTGCAGAAGGTCACCAGGGGAATCGATGGACAAAAATGAGACCTGAGTTTCATGCAATCAATGAGATTTTTCTATTTAAAGTGGACACTGCTGGGTGCGAGTCGCAGAGCTTCAAGTGTGGTTTTGCTCAGCTTTAGCAGACTGAGAGAAAGATGCACTGTAAATGTATTGTTTGTTTTAATAACTGCTGGCACAAGGAGTGTACATCTAAACAGGTTAGTCTGGCAAACTCTTATTATGAAGCTGCATAAGCTGCACATGAATGGACAAATTAGCAGCTACTTTGAATGTTAATTACAATGAGTTTTTATTCTGTTTCTACAGAGTTGTAATTGCCTGACATTTAGATAACCCTTAAAATATGGTTAGAGAATTACTGAATCATTGGGTTAAAAATCATGTGGGATTTAGCTGTTCTATAAAATATGCTTTCTACTATTAATTTCTTAGTCCTCTATGCTCATTATAGCTAATTACTTAATTTCTTTGGAAATTATTCCCATTTCCACAGATTAAAACAAATTCTTACGTGCCTTCAGCTCATTCTTTTGAGGAGCAAGTGGATGCTTGGGACAGAATTGCTTTGATAATTTTTTCCTTAAAGTTTTCAGGCAGCTGAAAGATCATCTGTTGTTTTGCCTTTATTGTGTACAGTTATCTCTCTAGGATGAGGGAAGCAATCAGGAAGAATGTGATCAGTGAGTCTGACATAGCTGTAACACTGGCAACAGGAAATAATTGACTGTTACGGGGGAGATTTATCTCTGTTGTGAAATGGTTAAGAAATTAAAGTACGTTATAGGCTAATTTCTAATCACCAATATATATGATTTTAACTGCTTTGCAGTCGATAGAGTTGTTCCAAATTTACACTGACCTAACAGACAGAGGTCCTGACACTGTTTTCAATTTCAAAGCGAGTCAGCTATTGGACTGTTTTCGTGAATGAGAAAGCCACTTAAATTGGAGATTTAAATGATCTGATTGGTTGTTTTTAAAAAGTAAAAAGAAAATAGCTAACAGCTCACACAACACCCCCCCCCCCCCCCCCCCCCCTCAGCCCCCAATCCTCTTTCAAGTAGATAGCATCCTGTGTTTTCTGAGCTTCTATTTCACAAATTTAAGTATTCAGTCTGATGGACTGTTTATCCTACATCACTGTATAAGTAAATGTCCACCAGAGGCTATGAGGGAGGAAGAAGGGAAACAGCAAACCCAGCTCCCTGTATTTTTCAACCTATTATTAAAAAAGCCTTTTTGATAACAGTAAACAAAATCAAATTATTCCCTGAACACAGGTACAAACCAGTCCCAAAACAAAAGAACAAGCTAGGACCTTGACAGCCTTTTTCATTTAAGCATCTTAAAAGCAGAGTAATTGAAGATTTCTGAGAAGAGCATTAGAAATCATACAATTTCTACAGCTCGAGTCTAGATTTGTTTGCCAGGATCTGAAAAATGCCCCAAAGAAGAGTAGGTGTACAGAGGAGAACTTAAGCTTCTGCCTCAATCTAATTTCTGTTAGCAGGGTCATTTACAATTCAAGCAGAATTTATGCTCACCTGAAATGATTTATTTGTGGTTTTGTGTATGCCCCGAGTAAGAACACTTCAGTTTATATTATTCTTATTAAAAAGAAAAACATCCTCCATCTTAACAACCGCTCTTAATGGTCCTTAGTGTTGCATTCTTAGGATGTGTTAAACGTTTTCAAGTCAAGTCTTTTTGATAAAGGATAGAAAGAGATATATTAGTTGAATTTTCTATATGAAGATATTGGCAATAAAAGCTCATTTCAGCAACCACATTCCATTGTAAACCAGTAGATAATGGAAAGAGTAAGCAATTGCAGGTAGATTATATAAAACTCAAACAATAGCACAATGAGCCACCAGATTCTCTGTGTAACCTAAAATAAATTGGAAGGTGATACAGAAAAGAGGAGGAAAGAAAATGCCACAACATCCGTAACAGTTTTCTCTAGACACACCTTGGTTATCAGTGTTTCTTTAGCTGCAAACATAAGCAGATGATAAACTATGGCACAATCAAATTCAATTGTTGTCACTTTGTAGCACAACTAACTTTTTTTTTTCAGCCAATGCTGAGGTGTCTATCTTTTGGGGACAGCAGGCTGACATGGTTCTCACTGAAGAGTCACTCTGAGAGTTAAATAATGTGTTTTGCAGCAGATGCCATGACTGTTGCCCTTTAAGGTACTTTCTTTGAGTTAAGCGTATGCAGGCTTTGGTGTGTCTCCCCCTGCCCCAAGAGATCTGCTGGTTGTTGCAGCCAACCCCAATGGGGTCAAGCTTCCAGGTCTCCACTCATTAAAAAGTTTTTTGACATTTATGGTAAAATGTCTGCTTGCAGAATCTGGAGCAGAGGCAACTGAGTTTCTGGTGAGGACTGCAGCAGAATTAGGTGCTGAATTAGTGCATGCTTCCCTGAGCGGACCTTGCATGTGGATCTAATAAAGAGGTGGTTTTCCAATTCTCTTATTTAATGGTACTGTACAGTTCATTGTACTTTATCTTACTGAGAGTGTTAGGAAAGGTTGCAAGATGAACTGCATATACTGCAGCAGGAGCGTACGAGCCACAGGAAAAAGAAGTACAAATGATCCAAAACTGAGGAAACAGATGAGTTCAAATGAAAAATTTTGCACACTGGGAAAATATTGAATGTTGTTTATAAGGACTTAACCTTAATATTAATACTTTCCTTTTTATACTAATTAATGAACTGTCCTGAAAAGCAATTTTTTAATCTTTCCTCTCCTACCCATTTTAAAATACTGGGAAAAGAAGCATGTAAATTAAAGCTTCCCATGGACATTTTTAACTTCTGCAACCAGCTCTTATTCAACATATCATCCTAGGTCTCGCTGATCTTAGCAGCATTACAAGGATCATATTTTCACACAGATGAACCATTCATGGCAATTTCTCCAATAGATTTGACACAAACATTCTTTTCTTTGATATCAGAGATATAAGCTTTCTATTTTTGACCTATTTTTTTTCCCCCAACCGACATATTTATTGAGGCTATTGCAAGGAAAATCCCACTTTCCATTAATATTTGACTTCTCTGTTTCTTCCTCTTGCAGTATTTCACGCTGGAGGAGTGAGAGGGTCTTGCTCAATGTCAGCTTATGTATGTGCATGCATTAATAAAAGCAGATCTCTAAAGTTTATTTAAAATATTTAAATACATACAGGCAGTGGCTAATATGTGTACATGTATCATTTTGAGTAGACGCCTTCATGATTCTACTGTTGTAGATCAACAGGTAGCATTTATTGATCTGTTACAACAGCAGTTCCAGTTCCGGAGAAGATTTTGATTGATTGTCCTCATCCAAAGTGAGTTCTTTCTCCATGTCTCTAGAGTCTTCAGCGGCATTGGCTGCAGATAGTATGGAGACAAAAGATTTCCAAGGAGAGGAAGTAATTGTGTATGTGTATAATCGTGTTTGGATTTCAAGTAATTATTTCAGTGCTCTTTGCTATATATTTCTGAGCAGTTTGATACACCTCTTATGCTAAGAGTCTATAAACTGTTGGTAGTAGTACAGATATCCTATATCAAGCCTCCATTCTGCAGAATGAGATGATTACAACTTAATGCATCACAGGGAGTGGGAATGTCTTTTGTGACTTGCGGTATTTGTTTTATCAGACAAATCTTCTTCCCCTTTTACCTTTTAAATGAAAATCAATGGTTCAGGTTCAAGAACTCCAAACATGGAAATTTTTTTATTAACACGGTTGGAAAAATATTTCAATAACTTTGCACGTTTTGATTTTTAACATTAAACTGTAAGATACTTTACTGCATATTTCAACACTAAATATTTATGGTGACGATCGTTTGTTCTTGGTCTAGGTCAAGAGATGAGAATGAGCTTGTATTCTTTTAGGTTAATAAGCTTCTTAGTCACTCCTCACTGGTGCTGGTCACAGTCCTTATCCTGCCTAACTCCCCATATAGTCTAAATGACCTCTCACATTTTATCTCCGAGTTCCTTCTACTTGTTGAATGAAGTACAAAGAAAGGGAGCCTGTCCTTCACCTTTTGCCTTTCCCATATAAACTGAAATGTTCACCACAGAAGTCTGTAAAGGAAATGTATGAATGCCAGTACTACTTCCTAGGGAGTCCTCCATCAACCATATTTCTTGGTTAGGCTCAGTGAGACCTCCACAGCTTTTCAGCTTACTGTCTAAAGATAAATATCAGACTGCGTGTCACGTGTCCCCATCCCCCTGCTGCCTTACTCCCATGCAGTTGTTTGTTTGGGGTTTTGTAGACCAGCAATACTTTGTCTCCACAAAACTTTGTCTACCATGTTGGTTGAAGGAAGATTTTTGCTTCATGCCAATTCAAGACTTTGCTTGCCCTTGAGCTGCAGCTACCTCTGGATGGCAGTACAGTAACTGTGAATGGGTCAGAGCTCCTTCAGCTTTCTTTTATGAAGTACGTATCTGTTAAATTTGTCCAGTCTTCATTTCACCCTCTCTGTGGTTTGCCTTTACCTCAAGCTTTCTAAATTTGATACAAGAAGTGAAGCCCCAAGGCTGGAGTCTCCATGCACAGATGAAGACCTGCAGAAAACTTCCTTTTAAGCTGCATTATTTTTTTCAAGGTTTTGTGTCCCTTCCTCCAACTGAGTCATCGCTTAGAGCTTTAAAGCATTTTGAGGGGTTTCTTTGGTTTTTAATTGGGTGTTGTTACAGTCCCTTATCTGAATGCTCTCCAAAAGTTGAGAAAGGAGGAACTTCTCCCACACAGGCTAGCTATACTAACTTATAATGTGATTTACTCACAGCTTGTTTCTCTCAGTAGACTTAAGCTCTAACTTTTTAAATATTTGCACATTATATAAAGATATTCAGGATTGGTAAGAAGCTACAAGGAAGCCAGAGGCATATTGGTCATACATAAATTTCAGAGCATATACTCTTTCCCCCCTCCCTGCCCCCAGGAGTTGCAAACAGAAATTGTCAGACAAATTTTTCCCCAAGTTCAGTGTCAGTTTATCTCTTTGGTCTTTAGAATGTATCTGGCTTTTTTTTTCCCTTGCAAATAAATCTTGCAAGCCAAAGCAACGGGATTTGAAGCAGCGCAGGGTGCCAAAAATGGAACTTTGCCAGGAAGTTATCTAATCGTCATGCTCATGGTTAAAATGAGATTGTTTTCTAAATAATATCTATGCACATTATAGGTCTTTGTTAAAAAAAGTATCATATCACTGCGAAGATGTATGCAGAGCAGGCATACTAAGCAAAGTCAGATTTCACTACTATTATCTGTGCCACCAACTGGGAGACTAAAAGGGACTCTGTGGTGTGTTGTCATCAACAATGTTATAACCTGTGCTCCACTTTCTAAACTGCCTTCGCAATCTCATTGCCTTAAATGAAGTGCTAAATTACACTTGCAGAGCCCTAGTGAAGGCAATAGGATTAGAATAGGTGTTACCAAGGTCATAAGTTATTAATGATGTTAATATGGTAGACGAGGCAGGAGGGAACCTGCTTTGATAGATATCCTAGGCTGAGGTAGTAGAGACAGCGTTTATAGGGAAACCTGGAAAACTTGGGAGAGACACAAATAAACACAAACACACATATTCCTCTCAGTTTTACTTCATTGTCAGGGCAGTGTTTTAAAATTTTCTGCTGGATAAAAGTTCTTTGACTCGCAACAAGTTTGAGGTGAAAGATATTTGGTTGATAGGGCTTAGAAGGCATCATAATGAGGCACAATTGTGCACTCCTGTGTTACGCATTTCTCTGTCCAGTATAACTTAAATATCACAAACAGAAGAGGTTTTTCTACCTATCTTTTCAGGAGAAGGTTGTAGTCTAAGCACTTGCTTCTCTGTTTTGTTTGTCTATATGTTTGTGGGTTTGTTTTGTTTTTCCCCCACTCATAATGCTCATTATATGCATTTCAATGTCGTTTTCCTCCCTTTTCTCCTACTTAGCTCTGTGGTTACCTTTGAGGAATTTGCTTCCACTGCTGCACTCCAGCTTCACAAAATTTTATTGTATAAGTGGTCCCATCGACTCCATAATGTATGCTTTGTGCAGGGTTACATGCTTGAAGGACCAGTTTATACCTTTCAGGTATGGATAAATGACTATCATATCTTAAATGGATAAATGACTATCATATCTTAAAGCCATAATCTAACCACATCATAAACATGTCTTTGTTTTAATTGCAGCAGTTCAGTTCCCTGTGTCACAATAAATTTAACATATCTGGTTGGATTTCTTGTGCTGTTTTCCAGTGTGTTGTCATCTTTTCCCTTAAAGAACTATGTACAGACCCTAGGTCCTCTAAGAGAAAGAAATCTTATAGATGGAGTGACTGCACAGGGTGGGGTAGCATTAGGAGACCCCTAAAAATGGGGGTTTGAAGCCCAGTTTAAGTGTCTGTTTGTGTTCTCCCTTCTCAGTGTTGTTCATCTTTGTTTCTGGTCTTCAAAATCACTTTGGTGTCATTAATAACTGTGTCTGGGTACATTTGAAAGCATTGCCTTACCTGTATTAGTTGTCATGAGGGAGAGAGGTGAAAATTAAAACACTTTTATTTATCACTTTCCCATCATAAGTGTGCATTCATTCCATCTTCCTTCTTTCCTGCTGTCTGTAAAAGCAGAGTAAAAAACAGTGCAAGTCTGCAGCTAGAAGTAGTCTCAGAAAACAAGCCCAGTAATTTGATCAACTCTTTGTACTGTTAGATTGTCTGTCCTCCTCCTGTTACTGCTTATTATCACTTGCTGTGCTGGAATCAGGTTGGGGAGTGATGTAGAGTTGGGAATAAGTTCTCCGAATAAAGGATTGTGCACGTGGCCATGTGAGACTTCTAACATCATAAAGGCTTTAAACTACTAGATAAGGAAAATTTTGCTGTGATAAAGTCCAGAGAATTGCTACGTAAACATTCAATCCATGTTAAAGCACCCTGATCTCTGAGTTGCTGGGTGATTTAAGTGGGTTATAGCATAGCCCCTCAGTAGCCTTTCTTTAGCTGATACTAATACATGACCCTAGAAAACAGAAAAGCAATCTAGTTTGTTTGGTTTTCTTTATTGTGGATTTAGATTTTCTCCTTATTTTATGAACTTTTCTTCCATACAGTGCTTGGCCTTAGAATATAATGAAAGTGATATTCTGTGCTTAATCCTCATAGTCATCTAAGATTGTTGTGGGTTTGGTTGTTTTTTTCTGTTTGTGTTTTGTTTGGTTTGGTTTTCCTGTGTTTGTGTGTGGCTTTTTTTGTCTGTTAGTTGTTTTTTTTTGTTGGTTTTTTTTGTTGTTGTGTGGGTTTCTTTTTTTTTTTCTTATACAGTGTATTCACTTCAGACTTTTTTTGTTCGTAGGCCTCTCATATAAGGAGATAGTTTTGAGCCCAACATATCACTTGTATGTTAGGATTTGAAGTTGAAAGGCAAGCAGAGGAAAGAAGTTCGGGAACTGGTGGCAGAAGTGTACAAATAGTATTACTTACGTAGAGGTTATGGTTTCTCTTTTCCACTGGAGTTTTGTATACCTCACAGGAGAGATTTGTGTGCGTATCTTGGTGTATCACAACTGATTCCATGTCTTAGCCTGAGAACATTTAATACTTTTGCTGTTTTGAATTCACAGGTGAAATAATTGTTTGTATAAGTGATTTGATTCTGTATGGGAGCTGTTGGTCATCTGTTACTAGTAATTCTATATAATAGGCATGTGGATGCGTATTACTCTACATTCTCTTGGAAACAAGGAAATACTTTGTGATAGTCACTTAAGTGGTATTATTGTGCTCCCTGCAAATATGCCCTACTTGTGAGCACAAAAATTGTAGCACGTTCTTATGGAATAAGAGCTTTTTCCAAGACCATTGTGGCTGCTATTGCAGTAATGGGATATCAAACAGGCAAAATTGTATGTGTTGTCAATGGCTACAATATAATTTCATTGATTTACAATGTTTAAAGTGAAGGCATGATGGTAAGCTTATGTAAGGTGTCACATTGAAGTAATTGCCCACCAACTTGATTTTATGGCCAAAGAGAACATTTTAATATCCACACAAATTCTGAGGACACACTAGTCTGTGTTGAAACATGGAGATCAAAGGATGCCATTAAGTGGTCAGGTACTATAGCGCTCAGAAATATTTAAATAACCCCAGAAATAAATGAAATAACTGCAGGTAAAAGGAAATGAGAAAGTTAATTCAAACCTATTAATAAGAACTTGGTCTAAAATGTGAACAAGCAGAAAGTCACTGATTTTTACTCACCCCAAATGTAACTAATTTTTTTTTTTGGTGTTTGCTGAAGTCTCTTTGCTTATGCTTTCATTATGTTGTGATTTCTATTCAGCACTCTTCCGGCTAATGTGTTTGGTTGGAGTTGGGTGAGAGAAAGGAGCCTGTGTTTGGCTCCAGAGGAAGCACGTGAGCCAGGACCATCAGGCCCATGAGTTGAGTAGAGCTGCCTGACTGTGAGCTCAAGGGATCTCAAGGAATGTGGCAGATGTGTGGGTGCTCTGCTCATGTTCCCAAACTGTACACCTTGATCACTGTACTGGGGATGGCTGGCTGGAGGTGACTTGATTCATAGCAGACTGTCTGGTGCTGTGTTTTGGATTTGTGGCTAAAACTGCGCTGACAACACACCAGTGTTTTGGCTATCGTGGAGCAGTGTTTGTGCAGGGACTGTGCTAGAGGTTGGGAGAGGGACAGCTGACCCCAGCTGACCAAAGGGATAGATATTCTGTACCATGTGATGTAGTGTTCAGCATTAAAAGCTGGTGGAAAGGAGGAAGAAGTGGGGAATGTTTGTGGTTATGGTGTTTTGTCTTCCCACATAGATGTTACACATGTGGAGGCCCTGCTGCCCTGGAACTGAATGGACATCTGCTTGCCAGTGAGAAGTAATACAAAAAACTCCTTAGTTTGTTTTGCTTCCACATGCATCTTATGCTTCTACTATCAAACTGTCATTATAATAGACTCTTCTTTATAAAGACTTCTTTTCTGCTTTTTGTTTTCTCCCCATCCTATGGGAGAGGGGAGCGAGTGAGCAGGTGTATGGGTGTTTGGTTGTTGGCTGGGGTCAACTCACCAAAACAGTGCAAATCTTGATGAGAGAGCAACTGCTGTAACCATTTAAACAAGGTATAAATGTGCTGGAAGAAAATCTCAGTAGGTTAAGGATGAAGAACCATCTACTGGGATTTTAAGGAGAATTGTTTTGAATGTCACAGTAATAACTGCTTGGAAAGGGAATATTAGTAAGAAAACAGCAGTGTGAGCTCTGGCTGTGGAAGGAAAGGCAAAGGAACAAGGACAGGGCCTGACAGCAACAGAGATGTGCTCTCTTCCACTCCTGTTTTACAATGTTTCCTTGTCTTCCTTCTTTGTAAGGAAGATCTACTTTCGTGATTCTTTTTGAGATCTTCAGGCTGGGAGGATGGAGGGCACCATTCTGACCTGAAATGGATCAGAAGTGGCACCAGTTTACAAAATGGGAGAAACAGTTTTTTTGTTGATGTAAGGATTAAATGGGTGAAGTATGCACAGTTTTTGCACAACACATGAGAAAATGGGTAAGTAGGTTAACAATAGGAGGAAATTAAGAATGAGCCACTTAAATATAGTGAAAGGTGTCCATTAAAATTAGTTAAGTATTCTTTGAGGAAAGTGGGTTTTTATGAAACTTTAAGTTAGGTATTATTAAACCCTAGAATATTAGAATTAGAATGTCTTTGGTTGGAAGAGACCTTCTAGATCTAGTCCAACCTTCGACCCAACACTGCAAGCTCACAAAGATAGCATAGTTTACAAAGAGTCCAGAAGAAGCTGTGCGAGGATTGGATAGATTACTTTGCACACGTTCACAGGAACATGTAAAAGTCAAAATAGACACATTTTGCCATGTTGTTTCTTGCCGATTGGTTAAACAGCTGATAGAATTTAGGTGACTTGGCCAGCAATGCAGAGAGGTTCAGTGGCAAAGCTGAGCCTCCAAGGTGTCACACCTCCTGTTCTAACCACCTCATGGCAAACTTCCTCTCCCACAAAAAATAAGGTCCTTCCTTTTTTTTTTTTTCGTTCACTTAAATAGGGATAATGGGAAGGGAGAGGATGTTTTAAATACTGGCATGCTCTCATAGATCTACCAGTGTACTCAGGCTTGCTGCAGGAAGCCCAATTGGATCTTTGCCTTTGCATATGAAAACTATAAATACATGTATCTTGTAGGTTCATAAAACAAACAATAAATATGGACATAGGAATTTGGGTTTTTTTTAAAAAGTAAAAAGCAAAGATGCTTTTTTTTCAAATATTTAGGCCAAACACACAATATTAATTTCCCCTTAGAACAGCACATGAGAATAACTTATAGTGAACAAATAATGTGAGATTGTGATCAAAAGTCTAATATTCAGAATTTGATTGCTTTGTTTTTGCCATTTTTTTACCACTCCAGTTACTAATTGCTATTTTTATATTCATTTTCAGTATGCTAATGTTTCCAAAACCACAATGAGTAATGGTATGCGTATTTGTGCATGGGTTGTGCATACTTTGTGCAATTATAAAATCATAGAATTGGTTAGGTTGGAAAGGACCTTTAAGGCCATCCTGTCCAACTGTTAACCCAGCACTGCCCAGTCCACCAAATTTTATGCAAAAAAAAAAAACCAAAACAAAACCCTACAAAAAAAGTCTGTAAATTATTCTATGTGTCTAAATAGTATTAATTATTTGAAAGAAACTCTTATGTTCAAACCCTACATGTATTTATTGTTTTTCAAAAATTACATTCAAATCTGTAGCAGGCTGAAAAGTAATTTGAGACCAATAATATTATGAGATCATTTTTGTTGACCTTCACTTTTTTGAAACAACTAAACTACATTTAGGATTATCTACTAAAGTTTTGTTATTGATTTCAGTGACAAGAAGATCAGGGCCCTTGTATAGATCTCAGTGATTTTTCATGCAAAGAATTGAGTATGTGTTTGTCCCTGTTGAGGCTGATGACAGCAATACACTGGCTTCATTGGGAAGGAATCAGGACTCCTAAAAACTTTATGTATCTAATATAGAAACACATATATGTACATTTTTATATATATATATATGTGATAAACAATAGCAGGATCTTTGGGATGATTTTTTTGCTATTGAAGCAGAAGGGGAATCAACAACACTTGTGCCTGAACGCTCTCTAAGCAGAGCAATGATAGTTACTCTATGAAGGTGAAACTCAGCAGCCTAGTGATATGGGCCAGTTTGCAAATAACAGGCACAAGCAACAAAGTGTTGCTGTAGTTGCATGGGTTTTTTTACTCTGCACAGGTTTTCTGCCATAAAATATTGTTTGTTTAGAAAGAGTTTCCTTACAAAACATTAGAGAGCCAATGTTGAATCATTGCATGTCAACCTTTTTTATTGGGGAAAAAAGCACAAACAAACAAAACCCAACAACAACAACAAAAGCCAGTCAAACAAAACCAAAACCAGAAAGCAACAAAAAAACCAACCAACAAAACAAACTAACAAAACCACAAAAAAACCCAAACCCCAAGAACAAGAAGAAATCCCCACCCAGTTCCAAAACCCATAAACTAAAACACAAACCCAAGCTCAATAAACAGAGAATAAATCCTTTCTCAGATCTGCTGGTGTTTTCCTACATGGATGGTTTCAGTATTTATTAGATGCTGTTTGGTTTGGATTTGGTTTGATACTGTTTGGTTTGCGTTTTCTAGTTCTAAAGACTAGAATTGTCCAATTATGAAAATACCAGCAGATCTGAGAAAGGCTTCATTCACTGATTATTGATAATCCAGTTACTATAATTGGTGCTAAAATGTTGAGTAAGTGTTACACTGTTTTCCTATTGAAAGGCATTAAACAGAAGAGCTGCTGTTGCACTGCTCTGAATTGAAGTGTTGTTGCTGTGTGTAGTGTGTGGCATACCCTATCCTGACATAATGAGTAAAGGTTCGGGAAATTGTATGTCTGCAGCTTCCAGCAGATTAAAGCCATTGTCAAAAAAGTGAAGCACCTTTTTGGTTCTTAATGAATACCAAGTTGTTATGCAAATGTCATTAGAAGTGTGAAGCCATGTGATAGTTAAAGGCATGTTGAATTTGGAATATGGCTGATTAGAAAATAGTATGTTGTGATCCACAATGTGAAAAGAAAGATGTGGCACCCACGTGTTGAAGAAGACCTGGTGTGAAGAAAAGTAACCCTGAAGATCCCCTGTAATGATTAAAAAAAAATTACACTCATTTGTCAATGGGAAAGGCCTGGAAAACACAAAAAGCATAACATTATTGATTTGCAGTATTTGTGGCATTATTAAGTATGTTTAGAGGTTTTAACAGCAGGTTTTTCTGTCAGATGAGCTCAACATAGGAATATCATTTGCCATTCTTCCTCTTAACCTGAAAGCTGCACATTTTATGGCAGTGCATCTTCTTGTATCTAAAAAAAAAGAAAAGAACATTTTAGTCTGTGAGGCTCGGTTCAGGTGAAGCTTTCAGTTTCTTCAGTAGATGGGCATTATTGGTATTTTATTCTATGTATAGAATAGATGAAAGGAAATCTGAGGGTCCACCCCTAGAAGATACGGTATCAGTAGAAATACTGTGAGAGAAGTAATTTCCCATACTTGTCACTAGAATTCAAGTATGTAGTATTAAGGCAAACACCATGAACAGAAGCCAGAAGAGCTGACCACCTTGTTAATACCATGATACATAAAATCAAGCTGAGCTGTTCTAAGTTTGGATACAGATTTTGGAAGCCTTCAGTTTCATTTAAGATGAAGAGTTCAAGGCAGACTTACTCACTTGTTTCAAGCTGAGAAAGAACAATTTGATATTGAAGTGAAGATTTTCCAGTGATTTTTGATTGTCATATTCTGATGAAATCCTGGCTTGCCAGATGTGAGTTTTGTTGAAGTATTGTATCCTTATTTATAAAGATTTTCAAATGTTCACAAAAAAATATATAGTCAACTTCCAAACTAGGTTGTGACTGTGTATTGCGTTAGGGATAGCAAGTGTTTTTAAAAGTGGCATTCACACCAAACTAGGTTAGAACTACTTTTATCATCTTCAGCAAATGTTTTCACTAGAAAAGGTTGCTTCATTGCACTAAAACTCATATATCCCCATTTCAACAAATCTTCTTTTGAAGATGTTACTTTATGTGTCTTTGTTGGAATTTCTTGTGAGAGACAGGGATGACCCATTCCAAAACAGAAAGTGACTTTCCTGATCTGGCCAAGTCCATGTCTGGCTACAGAGGGATCTTCATTTGGGTTTTCCTAGACCAAAGGCAAGTAATTGAATTAACTGCTGAGCTAGGTTACTGTTTAACCCTGCTCTGTTTTTCAAGAATTCAAGTGAATGTTCCTTTTTTATTTGCAACTTGCAAACCCTAACATGTTATGTAAAATCAAGGTTTTGTTTAAGAGGAGAGTCTCTTTAAATTGCTGTGAGTGCCTTCTGGGCTGCCTGGTCATGTCCTCTCTCATACATGATCAACATTGAAAACTGATTCCCAGTTTGGTTTTGGTGTGGTTCTGGGTGTGTTAATTTCTCAAAGAAAACAGTTTTAACTGAATTCTGGCTCTGGTATTTCTTGCCCCAAAGTCCCTTCTGGTGCGTGCATTGTAGGCAAAGCCTGATGAAAGAAAATATAGAGAAACTGCATGTAATACCATATTGAAATACTGATTAGGCCAAATTAGTATCATTTGAATGCTTTGTGGTTGAAGTCCTGATGAGCAGTCTTTTACCTAGGAATGACTAACTCTGAGTGTTTTGTTGTGTTTCTTAGTTCCGAAGAGGACATTTATGGCCTGTTCTTCTTCATAGGGAGCAGAAGGATTATGTTGACAAGGGGATGCTGTAGGTTCTAGGAGGATCTTTTTAACATATGTAGCAAGATTGTCTGGAAAGAGAAGTCTTGTGCTTAAGGCTCTTTCAGAATAAAAATTGAATAAATAAATAGGAAAAAAAGGGCAAGTTATGGAACTGGCAGGCTTGTGAAAGAGCACTCATGTGAAGATAGTGCAATGATTTGATAAACATGATCATGTCTCCTTTAGGTGGACCGTGTGGAGACTAAAACAACCTGATGTGAAATAATTTTCAGGGTGAATGAGAAGGTTTTAGTTTGATAGCACTGATCCTTTAGACAGCTGCAATATGTCTTTATTACATTAAGGTAGAATAGTATTATTTTTTTCCCCCCTAAGAATGATTAATAACTTCATAGAAATGTTTAGGTTTTGGTGATTTTTTTTTGTTATGGGGTGTGGTGTGTGTGTATGGGATTTTTTGTTTGATCGGTTATGTTTTTTTGGACAACATCTTCCTCTTCATAATGGACATTTTTTAAATCTTCTGATAAGTTTGCCCCACAGTATACAAGTTTTAGAAAATCCCAGTTATTCTTACAGGTTTATAATTTTCCAAATTGTTTCTTATGTTTGACGTGGCTCCCTGCAGAATAAAACTGACAGTAGTGGGAATCATCCACTACTCCTAGGAAGAAAATGTGTCAAAGTCTTATTTCTGATAGGAACCATCTTCTAATTTCAGATTTAATTGCTCTCCTAAGTCATCTCCTTCTTTCAGGAGAGCAGATGGCAGAGGAGTAGGAAATATCTTGATTTGATGATCTTAAAGGCTTTTTCCAACCTAAAAGATTCTATGAAATGAGTGGGAAAGTCTCTTGAAGGCTTATTCCACCATGTTGACCCTGGTCAAAAACGGTCCTGCCTGTTATGCCTTTGTCCTGTCATGATCTGCAGGGCCTGATCTTCTGGTTTCTCAAAAATGAGGTCAGCTTTTGTGTAGCTGCAAGAATCTTTAACTAGAAGGCAGCTGCTCACTCTTGCCACTCTCAAGACTTGTTATTTCTCCTGGTGCCTGTGTGCTATTAACTATTATGTTTTGA
This sequence comes from Todiramphus chloris collaris, assembly GCA_025345505.1. Classification (NCBI taxonomy): domain Eukaryota; kingdom Metazoa; phylum Chordata; class Aves; order Coraciiformes; family Alcedinidae; genus Todiramphus; species Todiramphus chloris. The sequence continues at coordinate 15,171,133 of JANVCC010000019.1, forward strand.
GGTCCTTGGCAGCTTCCCACAAAAGTAGCTTCTCTGGTTCTTGACCTCTGTCTGCATACAAACTTGTGCTATGTGTTTACAGATGATTGAGCTCCCTTCCAGTAAGCCGGAACGCCATTTAAAAGGGGAATCATAATCAGGTCAAGGCCCAAATTACAACTCCTGTTATCCTAATTAAAATAGGAGAGTTTTGTATTATCTTCACCCTGTACGTGGTGAAAAATTCTAAAGGTGAAATGGTTTGCAAGAACAACAGCAGGATGATGCTTAAGTCAGATGAATAATTGGATCAGAAGCATTAAGGTCAACTATAATTGTTGAAAGCAAAGTTTAGAGTAAAGCTTCTATGCTGTGTGTACTCTGGCAGTAGTGATTCTGAAGTGTCACGCAGGTCAGGAAAATCACCAAGTCTGGATTCATACATGTGAATCTGTCTTTCCCAGCCCATTCCAGAATTGCCTTTTCTGGACCAGAGGTGTAACAGTCTCCTACAGTGATACAGTTCCTCACTTTTTCTGTGGTGAAACCAGTACTCTTTGCTTTACTTTCCTGTTTGAAGCATGCAGTATGACTGGTGGGGTACAGCAGTAAACCCAAGTTAGAGCAGTAAACCCAAGCTGATTATAAAATAAATGGTGACCTGGCCGCTTACTGCTGTGCGTGTGTTCCCATCCTGTAGCCTCTAGTCAGCATGTTGCAGAGCAACTCGACTAGGGCTTCTCTTGTGAACCTTTCAGCTTGGTCTCAATAGGTGTAAGAAATGTGTGGCACGTGATCATTAGCAAAAATAGTTTGGGGGAAGCTGAGGATATGTTAAGTGAGGTGGTTATGTTTTGTTTGTTTCTAATTTGAAAACATGTTGGATCTCCATCACAAGACAGCAATTCAAGGGACATTGCCACACAAAACTTAGTTTAAAAAAAAGTTTAATTCAACTTTAAGCTTCCTAAAGCTACAATTAAAAACTCTTGAGTTTCTGAAAACCATTTCCGCCCCCCCCCCCCCCCCCCCCCGTCAGACTTCCTCTGGAAGTCCTCCTTCCAGAGGTCTTAAAATCAAGTAAATAAATGGAGACCATCCTAATGTTACTGCTTAACCTGAGAATATTCTTTAAATGGAAGGAATCACCATGGGCAGTGATAATCTCTCTAATTAATTTCTAAATTAAATTGTTAATTAAAGTTCAGGACTATTAATAACATGAGTATAATTGAGCACTGGTTAGCTAGGTATGTTATTTTTAACTAGAAAATGCTTCTTTTTGACTGCAACTTGGACACTACATGTGAAGATCATCTCTGGAAAAACAGTGTCCAAAGTCACGCTAGGATTGAGAAAAGGGAGAAGAAAAGAACTATATCTCTCTTCTACAGAGATTTTTCATGAGGAAAATAAAAAACATTCTAGCTGAAGAAAAGCAGAGACTGTTTTGGGTGATAATATTTATATTGAGCAAGAAGAGCTGGAGATATATTGTCCTTTTTCTGCAAGAGGAATGAGAGGTAATATTGAAGATTTGAGTAAGTTAAATATGAGTAATATAGGTAATATAAGTAAATATGTAATGCAGGAAATAGAAGTACAAGATCAAAGTAGTGAAGGGAGATCAATGATCATATATCAGCAGTCTTGTTTGTTTTGCTTATAGAAACATCCATCTGAGGATGATGGTACAGGTGGCTGTGAAGAAAGTGAGAAGTTTTTTCTCTAAATTTTTCCGGGGAAGTGACAGAGCCAGTGGGTAGGGATGGCTAGAGGCTGGGAGGGGGCAAAAGGTTGAATCTCTAGAAGCAATCATGTGAAGGAAGAGGGACTACTTCCTAAGAGGTATGTAATCCTAAATTTCTCTGATACTTGACACAAAGTAAATCCATTCCTTTCTCACAGTAGAGTCTTTCTAATGTATTCCTCACTCAAAACCTATGGGCTAACTTATGTCTTAAATAGCTTTGTCCAAGGTTATGATGGTGCTCTATCTAGATCAAAAATTTTTAAAAGCTACAATTCAAGTACTTTTTTGGTGTAGTCATTAGAATAATGTATAAACAGTGTAAATGTTATGCTTATTGGCAGTTTAATTGGAGTGTTTTCTCAAACTTATGCACTGTGTGTGTCCCAAACAGCAGTCTGTGCAAGATCAGAATCCTAGATGGGGAGAAGGATTTTTTTCATATTTTGAAGGAGAGTTAAAAAAAAACCCCACAAACAACAACCCCCCTGAAAATTAATTTCAAGTACTTCTAAGAGAAATAAAGTCTGTGCATTGTAACTTTAAACTAAGGGAATATAATGCAAAACAAGAGATCTTACTTTTTCTCCTAATTAATGAAATTCAGACAAACAGTGTTCATGGTGCAATAAGTACAAAATTTAGACTAGTGACTAAACCAGTGCATGAAACCTTTATAAAGCCCTGTCATCACCCAAGTCCTACGTTAAGGATAAAAGTAGTTTGCTCTCCCATTTTTAGACTTCTGCCTAGGGCATGTTTCACACAAACCCTATATAGTTTCCCTTAAAACCTGTCTTTGATTACTAAATAGTTTTGCTTAGAAACTGCACCTTTACCCTTAAAGTCAAGAGGTAAAGCTTTTAACAGTATGATAAATGTTCTCCTGTACTTTGAATGGAGCTGAAGATAAGAAGGTGGTAAAGGATTTTGCTTTTAAAAGAGGGTGTGTAACCAGAATAGTGATTTGCAATTACAAGTCTGTATTATTTTTACTGTTAAATTAAGCCCAATAGTTTAAGTCATCAGGGAGTGGTAGAGCTGAGCAGATGTGTAGCAGGTATTGCAGATGAGTTACAGGAGGTATAAGCCACCCTTGAGGGAGACACACAGCAGGGAGGACCACTTGCTGTACAAAACTGTCAGCAAAATCTCATAGAAAACAGGAAAGACTGGAAATAGTAGTGCTAGTTGGACAAGAAATAATTGACAAGTTATATGAGTATTTGCAAGAGATGCATGTTAAAATTTGTCACTACATGTGTGGTATATACAGGTATATTTTGAATAAGGAGATCGTAATTCCTTAGTTCTCAAATAACTGTAACTTTGCTGTTATGCCATCCAAATTTCTGAAGCATTATATCACTTTTATGTACCCTTGCCTTTAACTTAAAGCATATAAACCCTTTTTACAACATTCATCTTGCTGTTTTTTATGAATTCTTAGACTTCTAAATTTTGCATATGAAAAGGTAACACTTTTTTGTGGATGTCAGTCAAGAGAAGATTCTGTATGAAGCTGTCAAGGGCTAGGGCTGGGCTGGCCGCTAGCCAAATGACAGATGCTCTCTATTAATCCCTTTACCTTCCCAAGGGGGAAGAGAAAGGGAATAAGGGTGAGAGATTTATGGATTGGAAAATAAAGCAGTTTTAGTTTTCATGTAAATTATAATAATAAATTGAAATAAACGTTAATATATATAAACCCAATATTGAACCCAAACCCCCAGTGGCAAGTACATCACCTTCACCACTAAAATTGTGGGGCAGGCCCCAGGGAAGTCCCAGACTGTACTCAGCAGCAGAGAAGAGCTGGATTCAGGAACACATGTGTTAGGATCTAAGTCAGAATACACAGAGTCCTCCTCAGATGCCAGACACTGAAGAAGAGGCTTGACCCTTGTCATCCTTCGGCTTTATACTGAATATGACCTATATGGGATGGAATCCCTGACTGGTCAGTTTAGGGTCACCTGTCCTGGCCACTTCTCCCTACAGGTGCAGCCTCTCACCTGCATCCCCAGCATGGCACAAAAGATTGAGCAGTGACCTTGCTCTGCACAGGAGCAAGTATGAGCAAGAGCCTTTCTGCACACCCCAACCCTTGTCAGTATCTCTAAACATGGAGTGTTATCACTGCTGGAAGCAGAGATTGTCTGCAAAAATCTGTGTTAACTTGAGGAAGTTCAGTTAGAAGAGACCAAGCTGAAAAGTAAAATCACTGAATGGAATTAGTTCTGTTCTATCTCTAACCAGGACATAAGTGTAAAGTGTAACCTGATCTTGAAACCTTCCAAAGAGCAAATGCTGAATGTTAAGCCTCAGATGTCCAGGGCAGGGAGGAGAACAGATCCTGACAGGACTATCTGCCAAAGATGTGCACTCAGCTCCTTGCCTTGATGCGTCCTCTCCAGTGCTTTGGGTCCTCTCTTGGCTGGCTTTGCAGGTGATCAGAGGGTGGGGAGAAGTCGCCTGGGCCTGCAGTTGGTATAACAGCTACTCTAGAGATTTCTTTGGTAGGCTATTGGGAAATACAAGAACAACCCCTCTGGTGTGCACAGACTGTGCACAGGAATTAGAATTTATTATAGTTTTTCTAAAATTAGTAGTTATTAATCACATAATCCATTGCAGAAAAGACACATTCTTAAGTATGGAAAGCAAATGACAGCCTGGAGACAACCTGAAGTTAAAAAATGGTCACTTTTTAAAAGTATGTTTTTGAAGGAAACAAACCTTCCCTCAACCCATCATTTAAGTGATTTATTTAGTCTTCATGTAGACTAGAATTTTAGACAGTGCCTAATCTGCCTACTTATAGAGAAAGTTGTCATTCACTCACCACCTGACAGAGAGCTACCCTGGGGGTTAACTACAGGTTCTGGTACTGTCTGAGGGAGGGGGCAGCAGTTTGTTATTTCAGTTTATATAGTCCTTGGCTCTGTGTTTGCAGAGCTGTTTTTCATTTGCTGCTTGGAGTCTGCCCAGGCAGGCGAGCAACTGTTGATGCCTAGTGTGGGGCAGGTCCCAGTGATATCTTGCAGCAGTGAGTTCCATACGTTGTTTTCATTTACTGTCTGGAAAAGTATCTTTTATTGTTGTTATTATTATATTAATGACTCTTCCATTTCAGTGGAGGGCCCTTTTCTCCTCAGATGAGGTAGGGTGAATAGTTCCTGATCTATGTTTTTCTCCCTGCCATTTATTATTTTGTATACTTTGATCATGCTCGTTCTTATTCACTCTTTTTCTGTAAACATCCCCAGTCCTTTCGATCTCTTTATCATTCTTACTGCACATCTTTCTGATGTATCCTTCTTAGATGGGCTAACCAGAAATGAACAAAGTACTCCAGATGAGGCCGAATTATTGATGTACCTAATGTGAAAAAACCTGGCCCCATTGAAGTTGCTGGGAATTCACTGACATGTAAGGGCTGAGATTTCTTCTAGTGCTGTCACATTTCCTACATTATTCTTCCTCCCATTTTCCATATATTCAACTTCAAAATTTGGCAGCTGAGACTTTAATCTAGAATGTTACTGATTCAGCATCCTCCATTAAATTGTTGTTCGACCTCAGATTAGCAGCATAGTTCTGTGGACAAGATTAGTTCCCTCCCCAAAATACTTTGATGAAAAGGGTCAAATTTTGTCCTGATTCGCATTTGTTATGGAGCGACTCTTGATGTTAGTTTTGAACAGATGAAGCTGAGGGCAGCAGCCCAGACTTTGAAACAATGCTGATTGTATTCACAATGACTTTTAGCTGCAAAATCTGTTAAAATACATTATTTAGTATATGAAAGCAAACAAGCAAAATTTTTGCTGCAGTAAATGACTGTCTATAATGCAAAAGAAGTCGGAGGTTTGTTTTTTTAACAGCATCTGCAAAAGAAATCTGTTAACTTCTTTCTCCTTCCCAGAAGCATCTGAGGAATGTTCAGATTGTTGCTGGCAATAAATACAGTAAATGAAATGTTAATAAATCACCAGCAATTTAGCCTGACAATAACATGGATTGACCACATTGATTAAATTGATTATGTTTCATATATTTACAATATGTAGACACAAGCCTAATTTATTTTCTGAAGAGTTCAAGGTAGGTATCACTGGTTTAAAAAAAAAAAAAAAGGGCAAAACAAAACAATGGAGTAATGTTTGTGGTTGCTATCTGCAATAATCTAATGCTGACAGAGAGCAGTATTTTATTTAGTAATTAACAGTGTAAAGGGGAGAGAAGCTGTCATGTTGGTTCTTAAGCTGGGGAATGTGATGAAAGATGATATCTGCGATCTCATCCTTTCCACTTGTTTAGGATTGTCAGGATGAGAAATGTCAGCATTATGAAAGCTCAGCTCTGCTCTTGATATGATAAAACCCTTCAAAAGCCAGTCTTTCTCTCCCTCTCCCCCCCTCCTTTCTCCCTCTCCCTCTCGCACTTGCTTTTTTATTTATCCTGTTTTGTTAGATGGCAGAAATATAATTCTTTTCTTTCTTCCTATTATAAGCCACCATTTTTGTTTTATTATATGTTTCACAACCCCTAATGCCCCACTGAAAATTACCTTGTTAAATGACAGTGTTTCAAAGCCATGAATCCTTTCCACCATTCCCTCAGAGGTTTGAAACAGTCAACAGACTGTAAAGAATAAATAATAAAAAAGTATTGATTATTTTGATGACTGTGAGATTCAATTAAGTATTAATTTTGCCCTCCAGTGGACCTATCAAGGTATTCAAAAGGGAGGATTCGGCTCAGCTAAATGCGTGCTGAGTGCTTCAGCCTTAAATAGGGAGAAAATGTGTTTACCTACAGTATTTGAAGAGGAGTGCATTGATGCACAGAGTCCAATATTTAAGTGCTGTGCAAATTAAGCCCTGGTGACAGTGACATTGTTTTCAGCGATATGAGTATTGACTAAAGAAGTGCATTTGATGACAGCTTAAACTATTTGTATTGATTAACATTTTCATAGATTATCATCTGTCATATCGAATTCACTTTTCAGACATGAATACATTAAAAAACCCATAGGCAAACATCGACCAATGTGAGGACGGGACAGAGGGAACATGCTAACCAACCTACTTGCTCGCTGGTCACCTGTTCTCTGCATAAGAACCATTTAGGCATGAACTTTGCAATAAATAGCTGCCAGAGAGCGCAACAAGGTCACTTGTTCCTTTCCTTTTTTTGTAGTTTTGTTTTTTTACTCTGTTTTCTGTGCTGTCATGATATTATGCTTATTAGTTTGCAAACGGAATAATAGAGTGTGCTTGGAAATAATGCCTGACCCCCAAATGTCCTCAATGAACAGAAGATAAACCAGATCCAAATCATCAAGAAAAAATTTATATGTGTATATATATATGTGTAATGTTTTACGGGGATATAATGTCGCAAACACAAGAATAATTGCAAACTCTATGTGTAAGTATCTTCCCTAATTTTATCTTTTAAAAAAATAGTTTCTGTGGTTGTCTTTTTTTTTACTATTTTCAAAAGAAAAATGTGTGTTTGTGTGTGTTTACGGACTAGAGCATAGTATCCCAAAGAGAGTTAGAAGAAATCTGTATCTCTGTTGAATGTATGTAATGAAATAGCTATCTGCTGCTGTGCATTTTCATAAAAAAGCTGGAATGATAGAAACTCTATATTTGATTTTGTTAATGTTGTACAGGCAAGGATGCCTCTTTAAATCACTCTGGAGCACTCAAAGGGTGCTCCTCTTCTGTGGCGTTGGAGCATACAGGAATTTCTTTTCTTACTATGTTAAGGACAGGGTGAGGTGTAAAAACATACACAGAAAAAAGCACATCCCACAATTAAAGCTGTGTTGGTTATGTTGCTTTCATAGAAGTTTTTCTCCAAAGCATCCTGAATATCTCACATGCTAGTTGAGCTTTAATAGGGTGGGGAGTAATGGAAAACTCATTGGATCTGTAATAGCTCTTCACTTGACTGCAGCCAGCAATAACAGCAGGAGCAGCCAGAGATAAGAGAGAGTGTGTGTGTGTATGTGTGTGTGAGAGAGAGGGGGAGTGGAAGAGAGAGTATACGCACACCAAAGCCGACACTTTTTTTTTTCCCCCCCCCTCCCCCCCCCCCCCCCCCCCCCATCCTAGGATCCAATGATAGCTGGACAAGTCAGTAAGCCCTTGCTGTCACTGCGGAGTGAAATGAATGCAGAGTTGAGAGGTGAGGACAAGGCAGCTACTTCAGACAACGAGCTGAATGAGCCCCTGCTTGCGCCTGTGGAATCAAATGACAGCGAGGACACTCCCAGCAAGCTCTTCGGTAAGTCTGTCTAGGTATTTCATTTCACTGCTACCATGTTGTCCGGAAGAGCAATCTCCCCCCGTTCTTTTTTTTTTTTTTTTTTTTTCCTTCTCTGTCTTTTTTTTTTTTTTGTCTTCTTTCCTGGTTCACACAATTTTCTTGTAAGTACGAAGGAGTAGCTTGGAGCGTGCAGGCATACAACCCTCTGCTCCCATTGCAACTGGTTACCAGAATGACAGCATCAGTCCTGAAAACTTTTGTCAACAATGAACTTATTTTATGCAAGTTGCAGACGTTTTATATTTTCTTTTGATCCATGGTGTCTACTGTAAAGAAAAAAAAAAGGAGGATCATTTTCTTGGAGTGGTTCGTTAACATTTATTGTGTTAGGTGCTGATGTGTCTCATGCTACCAGATTTTTCTAAGGCTGGATTACACTGAGAAGTTATTATTTTATATGGTAAAGATAAAGCTGGCTGAAGAGAGCTGAAATGTTCCCATAGAAAACACTCTGTACTGAGTAAACAAAGGCTACCAAGAGTACTGCACATGGAGCTAATGTTCTTGGAATTTAAATTAGAAATGAAATATTTCTTCTAATGCCTGTGCAGAGATAAATTACCTTTTGAATTTTTATTTCTTTTTAAATAGTCTAAATTGTTCCAGATAAGAGTAACCTTTTGCAGTCAAAACAAAAGCAGCAAGAATGGCACTCCAATACAGACATCTGTCATTCAAACGGATGACACCCTGTAAGCCAACTCAAGCAACTCTGATCTCTAATCAGAAAAGGGAGCAGAGTTGTTGAGGCGCGTGCTTGAGTGATAGATGTTGATAGATGTCTGAGCTGGAGCAGCACTACGAGGTACATAGTGACATTTTGGGTTTAGAGGGACTGCTTTCCTGAAGGAGTTCCTTTTAATTATTTGCATTTGTGACTTGAAAAAAAACCTTAATAGAAATGGAGCATTTCCTAGTTCTATATGATACTATAGGTAGAAGTTGAAGGGAAAAAGATCTTGTTTAAGGGGAATGCATCTTTAAGAGAGACAGGGTGAGAGCCCATTTTCTAAGATGCAAGTTGTGATTTCATAATCTGTAAGGAAATCTGTATTTCAGTATTCCAGCTAAACTAAGAGCTGCAAGATTATTTTTTTTTTAAACAAAAGAATGCATACAATTTTCTTTTAAAATGTTCTTTACCCCTTACTAAAAGATAAAGCACAAAATGTCTTACTAAACAACTTCACTACAGATATGGGAAAATAATAATAATTTAAAAATCCTAAAATTTAATTTCTGGATTACAGTAATGACCATTACTGAATATCACATCCATTTTTAAGCACCCTCTTAGCAATCTTTGTTTCCATGGAAAGCATAATTTCCATTAGCAGTTGGAATGTTCAAAAAGCATATAATAATTGTTTTAGCCCATTTCACCCAGGAAAGAATTGTAATGTCTAAAATTCAAAGAGCTATTTCATGTCTAGAGTAGTATAAATATCTTCAGCTGTGTTTATGTATTTTATTTCCTCAAATGTTTAAGGTGCATCTATTAATATAACAAGAAAAAAACAAAACAAAAAATGGGCTTTTAACTTGAGGTTAGTGAAATGCCGGTTTGTTTATATATCAGTCAAGTCTTGTAATAAAAGGCAGAATATTTTTTTGAGCCATTGTCATCTGGATGATCTGGATACTGTGCAGTGACAATGAAATACGCACAGACACTTTCATTAGAGTTGCCGTGTGGGATATAGAAATGATGTGCAACAATAACTTCTCTCCTTATGAACTGCAAATATAATTTATGTCTCTAAAAGCACTAATGAAAAAGCTACGAATTAATATATTGTGCTGTTCCTGTTGGTGAGTGTGAGACGTTTGCTAGCCTGGTTCTTAAACTGCTAATAAGATGTTCCCAAGTAAACAAAAGTAGGTGAAATAGTTCAACTGCCTCAGTATGAACTTAGGTAGCATTTGTTGAAGTTCTGTTACAATTATTACAGTTACTACAGACATTTCAGCAGCGGCTCTGATCAATTAATTTTAGTAACTTTGAGAAGACAAAAGACAGTGGGGCTATTTTGATAGTGTTTGGGGATCCAATTGAGTAAATTTAAAATAAAGGCTATCAGCCTTTACGTCATGGCTGCATCCCTTAAGACACATTTGCAGCAAACATTTAAAATACTTAAGTGTAGTTTTGTTTAAAGCTCTGATACATTAATATGAAACATTGTTCTATAACTGTTTCTGTTTGTTTAATGTTATGAATAGCATGTTAGGAATGCATACTTTGGGCCTTTCTTTGCAGTCTCTGAAATGAAATTATTTGTGGATTTATTGGCATATGATGGCATAGAGATTGACAATTTTCTACTCCAACTTCCTTTCATGCAATCGGGGATAGTAGTTTTCTTTTTACAATAAAATATTTGATATATGCTGTGTGAAGTTTTGCCCAAAATCTGTTAATCAAAATAGGGGGGAGTGTTTTAGAAAGTCAAGGGGAAGAGACAGGTTCAGAGAAAACAAAGTTTTTCTACAGTGCTGCTTTCACTTTTTTTTTTTAAATCTGTGAAAATCATGTACTGATTTAGTTGGACTGAATGACCAGCATGTGAGTGTCTTGTTGATGTTGCCAATATTTCACGAGTCTTATTTTCATATAGATGAACAGAGTTGAATGATTAGACATGAAAAGCTTTCTTCTTTCTCACCAGACACGTCCTGTTTAGCTTCTTTTGATGGATGGATTTATTTCTGCAAGGACCTGCAATGCTCACCTGTACCTTTTCCTAAAATACACCTCCTTTTTCTCAGACTTCCTTGTTTCAGTGTTTCACTGCATGCCATAAAAGCAGTGGGTATTTATTTTCTGTTTTGGTAGCAGATAGCACAATTAATCATAAAAATGGTACCTTTTCAACAACAGTCCCTGTGGCAGGTGAGGAAAAAGCAGGAGTACAATTAATTATACTTATTTTTGACTTGGGAAGATATGCCGTAAACTTTTGTTTCTCTTATGGGTACTTTGCTATCATAGACAAAGCTGATGAATGCTGCAGCTCCTTGGGTCTCAGAAATACTGGCACAAGCTGGGAAAAGTTTCAGATGCTCTGAAATAGTTCCCGCCTGGTGCGCGGGTGTCTGGGAAGATGCACTTTGTCACTGCAGTGCAGTTGTTACCTGTGAATGATGACAGGAGCAGCTGTGATTAGAGGGGTTGTGCTTGCTGCTTGTTTGCCTGCTTGCTTTCTCGTGGTGGTTGGTTTGGGGTTTTTAAAAGCAAAGGCTGTCCAGTAGTCTGGGGGGTTGCATCTCGAATCCTCCGTTTGAGCGTTTATACCAGGGGACTTTTTGGAATCCGCATACCTGCGTGCAAAATGCTTTTGATACTGAAATCATTTGAAACAAGAAGGGAGTAAAAAACATGGTGAAAAATACTTTATCAAGTGCAAAACGTTGTTAAAGGAGTCTGTCCCGAAACACATGAGAGCTCAGAAGTACAGTTTTGAACTGTGGAGTTAGCACAGCTACAGTGTTTCAGTTACAGACATCCCAGTGTTTTTGAGCACTATGAGGCGAAGTCACTCTGTGAGAGATCTTTTGGTGTGTTATTTACTCTTTAAAATGTTTGTGATTTTAATCATATGATGTAATCAAGAAACAGAGAAATTGAGGCTCTGTTGACGTTCCTGGCGGTGTCATTTTCAGATCAACTTGTCTTACTCTGCAGTATGCTTCAAAATAGTACCCCAGGCCAAATGCCATGGCTCTTACTAGAGAAAGTTTTTGTTAATGCTAAAGTAGTAGCTTCACTTGAGCATTGGAATTTGTTCCTAAGTTAATTAATCATAGTTGCCATTTTATACAATTATCTTTAAACAAGTTTAGAATAAGTTATGAAGTATTGGTCTGAAAAAAAATCGTAGTAAGATAAAACCCCTTCATGTTCAGCTGCATAATATAACTGTTGAGATTCAAAAGTTGGTATAGATAACACCAGGAATATGTTGTGCATAAAATTTTCTGTACAGTAAAAATCACGGGAAAGAAGTGGCTAGTCCAAGCCCCAAAAGCCCCTGTGGACCAAGGCTGGATTTCCTGGAGTTAGAGCCAGTCCTTAATTCATCCATAATTGAAGGTAATTCATTACGGAATTATATGATGGCAAAAAGAAAGCTGGGATTGAACTTGTATGTTAAGATAGTTTTTCTGTATTATAAAAAGCTGATATTTGAGATCAAGCCTCTAGTTCTATGCATCAAACTCACTGAAACAAACAAAGCTGCAAGTATATAGTTACTGCAATACCAAGCTTATAATTGTGAGGCACAAGTGTTCCCAATGTAGAAATTGCAGGACAGCAAAAAACTGACTGCTAATACTTTTTTTTTTTTTTCTGGCAAGATTTTGTTCCAGTGAAATTAAATCTTTAGTTTCCTGTGCTGGATCTGAAGACTGGGGTTTCATTTGGTTCCCTACCAGCAGTTTGCTTTTTTCATAATGTTGTGTATGCTTGAAATACAGAGCAGGGATGTGTGAATTAAATGAATCTGCACACATTTCCATAAACAAGGGTTTATTTTCAAACCCCTCTGTTGGCTTTGGGCTTTTGTTTTCCCATCTTGTTACCTGTGTTTCCAAACTGCGTGCATCTCTCTATATAAGCATACGTGTGCGTATATGCCGTGGTGGAACAGGGTAGAAGTGGCTTCTAGTTGATTGCATTTTGCTAGTAGATCACTTGTATTGCTCTTTAAGGAAACATATGTTACCCAACGTGTGGTGGTTGTTGGGCTTTTTTTATGTGCGGGTTTTTTTTTTTGGTGTTATATTTTTTTTTTATCAAGTTGCCTTGATTACAATTTATGGCACTGGAGTCATTTCAGTTACAAAGGATAAAGGACTAAATTGTCTTTTACCTCTTGAGACAGTGGTCTCTGCAGGTCAGAGCAGAGGTCACTGCCAGGTTGCTGTGAGGAAGCTCACATTATTGTCATTAACAGCGCATCTAGCCTGTGGCGGGGAAAAAGGCCTTCAGACTAAGAGCTTTCCTTTCATCAGTGTATTTCAGGATGATTCTCAGTGTTTTGGCTATATCCTCAAATTTTAAAGGCCTATAAGATCTCTGCCCATCAGGAACACTTTGATAAGGTTTGATAATTTCAGTGAAAGAAAGCAATGTGCGTTTGTCGCTCTTGCTGCATTTTAAAGCTAGTCTAGAGAATATTTCTGTTCTGATAGAGGAGTTCATGGCCCAGATGGTTTCAATATGAAAATCTTTTAGAGGCAGCAAGGGTTTGGAAGACATTTAATCTGCATGTAAAGATTATTGTCTCTTCACATAACTTGATTCAGTAATTTCCGTATTGTGGATGCTTTGTTCAGAAACACTATCGGTTATATACGTCATCCTTAGGACATTCGGACTGATTCTGCTAGTGCTTGATTGTGTGATACTTCTATTAAAGTAAGTAATCTGTGGATTGAGAGCACTATTCCATTACAAAGACTATGTCAACGAGGAACATGAATGGGCGGCATGTTTACAGAACCAGGTTGTTACACAGCCTTGTAAATCCTTTTTCTAATATGTAGTGGTGTCTTGCTCAATTGATGAGTAAGTTCTCAAAAAATCTGAAGATCTGGCTATGTGATTGATTGTTTTTTTCTAGAGAATATATTTGGTACAAGCATTTTTAAGCAGTTGTTTGCAAACAGTTAGGGACTTGAATAACTACTCTGAATAACGTTGACTGAAGTTAGTGGGGGATGCACTCGTGAATAGGGAGTAAATGCCCATTAAAGCCTAAAAAGATGTTATGACTATTTAAACACAAAGCACGATGCAACGGTAAGACAGAAAATCCATCCTTAGCACAGCGTTCCTGCTGTGCCTAGGTATTGCAGGTAGCATGGGCAGTGGGGGTACTGATGCTAGCACATGTATTCCAACTCTGATGAGACTGGAGTTTCATTCCTTTAACCTTTGATGAAAGTAATAGTGGGCTGATGAAGGGCAAGTATTGCAGCTCCACTTAAAATTCCCTCGCTAATATGGAAATAAATAACTCTTATTGCTGTGCTTGAGTTGTGACAAGGACAGGCTAAGTAAAAAAGGCAAACAAACAACAAAAGCTGTTTTGAGAATGGGAAAAGTTAATTTGGGAGTTTTTAAGGTAATTCTGTTTGTTCTCATGAATTTCTAATTACCACTTTGCTTTTTTTTTTTTTTTTTTTTTT